>JAOTOM010004926.1:0-598030 GCA_034440615.1 Ashinkailepas kermadecensis | reverse complement strand
TCTCTCTCTCTCACGGACTCTCACACTCATGGAGGCAGACGTGACATGAAGTGTCGGGCGGCGGAGAGTGAAGACGGCTGGAGGGCGACGACCATCGGGCATGTGAGTGTCATACGTCTGACATGTCTTCCTCTTTCCCAAACCTTTCCGAACCAACCTAAGTTCTATCACCCAGCTTCTGTCCCCTCAACGTCATTCACTTACTGAAAGGGGCGACCTGTTTTATGGGAGGGACCAAATAGGATAAATTCAGGGTGGGGAGGGAATGTGTCGCGGAGGAAATGTGTCGCGAAGGGAGTGTGTCGCGTGCAAGGATTGAGGTGGCGAATAGTGTGTGTGTGTGTGTGTGTAAAAAGCGCGTGGGTGTGGTGAGATGCGGCGTATGGAAACTTAAATATACTAGATTAATTAAATATTATTATGTGGCAGCAGTCGGCAGTGATGGACAGGAAAAGCAGCGGAGCAGGATCGGATCAAGTATAATATGTAGTACAGCACAATTATGTTTGCATCAATTCCTGTCTTTCTCTCCTCGTCTAAATCAACTCGGCCTTTAGACTAACAGGAGTTCAAACAATAATGCTATGACTACCCACCGTGGTACAAGCTAATTCAAAAATCCAAAACTAGGGGCGCCATCCAGCCGTGTGTTCAGTGGCGTAACTTTCGTGATAACCCAGATAGCATTGAGGTCGGATGCCGATGGCCCAGTCAGTGACCCTTCGTGGGAAATAACGCAACTCGATGACGACAGGATACGACCCTCCCCGAACGGTAGCATAGTAAATACCTCGGTGATCAGGTGGACGGAGGAGAGGGTATTTACGTCTAGAGCAGAAATGGCGGCCGTGCCGCGGGCGCTGAGGGGTGCGCGCCGCGCTGTTCGCCCTGACCGGGTGACCAACAGCCGACAAGTAGGTATAGATAGTAAGTACCGTGTGTACTTTACCTGAACTCAAGAGATGATGTTCACATGATGTTTCATATTTGCCTAAGGAGTAACATTGTCATATCAAGTAAATTTACAAGCGAGGCAGTCGACCTGCGAGCCGTCTCCTATGGACTGAACGTTCCCGGGTAAGGGTAATGAGTGTCAAAGCCAGTTTTTAACTTGAGTAGAATATTAATGTTGCTTATATTTACCTATATGATCTACGTCTGGATGATGTCGGATTGCGAGAAGGGGTGCGATGACCGTACACTTCGGGGGGGGGGGGGAGCATTAAGCACATGCTCTGGTTCTTTGACTGCGAAATCCCGCTGGCCTCTGTGATCCAGGGGTACAGATGGGGCGGGCACAGTATGCAAGTCGGATGGGCTGTCGAGCCCCACCTTGCGTCCGTCGAGTTTGGCGCCGAACAATAGGGTAAGGCAAAACTTTGCACGGTCGTGAGTCCGCCCCCCGTTCGCTATACGTTTGGACACGGAGCCGTGTAGCGTTTCGGGGCGGGGGGAACGTTCGGACAGGTTTGGCGTGCCATAAGCCCCGAGGCTGAAAGGGTAGGGCAGGCTAGGTTATAAAGACGGCCAAGGGACGTGTCCAACGTGGTAGGGATCCGTGCCCGCTCGCGAGCACGTTCACCTGGTCGCACAGTATCAGTATACGGCGAATAAGGCCCGGTGCGGCATCGACTGATTTTTTAAGGCTAGGTATGTTAGTCAAAGATACTAGAGCACTTGTATAAGCCCTCGGAGCCAGTACGATGAACCCTCGTCTTGGCAGTTAAGCCTTCATCCAGGCGAGGAACACTGTCAATAATGGCGAGGCCAGCTATGATGGCAGTGGAATATTTACATATTCGGCCAATCTATCAAAAAAAGAGCAATAATCCGTCGATATATGTGTTTGTGTACCGCGGAGGGGGGGAGCAAAATCTGGGGACGAAGTATTTCATTAATTAATATGGATAAAATGAATGGGACGAGCGAATGTGAAGTGAATGAGGAGAATGAATGTGCTTTAGGTAGCTTTAAGGACCAGCGGAAGCCACTTGGGGCTCAATCACAGGCACCTATTTCGAGTGGAACATTGCACACAATTATACTACTATTAGCATTCAATGAAAAGTCCCATCTCGGGACATTTCATTGAAACCAAGGGCAAATTGCATTCTCATTAATTTTATAAATACAACGTAATCTTTCTAATTTGGCTAGAAGCACTCAATTACCTATATGGTGTTCCAAAAACTTTGACCTCGCACACATATAAATTCGTATTAGGAACAGTAGCTCAAACAACATCAAGCCGGCTGGGGTTTGGGGAATGTGTGGTGGAGGTGGCGGGGAAACACAGCACAACACATTCCTGACACAGGCATAGCAGAAAAGCAGATATTTAGCCCTACCTAAATCTAGAGTCAGCCCATGTTCAGCCTTGTTAAAGTGCAGTCTCAGTTAAAATAAAGCCCCGTAGTTCAATCAGATCAGTTTCAGTTAAGGCTCGGTTGGCATTGCTCGCACACACTTATTGCTTTTTCACACACCCATTATACATCCCACACACGCAGCTTCCCCAGCCACACACCCAGCGCTGCTGCAACCACACACCCCTCACCCGCCACACCCGCCAAACCACCGAAACCACCACCCCCACACCCCACCGACGGCAGAGCCGCCACCCCTACACTTAAGAAGCTTGGGCGATATTTCATGATTGACCGCACAGGTTTTATATTTCATTGGGCATTTCGTTTCTCAGTTGTTCCATCGACCATCGTTTCTGAGTCACCGGATTTCAACCCTAACTCCCCCATACTGTTCGAAGCCCTTTCTTTTGGTATCCCTTGATAAATCACCTCACACGGCTGAAATTGCGACTGTACTAATCACATTATTATTTTTTTCCCTAAATCTTTAGCGGAGGCAAAGTGCCATCTGCTAGAGATTGCTACGTTAAAGAAGGAATTACGTTAATCCGGCTTATGTGACATCCGGTTGGTTTTTTTTTGTCACCGACGATATTTTTAACGACCGGCGCGTTTTCGAAGACCCCGATGTGTTTAATTAGTTCCCAGTCTTTTTATTCCTTTTTGGAACCATGTTGCTTTTGGAGGGCCACAGCCTGTCCTTGAGGCCCATATGCGGTCTCATGGCCCGGGTGTGCTTTGAGGGCCTCCGGTGTTTTTGTTTTAGAGCTCCTGGTGATTTTTTACGGCTGCAACGCATGTTCTAAGGCCCTGCCGCTTTCTGCCAGACTCGATACGAATTGGAGAGGCCGGCACTTTTTCGGCCTCCCGTTTTGCTCTTACGGTCTCGCTGTTTATTTAGGGCTCCTTGTGCATGTTTGTGGAACCCCAGCACAATTTTGGTGTTCCAGTATAATTTCCCAGGTCCAGACGCGTTGTTCCGCGAGGACTCAACGCCAGTTTTTTGGGCTCGACGCAGTTCTTGGCGACATCTTAATTTTATAATGTACGCATCCCGGCCTTTTTTTGGGGGGCCGATATCATAATGTTGTGTCCCGCTGCGATTTCTTCGGGCTCCGGTACATTTTTTCGGGGCAGTACGCGATTCTTAAAAACATCCGATTGTATGTTTGGGTCTCCGGAGAGATTTCCCGGGTTCGAACATATATTTTCAGAATTTCTCCTTATTATGAAGGGCTCCGGATCGATTTTTGTCGGCCCCCGATGCGATTTGTGGAGCACACTATGCTTATCTGGGGCCATCGACGTCAATTTTTGTGACCCCTGAGGGAAATTTTTGATGCCCCGACACGAACTTTTGGGACTACCGACTGGATTTACTTTTTGTTCCGAGCGCGATATTTCTCCGGGCTCCTGGTGCATTTTTTTCGGTGCTCCAACACAGTTCGTTTCCGGGGCCCGACGCGTTTTTGTTCTTGGACGATAATTTTGTGACCGCAGAGAGTGACATTGACGGGTAGGTATTTATTTTTTGGAAGAAAGCTGCGACTTGTGGGGCTTCGGCGCGACTTTTTGGGCCCCCAGTATGATTTTTAGGGGCAGCGACGCGACTTTTTGGGGTCTAAGTGTGACTTTTTGGGCCCTATCGCCATTTGTTGGGATCGCTACCGCGAGTTTTAGTGGCTTCAACAAGTTTTTGGAGATCCAACATGTTTTGGGGGCTTTTGGAGCGATCGTTGGGACCCAAGAGTGATTTTCCTTGTCTGGACTGGTTTTTTTTCGTTGCCTCGGCTTCATATTTGGGTGGTCCCGATGATACTTTTGGTGCCCCGGTGCGACCTGTCGAGCTCTTAGCGCGATTTCCAGGGGCCCGGGCGCGACTTTTTGGTACCCCCGGGCTCAGCGTGGTTTTCAGGTGCTCCGGCCCGACCATTTGAGTTCCCTGTCGTGATTTTCAAGAACCCCGGCACGATTTATTTGTTGGCACCCAGCTTGATTTTGAGGGGGCCAGGTGCGAACTTTTGCCGCCCCAGCGTGATTTCCAGGTTCGTGATTTCCAGGTTCCGTTCCAAGACCCCGGTTCGACTTCTGCGGGCCCCAGCGTGATTTTCAGGGGCCCGACCCTCTTTCTGGAGCCCAGCGTCATTTTCGAGAGCTCCGGCGAGACGTTTTTGGCACCCAGCGTGATTTTGGGGACCACGGTGCGACTTTTCTGGGGCCCGGCGCGACGTTTTGGGGAACCAGCGATATTTGTATGGGCCCCAGTCCCACTCTTTGGAGCCCCCAGCGTCATTTTTAGAAGCAAATAACATTTTTGGGGAGGCCCGAATGTGATTTTCAAGGTCCTTGGTGTGATTTTGTGGCGCACAGGCTCATTTTGAACCGCCTCTGGGCGACATGTGGGGCCTTCAATGCGATTTTTATGAGCTCCGATATGATTTTAGGGGTCCCGGTGCGGTTTTTGGGGGCCCAGCGGGATTTTTATGGAGCTCGGTGCAATTTTTTTCGAACCCAGGTGCGATTCTTGGGAGCCCCACAACTTCTCAACCACGCACATAAACGCCAAGTCAACTCCGAATCACCAAATTAGGTTCCACTAACTTATCAGGTTTCATGTATAATAAATTCACATTTTAAATGCTCGTTCTTAAGCACTTAACGAAGTTTTAAAAACTAATTATGATACGGGAAAGTGAGTAAGTTGAGCGAGCCCCATTACCTCACCTCCTATAGTGTGATGAGAACTTATTTATAAGTTCTCATGTCGGCAGGTGGCTTATAAGCCACCTGCCGACACTTCGAACGATTATCCTCCATTATTGGTTGGATGGAGGACGTGGAGCGGTAGATATCTGCTGTGCCTTGAACAAAAATGTGCTTTGAAAGCCTGAAGTAATTTTCCCTTCACTGGTAAATGTTTTTTCGTGTCCTTAACTCGTAACAAATGGGCTTCGGATCATAGCACTTGTTGGTATTGTACACACAACTGTAGGCATGTGTTTTGTCTTGAAATCCACCCAAGCCACTTTGGCGTAGGATGATAAGGAGATGGTCAGCAATACTTTATTTGAAGTGAGGTAGGCATGGGGCTAATTGAGCAATCGCGACCGGGGAAGGATGAGCAGTGGATGAGCCGTTGTCAATTAATGTTTTGCATGTGTCTGATGTTGTTCTCATGTATCATGACAATGAAGTGGAAAAAAAATTGTTGTTCAGCCTATTGGCATTGAACAGATTGTTACGTTATGAGCCATGGTACGAAAATACTGGATAAAAAGGCGGTAAAAATATAGGCCGAAGTACCTGTATTACGTGAAATTTTCTGATAGCTTCATGCTTTTCCACCAGAACACGTGAGGTGGCAAAAAATGACCACAAAGAGCCTGCAACACTAAAGGGAACAAAGTAAAAAAAGAAGTAAAAGGATAGCCAAGCGACCCCCTGGAGCCGGCACCTCGAGCCATAAGGCCTCTAATCTGGTGTCACGCGGAAAAGTTGTCCCAATATGTGTTGCCGTTGTGCTCTCGTGTATAACGACTGTGAAACCACTGCCCCTTGCTCTTTGCTGCACTCGTCTTAAGAGCTTTTTCTTCTCCGGAACACTTCACTCACGCACAGTGAGTCCCGGCAGTTTTGGCGGGATATCCGACCTCGGTACATTGGAGCACCTTCTGGACTCTGCCGGACATGTTGTGGTCCTTGCGCTAAATAGCCTTCTGAGTTCTTCGGACTTGAAGGGGCGTCAACTGCCCACAAGCCTGGTATGTCATGCTGCATTGCGGCATAATCAGCCTTCACCTCTGTCCAATGAACGCCACATGTGGAATCCCCGCCTGAGCATATCCAGACCTTTCGGTGCGCTAATCAATGACAGAAACAATAAACACTTCATCCCAGTTGCAACGATACTGACCGCGGAAGCCTGGGTGGGGTGGGGGTGGGGTGGGGGGTAGGTGGCGGCTGTATAAACATCCCCGTCCAGGCGCTGCGCAGTGGTCCGCCACTTGGTACCACACCGCCACCCATCGACGGGCCGCCTGCCTCTCCATGCATGCGGCCTCTGCTGCAGTGTGGTGTGGCGGTGTGCCTCCTGACGGCATCACAATCGGAATTGTGATTTTTCAGTTGAGCTCAATCGCTATATATTTGCGCGTAAACAACGTCCTCCATCATATGAATCTCATCTTCATGCATCAGCTGAATACCAGGATCATCCTTCGCAAAGGAAATATGAAATTACTACAGCTATGAACAATAATCGAAGTAACAGATGCAGACCACAAAAGATCCATTTTGAGGCCTTTGACTACTTCATTCGGCCTAAGGGAAGATGTTACTTTACCGGCCGGATCCGCCGCAATTCCCGTGCCAAGTAGTACCGCCGTTCTCCCGGGCCGACTAAGATCCTACTCGAGCACGATCGACGAGGTCGGACAAGTTGAGATGAGGAAAAGTCAGCATCGGGTAGAGAAGCACCTGGGGGCCGAGGGAGCCCGGCGGGTCCAGACACGAGATTATATGCTGTACGTTAAGAAGGCAGGCTGTAACCAACCGCAAAGCAGGGGGAGACGATACTCAACAGAGAGGGAAGAAAGATTGCCTGGTTCATCCCATAGGCGAAAATAACACCTGTGCTCCCCGCAGTCTCTGAGGACAAATACATAGTCAGAAATAAAGACAAATTTGTGACTTTGTATAAAAAGGCATAGTGCGATCATCTGGACAAACATTTGAAGGGCAATTTGGGCAATTTATGATACAGCGCCAAATACTTCCTTTTTGTCGCGGAATTAACGCCGCTGTCAGCTGATTTCTCCACCAAGCTCCACCGGTCGTTCCGTGGGCAAGTCTCAACCAAGATAACTAGAGACAACAGGTACTCCAAAGATGCATGAAGATGAGATTCATATGACGGAGGACGTTGTTTACGCGCAAATATATGAGCACATGTCTACTCCGCAGAACACGAGATCCCTTGCTGGATCTCGTGGACACGCTGGATACGCATGGCCGCCGATGGCGGTGGCCTGCCATTTCTGGTCCAATTTTTGGCGTGCAAAGTGCGCCCAATGGTCTCCATTGCAGAACTTGATGAAATAGTTCCAGCAGTTTTCGAGACCCGACTGGGAGTTGGAGAGCCTCGTAAAGTTTTAGGGGGTCCCTTGAAGCTGGAGGTTCCCAAGTATCGGGCCCCAAAAAGTATCGACTCTCCGTCGTAATGTTCTGCGTTGCATCCCTGAACGTAGGCTTCCTGCCAACGAAAATCCGCAAGGCTCGCGTCAATCTAGGTTAGGATAGCTACGATAGGTTAGGTAAGGTTGGGTCAGATTGGGTAATTTAACCTACATTCGAGTCAACAGTCCTTTAAGGTGTTCAATCTGACCCAACCCATGAGCTATTTTATTCTCCCTACTTCATAATTTCTATAAAGGTTAATTCCCGTATATGGTATCTCTGAAGCCCTCGAATATGCGGCATATTCGATTTCCGCATTATCCGGACCGCATTATCTACATTTCATTGATCGTGCGAACCGGTCGTTTGGGTGTATTCCTTGGGTGTATTTCTCATTCGTATGTATTGTAGGTACCTGTATACGGCCTTGGTAGGTAGGTATCTACTTGAGTGGTAATTATAGCAGAGCTGTTGCTTTCAACGTGTTCATCATATGCTATTATCGCATGAACATCAATTGTAGTGCATTGTGATGTTTCAAAGGAAAGAGTAGGGTACATTTGTGATGTGTTTTATGGATTCTTGAAAGTTATCTTTCCAATGCAATGTTGCAAAGCATGCAGTTTGGCTATGATGGTGCTACAGCTAATTTGCTGTGCAAATGCTTGCTTTTCAGGTTGTGAACAAGATAAGACCAAAAAAGGGATTTTGAGTTAGGTAGCATAGCATAAAAAGTAATGTTTACAAATATAATGCAGATGCAACATCAAGACATAAAAGATCAGTGCAACTATGAGCCACAAGGGCCCTTCTTGGTTGCACTTTGGACACTGAACCAGTTGCCCACCAAATCTGTCTATCAACCCTCCCTGGAATAGAGAAAAACAAGCCCCCTATTCTTATAATGATTGTCTATGCCATTTTTAAAGATGTTCAGTGTGTTGCTACTGACAATGGTTCCTGGCAGCTGGTTCCAAAGTTCAACTACCCTGTTGGTGAAGAAAGACTGTCTTAACCTTGTCCTGCTGTGATTAACTTTAATTTTGAATTGATGACCTCTAATTGCATCATTTCTGTTAAATTCAAACATTTCCCTGAGATATCCCTGTTCCTGACCATGAACAAATTGAAAAACCTCGATGAGATCTCCTCTCAGCCTTCTATATCTAAGTGAAAACATATTCAATTTCTTCAATCTTTCCTCATATGCCAAGTTGCCTATGCCATTAACCATTTTTGTTGCCCTCTTTTGTACTCGCTCTAAAAGCCAACAATCTTTCTCATAACTAGGGGACCAAGCTTGGACACAGTATTCTAAATGTGGCCTGACATATGCACAGTAGAGGTTCCTGATGACCTCCTCACTTTTGTATGACACATTCCTCTGTATTGCCCCAAGCATTCTTAGTGCCTTCTTCCTGGCTTCTTTGGTCTGTTCTGATGCCCCCAATCTTGTGTTCAAAATAACACCTAAGTCCTTCTCCTGCTGAGTCACAGATAGTACTTGGCCACCCATCAAGTATGGCACCTTCATATGCTGCCTACCTACATGCATGACTTTGCACTTATCAAAATTAAACTTCATTTGCCATTTTTCGGACTACTTCACAAGCTCGTCTAAGTCGTTCTGCAGCAAAACCTGCTCATTGTGCCCTGTTATTGCCCTAAAGATCTTCAACATATCCTATACATATCCTAACCGAGCTAGCTAGCCAGTATTTTTCCAGTTTAAGGTAACCACAGAGCACGTTTTACACACATTTTACCTCTGTGAATCATACAAAGGGTGTGTGATGTGTGGTTTGGTTCAGTAGTTTTGGATAGGCTTTTGTTATAAGTTAAAAAGAAAAACATTTTATTTAAACAAAATTTACTTTTAAAAAAAAGTCAAGCTGGCTTAGGTAAGGTTAGCTTAGGTTGTTTTTTATTTTAAAAAAAATTTGTTAAGGGAAAAATAATTGTTTGGAAATTGAACACTTCTAAAAGTATTGCTTTCTTCCATGGAAGGTTATGCTAGGTTAGGCTAGGCCATGTTACTTTTTTCTGTATTTTGAACATTGCTTTGTATGCTATGTTACCCAACTCCAGGCCACTTTTTGGGTGTTATTTTGCCTCCCAATTGAAAAGTATGCATTTGCAGGGGAAATTAATGGTCACATCACGTTCAGCACATTCATAAACACTGCCTAAAAAGAAATCAGAAATTACCTTAAACTGCACATTTCCCCAGCTCTTTTGCTTTGCTTTGCTTCAGCTCCTACTCTTTTGGAGAAATTTTTTTTTTTTAAATACAAAATTTAAAACCATGTTGCTTCAAATTTTCCTAATAAGAAATCTGACCCAAGCCAACCTAACATAGCCTGCTTTTGAATAAAAATAAATAATGTTCTAACCTAAAAAACTGACCTATCCTAACAAAACAAAACCTGTGTGCTTCCTTTATGGGATAAAAATGTGTGCAAACTAGTCTTGTGAACAGCTTAACACGCGCAATGGAGGGGGGCGAAGTCCGCCCAACCCTCCGGTTTTTCGTCGATAACTGCAAATTTTACTGGTGGATATACGTGATTTTCTGCGTACCTGCTTAGAAATGACCGTCGCGTCGTTTAAAGTAAGAAAAATGGAAATCGGCCGGACATTTTTCAAGTTAGGGGCCGTCAAAGTAAAAAAAAATTCCTAGCGCCAGACCACAAAAATCGGCGCTGATACGCTTCCCGTATATCCGCAAAAGGGAAGTGTTCTTGGCAACACTAGCGACTTGTTTCATGTACATTGATATGCTGTATAGTTTCAAGGTCATGTTAGGTCACCGAGGTCAAGTCAGGTCATGTTCATAACAGGTTAATGGAACCAAACCTAATCAACTGGAATGTTGTCATAAATGCACTACTGTTTGTCATTTGTACTGTTTGTCATTGCGTTTCTATACTTTATTCATATACTTCACTCCTTTCTTCGCAAAGCCGATTGCGCCGAGCTGCCCGACGGAGCAGTCGGGCGGGCGACCCGGTTCCGGTAACTGGAACAGGTAACTGACCTGATAAAGTGCTGCTATATAGGTGACCTGAGGTCAAATGTCGGGTATAGCATCTGTATTGCATCATTAGTAATGTCCAAAACCCCATTGATGCCCATTTTGGAGCATTTAAACACAATCACAGCGATCCATAACAATGACAAGCCAAGCCACGCAAAACAAGAAAATTTAGGCAAATGTGACCTCATTTGACCTTGAAGATATTGACCTAAGGTCATGAAATTTGCACACAATAGAGTTCACTACCGTACCCATCCACCCTGTGAATTTCGTTCCTCCAGGTTTACTAGGATTCGAGATCTTAGGGGGGTGGCGGAATCCCCCCCCCCCTCCAGTGCGCGTAATTTTGCACAGGCCTTTCAGGGCGCGTGTTAAAGCACAATAATACCAAAAGTAGTTTCAGAGTAGAGTAATTATTGGAGAGGAAAAAATTGTGCCCATACTATCTAGGTAGGTCCCTATCTACCTTACCTATTTTGGCTGTGTGGGAGATGTGTGGCAATGCATTGTTTTGATCTTCAGGATTTGTGTGGTGTTGTAGTCCCCAGAGGTACCCCTGACAACCGAAGCTGAACATGATCATTACAAGAACAAGATCAGATGTCTCATAGGCCTGTATGTCAATGTGAACAACTTAAGAAACAAGGAAAATAAACTGCAAGTCAGCATTTGATCACTAAAGCCCTGTATTTATGAAATTAATGAAGTTTGTCAAGAAGAACAGTATTTCATCCAGGTTACCATCTGGTATTTTTCAAATATAAGCTGGAAGACAATTTAGGTGGGGGAATAATGGTCATAATTCAAGACACCCTCAAGGGACAAGAATGTGGTTAACTAAGCAGTTTATATTTTGATGAATCTGTATGGTGCACTATCCATTTTTGTTGGAGAGAGAAAGTATTTGTGGTGATATGCTGCCAAAGACAGAACAGTACCTCAGAAAATAACAACCTTCTTGAATTGCTAAGTGCAGCCTTATCTTACAAGCTACACCAGCCTGAGCAACTTTGCAAGTTATGTCAACATTAATAATGGGAGACTAACTACAGACAAGTTGATTGGAAAAAATAGAATAGTAAATGCTGTTGATGAGTCAAATCCAGATCACTTCTTCCCTGTAACAAATTGTTTATTCTGTCAATGCCTAACCAAATGGAGAGATGGCTGCTCACCCTTTACGATGGAATTTTACCATAGTTTTCACCAGGGAATAACTTGAGCTAAACATTGCCAGCTACTCTCGGAAAAGTTGATCATGTAGTGCTTAACTGGAAACTTATCAGAGAAACGGAAGCAGCTTGTGGTCTCTGTCATTACTGCTTGGGTGGAAGCTGTGTCAAAGGCATATGTTTATGTCCAGGTATATCCTAAGCTATTCTTGCTAGACACCTGTCACCAAGATAACTCCAACAAGCATTGTTTTAGTGGTAATATGCTTGAGATGTATTCACGAGCTTTCTGCCACCTGATTTTCCAAATTTTGGCAGAACAAGGAAGCAAAATGGCAATAGCAAACTTGCACTGTCTGTATGTCCACCTTACCACTCATTTCCTACTTCAGATCACATATCTGACAGTTGAGGAACACACGTGCCAAACACGTGGATCTCCAATACCGCACCGTTCCAGCCTCGCGAACACGATGGGCTGCTAGCTCAAGGACGCCGATGCTACCGGCCACGTGCCTCAGCCAACCGTGACAACTTCAAAGCTTTCCGTCGTCGATCCTGTGGAGGACGCAACAGTCTACCGTGAGGACAGATCTCTCCGGCGTCGGTCGGGCGGAGGAGACAACCATCTCCGGCGTCGGTCGGGCAGAGGAGACAACCATCTCTGGCGTCGGTCGGGTAGAGGAGACAGCCGTCTCTGGCAGCCGGACCTCGGTCGGCTGGCGCGTGTGGCCGCCGCCATGTTGCCGTCCCGGCTCGTTACGCGGCTGTGCAGTCGACACCTGTGCTCCGCGCCGGCCGCCGTGTTCCGCACTCCGGTCGCCGACCCCACCGAGCACTCACGCGATGACCTAGGCCAGCTGTACACGGTTCACCCGGACGACTACAAACAGTTGTTCCAGGTAGGTCAGGTCAGCTGCGGGTGTGTCCGGTGCCGAATGTGCGGAACTGTGTCGACGTGTCGGGTTATGGTGCGCATATGAGGACACATGGCGGATGGCAGAGGAGACGGACAGATGGGACAGATGGGACAGACGGGACAGATGGGACAGATGGGACAGATGGCACAGATGGGACATATGGGACAGATGGGACAGATGGGACAGATGGGACAGATGGCACAGACGGCACAGATGGGACATATGGGACAGATGGGACAGATGGGACAGATGGCACACACTGGCACAGTGCACAGATGGGACAGATGGCACAGTGCACAGATGGGACAGATGGCACACACTGGCACAGTGCACAGATGGGACAGATGGCACAGTGCACAGATGGGACAGACGGGACAGATGGGACAGATGGGACGGATGGGACAGATGTGACAGACGGCACAGTGCACAGATGGGACAGATGGCACACACTGGCACAGTGCACAGATGGGACAGATGGCACAGACTGGCACAGTGCACAGATGGGACAGATGGCACACACTGGCACAGTGCACAGATGGGACAGATGGCACACACTGGCACAGTGCACAGATGGGACAGACGGGACAGATGGGACAGATGGGACAGATGGGACAGATGGCACACACTGGCACAGTGCACAGATGGGACAGATGGGACAGATGGCACACACTGGCACAGTGCACAGATGGGACAGATGGCACACACTGGCACAGTGCACAGATGGGACAGATGGGACAGATGGCACACACTGGCACAGTGCACAGATGGGACAGATGGGACAGACGGGACAGATGGGACATATGGGACAGATGGGACAGATGGGACAGATGGGACATATGGGACAGATGGGACAGATGGCACAGACGGGACAGATGGGACAGATCCACCTCCTCTCCTGTCCCCATTTCATTCACCGATATTTTCATCACCAAATATACACTCTGGCATTTTGACTCACTTGAGGGCATTGGAGTTTTGCCCAGTCATCGAAGCTTCTCGAACATCGGTCGCATCAAGTTCGGGCTCCGTTGGGCAGGACTCATTCCGACTGGAACTGGACGATGACCGAGGCGACCCATGTGCCGTGTTGACCCTTCTGCCACGATTGTGGTCTCAGGCTTCTGAGGTAGGCTTTCTTGTGTCCTTGTCAGTGTGAATCAACAAGTGGATTAACGAATCAGTACATGACTCATGGCGGTACGCACGGCTACCAGAGCTGCGGAGTAATTTCCACTCGCCGTGGATCGTACCACGCAGCAGCCGTTCGACCCAGCTGTGAGCACGAGATCTAACTACATTTCTGGTCTTTGTTTGTCGGGGATATTAACCACACATTAAATCGCGAATGATCAATTCTGGTCGAAGCGCCCTAAAGCCCAAATAACTAACTAACCACACATTAATCGAACATTTTAAACTTGTTCATCAACGCCCGCTTCATGATAGGTAGTCTTCACATATGTTGGTATTTCAATTTTCACATATGTTTCTATTTCGAGCCAATTACCAAACCAGGGTGGTATCGAGCTGCCTTCAAAGTCATGAATCATTTGTACTCCACAGTATGTATCTGAAACAACCATCTTTTTCTCATCGAATTAAGATTTGCCAAAGCAAGAAACATTAGCAATAAGTAAATACACATGCAGATGTAAAACGTATTTAAAATTGTACTTTGTCAACTCCAATAGTTATACATTTCACAAATTCTTGCGAGGTATTCTATTTCATTTTACAACCAAAAATAAGTTCCCATTTCACACTGCCTCTCTGTCACACACGGTCGAGGCGGCTTCTGAAGTAGGCTTTCTGGTGCCCTTGTCAGTGTCGCTGTCAGAAAGCCGACAGCGAGCCGTCGAGGCAAGAGAGTTCGTCGCACCGACAAGCATAAAAATTAACACATTTATGGGGATCAAATATTTATTCAACGTTGCATACTTTCCCTGTTCAAAGACAATGTACTGAAGTTTATTTTCACACCAAAAAGACCAAAGTTGTACTGTGGACCGGGACAAGGAAGGTCACTTCACAAAAGATCACGAGGTCACACTTCTAACACTGCTAAAATCAAAAACCAAAATGCAGATGATAATATCGGGGCGGGGATGGCCGAGTAGTTATGGTGTTGAGCTCGGGGTACCAAAGGTCCCGGGTTCAACACTCGCACTGCTCGGGGCATTTCCCAATGCCGCAGCTCACCGGCGAAACAGTGTGGGCGGCGCCATTAGCCGTGAATGTGCATGAAGTGCGTCGTGAGTCACACAATAAACAAACGATAAACAGATGATAATTTCCAATCATGTCCCTTTGGATGACGTAACATGGGCATTTTCGCCACCATTGTATCGAACATGCAGGCCGCCAAAAACATCCCTACATCGACGACCGTGCAAAATTGCAGGAGCTATGTCTCAAAAACCGTATGTCTGATCGAGTCGCAATCTCAGACACCAACTGAAAGCACCAAATAACCTATTGGAAGAGCTAACAAAATCTGAGACGTTACGGAGCTAATCCCCAGTCAGTCTGTGGTGGTATGCCCCAGTGTCGTGATCTGACAAATTTGGATGTACACGATTTATCGCAGCCTTCACAGGCGTACTGTCTGACTACAGTTTTCGTGAGACCATGCTGCGATTGATAATATTTGACGACAAACCCCTTGCCGCAGACGTCACAGCGGTGTGGCCTGCCGGTGGCGTGCGTGATGTCGTGTCGCGCCAGCTGCGCCTTGAGAGCGAAGCGCTTCCCACAGACGTCACAACGATGTGCTCCGACGCCCGTGTGTGTGACAGCATGCAGCTCGAGTCGCGACTTGGACGCGAAGCGCTTCCCACAGATGTCGCAGGGATGTGGCCTGACGCCCGTGTGGGTGAAACAATGTTGTGACAGCTGCAATTTGCGACCAAAACTCTTCCCGCAGACGTCACAACGATGTGCTCCGACGCCCGTGTGTGTGGCAGCATGCCGTGATAGATCGTGTTTCACAAGAAAGGACCTCTCACAAACGTCACAGCGCTGTGGTTTGTGGCCCGGGTGGGTACGAATGTGCTTACCTAAGCTGTACTTACGAGCAAAACACCTGTCGCAAACATCACAGCGGTGTGGTCTCTCGCCAGTGTGGGTCCGGCAATGCTGGGTCAGGTTCGATTTGAGATAAAAACACTTCCCACAGACGTCACAACGGTGACGATCGTCGCCTCCGTCGACCGTCGTCACGAATTTCGCTCCCAATTTACAGGACGTTTTCACGTAGATGTTGCCTGGTATCACCGTGCTAAGACCACTTGGTCCAGGCGCATCGGATACAAGTCCAGAACTGCCTTCACATAATATTGGCGCGCATGAGCTTCTGCCTTCTGTGTCGTGTTTTCTTTCAGCAGAGGACTCCTTCAGCGGCGGGTCGGCTGAGACTGAGCCATTGCAATGTCGCACTGACTCTGCCACCGCACTGACTCGTATCAAAAGGTCAGCACAAAAAGAAGGATCCTGTTCTTTGCTTCATATTTCCAAGCATGCCTCTTCTTGCACATACGATAATCTAAGCTTGTTGGTGGAACTCCCGACTGCACCACCTCCTAGCTAGATGCATATACTGGCGGCATGACCGTGCGGTATGTAGCGAACGTGTCACACACAGTGATTTTCCCGTGTGAATCGCCCGCCACAGTCGAGGAAGACGGCCCCTCTCCGACTTTAGATGGGCCCTACTGGACCCTACTCAAGTGCCCTACGTAACCAGAAGACGAACGAACTGTTGGCACATGATGAGCGATGATTGCCAATTTCAAGTCTTTAAAAGGCAGATGCATCGTGTGGACAGGGACGTGCTACGTATTCACCCATTGCAATACATAATATGAGCCAAGTGTTTTAGCTCATATTATGTATTTTGACACTCCATGAATTTTGATCATTACCGCTAGCGATATAACTAAATGTAAGCATGCGAGTTCGGAAAAAAATACCAATGGGCAATATTGCGATACTGGGACTGTGAATACCAAACAACCAAACAGTGGTAACTTTTCATCACGTTGGTCGAACTATATTACATGCAAAATAAAGCATACGCAAGCATAGTCGTCCACATTTTCCCGCAAAGTCACTAATTGTGGGCACAACTTAATGGTATAATCATGTGCGTTACCTGCTCGTGTCTGGTTGTCAGAGACAGGACAATTTTTGTGTGTGGGGGGGGGGGTGATTTGCTGTAACTTCCTTTGGCAATCGCCGTGGTGATGTTAACGGAGATGTCATCCCAGTAATGCTGGCAATACAGCAGTTAAAGGGCTAATAACTAAGAGGATCAAGATACATGGACAGTGTACAGAGGACACGTACGCAGGAAAATAATGACTGTTAATCATATATAGACATTCTTACAGCGTACAATGTTGCTCTTATAGTTGTTATTTTCTTCTTCAAGACCATTGGAAGGACTCAAATCCGTATAGGAGTGGCTCAGAAAAAAGTTGGGATGGCATAATCCATCCCCAAAGTATACAAAGCGACACCCCTGTCATCCCCCTTGTATCCACCACCGTCTAGTGGTGGAGCTGGTGGAGCACCGTCTTGAGCTGGTGGAGCTTTTGCTCCACTGGTGGAGGTTGGTGGAGGAAAAATATCTACTGGATTTGCGACGGGAACGACCTGTGGAGGTTAGTGGAGCCACGGGAACACACCCATGGATATCCACGCAAGAAATGTTTAAGGGTCTGTTCCCGTGACCTCATCCGAAATAGGTTGAGTGTCCATTTCCTCTACCGGCCGTTCCCGCGCCTCATCCGGAATTGGTTTACCCTCATCGAACCCTCATCGAACCTCATCCGGATGAGAAAAACCTAGTCCGGCCGGTCGGCGGTTGAGGAAGGAATACGACAAACGTGCCGCAACAGTGGCGTTCAGCATCAAATATTTGTTAACCTCGGTTAGGCCAGGACCACAGTCATTGGGTTATATTATTCGCACTTTCTTTATTTTAGAGCTATATTTTTTGGGAAGAAATCCAAGAGACATGGGATATGTGATGGATATGAGCAGTCACCCATGATTTGTGTCGCCCACTTTGCCGCCAGTGCATTTCTGGAGCACCCAATGCACAAGTGGAAATCGGAGCTGGGTGTCTTAAATTTGATGAGCAAATTGTAGGTTCAGTCACGCATACCAATTTGCATGCATTTGAGGGGGCATGCTTACTGGTATGCATCCATTCTTTTTGTTTGCATCCATGTATGTATCAGTGGCTGATGGAGGAGCTCCGTGTGTACTCCACGTGGGAAGGTGGCTTCCCTCTGACGCACGGGCGTTTATATTTATGAAAATTATTGGGGGAAATATATGAAGGCAGTGGCCAGGCCCAAATGGATTGGAGGGCACACTCCCTATGGTCCAATGTTAGCAGTTAAAATTATTGGGGTAGGGCAAACCAACATTAAGCGGCACTTGCCCCTACAAAAAAAATACAGAGAGCAACACCACTGCTCAAACGGTAACCCGCCGAGCACACCGTACCACTCGAGTGTCCCTCGCTAAACGGTGTTTCGTTCCAAGTTTTCCCTCTCAAAGTAAAAGACGTTCATTCAGTATGCCCCAGTGCAGTCCCCTTCCCCCGCTTAATGAATATTCTTCTGAACGGGAGCGTCAAGGGACTTCCGCAACAGCGCCCCTCCGAGAAAATGACTCTCCTCCAGACGGGTACCTGCCTCCCCCGCCCTTGAAAATGTCTGGATCCGCCCCTGGAATAAATGCTTTGAGCTCCTGAAGCATCACAAGCCATCGCCATCCACTGGGAGTCGGCTTCCCGGTCGGAGTCGGGATCAGAAAACATAGCTTGCAGCGTACTTTATTCATCCTCCAATAGCTACTGCACAATAGGATTCATTGGGCTTTCACAACAGCAAGCAAGTATATCAATTAATAAAAATATCGACACTGCCACGTGCAAGATCGGAGCAAGGGCCCAAGAATGCCACCGATTTGCACAAAAGCGCCAAATAGCACTACAACCATACCACCGCCAACAGCTGATTGAAGGACAAAACTCTACCGGTCGTTCACGCGCCTCGACCTGGAAGGCCTCCACTGGCCGAAGCTCAGCCTATTCCGGATGAGGTCGCCGGAACAGAACAGGGTCCGTTCACGTGGCTCCACCAGAAGGAGCTCAGTGTAGGTTAGTTGAGGCTAGTTGAGACTTTCCCACGGGAACAACCGGTGGAGTTTGGTGGAGAAATCAGCTGACAGCGGTGTGAATTCCGCGACAAAAAGGGAGCGTTTGGCGCTGTGTCATAAATTGGCCAAATTGCTCCTCAAATGTTTGTCCAGATGACCGCACAATGTATATAGTATGCCTTATAATACAAAGTCTCAAATTTGTCTTTATTTCTGGCAATGTAGGTGTACTCAGGGACCGCGGTGAGCACAGATGCTCTTTTCGCATATGGGATAAACCAGGCAATCTCTCTTCCCTCTCGGTTGAGCACTAGGCATCGTCCCCCGTTTTACGGTTGGTTACAGCCTGCCTTCTTAATGTACAGCACATAATCTGGTGTCTGGACCCGCCCGGCTCCCTGGGCCCCGAGGCGTTTCTCTACCCGATGCTGACTTTTCCCCATCTCAACTTGCTCGACCTCGTCGATCGGGCTCGAGTGGAATTTTAGTCGGCGCCGCATTGCGGCACGGGGATTGCGGCGGATCCGGCCGGTAAAGTAACATCTTCCCCTTAGGCCGAATGACGTAGATCGAAGGCCACAAAAAGGATGTTTTTGTGGTCTGCATCTGTTACTTCGATTATTGTTCATAGTTGTTGTAACTTCATATTTCCTTTGCGAAGGATGATCCTGGTATTCAGTTCATGCATGAAGATGAGATTCATATGACGGAGGACGTTGTTTCCGCGCAAATATATGAGCACGTGCGCCGTGATTGAGCTCAACTGAAAAATCACAATCGGACCATGAGTCCAATTCAGCTACATGACTCAACGTTTGACGTGTCGTAAAACCAATAACCATCAGTGTGGGACAGGTGGGCGCTGCATGACCGCCGCAGTCGATGCGCCCCTAAATTCTAACAACCAACCAGTGTGGGACAGGCAGCCAGTGTGAGGATGGGCACTTGATCAGGGTGGGAACTAAGGCACTCCTTAAGAGATTTTATCTATGAAAACATTTTTGCACTCCGGGTTCATACTGGATAGGATGGGCTTCACATGTACTCTGACACAAATGTGGGAACAAAGATATAAATAAAAACAAACACAGAACGACACCCAAAAAAACGCTGGTTATTCCACTTACGGTCACCACTCAAACTAATCACTTTTTGTAGCAGTCAGCATCCGGACCACAGCTTCACACACTCCATCAATCTCAACCACCGGAATTTCCGACAACGCGCCAACAGCAACTTGCAAGATGATGCGCATGCGCACTGAGAACACTGTTCTCCGGCTCTGGAGCGACGTCTCAGAATAGCTGTGTTCTTGCCACCCTATAGTGACAGTTTTAAGAGACGTCTCCGGAGTCCCGGAGGCCACCGCTCAGAATTGGCTGCGTTAGCGTTTTCTGTTCTGAAATCTGTCTGTCAACCAATCAATGCAAGGTATTTTATATATGACGTCATAACCATTAGCAACTTTGAACACATGGTTATTTGGGCGCTACATGACCGATGTAGTTGATGCGCCCTAAAGCCCTAATAACTAACCAACGAACACATGGTTAACAGCAAGATACCTTTACTAGAAGGTAGATCGAAGTTTTCCTTCAAGCCCGCATGACGTCATCCGAAGGTTTTTTAATATGGTATCAATATGGTTGCAGAATACTTTTTTTTTTCAAATCATACGCAATGGTTACTTTTATTTTTGTTTAATACAAGAAGAATGGCTCTTAGATGCTCCTGGGTTTTAGACATTGCGTGTAAAGAAAGCATACGACCTTCAATATACCAGGAGGTGCTGAGTTGACATCAAAAGTAACGTTAAGGATTATACTTTATTACTCAACGTTTCGGCCACGGGCCATCGTCAGGAGTGATATAAAAATGTCAAGTTTAGCAATTGAAAAAAAAGCATGCGAGAAAAAAAGCGTGCAAAAGACACGTGGAATGCAGAAAAGCCTCCTCAGTGGTGCAGACACTTAAACAAACTATGTCAAGATAGAATCCTCTGAGGAAGACCGAGCCGATGGCCCACATACATATCGATACATACACTCACGCACATATATAGACATAGATCCAATATAACGCGTAATACATAAAATATAATTTATGTTTATGTAATTTAAGTGATATACCAAAACGTCGTTTGCGTGTTTAGTTGCGGCCGTAGATTACGTATGTGTAGAGATTCGAGGACCTTTAGATCAGCGTTGTCCCTGGCTGTTGCTAGAATTTCTACTTTGAAGTTTGTGTTAGTGTCGCTGTGTTCCATGTTAGAATGTTTGTCGATCATGTGTTCGCCTAAAGGTGTGTATGCTCTTCGAAGTCTGGCATCTCCCAAGTGCTCATTGTACCTATCCCTGATACTACGTTTGGTTTCACCGACATAAAATATTCCAAGACAGCGGTTGCACGTTATTTGATAAACTACGTTTTTTTTTTTTTTTTTTTGGGGCGTGCATCTACCTTTGAGCCCGTTGATACAGGTGTGGCACGTTCTTCTACCAGCAGGGCATGGCGGCATTTCTAGGGCTGAGCGGACCAGGTAAGATTTCAGCGTAGGTCCGCTAGTCCAGGCTACCCTAACATGGTTTAGATGAGACGAACGGATGGCTGCGTTTACCTGTCGACATAGCTGGTCATCGACAAATGGAAGTCTCATGTAAACATAGTTGGGATTACTACCCGCTCGATGCCGACGTTGCCCACTTATCCTACTTCTGTTGTGAGGGTGAACAGCACGAGCGGCGGAGTGTACCCGATGTGCTGGGTATCCGTTTTCCAGGAAAAGAGTTGTCATCTTCGCAAGGCTCCGCTCGCATGAAATAGTATCGGAGGAGACTCGTGCTGCTCTCCTCATTTGGGATGTTAAAACGGCCTTTTTAGTAGCCATCGGGTGGGCCGAATCATAGTGCAATATGATGGGGGCTGCCATAGGTTTAAAGTACAGTTCGGTGGTGTAGCTCCCATCAGCCTGAACTACAAACAACGTATCAAGGAAAGGAATCGAACTGCTATGACCAGTGTGTTCTAAGGTGAACTTGATGCTGGAGTGTTGTTGGTTAATTTCTGCAAAGAAGTCGAGCAGAGAGGCCAAGCCATGTGTCCAAACACCAAAAATATCGTCTATATACCTCATGTAGAGAGCTGGTTTCAAATCATACGAAGCTAAGAAGATCGACTCAAAGCGGTGCATAAAAGCAATCGCTAAAGGAGGTGCACATAGGTTACCCATAGCCACTCTTTTTGTTTGCTTGTACATGGAGTTACCGAAACGTATGAGGTTATTGCTGAAAATATGTGTTAGTAATTTCGCACAGTCCTGTACCCCAATCCCGAAAAGACAAATGTCATCCAGATTGTCCTCGATTAGACGAATCACAGCATCTATTCCCTCCTTTATCGGAATGCTGCCATATAGATTTTTGCACGTCCATGGTGAAAACAATACTGCCTTCCGGAAGTTTGGTAGGGAACGTTTCTTTCACCCTCTGTAGGTACGACTCCGTGTTTGTCAGATGGGCGGGAACCAACGCTAGTATCTGGACCAGAATCTTGCTCAAGAACCAAGATAACTTGTCTAGGGGTTCACCACTCGCCGACACTATAGGGCGCAGTGGAACCTCTAGTTTATGGTTTTTGGGGAGCCCGTATAATTCCGCTGTGCGGCTGGAATGAGGAAGGAGAGATAACACTATGTCTTTATGTAACTTCCCCGATAAAGTTTCCTTGATAATAGTACATGTTTCAATTTCGAGACGTTTGGTAGGGTTTGGTTGGGAAGAAATGCTCTGATAATCGTCCGTTATTTTACTGACCTTTTCAATGTAATCCGTTTTGTTTAGCACGACGAATCCTTTGCATTTATCTGACGGCTTTACTATTACATTATCGTTGTTTTTCATTTCCCGAAGTACTTCCCTCTGTTTCGCATAATTGTCCGACCTTTTGTTCGATGCTTTGTTGTGATATTTATATGCTTTTAGAACTTTTGTTTTTAAATCTTTCAACTCAGATTCTAATTGAGTTGTGGCTCTCGGTGGTTGGTATGCAGGAGTGTCGGGAAACATGGGGCGAAGCTTTGAATGACCTGTGCTAGAGGTGCTTTGTGATAAGCCTGTCCGCGGTACCTGAGGTACAGTTTGCTGTTTTGTCTCCCTAACATTCCTCCACCGCAAACCATAGATCGCCCTTTCTACGCCTGATTCTGCCTTTTCCAAGCAGCTACGATCTACTTTTTGAGCTAACTCAAAATTGGGGCCTTTGTCAAGCAATCCCAATATATCTGAGTCTGGAGGTAACTTACTTAGATTAGACGTGCGATTTGTACGATATTGTTCAGTGCCATCGCCGTTGGTGTCCGTACCGTGGGTGCCAGAAGTAATGCAACTACCCGAGCTTTCTCCACTGGTAGCCGCGTGGTGAAGTAAATTATTTGTATCCGGGAGTGGCGTAGGTGGTTGGTACGATGAATGTGTACCTAGGTGAAGTTCGTCCTCTTGTGGTGCGCTGCGGACGGCTGCTGGCCTCACGCCGCAGTTTCTGACTCCAGAAACAACGCTGGAGATCGTCAAACACAGAGACCACCCACGCATAACCAAAGCCCACCCAAAGCTCCAAACAGTCACAACGCTGGGCACGAACACACTAAACAACGAAGCGTTTATATAAAAACGTAGTTTATAAAATAACGTGCAACCGCTGTCTTGGAAAATTTTATGTCGGTGAAACCAAACGTGGTATCAGGGATAGTTACAATGAGCACTTGGGAGATGCCAGACTTCGAAGAGCATACACACCTTTAGGCGAACACATGATCGACAAACATTCTAACATGGAACACAGCGACACTAACACAAACTTCAAAGTAGAAATTCTAGCAACAGCCAGGGACAACGCTGATCTAAAGGTCCTCGAATCTCTACACATACGTAATCTACGGCCGCAACTAAACACGCAAACGACGTCTTGGGGTATATCACTTAAATTACATAAACATAAATTATATTGTATGTATTACGCGTTATATTGGATCTATGTCTATATATGTGCGTGAGTGTA
Source organism: Ashinkailepas kermadecensis (assembly GCA_034440615.1). Classification (NCBI taxonomy): domain Eukaryota; kingdom Metazoa; phylum Arthropoda; class Thecostraca; family Neolepadidae; genus Ashinkailepas; species Ashinkailepas kermadecensis. The sequence continues at coordinate 574,131 of JAOTOM010004926.1, read as the reverse complement.
TGTATCGATATGTATGTGGGCCATCGGCTCGGGCTTCCTCAGAGGATTCTATCTTGACATAGTTTGTTTCTGGTTTGGAGTTTCTTTAAGTGTCTGCACCACTGAGGAGGCTTTTCTGTATTCCACGTGTCTTTTGCACGCTTTTTTTCTCGCGTGCTTTTTTTTCAATTGCTAAACTTGACATTTTTATATCACTCCTGACGATGGCCCCTGGCCGAAACGTTGAGTACTAAAGTATAATCCTTAACGTTACTTTTGATGTCAACTCAGCACCTCCTGGTATATTGAAGGTCGTATGCTTTCTTTACACGCAATGTCTAAAACCCAGGAGCATCTAAGAGCCATTCTTCGTTGTATTAAACATTTTTATTTTGGGTATTTTTTGTTCTCAAACGATAGGTTAGGCTAGGTTAGGTTAGGTTTTGTTGCATTACATAAAAAAAACATTTATGTTTATGTTACGTTACCGAACTCAAAGCCCTTTTTGGTAATATTTTGCTCCCAACCTGAAAAGTAAGCATTCACACAGAAAATAAGTGGATCCGATCATCTTAGTCACCTTCATAAACATGGTATTCTGCAGAAGAAGAAAAAAATTAAAAAAGGAAAAAAAAGAACACCTTAAACTGCAAAGTTACCAAATAATTCGAAATTTTTGGCGGAAACTTTTTTGGAAAATGTTTGAAACGTTTTCCCACTTGGAAAGCCTAAACTAACCCAACTTAGCCAAATCTAACCGATTTGGTTGCTATATGGAATTAAATGTGTGTAAAAACTTGTCTTGTTACAACCTTAAAGCACAATAATACCGGTTTGGCTAGGTTAGGCTAGTTTAGTTGCTTAACTTCGAAATAAAAAAATAAAAAAATTCAAACATAAAATAAAATCGGAAATTTTCCTTCAAAAGGAGCTGACGTTAGGTTCGGTTAGGTTGGGTTCGGTTGTTCAATTGAGAAAATTTTCAAAATCTACCTTGCTTAATTTTTGTTTCTATTTTTTTCTCCAAAGCAGTGGCGTCGATTTGTATCCTTTTGTGGGGCCATTGCTCCACCAATTTTGATCTTGGCCCCCCTCAATGTTGATTTGCCCCCCCCCCCCAATAACCTATGCTATTTTTATGCTGAGAAGAAAGTTAAAGAAAAAAGAAGAAAAAAACACCATGCGACTTACGTAGCTTAGTTGATGCCAACTAGCACATTTTGTACTGAAATGAAGCAGATTTGAATTGGATAGTGGATTGACTCTCCACTAGGGATGCACCGGATAGACTATCCGGCCGGGTATCCGGCCGGATATCACGAATTTTCAACTATTCGTTATCCGGCCGGATATTTCTTGCTATCCGGCCGGATACCGGATATTTTCCATTGTTTGCAACGATTTCCAGTTAGTGTTCACCACTTGGGTGTCCCCTAACACAATAAGCAGACGATAAAAAAGGACCAAGCGTATGATCTTTATTGTCCCTTCGAAGATTGTAAGTGCGTACTCAGCATTCAGTGACGCTGTGACGCTGAGTTACACTGAGTGGCTGACGTCAATCAAAACACGACCTGGTTCAGAAATGCTTCACATTGTGGTGAAGGCACAGGAGCTGCTCCCCGCGGCGCGGCAGAAGCCTGCTCCTCCTGTCCTCGAAGATTGTTCCGTACTCCGAGAACATTCTCGCGGAGAACACGGAGGACGACGGGGCGGACAGGAGTTTACGCGAGAGAGCGCGCAGGCGAGGGAACGAACTTGCTCACCCTGTTTCGCCCCACCACTGGACTGGGTCCGTCTCGCGAGGTGAGAGGGGGAGCGTGAAGAAGTTCTGCACTTCTTCCGCTGCAGTCTTCAGGTCACCCTGGCCGTCACGGCGTTGTCGCTTCGCAGCTGGTGCCTGGCCCTGGCTCACCATCTGTGTGAAGCAGCTGCCGAATAGGTCTTCCTCACCACTTGACCCTGTGCTAGACGCGGGGCTGTCGGCGCATTTGCTGTCAGTGGCAGCAACTTCTTCGTCCTGCGCCCCCAGCAGCTGAAGAACCTCGCTGAGGAGCAGCGTCTTGGCGTTGTCCTTTTCTTCAGACTTCTTGAAGAAGTTGAGCTTGTATCTGGGGTCGATCGCTGTGGCAGTCACATAGTGTTTCTCCAGAAGGATATTCATCGCTTTGGAGCTGTCAGCTGTGGTTAGGAAGCGGAGGCGCAGCGCTTGTAGCAGTGACTCGCGTAGTTTCTGGGCGCCGGCCGCCTTCTGATCAATCCTTGTCAGGTATAGCTCCAGGCAGGTGATGTTGGGAATGACGCTGGACAACGTGGCGTTGTCCGAGCTCATCTCCTTCGTGAGATCGAAGAATGGTTTCAGCACGTGCAAGAGGCTTCCGCACAGCTGCCAATCGCTCGCAGTCATCTGCGGCAGATCTTCGTGGTCTGCCAGGTAGAGAAGAACTGGCCGTTTCAGCTCCACCAGTCTCTGCACCATCAAGTACGAGCTGTTCCACCACGTCGGAACGTCCTGCATCAGAAGTCGCGGTTGCAGGCCTTCAGCTCGCTGGAGCTCCTTGAGGGTAGTGCAGGCCACTGACGAGTGGCCGAAGTGAGTCACCAGCCTCCGACACTTGGTCAGGAGCGCGTTCACAGCCGGCTGCGACCGGATGGCGTCGCTAACCACCAACTGAAGACGGTGGATAGTGCAGTGGACGGCCGGAATATCGGCCAGCTCGCAACCCAGAGTCATGTTGGAGGCCCCGTCACGGATCAGTAGATGCCGCCGACTTCTGACTAGGTTCCACTCGTCCCACATCTTCGTCAGCATCTCCGAGATGTTGATGCCACTGTGTGATGCCGGAAAGTGGGCCGCTTTCAGGACGACGTCTCGACGCTGGAAATTGCTCTTGATCCAGTGGCCAGAAAGGCTGACGAACGTTTCCTGCGACGATGAGCATGTCCAGATGTCGGACGTGAAGGAGACGTAGCTGCCGTCACAGCTCTCTAGCTCAGACAGAACCTCGCCCATCACTTCGTCGTACAGCCTCGGCAGCATGGCGTCGGAAAAGTAGCGCCGGCTGGGCAGGAGATACCGCGGCTGAAGTTTGGCGACGAGGTCGATGAAGCCGTCGTCTTCTACGATTGAGAACGGCTGGTTGTCCACGGCCATCATTATCATCACGGCCCTGTTGATGTCCTTGGCGCGGCTGTCGTTAATGTCCCAGATCTTCCTTGACTCAAATGATTCTTGGATCGATAGCTGCTTCTTAATAGCGGAAATCTTCCGATCTTTTGGCGTACCTTCCTCTCCAAAGGTTGAGACAGACGCAAAACAGCCGCGATTCGCTTGCTTGGCCGTTTCGTATTCGTCCGGATGTTTCATTTTCGCGTGATTGTGGAGCGGAGTCGTGCTGAAGGTTTTCTGTCCCGCGCTTTCGTGGCCTCTCTTGATAAGTCTTTTGCAGATTTTGCATTCTGCATAGGTATCGCTGTCGTCGCACAGTTTGAATATAGCCCAAACGAATGAGGAACGCGAGTGCCCCGCCATGCCACCTAAGCCGCAGGCCAACTACGTAGAAGATTAAACCTGAAACAATTGTGAAGAGCGACGCTCCTGACACCTGGCGTTCCAGGTGAATGAATGCCAACGCGGATGCCGCAGCAGGTCAGCAAATTTTGTTAAAAAGCTATGCGCGCGCGTGCAAAATGTTTCCCTGGCGCCTCCATCCCCGGCGTCCCGCTCCGACGGACTTCGGATGTGAGCGAAATGCCAAGCGCCGGCAATTAAAAATCCTCTATACTGTGCTGAGGTTTGGGACCTGGGGCGCTCCAGTTTGGGGGGCAAAAATTAACCAGCACTTGTCGACCGAGGGGGGGGGAGGGCGATGTTGGCGTGGTGTTGTGTCGTCCATCTGGGGGGGTGGGAGAGAGAGCGATGTTGCATGGTGTTTGTCGTCGACCGGGTTGGGGGTGGGTCGGCCCGGCGGGGGAGGGAAGTAATTGTTGGTGTGGTATTTGTCGTGTCCACGGGGGGCGAGGGGGAGCGATGTTGGCCTGTCTGTAATGCGGCAAAAATTTCAGTTTGCCGCCGTTTGGGGGGGGGGGGGCGAAAACGTGGTTTTCCCCGCACCATTTTCGTTTGGGGGGCAAATGCCCATTTTGCCCCCCTGCATCCGCCAGTTTGGGATAAAGCATGCCATTGCTTGCTTGCTTAATGAAGAGGGGTTTTGTGGGGCCTGCAATCACCTGCATTTTTAATGCATACACTTGAGGAAAAAAGGTGGAATGGTGGGAACCTAAAAGGTTCAGTATCCGGCCGGATTATCCGGGCCGGATATTACTCACGATCTGGCCGGATATACTATTTGGCCGGATATCAGAATTCACTATCCGGTGCATCCCTACTCTCCACCCTTTGCTGTAAATTTGACAACTTTGTGGAAAAAAAACAAAGGAGTTGGATTTCCTTCCACTTTGCAAGCACGACTTACATCATAAAAGCAACCTTAATTCTTGGCAACGCGGTACATAGTTTATCGTCGCTTTACCGAGGCTTATTTACTGACGCACCCGAGCAGAAATCGGGCATATTCCAAATTCGGTGGAGAAATTCGGCGCAGCCTGGCAATCGCACTCGTGACGTCACAGCTTAGAAATATGGGCCTGTGGCAGCTGCAGAAGTGACAAACACCTGCTTGTAAGTTATATAAGGTCAAAGCCCATCACCAAATGTGTCTGGAGAGACTTGATAGACATTAGCGCGCAATAAATGCCACAAATCGTGGTGGGCGTTTCTCAGAACATCCAAATAAAAAATTCCAGTTACAAAAATTCCAGCGCCTATAGTCTAAATTTGAGGTTGCAGTCGACAAATGTGACGAAGGTGAGACTTCTTGATGCAATTGCGCGCAGTGTTTAATCCGTAGCCCAATCTCATGTGACGTACTGATTCGTTTTTTTGTACTTCGCACTTTCTGATGTATCTGTAGATTGGTGTGATTTTAAATAGTGAATAACTAGCCTGCTGCTATTTAATTCCCAAAGGAACAGTAGTTGAAGAAGTAGGCAGGTAAGCTTGAACAAGAACATCCAAATAAAAAATTCAAGTTACAAAAATTCCAGCGCCTACAGTCCAGTCCATGCCTTTTTCTGATTTGTGCTCAGGGTTTCCATTTTAATATCACATAACTATGACGTATGGCTTCAAGAAGGGCTGTTTTTAGTTTACTTTTATTAATATTTTCACTCCACTGCACCTGGTGCTTTTTCTGTTCTGGATTGGGGCACCTAGTGTTGCATTTCCGTCCAGGGGTTGGCACACCTTTTGGTAAATTTACAGCTTAAGGCAATTTCTGATTTCTTGATTTGTTTAATGCAATGTTTAAGAATGTGATGAACATGATGTTACTGCTCATTTTGGTAAAGTTGTGTTTTAAGGTGTTTTATGAATTCGTGGAATGTATCATTTCAATGCAATGTTTATGAATCTGACTCAGATGATGGGACCACTCATTTTCTATACAAATGCCTACATTTAAGGTTGTGAGCAAAATAACACCAAAAAAGGCTTTGAATTAGGTGTCATAGGATAAGCTATTTTTTTTATAAAAAGAAATGCAACATAACCTAACCTAACCTAGCCTACCCTCCCTTTGGAGAAAAACAAAACCAAAACATCAAGTTGTAAAAATTTCAAGCAATGTATTTTTTTTACAATAGAAAATGTAACCCAACTTAACATGTTGAAATGTAAAAGAATAATAATATGTTGAAAGTACTATATTTTCAGGAATGGAATCCTGTGCTGATGATATTTTCTGTAATAAATTTCCAAATCAGATCTACACCATTAGTGTTAATAAACATGAAAAATTCATAGAAATGCATACAAGACCGGTTTGTGGACAAGAAGTTATTCTGATGATTTCTAATGTATTGGAACGTGACAAATGTTTCATGATAGAAGCAGGCAAAGTTAAAGTACTTATATCTCAATAAATGGTCAGTTCACTAACAAGACAGCAAATTCACTCAAATAGCACTCAAAACACCAGGCGGCCCACTCTTTTTGCAAGTTTAAAATCGATGACAGTGCTTTCTTGAATCATGTTTAAAGTACATGAAGGAAATGTATTGCTGACACTTGTAAGGAACTGATGTGCAATCTGCAATCTACTCTCGATCGTGCAATCTGCGGAAAAAAACACGTTGAGCAGCCGCAGTGGCGTACTAAAGGGAAAAGTTCCCTTCCCTAATGTCAGGCACCAATGAAATACTTTCACCCACCGTCACTACTATTCAGGTCTGCTGTGCTCTGATGCTCCATCAATGCCGGTGTGTTTTAGCCTGAATCTGATCGCTGAAGTATTTTTATTTAAGCCGGTGTGTGTTTGTTGGTGTGTGGAGTGAGGAGGAGGGTAACGGTGACAGTGACGGTGACGATAGATCCGAGCCCACTATATGGCACGGCAGTCGCATGCTATTACTCGGAGTTGTTATGTTGACATGTACTGAGCACTGCTCTTCTAATTATGTGACTTCACCAGTTATTGGACGATTTTCCCCGTTGGTGAGGATGCTGAATAAACATAAACATACCTGTCGCTACTCTTCGCCCGCGACCAATCGGCGTGAGAGATTGGCGACGCTATATGACTCAACGGTCGACGTGTCGTAAAACCAATAACCAACCAAACATAAACTTACACATCGTCGAATAGAAAATCGGAATTTCTGAGATCCGAAAATATAGTGGGCTAAATCCGACGATTTTTTTCAGGGGGTGGGGGTCTAGTGCGTTGGCACTTCGGCTTCCAATTTTGATATTTTTGAATTGCCCCCAATCCAGGGTTTTGGTTGGGCCCTTCTTTGCGATTTCGTTGTATTACCATTTTTGTGCATGCTTTATGACCATTGAATTGCTGTTCTATGTTGATACTCGGTTCGTGACCTGTGTCAGGACCGGATCAAGTATCACAGATCGATGTTGATACTCGGATCGTTGACCTGTGTCGGGACGAGACCAATTATGTCCCAGATCGATAGCTCACGTCCATTTAGGTACTTAGGCCCACCATGTAACTAAAAAAAACACCCGTGTGAGTAGGTAACAGCTGCAGACGCTGTAAGTGCTAGAGCCCAGGGGCGAATTCAGGAGATTTCACGGAGAGGGGCACATATATCCACAGAGGATCGCCTTCGGAGGAAAGATTCGTTGAGCGGGGAGGGGAAGGGATGTGTGCAACTCGAGTCCTTTCGTATAGAATGGATGCCTTTTCCTTTTAAAAGGCGGATGCGTTTTCCTCTGAAAAGACAGAGTTTGAGTTTTGTGTTGAAGAATCTGTTGAGTAGGTGGACGGGGTACTCGAGCCTTCCTGAAGGAGCACATTTCCCTGCCGGAGGGGCGCCACCTTTCCACAGGGAGAGGCACATGCCCTCGATGCCCTTCTCCACATACATGCCACTCAACATACCCACATGCCCGCATGCTACAGCCTACGGCTCGAGGTTAAATAATTGCAATGGATTGCTTATTACACCAGCTTCAAGACAGCTTGTGTACTGCTTCCGAGTTTCGCCTCAATCGTCTGATGCTGTCATAGGTAGGCTAGGTTAGGTTAGGTTAGGTTAGGTTGGGTTAGGTTAGGTTAGGTTGGGTTAGGTTAGGTCAGGTTCCAATTTGTCACGTGCCGGACAGCAAGGTCATCTCCCGCCACCTCTTCCTGGTGCGGCGGTGGCGGGGTCGAACGTTCAGCCCCGAAGGCAGCCGCTCGGGCCAGGTCAGCCACGCCTTCGCCACGCCCTGTTGACGTCACCACGGTCTGGCCACATTGGCGGATCCAGGGGCAACTGGGGCATTCACCTCCACCAACATGGAGATGCGGCGCCCCTCCAAGACGCTCGGGCACGCCCAAAATTCAACACCGTCATTTTTTTTAGCCGGAGGCGCTCCGCTGAGTAGAAAAGGCACCCATCTGGGTGCAAAAGTAGCCCATGCAGAAAGATCAAGTGTGCCCACTGCTCCTGACCTTGAAAATCCATGTCAAAGTCATTGTCGCCCATCCGGGGAAATGACGGCCGTCCAGGCTTTCCGCCAAGCTTTGCCGATGTCGCCCACGCCCCGGTGACGTTAGCCACGCCCGAGTGACGTCACATGCGGAACAGTATGTAGAGCGGCGGTAATGTGGCAGTCGCTGTACAAAACGCAGGCGGACGCTGCGTGCCAATCCGACCGAGGAGTCGGCACGTGCCGGCGACGCCCGGCCGACCTGACTTGGGAGCGCCTCGTGGTGATGTGCGCCCAGAACTGAGGAACCTGCCCTGTCTTTCCAGAGACCAGGAACTGTGCTAAGGTAGGGCGCCGGCGGATCCACGTTGGTAAGCCGAGTACGCGGCTATAGTCCCTACCACCATTTTCGGTCGACATATTGCACTGAAATAGCGTTTTCTCGAAATCTAAGAACACCTTATCGCATCAATATCGTCTAAAACAGACCTGACGAGTATTAGCTTTTCAAAACTGATGAGTTGTTCGAAATCGGAAAACTTTTTATTTTGCATCCCCCCCCCCCCAGCCAGGCTTTGGGATCCGCCTCTGAAGGTAGATAAACGATTATCTCATCAGCCGTTATCGCTACCACTAAGCCACCTTGTGTGAATGTGTGATGGTCATGTGATGTGTCGTGTGAATGGTAGAAAGGCATGGGCGTAGCAGCCGCCGCCGAGGTGCCTGGTGTCCCGACCCCACCTGGATATTTTTGGTGATGTCCGAACCACCTGAAAAATTTGTAAGCTTCCGCAAAATACGGCATCTTCTTGAAGTTCTCACAGTTCCCTCACCAGGGCGCATCTGAATCGGCTGGGTGGATTCGCTCGATGGTTCCGCCAGAGGTCCGCCGGGTGGACCTCCGTCGCGGTCAATGGTACATACCATGGCGCGCGGCGTGCCCGACGAGTGACTGTCTGGATCTGTCCTGAAAGATGCGTTAACTTTGAAAGGGTTGTGCAACTATCAGTTGCGCAACCAGTATTTTCCTAAGAGAAAACCAAAAAACAATATTCCATAAAATAGAGAATGCTTTCGGCGTGTTTCGCGCGCCGAAAATTTTAGGTTTTTGGTGGTGAGAATCTGAAAATTTCTTGTTTGATCTGGTGTGTTTTTAGTTGCTAATGGGAGAGGGCAGGCCTCCCTTGACTGCGCCTCCGGAAGCTATTGCATTGCATTGCACTCTTAAGCACAAATGGCTTGTCGGTTGTAGACGTGTCAACGACTTCAAATCATTGTGTAGTTAATGTATATATTAAGCATTAAGCATGATCCTGGAAATGTAGCCACAGTACAAATGTAGATACCGTACACATGTAGACACTGATTTCCAAATACGGGTGGATGGCCAATTAGCCACAGCCGTGACCTACAGAGATGGACAGACAGCCGACAGGTGCTATATTTGTCCAACGCCCAGTATAAACTGACTGAAATGAATTCGCCTGTCAAATGACCTGGTCGCTGTCTCAGCTTATTTACTTTTTGAAACAAATGAAATAAAACAGTCTTCACTTTAACTTTTTCTTTTTTAACACTTTAACTGTCTTAGCGAAGGAAAGGTGCCGTCTGCTAGAGAGGTTACGTCACATAAAAGCTACTTGGTACCAGCTTAAATGTGGAATCTTCACTTCAACTTCAGCGTCATGTGTTTGCGCTATAGCGCAAGCACATGCCTGCTTTGAAAACAAGCAAGCAGTGCAGTGGCGCGCGTGTTGTCACACCGACGCAGAAGCATGCTAAACACTGTGCAGTGTGAGGTCCGGCCGTCGGACCTCGCTCTGTGCGGTGTGAGGTCCGGCCGTCGGACCTCGCTCTGTGCGGTGTGAGGTCCGGCCGTCGGACCTCGCTCTGTGCGGTGTGAGGTCCGGCCGTCGGACCTCGCTCTGTGCGGTGTGAGGTCCGGCCGTCGGACCTCGCTCTGTGCGGTGTGAGGTCCGGCCGTCGGACCTCGCTCTGTGCAGTGTGAGGTCCGGCCGTCGGACCTCGCTCTGTGCGGTGTGAGGTCCGGCCGTCGGACCTCGCTCTGTGCGGTGTGAGGTCCGGCCGTCGGACCTCGCTCTGTGCGGTGTGAGGTCCGGCCGTCGGACCTCGCTCTGTGCGGTGTGAGGTCCGGCCGTCGGACCTCGCTCTGTGCGGTGTGAGGTCCGGCCGCCCGACCCGGCTTGCTTCCGGTCCGGTGAATGTGCCAACCTGACTTTGAAACGCTATGACAAAACGAAGCTATTTCGGTTTGAAAGGCGTGACCGTCGGGCCCAGCCGTGCCGGGGCGCTGAGGTGAACTTGTGTCGTATACACACGTCGGTGTATATACGACACACGGTCATTCGGGCTTCGCCCTCGCTCGTAATCAGTGACGCAGCCAGGATTTTCTGAAGGCGGGGCCGTCCAAAATAGTGTCATTGTATAGGGAACACTTTCGATGCGCTTCACGCACCGAACCTTTTTGGTTTTGAGTGGTGAAAATATCAGAATTTCTTGTTTCATATCCTACATTTTTGGTTGCTAGAGGGGGCCTTTCATCCCTCCCCCCTTGGCTGCGCATCTGCTCGCAGTTTTCATATACGTCACCGTACTCGTGACGTAACCACTAAAACAGCAGAGGCTTTTCAATTCCAGACATTGATTTGGAAGATATGGTTCAAAGCCCAAGTGTGGACAGAATCCATGCATGGACTTTATTTCATTATCAAAAATATTGCGTTGTATATATTTCTCCCAAATTTTCAATAGTCCATTTTCCATGTAGCGAAATTCAGTGCTTGTGCACCATTTATGGCCTGGTTATAAATTAGCCTTCTGCAATTATCCTGGTATATTTGCTGCCTTGGGTTGGTGCCGAGTCGTTTCTGGTTTCACCCGGAATTATTATGCACGAATACCCCCCACCACCAAAACCTCAGCACGCCGCACACTTTGCCCTATTCCCGTTGGTGACCTCAGCTCCGAATTCTTTTTGCTCGCGCCATTCCCGAACCATTCGCGCAGGAACTCTGAAACGTACCTATCCCCCCCCCCTCCCTCCATAACATTTACGCCTCATCCTCTCATCATCTCATCAACCACCTCATTGACGTATTCTGTTACAGCAACCCCTAGTGTGACCGGGGTCAGTTTCAAGGAATTATTTTGAAAACATGCATTCAACTGGCTGTATATGGTTGCAACCTAAGGTATACAAGTTACTATCGGCTACGTTTATGACACATTTATGGATATTTTGTAAATAACATAGTTTTAGTAAACTATTTGCATCGTACCTACCTGAAACGCAAAAAAAAACGAAACAAAGGCGCAACCAAATGCAACCTCCACCACTTTGGAGCCAAAATACACTAGATGAGACTAGAAATTTTGACATTTTCACCACGCAATACCATAAATTTTCGGCCCGCTTGGCGCCCCGAAGGCGGTCTCAGTTTCGTGATTTTTTTTATAGTCGGGCCCCCCTTAACAAAACCCTGGCTACGCCCCAGCACCGAAATTAACATAATAACAATCTCACCAAACAATTTCAGGCGACAACAATGCTGACAAGTGCCCACAACAACGCTATCAAACAGGTTTTGTATTGATCACGCTTTCAACATTCTCAAGCAGCTAATGGGATCTTCCTTGACACGCTCATCAGGGGCGGATCCAGGAATTGTCATGGGAGGCGCTTCGAAAGTACCTGGAGGCGCGCGGGTAGCTTTGCCTTCCGAGGAGCGCTTCTGGCTGAAAAAGTCGTGAGGGGTGCACTAGAGCCCTCCAGGATGGGCGCCCTTTCCTCTCAGAGGCGCGCCTCCCGCTGAAAAATTCGATGGGATGCATTTGGGCCTTCTCGGGGGGGGTGCCTTTCCTCCCAAGAGGGCGCCTTTTCCTCTCAGAGCGGCACCTCTGGCTGAAACAAATTCGAGGTGAGGTTGCATTGGAGCCTTCCCAAAGGGGCGCCTTTCCCGGCCGGAGTGGCGCCACCTTCCCATGCGTGGCACATTTCCCTGGTGCCCCTTGTATCCGCCCCTGACACCCATCCATCCATATATCCACGCCTACTGGCGTGCGTACGGCATGTTTACCATTGCGTTGCTGACAGATCAGCTTCCTCCGAATGCTGGCGAGAACGCGCTGGCTGACTGATCAGGCAGAAGGCGGTGCTGAAGCCACTTCTCCGTGAGACTAGAGGGGATGAGTAGTCTAGGGGTAAGTTGCCCGTCTCACAACCGAAAGATTGTGGGTTCGAGTCTAACCTGTCGCCACTCTTCGCCCGCGACCAATCGGCGTGAGAGATTGGCAACGCTACATGACTCAACGGTCGACGTGTCGTAACACCAATAACCACCATCTCCGTGAGACTTTACGCCGGTTAGGCGGTCACTGATGCTCTCAGGTGTGGTCTTATTTGGCACGGAGTCTTACAAGGGTCACCGACAGTCACAGTCACTGAGATGGGTGAAACCTGGTGTACTCTCGGTGTTGCCAATTCACCACCAATAATTCTTCAATTCAGCATTGGGCCCCGGCGATGCATGGGAAGAATAGACACAAAATTCGACCTGCCAATACGGAATACATTTGGAGTATCTCCACCCACTACCAATAGTCACTCCCACTGATCACCGATGAATAAACACATGGTGCCCCAATTTGTCGGATGCAGAATGTAGAAAACTTGAAATCGTTCACAGGCAAATGTTAAGTCTGGAGTCATTACCCTCGTCACGTTGGCTGAAATCGCTCATTGGGCACCTTCGGTCCTGCGTGTGCGGAAAGGCATGAAGCCATCCTGTACGGCTGGTAAGTAAGACAAACAGGCATACATGAGCGACCAGCGAGGCATACATGTGGAGTGCACGCTCCAGTGCTGGGAGGTGGCTGTAGTCGCACATCGGCACCTCCGATCCCTCCGAAGAAAGGCTCTCGTAACTCTGCCGATGGCATTAATCTTCGACGTTTGCTTGTGAATGATTGTGTATGTCATCCGGGGGTGTCACTTTTAATTTGCTAAGGGGCCACTGAATCATCGATATTCCCCCACCCTCCAATCAGACTGAAGCTTAACCATTGGGCTCATGGGCGTACACTAGACACAAATGGCCTTCGGGCCAGCTTTGACAGTCAAAAAGGTATCCCCCACCAGCTTCATAAAGTGACACCCATGCTGTCACCTGAGACTCCATTTGCACGTTTCGCCGATCCAATCGCCGATAAGTCATTACCACATTACTGACAGTTGCCAGGTGTCAATGAACATGCGGCGTGAATGAGGAAATATGACGAATTCAGTGGACATACGACGTCAATATGTACGGGTATCGATGCTCAATTGACGCCGTGCGTGCGACGTTTCAGACGTACGTTGTAGTCATGTGTATTTCATGCCACGTGCCAAGGTTTGTTTGCTCTGTATCCGTCGGCAGGCAAGCATGACATTCTGAGAGCATCCATCAATTACGTCACGGGACAGCTCTCCCTTGCGGAAATAACGAGTCGTAATGGCAGAGTTATAACCGTCGTTGATATGCCCATTTCGCTATTTTGGTAGATCCGCATGGTAATGGATGTGCAAAAAAAGCATGAACCCTAAATGTTGAGCTGGAAAGTACAATAAACAGAGCGAGATATGCTTGTGTGGTGCACGCTCCAGGGTCGTGTAGTGGCTGTGGTGGTGGTCGTGTGGTGGTGGTGGTGGTTGTGGTGGCGGCTTGGTGATCAGTGGTGCAACGACTGCTCGTGTTCCAACTATCAGCTGATATGAGTCTAATTATGCGACCATAACCCGAATTATGGAGCCTCATTCCGTGTCTGAGTGCATGCAAAGGGCATAACGCGATACTAATGCGTTGCTAGTTGATGTGATGCCGATAACGCGCAGAAGACTGACTCGTCGCGGGTGTGTTCGATGGCGTCGAACACACCCCTGGCGTTCCGACCGCTTCCTTCTCCAGTCAGCAGCAGCTGATCGCCGTCAGAAGGGCGTGGTTGTGTCGCGTTTCGAATGGACCGAAAAAAACGTTACAAACTCCTGGCAATTCTGAACAGGAACAGCTCACCATACACCTTGCTCATACCGCTCCCATGCAGGCGTCCTACTCGCCCTGTTGATGGTGATCAAGTTTATTAAAGTTGTCTGTGCACGCTGATCAATCCTAGGACCCGGGGTGTTTATTTCTGAAAATTATGGGGGGATACATGAAAGCAACAGACAGGCTCCAATCAATTGGGGGACACTGCAAGGTTCCATATTAAAAGTTGATTTGGTGGGGCAGAGCCAACATTGAGGGGGCATTTGCCCTCTCAAAAGTATAAAAACTACACCCTGCCTGGGACCGCTCCCAAGGTGGGAAGCTGAAACAAGTGCCAGAACCTTCTGTGTCTGTGAGTTTTGTGGTGATGGGAATAGGTCAGTTGTAGTTAGCACCGTATTGTATGTGATGACCTGCCTGTTCTGGCGTGGTTATTGTATGTGATGACCTGCCTGTTCTGGCGTGGTTATTGCATGTGATGACCTGCCTGTTCTGGCGTAGTGACTGCATGTGTCCCACCCATGAAGCCGATATCCAGCCGCCGTGCTGAGGGCGGAGTTAGCACGTCGAGTTGTAATTGACACGGTGCGCGCAACAGTAGCACGGCATTTGTATTTAAATCCACCAACGTAGGGGAGGGCAGGCCAGGCAAGGAGCTTCACTGGCATTAACCTATGCCATGTAAACGACCAAATACGATGCATCAGTATTCCCTGTTTCACCATATTCCTCGATAATGATATGTGAGCAATTTGAGCCTAGTCGTCTGAGCTTGCGATGCCGCAAGCATAGCTCCAGGCGAACCGCCGACTTTTCTAAAGAAGTCTGAATAGATGCTTGCAAACTAAGAGCTCCAAATATTGGTCTGCAAAGGCAAAGAAACAATAGAATGGCTTGGAGCTGATCAGTGCCCAATTGATCCCCCACCTTATTCACAGTAAAATATGCAGCACACCATGTTAATTGCCACCTGCAAACTGCAATATACTCTCAACATTTTATTTGCCACCTATTAATATAGTTTATTTCACACATTTATCAACTTCATACCACATTTACTGCCAGTAGGCTACGCCGGCTGGAAAAAGCTTCATCACACGGCATGTAACCTAGATATAAGGCAAGCAACTGGAATTTTCAAGCCTTTTGGACAACGTCCGTTGGTCAAAGTTATTCCATTCTGGAAACTGGATGATGCTGGAAGTGCTAGAGGCGCTCAAAATAGGCTTCAAGCACTCCAATTGTTAAACCGTCCTTGCACTATCGCTGTCAGATACATAAAACAATACTGAAAACGTCCTTAGTTTTTATATATTTAAATTGACCAATGTGACGTTTATTCATGAATTATTTATACTATTATTAGTGGTAAATGATGATGCTTTTTATGAAATAATTATATTATATATTATTATACTATATTATAATTATATGATTATTAAGTTATACTTTATACCATTATTTTACTATAATTTCTTGTATTTTAAGAATAATAACGTACTTATTTATTTATTTATTTATTTATTTATTTCACAATGCATGCCCTCCACGTATAGTGGCTATTATGGACAGTCTGGGTATAACTCAGATATTTACAAAGAAAGGATAGATTTGTGGTCAATAGTGGGAACACAAGCGCAACAAACATTCATACACCAACATAATACAATACCCATATCACTTATTTTATTTAGCCAATGTCTTAGCATATTCAGTTTCGTTTCACATTCGTAGCGTTTTGATATCCACGGTTGTCTGGTCTGAACATTCTGTTTGTTTTTTTTTCAGTTCGGGCAGCCTATTGGTGAGTTCCTCCTGAACCAAGCCCGACCTTATACGAGGGGATCTGATTAAGCCCGAGCTCAGGAAGAGGGGATCTGGTCAAACCTAACCTCAGGAAGTAAGGGTCTGTTCAAGCCCGAGCTCAGGAAGAGAAAATCTGATGAAATCCGGCCTTCGGAAGAGAAGGTCTGATGAGGGCTCTGGAAGAAAGGGTCTGACCGAACCCGATCTTTTGAAGATGGTCTGACCAATCCCAACCCCAGGAGAAGGGGATCTAGTGAAGCTTGCTCTTCGGAACCGGCTGATCAATTCTGACCTCAGGAAAAGAAGATCTGATCTGATTGATCTGAAGATCTCGTCGACAGCCGCACGGACTGTCGTTGACCCTCCTGGCAAACACAGTACAATCACTGACATTAGACAGAATAACCTCTTGAATCCACCTGCACCAAGTTCGCGACAAGCAGATCTGAACTCGACACTGCGGGAAGCCGAACTATCTATTATCAGCCCATGGTGATCATCAAATGTCAGCCTGCCACATCTCAGTCAACATCGTCTCTCCTGCGAGATGATGACGTCCGGCCGCACTGTGATTGGCTCAGCTGTGCTGACGTCACTCCTGATGACGTCTTGCTGTCCGGAGGCGGGCGTTTTGAGGGCGGGTGGCACGGGCAGCCAGCTTGACGGCGGAAGGTTGGCGCGTGGTTCCGGCTCGGGCGATGTGGTGGCGGGCTGGTATTTGATGTCGGCTGAGGCGCGCAATGGGCTGGCTGGCGGCTCTGCGGGGCAGCGACCGGCGCCGCCGGCGTCAGCTCCGGTCGAGTTAGGTCGATACCATGCGGTGTACTCGGGTCACGGCCCTCGGTCTCGGTCGCAGTCTCAAGCAGGGTCAGGGGCCCGGTCGCAGTCGCGGTCGGCAGCGTGCGGCGCCACCGTCGGCAGACACGGACCCAGTGGGCGGGTTCGTGTTCGTGTTCGGCGGATGCTGCACCGGGGTGTCGCCAAACATCCACGACGCACGTCGCCGCCGGCGGCGTTCGCACCCAGCAGCGGACGACCTCTGACCTCGGCACCGCCGCGGGGCGCGACAGCCGGCCGGCAGTCGGCCGACGGCGTGACCCGCCGACCTTTGGCGTCACCCCGCACGCGGCGGGGCCGCGCGTCTGTCGGGGGATTAAAGCGGATCAAAAGGACCGCCGTGACCCGCCGACCTTTGGCGTCACCGCCGGCCTCGTGGCAGCGGCACGTGACGGCCACGTATCAGAGGACTCCAACGCCAGCTGTGTTCCAGCAGGCGGTGGCAGGACCGGGGGGCCCGCGCACGACAGCTACAGCGGCGAGCTTCCAACCCGTGGTTCCTCAGCCGAGCCTGACACAGCTCATGACCCAGCTCAAGCTCCGCTATCAGCCCCAGCGCCACTCTCAGCGCCAGCACAACACCAGCTCTCACCAGCAGCAACCTCAGCGCCGGGTGACGCCGAACCACATCGACTGGCGGAACCCATCCCTCTTGGCGCTGCTGCAGGCGCCGGACAGCTCCCGTGCGGCGCCGCCGCCGCCGTCAGCACCCTCGCTGCCGTCCCGGGAGACCAGTGACGTCATCGCAGCGCTGACCCAGTACCACTTGGTTCGGTGAGGTGTCGCATGCATTTCCCGGCGGAAGTTATGGGACAATTTCGGACATGGTCGCCGTTATCGTGTGATGTGGTCGTTTGGATTGACATCGCTGAGGGGCAGTATCCCGCGGGGTGTGGTCATTTATTTTGACCGGTCAAAATTATGCCGTTGAACTAGAGTTCACGGATCCGGTGACTTGGCCAGGGTCCACACAACAATCTTTTGCTTACCATATGATCCTGGTTCATAAAGACACCCCACTAAGGATTCGAACTAACTTGAAATAAAAAGACACTTAATTATTAGGAAAACTAGCCCTAGTCTCATGCTGTTCAAATAATACTTTCGTCGAAATGTAGGTCTAAAGCAATAGTATATTATCCGTCACCTGCAAAAATACAGGTAGATAAAGTCGTCGTTATCAAGGTGTGCAGGTGCTGTGAAACTGCATAAGTTGTTTCTTTTCCAAAGCATATCGAAATGATGCAAAAGGAAATCAAGAATATTGCACAAAAAAACAGCATACAACGGGCTTCCGGGACCTGGACGGGATGAGGGGGGGGGGATGAGTGAGGTCAAGGCTGTACGCATCGTGTAACCTGTCCCTCCAATGCTTGGTTGCCCCCCGCAATAATTACATGGTGTAATGCATGGCTTAATGCCCTAGGGCGCACCCCTTCGATGTACGCTGAGCTTAAGAGCTACAGCAATGCTAGGTCCCCAACAATTTTGTTATATTTCGCCTTCGGTCGTTCGGCACAATATCGGAGTTCGGTGCCGGGGGGCGGGAAAATGTCATTATTTCAAGTCCTTCCTTACCGGGCATCACTGATAGTTGCGTCGACGAAGTTTTATAACCACAATAGTGTTCTTGCAAAGGTCGCTAAAAGTTGAGCTTTTATTGAAATTACCCGACAAGGGTGGACAATTGGAGGACGATCGTGGTCACGACGTCCGATCCTGCGAGTGCCCGCTGTGGTGGAGGGCGAGCAGGCGTATGTCACGAGAGCCCTTGACTTGGCTACGTCCTTTATCCGTCCGGGCACCCAGTGGCGCAGCCAGGATTTTTATAAGGGGAGAGGCCCGGCCAAAAAATACGATAAAATAGAGAAAGCCCGCCAAACGTTCAGGGTTTTGCTTGTTGAAAATCTAAAAATTGTTCTCTTGATTTAGTGGTTTAGGGTGTTTAGGGCGGGGCCCCCTTGCATGCGCCTCTGCAGGCACTCCTTATGGAGTTTGGTCTACAGGAGACCAAACATGTCATGCACCGAATTATGTTAATGGTCGTCAGAAATACGATTGCGTCCAAAACTGACCTCAGGAACCCTGACGGCATGAGCCCGGAATTCGCTGTCGGCCGTCACTGATGAGCAGCGAAACTTCCGTTCGCATGAGCAGCGAAACTTGCGAATACGATGCGATTAGGAAAACGTACGAAAATATTCCTCTTATAAGCTGGCTCGTGACATACCGATTCACATCCGAGAAGCTTAACACATTTTCGGAAGTTTTCCTTATCTCATCGTATTCGGAAGCTTCGCCGCTCATGTGGACTGGGTGACTATGCACCGAGAGTGCAGACATCATTTGTCAATTGATGTTTGTCATCAAACGCCAATTGTCCTTCGCTGCAGGGGCGCGCTGCCATCCTACGCCAGTGACGTCAGGTCTGACATCACTGGAGGGGAGCGGGACTGGTGCCTCAGGACGTGCGGTTTGACGAACCCTGGCCCTGGTCGTCAGCGACGTCTGTACGGCACCAAGGTCAGCATGTAGCCACCATCGTGCTGAATGTGGACACCTCCAGCCTCAGAGGCGGATCCAGGGTGGCCGAAGGGGCCATGTTCCCCTCCCCGAGACGCCGATTTTAACCGATATGGTGCCCTAAAATGACACTTTCTCGACATTTCAGAACATTTTGTGGGGTAAATATTGTCTTAACCCTCGCCGTATAGGGGGGTGGAACCCCCCTAAGGTTTTTTGTGTATTCCTTCCAAACCGATGAACGGATCGCTCTGAGATTTTCAGTACCCTCTGGGGAAACCTTTTGACGGCTTTTGGTGAAATTTTTTGGGGAGGCATGTCAGGTCACAGAGTTATGAGGTCATAAAAGGGAGCACCTCCGAGCAGTTTTCAACAAATACGCGATTTTCGCACCTAAACATGACATTGTTGCCTACATCGACTGGTATTATGTGTTTTGCAATGCAATTTTGCAATGCCCAGATGGGTTCCCATTGGAAAAATAATGTTCCAAAAATCGGTGACCTCGGTTGACCTCGTTTGACCTTTCGACCTTTTTTAGCTGACCTACGGTAATTTTTCGTGCTGAATTCGAATTCAGCGTCCATTTTTACCCTAAGGAACTTTAAACTTCGAAATTGGAACCACTCTTAAAAAAGTTGGATATTTGGGGTCACGGCTTTGACCTCATTTGGTGCATGACATATTGGGACGATCACATCGTGTCACATGTCGTTATGTTCGCAAGGTCCCAATAAACATGTTTCCGGCCATGTCGTGCATATTTAGACAGTAGTTTCGATATAACTGACGATTTTCTTCGGAAAATACCCCCAAAAATCAATTTTAGACCTTTGATCTGACCTGGAAGGTCAACCATTGACCTTAGAAGGTCATACTGAATTCCAACCGCGAGATCTCGGCCAAATCTATCACTTTCGTATTTGGTTCGTTTTCGTAACATGCACGGTTTCGAATCGCCAGGGGGTCGTACCCCCCCCCCCCCTATACGACCGAAGGTGGTAAAATGCCGAATACTGGCGAGGGTTAACAGACCCGAAGAATCTTAGCTGTTCAAATCTGAAAGTTTTTTTTTCTCGAAAACGGATTTTTTTTTCCACTTCCCCCCCCCCCCCCTCCAACCAACCTCTGGATCCGCCCCTGACGTGGTGGCCACCATCGTGCTGATTGTGGACAGTCCCGGTCCCGCCAGCATTCCCGCACCACCATAAAGCTGATGTTCAGGCCATAAGGCAGCATGGTTGTGCAAAGGAGGTGAGGCGAACGTAACGTCAGATTCTATGTTTCCTGCATGCGCATGGGCGAAGGCCAACGGCTTGATCAAGGTCGTGGTATCTAATGGAGTGTAGGTGGGGTTTGAGGCAGGGGCGGGTCCAGGAATTTTGATCGCGAGGACACTTGTTCTGGGGAGCGCCATTTCTTTGGAAGGACACCTTTTTCTACCCTGAGAAGCACCATCGGATGAAAAGCTCGTTGAGCGGGTTCGCTCGAATCTACCTAATCTATCTAATATAAGGCATTGAATCTCATCTTACCTACCTACTGATATCTTATCACCTTATCCGCGTGCTGTTGTTGATAAGGATATGTCCAAGCGGCTGGTATATTGCCGCAGCGGCCGTGACTGCTTTGATCACTGCTGGGCTGACTGACTAACTGACTGACTGACTGACTGACTGACTGACTGACTGACTGACTGGCTGACTGACTGACTGACTGACTGACTGACTGACTGACTGGCTGACTGACTGACTGACTGACTGACTGACTGACTGACTGACTGACTGACTGACTGACTGACTGACTGACTGACTGACTGACTGACTGACTGACTGGCTGACTGACTAACTGACTAAACAACTGGCTGACTGACTTGACACTAGCATGGTCTGACAAGAGTGATTTTCAGGCGACAATGACCATCGTGCTGTGGGCTGCGTTGGCGGCAGCCGTCTCCATTCAGGGCCCCGTAGCGCGCAGCCTCATCGGTGGCCGCTCATTGGTCGACACTGTGCGCCACGTCACAACAATGGTGGTGGCGCCGGACATTGTCCAGCAGTGGAGCTGGACGTACCAGCTGCTGACTGCAGGTCAGTGAAGGCCCGGACTCATCAGTTGCTGACTGCATGTCGGTGAAGGCGGAAGGGGATGGGCCAATTTCGATGTGCCAAGTTTGTAGTGCTTTTGCTGATTACGAGCCTCTGGTTACCCAGTTCGTTGGACCCTGAACAATGTTACCTCCTTTGCAAGAAAATCAATCTAATCACAGTGCCATCAATGGGTGGTGTTGAGAAGATTGCAAAGCCGATGTCTCTTCCATTCTAGATCGGATTTGTTTTGCCTCCGGTGATGAGGAAATTGTTGTTGCTGGACCTTCTGTCCTTTATAATCTCGAGCAGGGGTGTTGTGGAGAAGTCTCTGCTTGCCTGGCAGTGATAGTCTAGATTATCCTCGTTTGTGCGATAACTAGTTCTCAATTTCAGCACCTTCTCTCCCTCTCCAGTTCACAAGTCCACGAGCCATTCTTAAAAGTCACCAGCTGTTAGGGCCCTTGTATTGTTCGGGCTGATTAGTGAACCAAATGGTGACAACTTAACTCAAGACGATGCTGCAGAAGCACCGTCTTGAGTTTGTCACCGTCACTGTCTGTGGCAGATTCGTAGTTTGTGATGGCGAGTGCTGGACCGACTCGTCCAGCTCGGTGATCAGGTCAGACACACACTGACCTGCTGACCGGATGACGTCAGCTCGCCTTCACCAGGCTGAAGAGGTGGATAAATTTCGGGTACAGTCAGGGTTCAGCGAATGGATGAAGGTTTGGAGCATTGGGAACGATTTCTACCACCAGATACATTCTATGCGCATTCTACTATAGCATCCATTCTACCACATTCTGATGTATCACACAAGACACCGGGTTGGAATGTCCCGTCACGCTCTGTCGATTGGCACACAGGCCTGAACAGTACTGAGTAGCACACGGCTCAAACAGTAAATGCCCACACGGGGCACAAGCGTGCATGCGAGCTCAACCGAGTGGCACACTAGCCCAAACCGTTACTTGGTACACAGGGCTCACTGGCCCGACCTTGAGCACCCCCAGGACACATGCTACCGATGCCCAGGTTCCACCAACTTGCACAAGGGCACGCATACACACACAGACGCAGGTGTGCGAATATAATCGTTGTTCCAATATTTTAATATCTGGGTGAAAAATGTGAACCAATGAAAATAGTAATGCCCTTGCCCGTGGCAATAATCTTATGTTCTTTACTGGAAGTACTTCAGATAATAGATTGAGCTCAGGGAGAACGAAATGAAATCTGGATTCTTATATCCCCTTTTAACGCGAATTTTAAATTCCCAAATATATTTTCATGACTGCCCATTTCTTTTTCAACTTCTCCCGAGATTGAATTATTTTTCAAAGTTGATACCATCCATTTTAAAGTGCATTGGAATTCGCCAGAAAACCGCAGTTTAATGTAAACTTAATTTCCACAATTTTCCTTACTATATGTATATATATATATATATATATATATATATATATATATATATATATATAATATATATATATATATATATATATATATATATATATATATATATATATATATATATATATATATATATATATATATATATATATATATATATATATATATATATATATCAACTAACCTCATTTTACCTATGCAATCCCTCAGGCACAGGGGTTGATTCTTGATAATTATGGGGGGACAATACATGGAATGAAGGAAATGAGCGGGCCCAAATGGATTGGGAGATACTCCATAGGGTCCCATGTTAAAAGTTTGAATTAAGGATGGGGCAAAGTCAACATTGAAGGGCCACTTGCCCACTCAAAAGTATATAAAGCAACACCCCTGCTGTAATGTGTGCTCGGTCAATCATGCGATGAACTATGCAACTCCTTCCGCAAGTGAATCATCGATTCAGATGACATCGACATCTCTGCTGGATTAAATCAGGCATCGATGCCGTGAAAATATACGGTTCCTTGACGCGCGACCACTACATTCCACAACGACGATCCAGAGACATGGTCGGCGTCCAAGCACCCATCGCCATCACTATAACCGGCGCTCCTGATGTACCAGACCGGTCCATCTATGCGCTCAGAACGTACCTTTAGATTACGTCCAACTAACCATGGTAGTGCATCCCCCACCCCAGTTAAAATTCCATAGAAGAGGCTGTGGTGTCTCGGTGTCGACCACGGCGCAGATAACTACCGACAGATATAACGTGTTTCGTGGCAAGTGACACGTGGTATGTGACACGTGGCATTTGACATGCGACACGTTATAGGTGGCATGTGACATGTGGCATGTGACACGTGGCAATTGACATGCGACACGTGACATGCGACATGTGGCAATTGACATGTGACGCGTGGAATGTGACATGTGACACGTGGCATGTGACACAAGACAAATGGCATGTTATTCGTGGCAAGCGACCCTTAATACGTGACAGGTGCTCAGTGACGCGTAGAAAGTTGCAAGTGCAGGACAAGTGACACGTGACAAGTGACACCCGGTAGGTGTCTCTTGACATGTGACAAGTTATAAGCACATGCCAAGTCACAAGACAAGTGATGCAAAAGTATCACTTGCCAAGTGACAAGTAGCACGTGGCAACTTACAAGCTAAAAGTAAAAAGTGACAAGACAAGTGATATAACAAAAAAAGGTATCGCTTGTTAAGTGACACGCCACAAATTACCAGCTAAAACGATCAGTGACAAATGACGGCGGCAGTCGTCACAGCCACAGTCACAGCCCGCGGCCACCACGCGGCTCCAAATGCTTAGCCAGTCGTGACGCCCCGGCCAAAGTGTGACCTCCCCGACCGCAGTTTACTGCACGCGTAACCGATCGGCGGTGCTCAGACCGCGGCAGCTCGGTCACCATGGCAACAGACTGCCGGCAGCAGGGTCCCGCCTGCGCGAATCCTACAATCAAGCGGACGAATTTTCGGCCGAAGGCTTTGTGGACTTTGTCCTGAAGTCCTCCAGGGACCTTGTGCCCCTGTATGGATATTCCTGGGTCCGCCCCTGTGATAAGTAGGCGGGTGGTCTGTGTCGAGTGGTAGTCGGGGCGGATCAGGATGAAGAGTAGTGATCAGGACGGGTCAGGGTGTAGAGTGGTGATCAGGGCAGGTGGGCTAGTGGTAGTTGGGGCGGGTTAGGATGAAGAGTAGTGATCATGACGGGTTAGGGTGTAGAATGGTGATCAGGGCGGGTTGAGCTGTCGAGTGGTGACCCCCCCCCCCCCTCCCCTTGGGACTCGAAAGTCGTCCATCGCCATACTGGATGCCTTCAGCACCCGGCATGACGATGGACGACTTTCGACGACTGGTGTTCCGAATTATAGGTCGATTTCCACTCATTTAGACTAAATTAGCATTAAAAACTGTCGTCTCCCGTCATCTTGAACCAGGGTCTCCTGTAACATGTTCGCTGATGGGGCCGTTCATGGAGACTTCCCGAAATCATTGGTGCTCTCAAACCGAATTTCGAGGAAATTATTTCCATGCATCACCATAGGACGAATGTCAAACTGAGAAATTATTGGTGCTGCATTGGGAATACTAAAAGTACACAAAGTACACCTCTGGAAGAGGTCGTGCACCTCCCCCTCCGCCCCAGTCTGGGAACATACCTCATCGCTTCAGTGGTGGATGCAGGGCTTTATAAGCTTTGTAGCTCTTTAAACAAATTGTCTTTTGTTGAGTTGACATCATGTTTGCTGGAAGAAAACCCTTCACAGGCTGTCTGCTTTCTGAGCAAGCCTCAACACCACATATCGTTTCATTGACCCCGATAGCCCCGCGCTGAAGCTTTCGCGTCGCGGAGCCAACCGTTTCAATAGCCGCCAGTCAATTGCAACAAGTCGACTTGGCGGGCTCATCGCACGGTCGCCAAAGCGGAAACCCGGCGCTACGTGTGAGGCTCCCAGCACCTGGAGGTGCTCGGAACACGCCGTGACGACCGTCACGGCGACCGTCACGGCGCTGTCGCTGGCTGCCGATTGCCGCCGCGCTCTGCCACCCCTCACCCGGCTAGCGTGGGGAAGGGGAGGCGTGGCCGGGTGATTTGCGCCGCCGCCGCAGACATGGAGACGTTTTCGTCGCTGTTTTATGGCGATCACAGCGCGCGCCGTACTTCAGCCGGTGCTTTTGCAAACAAGTTGTGCATGCGCAGCATCATGCTCTGTGACGAGTGTGATGGACTTCGCACGCGCAACTTCGCGCCTGGCTGGCTTTTAGAGCGGGTATTCTGGACCAGAATACAGCCTAGAACTTTCACCAAGTTGTAAGGTGTGTCAGTTGTTGTCTGGTAGGTGTAGGCTGAATTATAGGACAGGAGGATCCAGTAATTTGCATAGGGCCCCGATGCAAAAAACTGGATTGCATGCCGCTCGGAGCGGCATGCAATCCAGTTTTTGTTGCTGAAAAATCCGTGGAGCGGGGGGGGGGTGAGGGGGTGCACTCGAGCCTTCCTGCAATGGCGCCCTCACCGACCAGACCGACATATGGCTCAGTGCCCCTGCTCTGGGAAGCCCTTCATGGTGTGCACCGGTGTGTAGAGAAAATGGATGCGTTTTGCCAGCAATGCGGAACGACAGCGGCATCGTGTGCCTGTTTCGGCCGACTCTTGCTCAGCTGTGCTCTTCGCTGCGTCGTCGGACAGTTCCAGTTTGGTGACAGCTTCTCTCTTTTCCAGGCATCACGGAGGCGTACATGGACAGCGTAGCGGCCAACAGCAACTCTTCCCGACGCGTTCCGCGAGCCGCATGGAAGTCAAACGCCGACTTGGTCACGGAAGCGGCTCGGCACCGCCTGACCCTTGATGGGCAGATCCACCGTGCAGCTGACGGTTCAGCACCGGAATTCGGTTCCGAAGCGGGCGCGACAACATCCATGCAAGAGCGCAGCCGCTTGCACACATCGCCCCAGGGCGCTGGAATGGCCCGAGCGTTCACTCGGTCGGTCAGATCGGTGAACAGTAGCCGCGGGGCACTTGCGACGGCTGCAGAACGCGCCGGGAACGTGACGTTAGCGCGCGCCACGAACGCGACCCGCGCGGACCCGAACCAGCTCCGCAAACACCTGCACCGGGTGTCGGCGGGAAGCCACGGCGTCGGCGGCGGCGCCCTTCCAGCTGCGTGGACATCGGCCGCACGTGCCGTGCGGCTGAACTCCTCCCGGCTCGAACGGCGGCCATCTCGCCCAGCTTCGGCATCGCCTCCGCGCGCAGTCTCCAGCGCAACCGCCACGCCGTCGATCAGGAGACGCCACCACCGGCGTCCGTTGAGGGGAACATTTGGGCACGGGATCAGTCGAGGATGGACGAAGCTAATTCAGATGATCACTTGGGTGCCTCGGCGACTCAAGTCGGCCTTCCAGGAATGGAAGTCCCTGCGTCAAGCTGCGCATAATACAGACGTTCACCCGACGCAGAACGCCTCCAGTAACGGAGATGTCGCTGCTGTTATGTACAGTGGTAAAGGAGACAGGACCCAAGCGGGCAGTCACCAGACTTCCGGTGGTGGTGCCGTCGCGTCTGGCTGGCGCCCAGTGATCCTGAAGCCGTCGCGCCCTCCGACTCGGTCTCCTCTCCGCCACGCGGGCCTGCAGAGCTGCGCGTGCAGCCACTACGGAAGGCGGACCAGGAGGCCGGCGCGATTCGCCAGCCCGGTCGGAGAGTTTCTCAGCACCAGTTTCTGGATCCCAGCGTTCGGTCTCTTCTACCTGTTCGGCTTAACCAGGTGAGATCTCGATGTGAGCGACCAGTCACGGGTCACTTGTGCATCCAGCCGCGCCACCAGGATGTTTCCAGAGAAAAGACCAGCCAATGGTGAATCAGGTGCCGACCAGCGGTCAGTTTAAAAAAAAGTTTTTATTTACCGCAAGGGAGGACAGCTTCCCCTTGGATGTCCTCGTCCAGCAGGGTCTGATGGTCTGCGGACATACTTCATGTGTACATGTCATGGTTTTCATCAAATCATCAACTGCTCTAATGGTTGTGAAGCATTCAAGAAGCGCACTTATGTACTGCTTAATATTTGCATGTGTGGGCGTCGTTTTGCACACAATGGGAGATATATTTACCCTCTGCCTCATACTTTATGCTTCTTATGGATCTAGTTTGCTAGCCCAGCCCCGTATTATCAGGCTTTCTTTCTTGCAACGTTTATCCAAACCTATCCCTCAAGAAACTTCCTTTCCCCAAAAATGAGAATACCCCTCGCGTGTTGCGGCGCAGTCTGTCTTTTTATTTAAAACAGTGAAAAGGAAATGGCCTAGGCAGTGAAATGTTCATCGAAAATAGCTGAGCACATACGGCCTTTCCTGTAACACTTCCTAATGTGCAATTCCTAATGTGGTTCCATGGTTGCCTCACAACCATTTTAAAATGAGCTCCACTCACAGGTCCATTTTAAGAGGTGCTGTGCTCCATAGGGATTGGAGATTATTTGGAGGGCACAATACATGAAAGCAACGAACGGGCCAAAATGGATTGGGGGCATGCCACATAGGGTTCCACGTCAAAAGTTGAAATAATTGTGGAGGCAAAGCCAAGATTGAGGGGGGGGGCAAGTGTTCTCCAAAAAGCATACAAAGCTATATCCCTGATGTGCCCCGGCAGTAAGTCAGAGCGACCAGGTAAACATGACAGAAGGTCATGTACCCTCGCAGTAAAATAGGGAGACCAGGCAAAGGGGATAACTCTGCATCGGTAAATACAGTCGATTATATTATTACTGCTATGTGGTCGCAATTTTAATGAAATGGATCGCAAGGTCTGACATTCGCCTATGTTTGGAAAGTCCCAAATGAAGTGGATGTGTGGGGTCAGAGGTGATATACTAAAGCCTGTAGAAAATCAGGGAGAATGTGCCCCCCCTTTAATGAAAATTCCTTAATCCGTCCCTGGTTAAAAGTAGGCTAGGGATGGGCACTTCAGAATTACAATGCAATGTACACTACCTGCTCTAAACACCACAGATATTTGCAATATAAAATTGGTTAGTAATTTTCCACCCAGTCCATCAACTTCTCATCCAGTCGAGGTTACCTGCCGGCTGGAAGTGGCATGGAGGGGAAAAGTGTCTTTTGTGGGCTGGTTTCAACTGACCCTTAGCGGTGCAAGATAGACCTCACTATGGAACAACGACACATTTTGTTTCTCTTCCTCTCCCTCGAATTTTCTGTTACGTTTTTCTCTTCTATTTTCAAATTTTACCTGTTAAACATTGAGAGCATTACTTTTGTGGAACATGTGCGTAATTCATATTCAGCTACCTTTTCTCCAAAGAATCTGTCAAAAGTTCATTGTTTTTGCGGCCAAGGTGACTGCTTGGAAAGATCAACAACTTCTGGAACGTCACGTTTGTAGTGGTATTAATGCTCGGACCTTCTTCCGATTCGTTTTTCGTCATGCCCGGAAACCAGTTTTAAAAGAATGTTTTTTTCGTGGGTGTGAGATGTCGAAACAAGTGCAGTAGGATGTCCAAATTCGCCATGGAAGTGATGTTGCTTAAAATACCTTTTGCATGTTTGAAACTCAATTGTCATCCAATTGCGTACCTATTTCCGCACTTTTTCTTTTGTTATGAGATACATAAGTTACAGATAGCTACAGTGGCGCAACCAGGATTTCAGTTCGGGGGGGGCAGGGTTGGAGAGCGGGCTCCCTCGCAAGCGGGCCCCCCTCATGTTTTTAAAAGTCTGCGAAAAACATGCACTTACTTTTGAGCGGCCCCTATGTTTGTAAAACTTCGCAGAAATAAAAGCACTTTTCCTTTACGTGCCCCTTCCTCCTAGAGAAATAATATGATATATGTATACATGCAATGTATACATGCATATTGGTTCAATGCGGCCCCCTGAATCAAAATTGGCCCGGGTTCGAGGCGGGTCCTGGTTAAAACGTGCCCCCAGATTTTCAGTTGGTTCAAAGGGCCCCTGATTCGAGCCACAGATCCGCTTCGCGGGCCCCTAGCCAGGGCTCTGAGTAGGGTGGCCCACTCCGAGCCAGGGGCCCGCGAAGCGGGCCCCTGGTTCGGAGCGGGCCCCCAAAAAATTTCGGGTGGGGGGCCATGGCCCCTTGCCCCCCCCCCCCCTGGTTGCGCTACTGGATAGCTATGTTAACAATAACGATAAAAATGCCTATGATATAAAATGGCAATGCATGACAGACCACATCATGGGCAATCCCCTTACCTGACATTTTACGACGAGATGTTAGTGAATCATGGTCTGTAACGGTGAGCATAAGCGTGATGCTTGTAAACGAAATACCGTCAGAAATCAGGCAGGACAATTTTATACACACTCATCAAATGGGATGATGTCGTTAATTCTTCTGAAGGGATGTCTATCCAGTGTTCGGAAAGTGATATATTCCACCCTATTTCACGCCACGAATAATTTATCACTGCCGGAAACACCCCTGTCTTGCCTTCTAGCCGTTTGCGAGACTCTGATGTGCTTCGGTGTCATGTGTTGCAGGGCAGGCCTGGCCAGCAGCTCCACGTCCAGCAACGCCACACCCAACGATGTCGTCACCATCACCGACACCGACAATATCGCCACCACCAACAACGACGACGATGTCCTCACCAATACCGTCACCATCATGCTCACCAACGACCCGACCAACACCAACACTCTGTCTCAGACCAACATGGACACGGTCACCACCTCGGTCACTGACAACTCGCAGAACACCAACACCGGTGCCACAAACACCAACACCAACACCAATAAGAGGTAGCGAAGGGAGGCGCATGTGTTCGCTGATGGACGTTGCAGTTGTTTTATTCGGTGCACGTACCTAGAAGACTCGCTAGAAGCTTGTGAAGCCTCCTCGCATATAGAAGCTTCCTCGCTAGAAGCTAGAAGCTTCCTTTTACCTGGAAGCTTCCTTGCATCCGGAAGCTTCCTGGCACCCAGAAGCTTCACCGCTGTTTTATTCGGCTGTCTGGTACCTCACACAAATGTGGTGGTGCGAGATGCCCCCCCCCCCCACCACCACCCCAAAACACACGATTCAAACCCAATTCCAAATGCCTAGGAAGAAAATGTCACGGAAATCACTCACCTATATGGGATATAAACAGCGATGCGTTCTGAAAAATGCGGGACATTCTGACTGTCAAGAAATAATTAAAATGAATACATATTGCATTCACTCCCGGACGATGCTCAACCGAAAATGGCACGCGCCAAGGTTGCGGCTTTTCGCACTAGGCCTATGAATGCTCACTGTGAAGGACACTAACGATGCTGTGATTGCGGCAGTGACATTTCCAGGACAGAGGGAGAGCTTCGGAAATATATTTTGGCGTGATTTTCTGAGCACGGCGTTCTTATGAGTTCATTGGCGCACTGCTTGCAGATAAGGTTGGTGGTCCCCACTTCAACACCCACGCTGAAAAGAGAAGAAAGTTTTGTTCTGACTTCTCTAATTTCTTCTTGCTGCCGTCCTTGCTGAAAAGAGGTATTTATGAAATAAGCAAGGTGTAAAAGTTGCATATTTTATTTGCAACATTTGCACCACGGATTTTTATTTTATGTTTTCAATTCGATGCGTAACGTTAAGATACCAACCGTTGGCATGTGATACCTGTTGTTATTTATGTGGAACCGTATGATTTGCTGAATTCGTGTACCACGAATCCCACTCTTTTAAATGTCGACGTGAGGAATAGAACAGCCATTCGAATGGATTTTCCTCAAGATATGCAATAAATAAAGAAATAAATCAGCCAATCAATCAAAAAAAATATACCCACAGTACACTGCGCCAGATCAAGGCCAGAACAGATGCCGAATTATCCAATTCCGGACACAACCCCCACATTCCATACCAAGCCTTGTGTGTTCGTCAGTTTCCCTGCCACCACTGAGCGTTGACCCGGCTCCACCAAAAACAGAGTATGTTGCAACACCGGCCCGACGACGGGCGTGTCGCCTAGCCTGGGTGGTGTCGCCTCGTCGACCGGACACTCTCGGACGGGTGTCGATCCCGTGCCAGATGCGTGTCTGTCTTTCGTATCGTTGTATCGTTGATTTATCGCCTGCCACTATCTTCTAAGGTCATTACATGTTCGCGCGGGTCGGCTCATGTGTTGCGGTCTATTGGGAAAACAGTACACCAATGACATACAGTGCAGTGTGGTGTGTGCAAAATATGCGTCTGTGCTTCTTTGTTTACTTGTTGATCATGCCTCATCTGTGCATCCTTTCTGTCTGCTGTTTGCTGAGTGAGGCGCCGGTGCTGGCTGGCACGTCCCGAACTGTGGCATCCTTGCCTCACCCAGTCTGAATTCCCAGCCTTACATCCTTCCCACATCCTATCTAACCACCACCATACATGGGTGGAGTTTCAATGCCGACAGGTGGTGCTTGCCCACCGCATAAGAGTGGCTAAGTACCGCCTAGCTTTTATAATTTTAGCATTTGTGTTTATGAGGATGCATGCATTAATGCGCCATCGAGAAACCAGAAGGTAATGCAGTCGAACATTTTTCTGACGACTTTGGAAAACTTCACTAGTGCTGCCATATCGTCATTCATTTTAACTCACTCTTTTCCACGAGCACAAGAACATCGTGGTTTGTGGATGTGCCTGCAGTAAATGCAATGCAACGCAATGTACCAGGGGCGATCTTCGCACTCTATCAATATCATTCAAGGCTGCAGCGAAGGCATATATTCAGTGCTTACAGGAGGGCATTCCCCCCCCCCCCAATGTTGGCTTTGCCCTCCCAATAATTTAAACCTTCAACATGGGGCCCTATATGGTATGACCCCCCCCCCAATCCATTTGAGCTCGCCCATTGCCTGCATGCATTGTGCCCTCTCAATAATTTTCAGAAACCTACAACTATGCATACATGGGTAGTTTCGATGAGGTAATGCACATTGAATGTGCCTTAGCCATGTAGCGTCTCATGCAATACCTTAGTTGCTATTCATATTCTTTTTATCACACGTGTGTGTTGACTTTCCTTGACCACTTTACTTCACGTACGGCTAGTACTTCCAACTATTTTAGGCCACGTATTTAGTTTCTGTTATGATTACTCCTGTATTACACACCTGTCTCTTCCAAGATGTTTTCGGTGGCTTTAGGAAATCGTGACGTGACGTGACGCCCTTATTGGGTCAAAAGTTGAAATTTGCTGCTCTGAACCATTTTTCACAGTTCGGGACAGAGCTGAACCACCAAACGGGACGATCATTTGAACTACATTCCATTCAATAACATTTGGTGCAATTCCTCGACGAAGAAAACAAGCGTGAGAGGTAGCAATTTCTGTGCGAGAAGAACCTACCACAAGCGGGAAATACTTCGAGGAGCGTTTGTGAAATGAACACGACCCATGGTGCACCTTGCAGTACATTGGCGCTCGCGCGGCAGGCGCGGAATGGTCGCGTCGAATACATGGCGGCCTGCCGCAGAAGTACGCTGCTCGGAACTGCAACGACCCTGGTAGCTTGTGTCCATTTATTTCGAATGAAAAACACAGCGCTTTTGAATACTCTTGTGGCTACAAAACGGAAATTTGCGGCACCTATTTCTAGACTGTCCAATTATTGAGCCGATAAATATACTATTCAACAATATCTCGCAACACGCGCGTCTCAATTTCGAAGGCTTTCAGCCAGTAATTAAGTCGTTACAGGGGGATGCACTAAGTGCTGGCGACAATCGAGTGGAGGCTCATCATTTTCGTACATTGATGTTGAAACTGATGGATTTGACTGATTTTATCTTATTAATCAGCACATAAACGTGCATTTCTGAGTGCAGTCGCGATCCTCCGCCACCTGGGCGGTTGCTGTGTTAGGATACTGTAGTGTAGTAAGACATAAAAATTAACACGGCAATGAAGGAGGTGCATGATTGTCAGCATATATTTTGGGCACTAAAGGTAGAGGGATTTCGAAAGTCGCATACGTGGCACCAAATCAGTGGCGCAGCCAGAATTTGTGTAAGGAGGGGCGACCAAAAAAGCGTGATGAAATATAGAAATCTTCTTGCGAGCGAGGCACACCGATAATTTAGGGTTTTGCGTGGTAAAAATCTCAACATTTATCGTTTGAAGTAGTGTCCTTAGATGAAGATGTTTTGTCACCAATTCTTTGTTCAAGACGATTGAATTGCACAAGATAAACCTAACGGTAATTTGTGTTTTTAATGTCTCAAGGGATCGTAATTAGTGACCCCCGCCCCCCTGCTGCACAAACATCTGGTTAGGTCTTGCCCTGTCGCATAAAAAGATACAAATGCATGACAGAATACCTATAGTCTACCGATACGGTATCATTAGGTGTTTTACACCGTCTGTATCCGTGCTTTATTCCTATATTTATATATGCTGATATGTAGGTATGTAAATGTACCTATGGTATCTATGTATCCTGGTATGCATGTATTTATGGTATCTATGGTGTCTATCTATGTATGCTAGTAGAGCAAGACTGGCCTACTTTGGAAGCGCTGGCAGCTCATCTCTGACTCCGGCATCAGGACCTGGGGCCGCGGCGGCGGGGAGGGAGAAGAGAGTGCGACCATTACGCTGATGGAGTGCGCCGTCTGGAGGCCGCGGGGGCCGGCGGACACGGACGACTCGCCAGACGATCAGTGCCGTGTGCTGATCGCATTAGCCCGCTCGCTGATGTCTGTCCCGACCCCCCGTGCCCCCCCCCCCCCGCCTCAGCACGGAAGTGGCGCTTGGTTGCCAGGCTGGCGCGCCCACTCCCCGGACCGTGCAGGTCAGTTGCCGGGGGCGACAACCTGGCGATTTTTTTCAGAGTAATCTGGGATTAAAATCAACTACCCTCACATTTGGTTACTTTGGACCCGCTGCCAGCTTTTAGGAATGGAGAAGATGAATACTATGGATGCACCGGAGCAGTGATACATTATTCATGAAATAGGGTGGAATATGCCACTTTTTGAACACTCAATCGACATCCTTCTCCAAGAAATATCGACATCCTTCCTCATGATGTGTGCTTATGAAGTATTCGTGTCTCCTTTCTAACAGTATCTCGTTCATAAGTACCATGCTCATGCTCTCGATAAGGGATTTTGATACACGAACATTTCGCAACGCAATTTCAGGTAAAGGGATTACCTATAATGTGGAATGGCATACAATGCCAGTTATGGCATAGGTATTTTTATCTCTATCCCGAATATAGCTCTTCCTAAATTATGAATCTCATAACAAATGATAAAGGTACACTCGTAAGCACACCATTGGCTCAAGTTTGAATATGAAAGACATCAAAAACATTTTAAATGACACTAATTCCATGGTAAATTTCGACATCATACTCTGCTCCTTTCGACATCTCACACCTAACGAAAAACCATTATTTTAACGCTGCACCGGAGACGCATGTATGGTCGATTGAACTGACAATGCACGTCGAGTGTTGACTGATGTACAGGTTGTTTGGTGTTCAGCACGACATTGACTGCGTTGTTTCGTGTTTTATTCTTGCTGCTGTTCTTGTTGTTGTTGATGACGTGATGGTGGATTGTGCCACACGAGATTGTATGGCTTCACATCCTTGCGCGTGCCCTCAGTGGCCTTGTCGTGTGGATAATATATGTATGCATGATATCGTTATCCGACCGGTGGGCCTACTCATGACCACCACGACGGAGGGTGACGACGCTAGAGTCAGTCCTGCATGGACCGGGCAACGCCTGGTCTGTCACCACGGCTTCGGAAAGTACTCGACCCTGTCACCTGCGCACGTGACTAATTGGCCACTACTGTCATCTGCGCACGTGACTAAATAGCCAGTACTGTCATCTGCACACGTGACTAAATAGCCCGTACTGTCATCTGCACACGTGACTAAATAGCCAGTACTGTCATCTGCGCACGTGACTAAATAGCCCGTATTGTCATCTGCGCAGGTGACTAAATAGCCAGTACTGTCATCTGCGCAGGTGACTAAATAGCCAGTACTGTCATCTGCACACGTGACTAAATAGCCAATACTGTCATCTGTGCAGGTGACTAAATAGCCAGTACTGTCATCTGCGCACGACCGCGGCGGTGGTTGTGTCCACAACAGTGGTAATTTTCATCACAGCGCTAGTGGCAATGAGTGGTGCAGCCAGAATTTTCCTAGGGGGACAAAAAGAATGAGACGAAACGGAGGAATCTTCCGGGGCGCGAAGCGCGCAGAAAATATTTGATTCTGCGTGCTGAAAAACTCCGAAATTTCTCGTTTAATCTAGTGTATTTTTGGGTGCTAAGGGGAGGCCGGGCCCACGGTCCCCCTTAGCTGCACCTCTGGCAGCAATGCTACATTTGGGTAGTGCTTCGACAAGGTATTAAGGATAACATGCTTCTACATCCACGTTTCTCGCATCCTTCCCGCTTTTTTCGTATCAAAGCCATACCGCTAGCCATAAGCCTGCTCGACATTTCCCCTGTCGATATTCCTTTACACAAGTATTTATACCTGAAATGTACTGCTTAGGGAGCGACCCGGTTGTGCCAGATAAGTTATTTGTTACAGGAATATATATATATATATATATATATATATATATATATATATATATATATATATATATATATATATACATAAAATATATATGTATGTATGTATGTATGTATGCATTGTGCGCCTTTTTCTGCCAAAGAACGCCATCGAGCCTTTACGAGAAGCATTCCTGAACGAGTAACGAGTTCCCCGCACTGAGATGGGGAAGAGGCGTTTTAGCTCCAGAGCACCACTTATGTTCAACTCGTTGCCACCCGAGCTGATGCGGCTTCCTGTACCGATATTTGGTCGCCCCCTACGGCGTCACCTGTTCAACGTGCCGCCTGCGCCGGACTGATTTGCTGCTCGCCCCGCTGTATTAAAAAAAATGTTATGACATGCATGACCACCGGCTTAGCTGTTTTGTGATTTTGACCTTTTCTGCTCTGCCGTTTTATCTAATTGATGGGAGGTTATAATAGCCACAAGTCCATTGTGGATTACCTCAATAAAAAGTCTTTCTGTGTCTGAGTTGGGTCAGTTATTGATTAGTTTAGTCAGTCAGATCGTGTAGCGTTTCTCGTGTACGGTGCTCGAACTGCAATACGTGCTTTCCCACCCCCTCTGCATGGTATTAATTTCATGTTCAATGTATTTTAATTCAGCACGACGGGTTCGTTTACTTTGCGATGCATACTTAATTATATCGTTGCGTAGAATTCACAGCAATGTTTCTAGCATGGTAATTGAGGATGTAGTGCTACTCTCATTTAGATGCATTTTCTTTGGAATTCTGTCGCGGATAAAATCAAAGAAATGTTGATTTTTTTGTAAGCGATTGGTCGTCAGTGTATAGGTCCTGTGTTGTTCCAGTATGGACGGCCTGCATCCACCGAAAACGAGCTGCCTCAGTGTTGCTAGGCTATGGTCAGACAAATATCCATCCGCTATTAGATCTAATTTTGTCGTCACGTCGGCTAGACCCCGACTTATTAGGGAAAAATATACGAGATATACTTCGCGAATGTGATCTTGTGCATGTAGAATCATCGATAGTGCAGTTCACCTCCGCCAAATATCTATCCGTTGTTTTTCGTGGATATACTATGTGGTAAAATATATACAGCGAGCATTATTTTTCACCCGCGTAGCTAAGCTTTGTCGGTCCCCGTATAGGTGCGAATTTTCCTCCATGCATAGGACCAATAAATCGCGAGATTCTTCGTGAACTTTTTGGGTTGTACGCCCACCGCTTGGGTGTATACTTCGTTATGTTCTGGACGCATTCAGCAATAATGGGCCGTGCGTTTCCTTGTTTTGTGTCTGTCTGGTAACTTCAGCGTAATCACTATCCAGAAAGATGAGCATTGATGACTGCCCACCTTTCCCCTTCGGTTGGGTTCCTGCACCGCCCCCTCGCACGTCCTTCGACAAGCAGCATGACGACGTCTAGACAAGCTGTGACCTCCTGACCTTGCGGTTGCGGCATGCTCGGCTGGAAATAAATATTACTGGCTTCTGATTTGCTAAGTGCGTTGCCATGCTGAGGCGCGCCGCTTAACAAATACCTTTTGGCGAATATCGCATTATGTATTTCATGTACAATTACATACACAAAACGGAAAAAATTGCCCCTTTGTCCGATAATGGGTACATATCTATCAGAATATGACAAAAAAAAATATGATGGCGAGTATTTTCCACGTCGAACTTGCTTGCACACTGCCGAAATTCATCGCACTATCACTAAATTATCCACACATGCCGAGATATTCACCGCAAATCTGAATTCGAATGCAGTTCTGCCGAAATAGGTTGCACTACTACCAAAATGAATGCTGCTGGGACGAAGATGGAGCTTTTATTTCTAAATTGGATGCGCTATGCCGGACTGTCGGAAATGGATGGGCCTGCCGCTGAAAGTGATGCACAGCCAGCGAAATTGGACGCAAAAATATGTAAATAACAGCTTCATCCGACATTCAAATCGGACAACGTGAGTAGGCCAACATATGTGTAAATCAAAACTTGATCGGTGACTCGAACAGTAACTCGACCAGTGAGCCGATCAATGACTCGACCGGTGACTCAACCAATGACTCGATCAGAGAGTCGATCGGTGATCGAGCATCGCGTCGCCTCCGATGCGCAGCGATCCCCAGTGCGGTGGTGATGCTGGTGATGCTGGTGATGCTGCTTACCAGAAACATTGCATGGTGAATTGATCGTCGCCGAGTTTGAAGCATTATTGGTCACGGTGGTGCTCGTCACCACAGGCCTGACTGATGACGGAGGTGGTGCTGGTCCGATTGATGACGGAGGTGGTGCTGGTCTGACTGATGACGGAGGTGGTGCTGGTCCGACTGATGACGGAGGTGGTGCTGGTCCGACTGATGACTGAGGTGGTGCTGGTCCGGCTGATGACTGAGGTGGTGCTGGTCTGACTGATGACTGAGGTGGTGCTGGTCTAACTGATGACGGAGGTGGTGCTGGTCCGACTGATAACGGAGGTGGTGCTGGTCCAACTGATGACGGAGGTGGCGCTGGTCCAACTGATGACGGAGGTGGTGCTGGTCCAACTGATGACGGATGTGGTGATGGTCACCGCATTGATCATGCATAGGAAATAAATGGCAAGGGAAACAGCTATGAAACCTGAACAAATGCATGCCTAAATGCAAAGGGGAGAGCCTGGCAGTCGGAGCCTCCAGTCAATGCATCGGAGCAGAGGACTTGACAGCACCACCTCAAGAGCTACCGCCGATGGAAAATAGACGTGCTGTAGAGGTAAACGTAAACACGCCACCATCTCATGGAGGTATCTGTCCAGTCCACGCATCACACAGAGTGGTTTGGGTTTCAACTCCATAGTTGTTCTCTTCCCTTTTCCAGCACCAATGTGTTGATACATGAAGGAGGCGGCATACACGACGCAATCCTTGAAAGGAGATGCCAAGATAAAACTGACAAAGAGTACCAGGGTGATCATTGTGTGGAAGTCGATGGAATTAATCCAATCATGTCTGTTAGACAATATTCGTCCCTTCTACCCCACCCACACCCGAGAACCCTACCTGAACTACTCCATCTTCCGCACAGCCTGACCACATGAACCCGAGCTATAGTTTTAAATTACCTGTATGCTTCTTCAATTGAAGTCACATCAGTCTAATTGATTAAATTTTGAATACTTTGGTGAACAAAATGTAATAGGAAGGTCACTTTCATCAAAATTGTAAAGCATTTCATGGCCTTCCGTGGTTTACCGACCATGTAAAAATACATAAATCTGGGCCTGTTAGCCAGACAATGGCCTGCAGCTTAAAATTATTGGGTCAAATCGGAGACATCGGAGGAGTTCGCTGTTTCTTCCGGGGCTTGCGCGGCCGATGTTCGCCTGAGCCATAACAATGTCCTATGAGGTAATCCATCCGCAACGTTATTGGGGTGAGCTAACCTTAGCATTATTGGCCCCTATATGAATACCCTTTCTTTCAAAACTCCATCCAAGATCGGAGAAGGCTGTGGGAGTGTTTGTGAGGGTGATGTTGACTGCATGGTTGTTTCGATAGATAGTTGTGTTTTCGATAGATAGTGAACGTTGATTTGTGTCTGGCACCCATGGAATTTTCTCCGAGCACAGAGAGGTCGGAGGAGCACTAAGCCTCACACCGTCTCTGTGACACGGTGGAGTGACACTACCGATGGCACCGACTCCGTGAGACGGCTCTCCGGGCGGTGGAGTCGCATCACCGCGAAGAAAAGCGCCACCAGAAACAACAGCAGGAGGAAAATGTGGTCGAAGATGATGAGAGCCGTCGGCATGACAACCGGGTGACGTGGACCAATCGAGTGACCAGCCGCTCCGGTCTAGACCAATCAAGCAGCCCCGAGCACGCAGTGGTTGTTCGAAACCGCGCAGCGGTCGGCTTGCGTTTGGACGAAAAGCTTCGTCAACGCCAAGAGGTTCGGGCAATGCTGTTGACACTGGAGCAAGCGTCAAAGGCCGCTGTTAGGCACCAGCTTCCCAGCCAAGTCTGTCAAGATTCAAGACGCTCCGGGACTCCTGCCAGCGCCTCGCCCCGAGTTCTCCGATCAGAGATGTGAGCCCTAGCGTGTTCGATCTGGCCGCGCGGTGGAGGTTGGCGTCGCGGACGTTCAAGGTCCGCACGTGTCGGTGAATGTCGCGCCGCACCTCACGCAGCACTCGAAGCACAAGCGCCAGCGCCACCTTGAAGCACCGACTTGGCGAGTGGCTTGGGCTGCTGACCTGCAAGAAAGGATACAGTGTGTATCGTTTGCCTCCAGCTAGCCTGAACTCGTACTGGCAGCACGCCCTGTTGGGCAGATCATGAGCGACCGAACTGCATGCCTTCACATTTTAAAATGTATTGAAATGCTTCTCGGAACTTCGAGTTCACCTTGAGGATGTTCGCACCGACTGCACAAATTATATATAGGTAATGAAGCAGAGTGCTCTGTGAAATGATGCGGTGCATGCCGTAAACAGGGCCAATAATGAATCCCATCGAAATTCAAGCGAATTGCTACGAAAGCACCAGTACTCATAATCAACAACAAAACGCCGATACGCTCCACCTATAACAGAACACCAACCGCTCGATGCTTCAATTCGCATTCCAAATGTTGGTCGGGGGGGGAGCATGGAAGTTGTTTTATATTTTGGAGGCTCAGGCCGCTGTATTGACTTGCCCTCCCTCCCCCATCATGATACTGTCACTCCCACCCCGCTCCAATGCTAGATTGTGCCCACCCAACGTGGACAAAAAATCAGGGTGCGCCCAATGCCATTGTTCCATATATCTCTTCCAGACCAGCGCAAGCAAGACCTTCCAATACCCTAATTCGGGCAAAAGTTGTATTCAACGAGCATGGTGTTTTACACGGTGAGCAACCAGCAACGACCCCTCCCCTAATCGTTCTCATAAAGCGACACCCGTTGGCTGAAGGAGAACCAAGGCATTATCACCGAACAAAGGCTTCAAAACCCCGAGAACATGACGTGTGTGAAGCAGTGGAGGAGAAGTAGGCAGGCTGTGGCGGCTGGAAGTATGCTAAATAAGTTTAAGAATGAGGCTCAATAGTACCGGTCACTTCGTAATACTGAGGCACGTCGTCACAAAGCTGTAAAGCTATCATATGCATGAGCAAACCGGGGTGCTCAACTTGAATTTATGCACTTGTTGACTGCAGATGTATTACTATGCTATGTCTGCATGGCCTGCTGGGTAGCCAGTTATATTGTTATGGTCTGACTCGATAGCCAGCTATATTGTTATGGTCTGACTCGGTAACCAGCTGTATTGTTATGGCCTGACTCGGTAGCCAGCTATATTGCTATGGTCTGACTCGGTAGCCAGCTGTATTGCTATGGTCTGACTCGGTAACCAGCTGTATTGTTATGGCCTGACTCGGTAGCCAGCTATATTGCTATGGTCTGACTCGGTAGCCAGCTATATTGTTATGGTCTGACTCGATAGCCAGCTATATTGTTATGGTCTGACTCGGTAGCCAGCTGTATTGTTATGGCCTGACTCGGTAGCCAGCTATATTGCTATGGTCTGACTCGGTAGCCAGCTGTATTGCTATGGTCTGACTCGGTAGCCAGCTGTATTGTTATGGCCTGACTCGGTAGCCAGCTATATTGTTATGGTCTGACTCGATAGTCAGCTGTATTGCTCTGACCTAGGCTCGGCAGCGAGCTGCATTGCTATGACCTGGCTCGGCAGCGAGCTACATTGCTATGACCTGGTTCGGTAGACAGCTACATCGTGTTCGGGCTCGGCAGATACTAGCTACATCGTTGTGTCTTAGCTCGGTAGCCAACTACATTGCTATGACGTAGCCTAGCCAGCTACATTGGTCGTATGTGCTTATAACGTCTCCGCCACCGGCTACACAAATGAAAATATGCGGTGCACAAAACGGTTCACGTCGATCACAGCTCGTGGTCACAATGCTGGGAACCGAAAAGTCTGTGGTTGATGTCCCTCGGTTGTACTCCACGTGACAGCGTGATTTCCGACGAGACACCAGTGGGCCCAGTTCAAGGTCATTCGAGCATGGCCCCCGCTCCACGCAAAACGACATGATGTTATGAAAACATCCGACATTTTCGGCGTTCGCCTCAAATTCTAGATACATTTAAGGGAGACATGTTTTAAAATCATAGGCAGGACCGAACCTATCGACACCGATGAATTTTTGAACATTTGTGATGATTGTGAACATTCGCCCCCCCCCACTCGCTACGCCACTGATTAGGTTGGATGATGAAAGCCCGTCTCTTTTAGGAGAACTAACTTCTCAAATAGAGAAGCCAAATTTAAAGGTTTACCATTTTTTACCAACGTAAAGCGGTCCATTTTCGATCGGGCGACCTGAACTGAGAAGGTAAAAGACAAAATTGGCATGGCCTTTTCGCTCCTGTCAAGTTATGTTTTCAGTGTGGGCGGCCAACTCTGTCAGCTGGCGGCACTGGCGAGGCTGCCAACTTGATAATCGGGGATCAGTCGATGGCACAGTAGATGCAGATGTATTTCTTTATTTGCATATCAGCAGTGTTCCACTGAATCAAATTGGAAAAGGTACGAAAAGAGAGGCTTGCTACCTTTTACCAGGAACATAAAGGCACTCAATGCATGCACCAGTGGATATAGAGAGCCACTGGAGCCATGACCCCCCTCCAGGCCTAAATTGCGAGTGGGAAAACAGTAGCTTCCTCACCCCAACCCTCAAGGGAATCCGTAAAATGGCCTCAAGATATCAGCTTGATAGCACATTATACGGCAACTTGAGTTCATCAAAATACAAAACGCTGAATATGTACGGCCTTCTTCAGGCCTTCGAGGTTGTGGGTAATTCACATTTATGGCCCCATTTTCCAACCTTCGCTCGAAAAAAAGAGAAGCCCCCGGATTTAAGTCGCATTGTTTTGAATTTACAACAACTTCCCCCGTCACACTCTCCCCGTGGCAATGCATATGTGAATACGGAACATTTTCATAAAGAAATAAAAGCGAATTACAAATATTCAGGACAGTCCGCAAATGCCAGCCTTAGGCCACCCCGTCTATACTCCGAGTCGGATGCAACATCAGAGGCATGTGACATGGTATATATGGTGGCACGTGGCGATGATTAAGGCCATCTTCGAAATTGAAAGGAAGTAACTGTTGTTAGTGGTGACCTTGGGAATGGGTGCAGGAAGACGGTCGAATCAGCCGCGCGCACCGCGGTCGGGTCAGGTCGGGTCATGTGTAGCCTGCGGCTCCGTGGTCCGGCGGTCAGCTGAGTGTGGCCAGGCACAGTCGTGACGGAGCCGCCGGCCGGAGGGCCGCTCGTGCAGCGTGCACAGTGGTGTGGGAAGTGCGACTTTTTTGCAGTGGTCATTTGAACACATCTGACGGTATTGTTACAGTTTAAGGTAACCACGAGACAAGTTGTATACACATTTCACCTTCATGAAGCATACAAATGGGTAAGGTTTGGTTAAATTAGGTTAGGTTAGGCTTTTGTGGTAAGTTGAGAAAAAAATCGCTAAAAATTAAGTTAAATTTATTTCTTCCAAAAAAAGTCCAGGTCCTTAGGTAAGATTAGGAAAAAATGTTTGGAAATTTTCAATTAAAAAAAGAATTTGCTTTCCTACATGTAAGGTTAGGATAGGTTAGGTTATGTTACATCTTTTTCTGTATGTTGAACATTACTTTTCATGACATATTGTCAAACTCCAAGCCCCTCGCTGGGTGTTATTTTGCCACCCAACTGAAAAGTATGCATTTAAAGAGGAAATCAGTGATCACATCACCTTCAGCACATTCAGAAACATTGCATTAAAAAAATAAAGTAAATCAGAAATTACCTTAAACTGCAAATTTACCCATCTGACAAAGCTGTGTGACACGTGACCATCGGACTTGGAATCTCTGTGCGATGGCGCAGGAGATGGCGCAGGAGATGGCGCTCGGTGCACAACGTCAGCTGAGAGATGAGCACGTCTGCGGCAGTCATCGTTCCCAGAGCTGGGGCGCGCCCTGGGGAAACGGGGCCGGGAAAAGTGAACACGGTGCAGCGAGGTCGACCGACCAGGTCGGCGACGGCGTCTCGCGCTCGTGTCGACCTGACGCAGAATCAACGGAGGAGGTGAAGAAAATCACCTACGCAGGCATAGCCAAGATTTGGAAAGCATGAAACTCAAGGTCAGTCCCCGGCGGCGTCATCCCTGTAGCCGCCATAGCGATGAAATGTGCATGTGTGACCAATTCTGGAGGATATGCTTCCATTAAGCTCACCGTGTAAGAGTGCAATTGGCGCTTGTGCGTGAGAGAACTTTTGATATTTTGTGTGGCACGTAGTGCATTCAAGGTTGCGGATGATGCACTTAGTTTGTTCTTGTCCTCTGAAAAGCGATTGAATACATTAGCATTAATGAAGTGACTAAAATAAAAGTGCCGGCTGCATCATGCGAAATCAGCATATATATAATAAGTAGCTATATTGATACTTGTCCTAATGTTGTCAGCTTTATGTGAATTTCCTGCTACTTAATGTAGGTATGAGAACGTACCGATGCGTGCTTACCAATATGAGCATACGTGGACTGTAACTGTAGGCTAATGATAATGAGTTTGTTCAATTTGACCATCTATTGCTTCCCAAATTAAGTTCTAGGTAGATAATAATCTTTTGAAGTTTATTGTGGTCTCTTTAGACCAATTTTCCCAATTTTCCTTAGGTATTGCTTGAATGGACGTACGGACTCACCAATCAAAGACCAAGTCGACTTTGTATTTCTGTGCGAATTTTGAATCCCTGGTAAGCCTCAATTCAACCCATGCAGAGTTGGATGCAGGATTTGTACTAGGGGGCACTTGTCTGGAGGAGTAAAATTTATTCGGAGAAACGTCACTGTGAAAGTACCTGGAGGGATACTTTCGGCCGGAAATCCGTTGTACGAAGAGGGGGGGGGGGGGCGTCAAGCGCAATGACCCCTTTCATTCCAAGGGGTGCCTATTGCTCTCCGAGTGCGAGCCTCTGACTGAGAAATATGTTGAACGGGGGTGGATGCCCTCGAGCCTTCCGAATGGGCGCCACCTTCCATGGGGAAACATTCCCCCAGTGCCCTCTCGCCCTGCATCCTCCCCTGAACCCATAATACTAC
The DNA here is from genome assembly GCA_034440615.1 of Ashinkailepas kermadecensis. NCBI lineage: Eukaryota > Metazoa > Arthropoda > Thecostraca > Neolepadidae > Ashinkailepas > Ashinkailepas kermadecensis. The sequence continues at coordinate 529,209 of JAOTOM010004926.1, read as the reverse complement.
CAATAATTTATGAAGCCAAGTACCTAACGTAGTAATGAAGACAACAATATTTGAAACAAACTGAAAAAGCTGATGCGCTTCCATACCTCACACGTGCGTAATATACCCAAATACGCACACGTTGAAGACAAAGTACGAAAAGAAACTTGAGATTATGAACGCACACATTTGATTAAACTTAAAAGCATCCAAAGCTTGCCTTCGATGCTTCGGCACCCTTTGTTCTCACACATGGCTAGTTTACGATGAGCATATATAGACCGTTAGTATTCTAGTAGCATGGCAACCGCAAATGTCTTTCCGGTATTTTGGCTATTTTGCATGCCACCTGTATCAGAATCATGCGACTATACAACGATCAGCGAGTTTATCAGCCATGCCAGACAGTTATGGCAGCATTCTTTTTTGCTATTTTTCATGCGCTTGGTTGAATATTTTACATAGCTTCGGGTGCTGCCACCCCCCCCCCCGCCCCACACCACACTTTAAAACCCATGACAAAGCCCCAGCTCTCTAGGATGGGTACACTTCCATGCATGTTTCAGGTCACCTTAGTTTAAAGGGAGGATCCTTCAGCTAGCAACTGTAAGCCATTTATATATGTACAATGTACATATATATATATATATATATATATATATATATATATATATATATATATATATATATATATATATATATATATATATATATATATATATATATACATAGAATGTATTTCAATGTATTACTGCAAACGTCGACAGAAGACCCTTTCGACAATTTCAGTTTGCTTCCGCGACTCACAACGCTTAGGAGGCCTCTTACTGCAGGTTTCAGGAGACCCACGTGAGGGAAGCCTCAATTGAGGGAGGCCCTTCTCCTTATCTGGATTCCCCTTGGGCTTAGACGTTCGTCCGTCTATGTCCAGAAGGAATGAAAACATTGTTTCGAAGGGACAAAGCCTTCAACTCCTTCGGCCAAAATTTCCCACACTTCATAATCATCTGAGCCGTCTTGGTAATTGCGTGTATGCATGTAATATATACGTACCATTCGGAACCGATAGGTACTGAAGCTCCATGATTGTTTGTTATAATAATACCGCTGCTCGGACCTGGATACAAATTAAAAATACGATCATGTGCATAGCAACGAAAGTGCGAGATATTGCCTGTTTGTCTTCTGGACCCGACGATGTTTTTAGAGTTGAAGTACGTTCCCATGTAAAGTACCCTCCAGCTCCCAGCGCCCAGCACATGGGCATCACCGGGACCTGACGGTGAGAAATCCCAACCTCTGCTACAACTGAGCAATCGAAGACGAAACTCGTTCTGAAGACCTTTCTTCGTCTCAGCTACCCTGTGGTTATCAGTTTTCTCCGTGGCTGGAGAATCTTGCCTTCCCTTTAGGAATCTGCACTTTTCTCCAGAAGTTGTGCCCTTTACGTCAGAAACGTCGAATTGGAGCTTCCATCCCTTTACGTCGAATGGGAACTTTCATGGGAACCGACGCACTCATCTGTGAAACTTTTCCCGTTCCAGAAAGTGTTCACTTCATTCAAAGGACATCAGGAGTTGAAAATGGATCGTTCGAGTCATTCCTCCAAGCTGCCGACTTTTGGCGACGTGTGCATTACTACATCTTCTTCTTCTCTGAATCAGAGACGAAGAAACGTCGTAATAAATGTGTGGGGAAGGGGAGGGGTAAAACCCATTTTGAAGTTAATTCTTGCCATGCATCGCCATAGCATTAATGTAAAGCTCTCATACGAAGTGTGGGGGGGGCATGTCCCCGCTCCCCCCCCCGTTCCTACACATATGCTCTCCATTGCTTAAATGTGCATATTTTGTGTAGAAAATTGTGTCTTGATGACATCCTTTCAGCAATAGTTTTGTTTTAGTCATGTGGAATACTTGTCACATTTGCCTGCACACCTCCCCAAAGAAGTTGGAAAACGAGCTTCCGGTTCTGCCAGTGGTGAGGGGCTTCCTCTCCGTCCTGGCAACTCTCACCTTCGTCCAGACAGCTTCCCGGCACGAAACTCTGGAATTCCTCCAGGGCAGCGAGTCAATCTCACAACCGTCTCGGCAGTTCTGGCGCGTCTCTCGCACGTGCTGACCCGCCAGCGTCGACGACGCCTGTCCGACGCGCGCTGTTCGGACGGGTCGGACAGCGCCTGCGGCGTCGCCGTCGTCGGTACGGGGGTGTGAGTACGAGGGTTCGTCGAAAGACCGGGCGGCGCGCCTCAGGTCCCGTGTAGTGGTGCGAAGGTACAAGAGTAGGTACAATACAATAGTATAATACAATGCAATACAATACAATACAATACAAAACAGTACAATACAAAGGTATAATACAAATACGTGGACCTTCGAGATCACGGCATAAGAGTATCTTATGCAAGCAGCTCAGATGTGCACCTACCTTATTAGCTGCAGAACCCTACACCTACGGTCGAGAAAAACTGGACGTATGAGATATATTTCGAAGTCAATGTCAACCAGGTATATTCCAAGGACTGCAGATCGTGTAGTCAAAGGAAGCTGGCATCTACGTCTTATGAACTATGAGCTCGCAATAATGAGAAAATCCTCCAATATGAGAAGCAACGACAGCTGAGTACATCTAGATTCACACCACTTCTGCTTCCTCCTCCCGCATGGTTGGGGTGCTCAAAACACAGGAAGTACAGGAAGGCCATACAATTTTCGCCCTGAACCGGGTTTCTAACCGCGCCATGGTGGCCAATGGTCCACCAGCGCGCCATGGTAGCCAATGGCCCACCACCGCTCCATCGTAGCAAATGGCCCACCACCACACCATGGTAGCCAATGGCCCACCACCGCGCCATGGTGGTCAATGGCCCACCACCGCACCATGGTAGCCAATGGCCCACCACCGAGCCTTGGTAGCAAATGGCCCACCACCACACCATGGTAGCCAATGGCCTACCACCGCGCCATGGTGGTCAATGGCCCACCACCGCACCATGGTAGCCAATGGCCCACCACCGCACCATGGTAGCAAATGGCCCACCACCACACCATGGTAGCCAATGACCCACCACCGCGCCATGGTGGTCAATGGCCCACCACCGCACCATGGTACTGGCCCACCACCGCGCCATGGTAACCAATGACCACCACCGCGCCATGGTGGTCAATGGCCCAGCACCGCGCCATGGTAGCCAATGGCCCACCAGCGCGCCATGGTAGCCAATGGCCCACCACCGCGCCATGGTAGCCAATAGCCCACCACCGCGCCATGGTAGCCAATGGACAACCACCGCGCCATGGTGGTCAATGGCCCACCAGCGCGTCATGGTACCCAATGGCCCACCACCGCACCATGGTAGCCAATGGCCCACCACCGCGCCATGGTGGTCAATGGCCACCAGCGCGCCATGGTAGCCAATGACCCACCACCGCGCCATGGTAGCCAATGGCCCACCAGCGCGCCATGGTAGCCAATGGCCCACCACCGCGCCATGGTAGCCAATTGCCCATCACCGCGCCATGGTAGCCAATGGACTACCACCGCGCCAATGGACTAGCCAATGGCCCACCATCGCGCCATGGTAGCAAATGGCCCACCACCACACCATGGTAGCCAATGACCCACCACCGCGCCATGGTGGTCAATGGCCCACCACCGCACCATGGTACTCAATGGCCCACCACCGCGCCATGGTAGCCAATGGCCACCACCGCGCCATGGTGGTCAATGGCCCAGCACCGCGCCATGGTAGCCAATGGCCCACCAGCGCGCCATGGTAGCCAATGGCCCACCACCGCGCCATGGTAGCCAATTGCCCACCACCGCGCCATGGTAGCCAATGGACCACCACCGCGCCATGGTGGTCAATGGCCCACCAGCGCGTCATGGTACCCAGTGGCCCACCACCGCACCATGGTAGCCAATGGCCCACTACCGCACCATGGTAGCCAATGACCCACTACTGCGCCATGGTGGTCAATGGCCCATCAGCGCGCCATGGTAGCCAATGGGCCACCACCGTGCCATGGTGAGAGTCCTGAGCCGTGAAAGAGGGTCCCTGATCCAACGAATGGGGGCCCCGGGCCGGACGTATAGAGCACTGGGTCAGCTTTCGCTCAAGCTGACGGAGAGGGACTCAGAGCTGACAGCAGACCTCAGGCCGATAAAGAGGCTCCCGAGCTACTGAGACGATCCGGGCCGAAGCGGAGGGTTCCCGGTGCTACGTAAAGCGCCAGTAAGCCCATGGAGGGGTCCTGGTTGTTAAAAAAGCAGTGGCGTTTCCAAGGAGTGAAGGGACACCCCCCTCCCCCCCCCCACCCCTGGCGAGTCCAATGGGGCCGTACAGGTGGCCGCCCTGAGTGGCAGAGATATAACCGAGGAAAAATTTAAGCGCAGCTAACAGCTCGTGTGGAAATAGATGAAGACGTCCACCATGAGGGCTGTTGGTTATTGGTTTTACGACACGTCGACCGTTGAGTCGTATAGCGTCGCCAATCTCTCACGCCGATTGGTCGCGGGCGAAGAGTAGCGACAGGTGAGATTCGAACCCACAATCTTTCGATTGCGAGACGAGCATCTTACCCCTAGACCACTCGTACCCTACCATGAGGGCTGTCAAGGGACGTGAAGACAAGAGAGGGCCCGCCCGAGAGTTGGAATGCCCATGCCAGTTGGAGAGAGCAGTCCCAGCTGGAATGGGCCCCAACAGCTGAGGAATAAACAGGGCGCCTGAGGGCCAGAGAGGACTGGGATGCTCTTTGGGGTTGAAAGGGCCCCTGGGGGACGGACGGGACTCCTAAGAACTAAAAGGACTAACGAGGTCCCATCTCAGATCTAAAATGCATCTGAAATGAGAGCTAGACAGGAGTATTGAGGACTATAATGGGTCTCTACAAGCAGGAGAGGGCCCTGAGGCATGAAGAAGATCTCGTAACAGCCAGAGAAGACTGGACTGGGATTCTTGTAAGGTTAAGACCGGCCCCTAATTGATGAACAAGGTCCTCTGAGATATTAAACAGACATTCTTTGTTGGCTGACGATTGGTGTGAGGAGGTCCGAGAGACCGGTACCGGATAGGAGGACTACCGGACAGTTGTACCGGACAATCTAGGTCCAACAGGTCTCGCATTAGCTACGCCAGCGCGGTGTGCTATATTTTCACATGTATTTCACCATATTTATATAATATATATCAATAATACACACACACACACCACGCGCGCACACACACACACACACACGCACGCACACACACACACACACACACACACACACACACACACACACACACACACACACACACACACACAGACACACACACACACACATATATGCCATTCGAAAATAGTCACCGAAATTCGGGGAGTTTCGGATAAGTGGGGCGGGGACTCGGTGGGTAGGGGGCCCTCTTCAGGTGTTTGCACCCACTGGACCAAATCCTGGCTACGCCACCGATAAAACTCCATTAAGAAACCGAAGGAGAAATTTGCTTAATGTGGCAAAGAAAGATGTACAATGCGGTTGTTGTTTTGCTGCCAACTATGCCTAAGTAAAATACTTCGAAGTTATATGCATTCAAACTGGGAGGTAGCTTCTGAAAGTTGTGTTCACTTATATTTATACTGTTGTTAGTTGACATAATTTAACTAAAAATATATATAATTGGGTCTACCTTGTGAACAAGAGTGGATCAATGAGCTAGTTTCAAATTCATTTGAAGACCAACTTGACAACAGATTCCTCGAAGTAAAAGCAGGATCATAATTTGAATAACTCGTGCTGCCATATCCGTTCCAAGTCAAATCATTGTAATTAAGAAATGCCTTTAGATGTTGTTATTCATGCTGATAGATGTGACGGTTGCTTTTAAAACATGCACATCTGGACTGGACAGCACAGTGTTGCATCTGCTTACTTAGATGCCCTCAGTTTTACCGGGGTGACGCGGAGAATAAGCTGAAAATTCATGTTGGCTGGACGTATTAAAAACATCAGGGGAGTTGATTTCTGAACATTATTAGAGGAGCATGGACGTGGAAAACGTGGAGGCAGTAGGCTGGCCCAGATGGATTGGGCGGGCGCTCCATAGGATCTCATGTTAAATATTAAATTATTTCGGGATGGGAGCAAAGCCAACGCTGAGTGGACACTTGCCCCTTAAAGCTATGTAAAACACCCACGTAGAAAATGTGTTGTTGGTAATATGTTGCATAACAGTGCTCGGCACTTGTCATGGAAGAGACAGGTGCCGACATTGGGATCCCAAGGGTATGCATATGATACGTATGCATAGGACATATTCAGCTGTACAACGAAGGGTTGTAATGAATCGCTTTTACTCTATTGCGGTTAAACTGATTAAATTGCTGCTATATATAAAGGCACTCGTGTAGGTACCAGTTTACCAAATGAACCTCTAAACCACTGACATCCGTGCGTCTGGAACAAACAAGCAGCGTACGTTATCGTTTCGTAGTGACCCGATTACCGTCTCCTCTGGAGTTGCCGTCGATCAGCAAGACCTGCCAAGAAAAATATTATCCCTCTCCTTTGAACGCCAGTGATGATGGTGATACCATAATACTGTACACCCGATTTCGGCTTTTCATACTTCACACTTTGTAGCCATTTAGCAACACCGTAGTTTTTTTTCCATGCGTTAAAAATTGTACAGCCTGTCTTCCGTATTAAAAGTGCTCTTGTTTTACTTGGTTGCTAGGATACGCAATTATTGTCGTAATTATTCATCAAACTCTTGACCAAACCTGGCAAAGTTGTGTGATAAACCGCTCACCTTAAGTCATTGTATCGAATGAAGTGATCTCACCATGTCATGTGCAATGTTTATCGGTGATGACCGGGACTAGGCTACATCTTCATCTCTCTAGCTTTTGTTCTCCTTTAAATTATCTATCCCTTCCACTTTTTTCTCTCTCTCTCTCTCTCTCGCTCTTTATTTCTCACTCATTTCATACTTCGCCTTGAAAATAATCCCTTTTGTGCATATGCCATGGCATAACTTTGCGCTGCTAATCAGGTGTTTTTTCTTCAATGTCCTGTGAAAAGCATTGCAACATTGAGGTATTGATGTTATAAAATTTTGTGTCTATAGCAATGTCAAAACCATTGGCTGAAGACATCACTAGCAAACCTCCGGAAGGCCTTCAATCGCACGATAGTCGCTGCAAGAATGGCAAGCAGAGCATGGATGCTGTCTCGAAGTTGAGTACTTTACGGAAGCATTTACGAATAGCATCAAGTTCTAAGAAGAACGTTGGGACGGACGCACCAAGTATTGTTCGTACTGTGCCATCAAGCGAAGTTGAACCAGTTCGGCCCAAGCTGTCGTACGCGAGATGTAAACAGATATCGTATCTTATGCAATTTGTGGTCGTCTCTGCTGCATTGGCAGTTTTTATCATTTTTGTGTCGATAGACATCGAGCGGCTGAAGAATGCACATGTACTTGAGAGCAAAGAAACAATCACTGTAAATAAAGTATGGTTTCGGTTCGCGATTTGTCTGCGTCCGTTTATCACCCCGGATCTAATGAGGACGTTCTACAGAGACTTTGTCAACAAATCATTCGAGGCATATCTTTCTGATTTGAATCGCACCAAAACGATTACCTGGACAAAAGATACCTGGCTGGACGACTGGCTGGGTCCTGAAGATTACGTGGCGTATTTTCGGGATATCCATCCGTGGCATATCGTGCAAGCGAGTAAACTGTGGGAATACCAACACGCCAACATGCAGAGAGCGTTCGAAGAATTCGAAGTGAACGGCAGAGCGTTGACCCAAAATCGCGAGGAAATCCGAGGATACGGCGATCGCAAGATGAAATACACCGTCCTGGCGACTGAAAAGGCACCGAATGCGTCGCGCGCCGACTACACACTTCTGGGGGAGTATAACTTAAGTCCGCTGTACGCTGGCTGTTTGAACATCACAGTGAATGAGAGCATGTCCAAACGGCAGATGGACATCACTGTCAAGTCCAGAGAATCGATGAACGATTTGGGCGTGGCCCGAAGCAGACCGATATCCATCAACAAGGTGGCCGACCTGCTGGTCTACGACGCGCTGGACTCGTTCACAGAGATTCCAGTCATTCGAAAGCTGAAGCGGTACAGCGTTCAGCCCCAGTCGCGAGAACGGCTGTTCGTCAGGGGCGACAGGTACCAGAGAACCAGCACCCGAAGCAGGCACTGCACAAACGAGACGGGCTACTCGCAGACCGACTGTCGCTACTGGTGCGTCATGCGGAAGCTCTTCGACGCCGTCGAGTGTGCGCTGCCCTGGATGGAGGGCGTGCTGCAGAAGCCGTGGTGGAACAAGACTCACAAAAGCCTTCCCGCCTGTTCGGACGCGGACGGCTTCTTGAAGTCGCTGATGGTCCAGCAGAGCTACCTGCAGCCGAATGGGCCTGAAGTGGCCCAGCCAGTCAAAAAGTGTTTGGAAGGCTGCCCACTCAGCTGCTCAACTCTTGTGGTGAGGAATTTCAGCATCCGTGAAATGGAATTGGAGACTGGAGTTGTGGAATGATACTCTGCGTGCAACTCTCTGACGCACGTCTAAACAGTAGCCAGGGCCATATACACGTTTTTTGTTTGTGAATTTGCTTTGGAACTGTTTTAATTATTGTTGGTTATGTCCTTGCGATCGCGGAAATGTAATTTGTATCCAGATTTGACCAAAATTTCATACGGTCGCAAATTTTTCCCCTGCCGGCCGGCCGCCGCGCCCAGCCGGCCGACCGGCAATGGGCGTCCCGACGATGCGTTGCCAGCCAGTTGCCAGCTGCCTTGACACACTTCTATAGATGGCCATCTGCAGACGTTCTCTGAACCAAGCCCGAACCGAACCCGATCTCTGAAATCCCAGACCCGGTACGAGCCCGACGTAAGTCCCAGCCCCGGTCCAAGCTCAACTTTTGCACGGAATGCTACGGAAGAGTTGACGGCCAGGTCCGGCCAGGGCCCGTTTGGGGGTATGGGGGTCGGGCCCTCGAACTTGAGGTTTGCCACCTCTACTCAAGTGTGTAGAGGTGGCAAACCTCCAGTTAGGCAGTGCTGCCTTATTCGCACATGCCGTAATATCTTAGGGACTCCAACTCCATTAGGACATAAAAGCTAATTCAGGGATTTTACTCGTGCCGAAGAAAACCACAGCTGAACAAACGGGATTATATTCTACCGAATGCTTGAACGTGAGTGCAAATAATAGACTGCTCCAATAACTACGCGCTGACATGATTGTAATCAAGTGCCATAACATGACCTAGCTGACATGACCTGGCTAGTTCTACTTTGCCGTTTACTTTCCTAGTCTGATTGTACCGTCCATTGGATTGTACAGTACCTCTGTACGGTACCGCCGTACAGTAGTACGGTACTGACGTCCATTGGATGGTATGGTAGCACTGTACGGTACCGTCGTACAGTAGTACGGTACTGGATGGTACAGTGAGACTACGAAAGTAGACGGCAAAGTCAGACTAGCCTGGACATGTCAGCAAGGCCATGTTATGGCACTTGATCATAGTCAAGTCAGCACGTAATGATTGGAGCATTCCATCATTCTCACCAACGTTCAGACATTCGGTAAAATATCATCTCGTTCGGTTCGGTTGTGGTTTGCTTCATGACGAGTCCCTGATCCCTAATTATCTAATCTGCTAATTAGCTAATCCCTTGATTAGCTTTTATCTCCTGGGGACGAGTGGTCTAGGGGTAAGATGCTCGTCTCGCAATTGAAAGATTGTGGGTTCGAATCTCACCCGTCGCTACTCTTCGCCCACGACCAATCGGCGTGAGAGATTGGCGACGCTATATGACTCAACGGTCGACGTGTCGTAAAACCAATAACCAACCAACAACAAGCTTTTATCTCCTAATGGAGCTTGAGCCGCAATATATTACGGCACGTTCAAACAAGGTAGTGGGTAGACGTGGCAAATTGTGTGACGATATGAAATTTTCGTCAAATCGAGATAAAAGCACCTATCGGTAACAATCTGTGTACAATCGCAAAATTCAATATATTCGGCTACAGAGCGAATTCGCAAGAACATGTATACGGCCTGAGCTACTAAACAGCTGAGCATGGCATAGCAATGTGGCTGAATAGGTATCATGTGGAGGCTAGATCTAAGATACATGAAGGGCCCGCGGCAACTCAGTCGGTAGGGCGTTGGAATCCTGATCATAGGATTGTGTGTTCGAATCCCACAACGGAATGGATTACCGAGTCCACCCGCGACCAACCGGCGTGAGTGGTTGGCGACGCTATGTGACGTAGCAATCGAATGAGCTCTTTTACGATGCATCCGACTGCTGGGTCATATAGAATCGCCAACATCTCACGATGGTTGGTCGCGAATGAACTCGGTAATCCCGCCGGTTATGGGAATTGAACCCACGATCTTACGATCAAGCGTCCAACTCCCTATCGACTGAGCTACCGCGGCCCGGTCGGAAGTGAACCCAAAGCTGGGATTCATGGTCGGGAGAAGATACTACAAAAGGACACTGCCACAGGGGCGGTCCGAGGTACCGAAATCGGATGAGGCAGTCACCTGATTTCGGCACCCGACCCCCCCCACCCAAAAAAAATCGGAGTCCGGTCACTCTATTTTCCGGTTCCAAAAATTCCGAACTTGTTTGTCTCCCCACCCAAAAAAAAAAATCACCGTCGGACGTTAGGAACACTTTCGAGACATTTCGGTTGTGCATATGAATATGACCACTCAGGGGCGGTCCGAGGTACCGAAATGGGATGAGGTAGAGTAACCACTGCACCCCCCCCATCCTCCCCAAAAAACTCATCGGACTTCGGCCACTCTATTTTTCCGGTTCCCAAAATTCGGGAGTTTCTGAGTTCCTCCCCCAAAAAAAAAATCACCTTCGGACTTTAACAACATTTTTTCGAGACATTTCGGTTGCGCATATGACCACCATCGCAATGGGAGAGAGAGAGAGATAAAGCAATGCATTAACACACTAAAAGCGAAGTTACCGAGGTTAACTTCTTGCAAACAATATTCCTGACATACATCAAGTCGGCAAACATTTTCAACAGCTCCATTGCATTTCACCTCCGTTTGTAGAGTAAGAAAAATATGCTATGAAATGTTATGCAAACATGAGTGAAATATCATTCCAAAGTCAAAAGATAACGAAATGCCTTGAAAACCATGAGACTCACCTGGGCTTTTCAAAGCAGCACTGGCCTCCTTAGTTGTTTCTTGATGGCAAATAATTTTTCCTCATATGACTGAGAAGAAAATGAAGTTTGAAGGATTGCATCAGTGGAATTTTGCATGATTGATGATGGTCTTTATTTGCAAGGCTGTTCTATGAATGCCACCAAATGCATGGTGTAAGGCACACAAATAGATATACATGGAATTGGAACTTTATTTGGTACCAGGAACTGACATGATAGGTGAAGATAACTTCCTAGTCTATACCATAACATACAGTAACTAATTGGAGAGAGCTAAATACAAATGAAGTGCACTAAATATCAGAACAGCACAGCCAACGCAGATACTGAGGGGAGCAAGAGCCCCTCTTAGAAACAGGAGGCCCTGATAAATCCCTGACTGCACCCACAGGAAAAGGAGAGGATGTCTCTTGACACACCTCGGCTGTCTCTGAAATATCAGGAAACAATGGTTTTATATTTGCCTTCAGTGTCCTTTCTCTAAATTTACTTCAATAAATTATTTCATGTTAATCATGTATCTTTATTTATTTTTGAACGTCACCCATCTTTCCATAGATTGTTTCCCTAAAATAAAAGTTGCTTATCACAGTGATTTTAAAAAGTCACCGTGCCCATAGTAATGTCAAGTTGCTCAATTTGATCTACTTTGGTAAGCATGAAGCAGACTTGAAAGAAGGTAGTAGCTGTACATAAAATAAGCATTTTAATAAATACTTTTCACACAAAAAATATCCATACAATTGTGCTATACGGTATTTTTTGGACTCTTAGATTTTCTCCAATATAATAACATTTATGAAAGTGATGAAACTATTGTGACCACTCGTTTCCTCTCCAAACGCTTACTTTTCAGCTGGCAAGGAAAATATCAGAAGGAAAGTTGCTTCGAGTTAGGTAACATAGCATAAAAATAAGGTGTAAAAATAAAATTTAAGATGCCCATTTCCTAACCTAGCCTAACATTAATTAAAAAAGAACATGATTTCCCACAAGAAATTTGAACATGTTTTTTTCCAAATTGACACCATAAAAACCCAATCCAACCGATTATTTTTTAATTGAAAAATCAAACCTTCCAAATGAAAAACACCTAACATAGCCAAGCCTAACCCCTTCGTTTGCTTTCTGGAGGCAACCTGTGTGAAGCATGACCTGTGAGTACTTACTAGCACAATACTAACAAGTTATCTGGCATGAATCATCATCAATACTTCCTAAAACGGGTATGGCTACATTTGTCCATTCTACAAGAAGCATAGCACACAACAGAGAGGAATTTAAGGAAAACCCAATCAATTTTTGCCCAAGCAAAAACTATACATTTCCAAGCCAGGAAATGCATTGGTTCATCTACTAAGGATCCAAGTGTATAATAATATACAAATTTATGTTCATTGAGAGGTTCAGACTAACTCAAAAATATCATGGAACACCATCATCGAAAAAGAAACGCCAACAAAATTTTTACATTTCTCGACCAATTATTCAACTTAGTCATAGCTGGTCACATTTAGATATTGCCAACATCTCCTTCCACTCTCCCTACCAAACTGCCTTGTCACTTGCAGGGCTGGAGATCTCTCACAAAGTCCAGGGATCCAAGTACATATTTTCAAGGCATATTTTCACAATAAATATTGAAAATGACAAACTAACACTAGCAAGGTACCAAACCAGGGGGTCTAGACCCCACATCAACCTGCGGTCTCCAGGCATGGGCACTTGCCTACGAACTATGCGAAACATGAGCAATATTATGAGCCCAAAGATCAGACCAAACATTTGGTCACACTAAGCCTGGTTTTGAATTGGGGCCAGTTCAACATACCAGTACGAATTTGATGCATTGGAAGATCCAGAGCTAGTTTTGAGTTGCCCAGTGGTGCGAAGCAAAACTAATTCTCAGATTTGTTTTAATATTTTTCACAAATTTCTAACTCCTTAAATTTGGCATCAAATGTATCTAGTTTTGCATACATTGTGTACCATAGACCAATTCTGCTCCAAAGCAGGCTGTTCGGGGAGGGGTGGGGGAGCTGAGGACCACATCAAAGCCCAGTCTTAGCCCACCGTTCTTGAACGCTCTTAGTTGAGCAGAATTTTTCAACTCTTCTACCCATCTATGCAGGTAGGAAACTTGCTCCTACCCCACAATGTTGCACACTCCATTAATTTCAGGAATCAGTGAAAACTTTTAATGTGAGACATGTTCCCATTTAGCCCGAAAGTGAACGTGCACACAATTTCCTCTGACGGTACAATGCACTCCACAGAAACGATTTAGTTCATCTTGCGAAGGCTGTATACCCTGCGCTTCGTATGAAACGAAAGCGCCAAAATATGGCAACATTTGGTTAAGGCTTTCCTCACTCATACGTATTTCAGATTAGTGATAGAGCTGTTCCAAATGGAATATGTAAATCTTAACTAAAATGTTCACGATAATTACGAATCACCAATGAATGTTTCATGTCCACTTTTTAATTTTGTGATTTTCCAGTGGATAAGAGCATCGCTACGTACGAAAATAACATAAAAAAAGATATTTCAGCTCTACTCAGTTGATGCACTGCCTTCAGTTCCTTAGTGGGCGGACCACCCCTGCACTGCCATATCCCAATCAACACCATATCGCGAGTTTCGAAATCTACCCCAGCCCATCTAGCACGGTTCACTTGATACTGCACAACACACTCCGCAACACCCATGGCCTACCAGCAATTTTCAAACTTCTCCACCCATGCCCCATTGCGTTACCAGCATCACATACCCACCACCGTCAGATATCCACGGTTGTGTCTGGTCTGCTCTCGGATGAACGTCCTGCCCTGCTGTCCCTGTCAGTCTGTCCCTGTGCATCCCTGATGCACCAGGGGTGGCACATTGCATACGCTAAGGGGCATTACTTAAGTGGGCATGGGCATTGATTGGCTCCCTCAGTTATTCATCCCCCATACCCAATCACATCGAAGTTTAGCAGTTGAGACTATGGGCCCACACTAGATAAAAAGGCTTTCGAAGAAGGTTTGGGCACCAAGAATGAGGCACCTTTTACACCTTGATTTGCACCTAGACTATTTCAGTATCAGGGCCATTTGCGTGACTTGAGGATGTAGTATTTGAGATATTGCAGATGCAGCACCAAATCTAGCCTCCGCAGCATCAACTTGCTACTGCAAATTTGCATAATTCGTCCGGATATCCAGCATCGTGTTTGCTTTCGTTTGGCAGCGCAAGAGTTGCAATTTGCAATTTGCAGCACGCCCACTTTGTCGTGGCGGTGTTGTGTGCGTATTCAGCGCCCGGTGACAGCCGCTGCACGTCACCGCCGACAGGTGCACCTGCTGTCGCTGGGCAGCAAGTCGCTCGGCAACAACTACGGCATGAGCATGACCATCTCGCCCGAGTTGGACACGGTGACCGAGCACAAGGACTACGTGCCGCTGGCCATGGTGGCCGAGCTGAGCGCGTCCATCAGCTTCCTGCTGGGCCTGTCGGCCATCGCCATCTACGACTGGGTGGTGGCGTTCGGCGTCTGGTGGGCCATCCGGCTGGGCCTGTACCGGCCGAACGTCGGCCTCGAGCTGGAGCTGCTGGACCAGCCGGACGCGTCGGTCGCGCCGCGCGCGTCGCAGGCGCCGCGGCTGGCCGCCCTGCCCGAGCAGGACGAGCGCACCGCGTCGGCGTCGGAATCGGAGTCGGGCGACCGGAGGAGCCTCATCTGGTACGTGGAGCCGTCGGCGGGCTCGCGGACGGCGGGCTCGCGGACGTCGAGTGGCAGGCAGGACAGTCTGCAGCTGCCGGTCGACGGTCTGTCGGAGGCGGCACGCGGGAGTGTCGGCCGCGTGACGCCGCAGCCCGCCGCCAGCGGGCATCACACGCCGGAGCCCGCTGCCAGTGGGTATCACACGCCGCAGCCCGCCGTCAGCGGGCATCACACGCCGCAGCCCGCCGCCAGTGGGCATCACACGCCGCAGCCCGCCGCCAGTGGGTATCACACGCCGCAGCCCGCCGTCAGCGGGCATCACACGCCGCAGCCCGCCGCCAGTGGGTATCACACGCCGCAGCCCGCCGCCAGTGGGTATCACACGCCGCAGCCCGCCGTCAGTGGGCATCACACGCCGCAGCCCGACGCCAGTGGGCATCACACGCCGCAGCCCGCCGCCAGTGGGTATCACACGCCGCAGCCCGCCGCCAGCGGGCATCACACGCCGGAGCCCGCCGCCAGTGGGTATCACACGTCGCAGCCCGCCGCCAGTGGGCATCACACGCCGCAGCCCGCCGCCAGTGGGCATCAGACGCCGGAGCCCGTCGCCAGCGGGCATCAGACGCCGGACTCTAGCTCGTCGCGTCCGCAAATCGACTCAGCGCTCTCACTCGGCGACCCCACGGTCTGAGGAGCTTCTGAGCACCGACCCCACGGTCTTAGATCAGACCGCATGGTCCTAGATCAAATATCACGATCCGAGATCCGACCTCACGGTCCGAGATCCGGCCCCGCGGTCCAGGATCCGACCTCACGGTCTGAGATCCGACCCAGTGGTCTTAAGTCCCACCATACGGTCTGAGCACCGATTCCACTGTCAAAGGTCCGACCCTGCGGTCTGACATCCGACCCTGCGGTCTGACATCCGACCCTGCGGTCTGACATCCGACCCTGCGGTCTGACATCCGACTCTGCGGTCTGACATCCGACTCTGCGGTCTGACATCCGACTCCGCGGTCTGACATCCGACCCTGCGGTCTGACATCCGACCCTGCGGTCTGACATCCGACTCCGCGGTCTGACATCCGACCCTGCGGTCTGACATCCGACTCCGCGGTCTGACATCCGACCCTGCGGTCTGACATCCGACCCTGCGGTCTGACATCCGACCCTGCGGTCTGACATCCGACCCTGCGGTCTGACATCCGACCCTGCGGTCTGACATCCAACCCTGCGGTCTGACATCCGACCCTGCGGTCTGACATCCGACCCTGCGGTCTGACATCCGACCCTGCGGTCTGACATCCGACCCTGCGGTCTGACATCCGACCCTGCGGTCTGACATCCGACCCTGCGGTCTGACATCCGACCCTGCCGTCTGACATCCGACCCTGCGGTCTGACATCCGACCCTGCGGTCTGACATTCGACTCCGCGGTCTGACATCTGACCCTGCGGTCTGACATCCGACCCTACGGTCTGACATCCGACTCCGCGGTCTGACATATGACCCTGCGGTCTGACATCCGACCCTGCGGTCTGACATCCGACTCCGCGGTCGTAGCTAATCGTCGTAACGAGGCCGACGACTGTCACTGACCAGGGCCGTCCGTGTACGCCAGCATGGCAGATCCATAATGGATCACGTAGGATCTAAGATGGATCCATGTGAGGGCGTGGGAGATGCGCGGTGCGTCGTCAGTGACAGAGGTGTGGAAGGTTTGAGGTGGATCTGGAGAGGGTCGTATGGTGGGCCGGGGGGAGATGTGGCCGCCGATGCCGTACTGGGTCTGCGCCGAACGTGGCTCCGCCACTGAAGTGTGGTGCGGGAGGTTAAGTCAGAGGTGTATTGGCCATACATGACATGACGTGATGTGCTGGCAATAAAGCGGTTCCGACACGGACCTCAGCGTTCAACTTGTTTGAAGAAAATGTTCATACAATGGCAGGCGCTACCAGGCGCGCACCCAGGATTTTTCCATGGGGGGGGGGGCCCGGACCGAAAAGGGCACTTGGCTGGCTTCAAAAGGGCACTTGACCGGCTCCAATTGTTTTAAAATTGCTAGAAAAAATGATTTTTTGGCCGGAATGTCCCAAATTTAGCCCGAAAAATCACCTGCTTTATGATAAGGCAGGTGATTTTTGGGCTAAATTTGGGACATTCCGGCCAATAGGGCACTTTTCGGTCAAAAGGGCACTTTTGGCCAAAAGGGCACTTTGGTCTCATGGGGGGGGGCGGGCCCCTGGGCCCCCTCCGGTGCGCCACTGGGCGCTACTATTGCAGATCGTTGTACATCAGCTATCCAGATATGGTGTAGCACATGAACTGTCCATCCCCTGGAATCATGAACTGGTATCCAAGTCGTACGGATTTCTACAGTACGCCCATTTTATCGTGGTTGTTTTCTGCTATTGAATATTTATGGTATTTTATTACACTTTATTATCGTATTGCAATATCTTAAAAGCCTAAAATTGTTGAAATATGCACTACAAAGTGATCAGCTGGCTATAATTACACGTACGGTAACTCAGTGATTACCTTCTCCGGCAGCAATGTTTTATATGTATTAAAAAAACTATAATACCAAATTAGAAGACGCCTTCAGCTAGATATTCGACATATGTTTTATGAAGAAATGATCAGTTGTCAACAACAGGTCTTATCTCAATGTATATACTATTGCCTGCCTGAAACACTCGACAATATACTCAAAGAACATAAGAAATGGCACTTTAGCTAATATTGCGGAATATAAATCATATGGACTTATTATTCTGAACGTGATTAAAAATGCAAAGAGATATCAAAATATTTCCAAAGCATCTTCAAGAACACAAAGATAGCGGAAAATATACCGGGATGATCTTAAATCAGCTGGTTAATAAATCAAAATCAAACCGAGAAGACAATCCATCTGAGTTGTTTGCTAAAATAACATAGGGTGGAATATATGGTATTGCTACAAAGATATTGTTGGACACAGATAAAAATATTATTCACCATCTAACATTGTTCTTTAATCGATGCTTAATAACGTCTGTCCTCCAGGACGATTTTAAACTTGGCCTGATAACTTCCATTTATAAGTCCGGAAGATAAAAACTAGTTCACAAATTATTGGCCAATCTTTGTCCAACCGATTGTTTTTTTTTGAAGCACTAGACAAAATAGTACGTTGTCACCTAATGTGTTACCTATATTACAATGTGATTTATTATGTATAATAAATTATGTCAATTAATCATAATAAATAAATAAATTATGTTTAATATGTTGTATTCTAGGATGGGTCGTATGATTGAGGTGTACAGTCGCAGTAGTGTTTTCCTGTCTCCGCCCCAGTCTGTGCCTACAAGTGCACGTAGTATGTTAACGCGCTTCGCGCATCTCTTCGAGATGGAGGTGATGTGGGTGTTGAAACTGAGTTTTCGTCTAAATGCACTCCCAAGAACTTGAAGCATTTCACTTGTTCGATGGTTTTGCCATTGATTTTAAGTAGAGTTTTGGGTGTGGGGCGGAGACGACTAAATGTGACGGTGGCCGATTTTTCTGCGGACAGGGTTAAGCCCGAGTTTTGCACCACTTTGCAATGTGGTTTAGTCCTGCCTGAATGTTTATTTTCAGCTTTAAGGAAGCATTGTGATGTTGTCCAAATTGCTATGTCGTCCGCAAAAATTGAGTATTGAAGTGAAGTGTCAGTGTGGTCAGCAAGTATGTCGTTGATCATGATGATGAAGAGGCTCGGTGAGAGCACGCTCCCCTGAGCCAGGCCCTGCTCCTGAGTTGTGGTGTTTGATGTGACACTGCCGCATCGGACCTTAAGGGTCCTGTCTCTAAGGAAGTTGAGAATGAAGTGTGCCATGTGTCCGCGTAGGCCTATCTTGTGGAGTTTGTGTGTCAGTGCGGACTTGTGCACTCGTTCGAATGCGGCAGTGATGTCGAAGTAGGCAGCGTTTGATGCGTAGACCACTTTTGTTGTCATGCACTAATCTAATGAAATTGTCTGTAGTTGATTTTTGACGCTGGAAGCCGCACTGAAATTCGTCGAACAGGTCGTTGTGTTCCAGAAATTTCCTCAATCGTGTGTTGACCATGCGTTCGACTAACTTGCTAGCACAGCTAGTAAGTGAGATGGGTCTATAACCTTTTGGGGTGGAGTGATCTTTGTGCGAATTTGGCAATGGAATGACTACGCTCTCTCGCCGGGATGCGGGAAACGTGTCGCTTTGGTACAGTTCATTTATGGCCGATAGTAGGTACGTTAGGGAGTTTTTGCTAAGTCGTTTAAGAAACTGGTAATGGATGTCGTCCGGCCCAACCGACGTGTTTCCACACTTGCTGAGGGCAAGGTGTAATTCGTGCATAGTAAGCGATCGATTGTAGATTTCTCTATTGCTAGAGTTAAAATTTGCTTTGGAGGCAAAGGCGTCTAGAGCGCTTACTATAGTGGTGTCGTAGTTGCTGTTGCCAGATTCGCTGGCGTAGTGCAGTAAAAAGTGGTCTTCGACTTGTTGTGGGTCGGTGATGTCCTTTCACCGTCAGCTGGGGGAAGGGACCGGGTGGTGATCTTTTCAGGTTGAAACGCTTCATCAGGTCCCAGATTTTTCCGGTATGGGTGCACCTATTGAATTGAGAGGCAAAAGACTGCCAACAGTCTTGTCGTGCTGTTCGAATTGTGTACCGGCAGTGTTTTTGAGATTGTCTGCATGCTGATAGGTGTGCCTCGTGCACACATCTTTTGAATTGTTTGTGGGCACGGCGCCGTGCGGTGATTGCCCTTTGACAGTCCGGGGTTCACCATGGCGTAGATGCCTTTTCCCTAGGTTTGTTACTTTTTGGGACTGAGTCTCGTGCTCCTGAGCTGATGGCCCTTAGGATTGTCTCGATCTTACTGGTCTCTGAAGTTGTTAGGCTGAGGTCCACCTGTTCCTCGAATTTAGCCCAGTCCGCTCTTCTCAAGTTCCAAGATTGTCTAAATAGCGTAGTGTGGTGGATAGCGTCCGTGCCGAGCCTAATTGTGATTGGGTAGTGGTCGCTCAGCCCGGGAACGTCTGAAACTGACCAGTCAAATAGTGAGCTAAGTCGTTGGGAGCAGCATATTAAGTCAATGCAACTGTCCGATCCTCTTAAGGTCGGTTTGTAGCGGGTGTCGTCCCCGGTGTTAAGAAGTAGTAAGTTGTGGTCCGAAATAAACTGGTGAATTTCGCGCCCTCTAGCGTCAGTCTGGTCACTTCCCCAGGAGGGGTGTTTAGCATTACAATCTCCCATAATGAGAACTGGTGGAGGGGCCTGAAGCAGCAAGTCGCTCAGCTCCTGTGGTGTGGGGGTTTCAGCTGACGGCGAGATGTATAGTGAGATGACTGTGGTTTGGCAATGGGCAATTTTGAGGCGACTGCTACGCAATTCAGGGGAGTATTTAACGTTACTCGACGAGGAGGTATGCTGTTTGCAATGAGTATGGCAACATTTCCCTGAGATATCCTTGTTCCTGACCATGAACAAATTTAAAGACCTCGATGAGATCTCCTCTCAGCCTTCTATGTCAAAGTGAAAACATATTTAATTTCTTCAATCGTTCCTCATATGCCAGGTTCCTTATACCATTAACCATTTTTTTTTGCAGATGATACTGCTATCTCATTTGTAGGGAAAATTGTACGTCATTTACGTCACAGATGACGGGGACGAGTGGTCTAGGGGCAAGATGCTCGTCTCACAATCGAAAGGTTGTGGGTTCGAGTCTCACCTGTCGCTACTCTTCGCCCGCGACCAATCGGCGTGAGAGATTGGCGACGCTACATGACTCAACGGTCGACGTGTCGTAAAACCAATAACCAACCAACCAACGTCACAGATGATGTTCTTCCAAAAATTGCAACAGGCTTTTCTTTAAACCGATTGGCTTTAAATGTATAAAAAAACTATTATGATAAATAACTATCCGATGGTAGGGAAAAGATGCCTCAAATATTTAAGAATTTGGTAGGTGAAAATATAACTTGGTAAATCACATTAGCCCGATTTATTGCGAAAATTAGTAGGAATATTGGAGTATTTGCAAAGGTCAGCGGTTTTCTCTCATTTATTTCTCATCCTGCACACATTCTCTTATACAACTAGCTAGTCATTCCTTACTTAAACTATTGCGCTGTTGTCGGGGGCAGTAATTATTTACAAATTATTGACATAATTTACAAGTTAGTTAAACTCCAAAAACAAATAATTAGGATTATTGAACAAAGACCATACCTGAATGCATCTTCCCAATCGTTTACCAAGTATAATTTGCTAAGTTCCTCCCGAATATGATTGCTGAACAATGTATATTTATCTTGCTTAACTCTTACTCAAATTTACCATTATGTGAGAACGTATTTTGTTTAACAATATATTATGTATTACCAACAAGGACTTCGTGTCGCCTTATGAATGAATATATCGCGAGTAGTAGCAATTCTTGCTACTAATTATTACTTGTTCTGTTCTTAGACATAATAAAAACATACAGACATAAAAGAGTGCAACTATGAGCCACAAGGGCCCTTCTTGGTTGCACTCTGGACACTGAACCAGTTGCCCACCAAATCCGCCGATCAGCCCTCCCTGGAATACCGAAAAGCAAGCCCTCAATTCTTATAATGATTGTCTATGCTGTTTTTAAAGATGTTCAGTATACTGCTACTGACAATTGTTTCTGGCAGTGTCTTAACCTTGTCCTGCTGTGATTAATTTAACTTTGAATTGATGACCTCTAATTGCATCATTTCTGTTAAATTCAAACATTTCCCTGAGATATCCCTGTCCCTGACCATGAACAAATTTAAAGACCTCGATGAGATCTCCTCTCAGCCTTCTATATCTAAGTGAAAACATATCCAATTTCTTCAATGGTTCCTCATGCCAGGTTGCTTATACCATTAACCATTTTTGTTGCCCTCTTTTGTACTCTCTCTAAAAGCCAACAATCTTTTTATAACTAGGGGACCAAGCTTGGACACAGTATTCCAAATGTGGCCTGACATATGCACAGTAAAGCTTCCTGATGACTTCCTCACTTTTGTATGACACATTCCTATTTATTTCCCCAAGCATTCTTAGTGACTTCTTCCTGGCTTCTTTGGTCTGTTCTGATGCCCCAAATTTTGTGTTCAAAATAACACCCAAGTCCTTCTCCTGGTGAATCACAGATAGTGCTTGGCCCCCCAATCAAGTATGGAGCTTTCATATGCTGCCTACCTACATGCATGATTTTGCACTTATAAAATTAAATTTTATTTGATATTTCTCGGACCACTTCACAAGTTCGTTGAAGTCTTTCTGCAGCGAGACCTGCTCATTGTGTCCTGTTATTGCCCTAAAGACCTTCAAATCATCCGCAAATTTCAAAACCTTACTGCTTAGGCCACTTTCAATGTTATTTACAACTATAATGAACAATAGTGACCCCAGTACTGACCCCTGGGGGACTCCACTAAGAACATTTTGCCATGATGACTTTGTACCATTTAGCATCACTCTCTGCTGTCTATCTGAAAGCCACAACTCCATCCATTTTAGGATGCTACCAGCAATACCATGGACCTGAAGCTGCATCATTAACAGTTTATGGGGTACCTTGTCAAATGCCTTACTAAAGTCAAGATATGCTACATCAATCTGATTTCCCTGATCAAATTGTTCTGTAGCGAAATGAAAAAAGTCCAAGAGATTTGTGAGACAGGATCGCCCTTTTCTAAACCCATGTTGAGTATCTTGAATCAATTTGTTTCCTTCCAGAAAACTAACTATTCTATCCTTGATAATTGATTCGAGATCCTTGCAGACTAGGGATGTGAGGCTTACTGGTCTATAGTTTTCAACTTTCCCCTCTTTCTCCTTCCTTGAAAATAGGAACTACATTTGCCCCTTTCCAATCTGTTGGAATTTTATTTTGTGAAACTGATCTACAAAATATACTAAGTGGAATTGCCAGTTCCTTCTCAGCTTCTTGCAATACCCTAACATAAATTTCATCAGGTCCTGCTGCCTTGTTTGGCTTTATTTTCCTGATATGATTGAAAACAATATCACTATCAATGAAATCAACATCGTTTATCCGATCACCTGTCACTGAACTGTGGTGTACGGTTGGCAGATTAGTGATATCTTCCAATGTAAACACTGATTTAAACTGCTTGCTCAGCTCTTCGACCATCTCACCATCCTCACTCAATATAGTCCAATTTACTTCCAGTGGACCAATTGTGCTAGAGACTTTACTCAGCTTGTTAGTTAGTTATTTTGGTTTTAGGGCGCATCGACTACTGAGGTCATTTTGCGCCAATAGCTATTAAAAGTTAACAATGTGCAGTATCAAGCTTCACTCAGCTTGTAAAAACTAAATAATTGTTTGCTGTCCCCATTACAGTTCCTAGCCAAATCCAATTCTTTTGCTCGCTTTGCTGCTCTGGTTTTCTGTTTCACAGCGTCTCTAGCTTTTTGATACGACCTTAGATTTACGATATTTGAAGCATCCTTAAACACTAAGTGCATCTTTCTTAGCCTTAATTGCTTTTATCAAATCTGGCGTAAGCCATGCTGGCTTTCCTACCCTTCTTTTGCGCCTTTGCCTTTGGGGGACATGTCTAATCTGGATTTCCCTCAAGTAAGATTTGAACTTTTCCCACATTTCACAGGTATTTAAATTGTAGAATTCTTCTTCCCATTCTATGGCACCTAAAGCCGCTCTCATGCAGTCAAAGTCTGCCCTGTTAAAATTTGGAACCTTTGCCAAATTATCCTTGATTGTGCCCTCTACTTCTGCCTTGAATCTCACTATGTTATGGTAACTTCTTCCCAGAGTTTCTCCTACAGTCAAGTCTTGAACTAAATCACTTAAATCTGAGAAGACAAGGTCCAAGAATGAGCCCTGCCTATTTGGTTCCGTTACAAACTGATGTAAGAACAGGTCCTCTTCAAGGCATTTCCTAAACATTTTACATGATGGGGAGCCAACACCAACATTTTATATCCTTTTAGATTAAAGTCACCAAGAATAAGGCATTTCCTCAGAAAGTTTCTACTGATTTCCTCGCAAATCACCAAATCGAGCGAATCACGTTGCTGAGAATGTGGCAAAGTTCCTGATTGGTACAAAGCTCCTATCCTCAGTTTATTGCTGTTGCCTTTTCCCACAGCGACATCAAGCCAAATGGACTCCACAGACACATTTTCTACCTTACCTGCCTTGACTTTGTCTTTGTGCTTTCTCGTCTCTTCTTTTCCTATCTCGTTGTGTTTCTGCGCCGTTTTGTTATGGTTAGTGTAGCTGCCATTATCTTTTGATAATGCATTGTTCTATGACAGTGTGGATAAATAACTAACATAGTCAGTTCCGGGACCCCGGCTGAAGGCTGTCTATGTACACTTTATTCATTCTGGTGGCGGGCCCTCCTTGCAAAAAAAACAGCGGTGAGCAGTGTGACAAGTTGATTTGCACCCCGCCTGTATATGTCTAAAGTAATAATAAAGTAGTAAGGTCACATGGGTTGGCCATCTATGTCCAACGTATGTCTGTATCTATGCATATATATGCATGTATGTATCCATGACGTATATGTCTTCCCATCGCGCCGGCGGCGGAACGGGGAAAGCGCCGTTATTTTTTATTATTATTTATTGGCATAATTGGCGCAGGAGCACCGCGGCGGCGACCGACGGCGCGGCGCGGCGGCCGCCCGGCCTCGGGGCCCTGGTGAGGCCGGCCCGCCGCCCCGCCACCTGCCGGTCGCACTCCCAAGCTGCACTCACGACGCTCTAGCGTTCGAAGCCAAATAGCACACGGGTATATGTACATCGCGGCGAGGTGTGGCAGGACGCGCGACGCGACGCGGGGGCAAGTCACCACGCGCCGCCGCCCCGCCACCACTGCCGCCGCCGGGCACGTGCATGTAACAACAGACGTAATCAAAGCCCAAAGCAGCTGGCATGACCGAGCGCACGCCAAAGTGGCCCTCGGCACAATGCGTTCACGTTACAGAAAGGCCGACGCTCGCGTCCCTCAATTGACCACCACCGCGCTCACACCACAGTCTTCGTGAAAATAACAAGAGGCGAGACCTCGGCGCACGTTTTCGCAGACGTTCAGACGTTTCTCAGACATCGGGCTACAGTTGACTAGAACACGTAGCGTGTCAGCCAGCCAGTCGCAGACAGCCGGTCGCCGGTCTTGTTTCGATCGCCAGCACGAGACGGAGCCGGGTGGTGCGGCGGGACAAAGCGGTGGGGCCCGGACGCCCCGCACCCAAGCCAAGCCCGGAGCCAGGCGCGCCGCTGGTTCGCCGGGCCGCCGGCGAGCCAAGGGCAAGCGGCCCGCCTGGTGGAGCGGCGACCCGCCTCGGACCAGCGCCGCCCAGCTGCCACGGCGACAATTGTTCCTTATGCAAACAGGAAAAAAAACACAGCGTATGTGTAACGAAAGAAGCACAACCGCTACATCGGCTTGATCCGCAACCGGTGCGGTCGACACGTCACACGTCACGCGGTTACATCCGACACTTCACCGGGAAGCGGCGCCTTCGCCCCGGCCGCGCGCGCGCGTCCGCCACACGCACTCCCACTCCCACTCGCACTCGCACAGACGCGCACGCCCGCTCACGAACACAGACGCGTCCGTCGACGCTCGCGGCCGCTCACAGACGCTCACGAGCGGCGCGCCGCGCTCACGCCGCGCTCACACACGTTCACGGCCGCCTGCCAGCTCTCTCAGACGCCCGGCAGAGTGGACGGGCGCTGGCACGTGCCCTGGATGCGGCGGCGGGCGCCGGTGCTCGCCGCTGCAGACGGCGCGGTGTGCGGGTGTCGCCTCAGTCCTCGGTCTCGACCGTCTGGCGGGTCTCGGTGCCGTCGGCGTCGGTGGTGATGCGCTCGGTCACGGTGCGCGTCACCGGCCGGCCCGCGTCGTCGAACGTCGTCTCGGTGCGGGTCTCTGTGCGGACCGTCCTGCCACCGGAGCACAGCGGTCAGCCGGGGTCGGCACTAAGGTCAGTAACAGTCAGACATGGTCAGTGGGGGCCAGACAGGGTCGTTGTTGTTATTTGGGTTTAAGGGCGCTTCGACCAAAGCGTGATCATTTAGCGCCCAGGCCAGACAGGGTCAATGAAAACCAGACAGGATCTAGTGAAAATGAGGCAGGGACAGCGGGGGTCCGACTGATCATTCACGGTTCTGCTCTTATTCCAGGCCGACGCGTTCTGGTTGCTCCGAGGACTTGGGGAGGAGTGGCCGGAGCTGCTCTGAAGACTGCGGGGTGGGGTGGGGTGGGGTGGGGGGGGAAGACTGGCTGGAGCTGCTCCGGGGACTCAGAGCTGCACTGAGACTGAGAACTTGGACTGAGAACACATTGTAGGTAGCGTTAGTGCAGCGGGTGAGACGCAGGATGTCGGTAGTCGAGTGGGGGGGGGGGGGTCTAGGAATTATCATGGACAGGGGGCACATGTCCTCGAAGTATCTACGTTTTTTTTCAGCTAGGGAGGGAACAATTCGCTGAACAGGAGGTGTAGGGGGAGAGCATCCTGAAGCATGCTCGAGTGCATCTTCCATTTTCAACTTGCGCCTTTTCGTCTCAAGGGGCTCATTTTCCTCTAAAAGGGGAGGCTGCCTGAACAAATCCGCTGATGTGGGACGAGTGCACTCGAGCCTTCCAGGTTTGCCATTCCCCGCCGGAGAAGAGCCACGTACATCCATGTATCCGCCCTTGCCAGGGATGGCAGCGGAGTGGATGGTGCCATGGCCTGATGGTTCCAGGTTAGCTTTAAGTAAAGGGAACCCGAGCCTGGAGGTACAAAATAGGTTTCAGGCGGCGAGTAAGGAGTGGTACTCTTGGGCCTTTGTCGTTAATTATAGTTTAGCGAAGCTTTTTGTGGAAAATATGGTAATTTTTCCAACTTGATTCGGGGAAATAGACATAGTTGCCTCAGATGGGCTGATCTTAGCAAGACGGAAACTGAGAAGAATTACTTAAATGGGTATGAGGAGCTCCTGTTCAGGTGTTCAGGGCAGGTCACTGAACCGATAGGAATGGCTAACAAGAGTCTAGCAATATTCGGCTAAACTCCAGAGGACCCAAAGAAGTGCGCTGATAAACGGCAGATGTATTTCAGCTATGATAATTGTGACGCATCTGCGGTTTGGAGGCTGGACATTTAGATATACAACGGGGGTTAGAGAACTGGTTGCCACTGAAGAGGAACACTATTCAGGCGGGTTGGTTTCAGGGACATTAAAGGAGAAAAAACAATGCAACTCGGCTGGGAACATGATGCACATGTACATGCATGAGGCCTTCCGTATGCTGGAAAGGGTGCAGCACAAAGCTATTGGGCTTATCAGCGGACGAGGCAACTAAGAATATGGGAGAGGCTCGGCATTAGGTATATGCACATCAATACAGGAGGATGAGGATTGGAATGTTGAATGTAGTAAAAGGGTTCGATAGTGTCAGTCTGAATGATGCTGTTCTAATTGGTGAATCACATAGGAATCATCAATTCCGGTTAGACAAGTCAAGGTTGGAGTTTAGGGGCGCATCGACTGCGTCGGTCATGCAGCAGACAAGTCAAGGTGTAGGACAGCGAAACGCCAACAAGCCTCCAGTCAAAGGTTGGCTGCCCGATGAAATAGGCTGCCTGGAGATGCATTGGAGGGTTTCTAATTGAATGAAATTGAAAATAGTGTGCATAAATTACTTAGAAGTTGTGCAGTAGGGAAATTTTGGTGAATGGGGGGGGGGCGATTGCCGCTGGTAGATGTTTTAGATTATGCTTATAAATGGGGAATGATGCTAGTAACAAGTGCACATGGCAGTGGATTCAGTACCTTCCTTCGGGTATGAAATGCTGATGGGGGCGGATCCAGAAATTGTCATGGGGGGAGGGGGAGGGCTCTGGCTGAAAACATTTGTAGGGGGTGCACTCCAGCCTTCCCGGAGGTATGCCTTTCCTTCCTACGGGCGCCTCTGGCTTAAAATTTCGGGGGGGGACCGGGAAAGAGGCCGATAATGAGGACAGAGAAACGGCCCTGGAAAGGGGACCGGGGAAGGGAACCGAAAAGAGGACAGGTGAAGCACACCGCGGAAGGAACCGGAGAAGGGGGACCAGGGAAGCGAACGGGGGAAGGGGTCTGGATCGGAGGAAGGGACGGGTAGAAGGATCAGGGAAGATAAATGGCACCCATGGAGGGGACCGGGAAGAGGACAATGAAAGCAAGCCGAGGAAAGGGACATGGAAAGCGATTCGGAAAAGATGAAGGGGACCAGGCAACAGGATCAGGAAGGGGGGGGGGGAGGAATTGGATCGAGGATGGGGTCAGAGGAAGTGGACCCGGGGACGTAGAAGGGAATCGGGAAGGGGATCAGAGGAGGCGACCGGCAAAGGGGCCAATAATGGGGACAAAGAAGCGGGCCTGGAAGGGAGATCGGGGAAGGGAACCGAAACGGGAGCGGGTGAAGCACACCGCAGAAGGGACCGGAGAATGGATCCGGGAAAGAGGATTCATGTAAAGTGAACAGGGAAGGGGATAGGGGAAGATGATCGAGAATGACGGTCAGTACAGGTCAGGGGTGAAGGCACGACCTCACGACAAGCAGTGCGATGTCACTGACGACGAGCTGTCCGTGCCACCTGACCCACCACCCGAGGCTCGGTTGCTGACCTGAACAACCTCTCGGGTAGCAATGGGCTTACTGGATGAAGCTTGAGCCACAAACAATTCCGTGTGACCACGCTCCACGCGCAAAACCTTCCTAGCTTCGGTCATCGACTTGCCAGACCCACCTTCAAAGCATCGGTGGGTACTCTAACCCGATTCACCTAAGTGTCGTGACCCACCTTCTGAGTGTCGGTCCGTAGCCGGAGGTGCCCTCTACGAGCTCTGAAAACATTTGTGGTGACTCCGTCGCGGAGACGCCTGCAAACACAGCCAACAGCCACTTCACACTCGGCCGTGGCCCGCGTCACACAGGACAGAGGTCATCACGAGCGGCTGGACACTGGTCGGCGGCGAGCTGTCGTCTCCACCACAAAACGTCACCACATTCAGCTGCCGAAACTACAACCGCCAGGCCAAACTCGAGAGGCGGCACGTTTTCGAACTTGCCAACGGCCAAATTACAAGTTGTATATGATGAGACTAATTGCATATTATACAATGTATATGTAATATATATATATATATATATATTCATTATATTATATAATTACATTTATATAATAGAAAGATCACAAGATTCAAGAAGACTTAGAGATTCAAACACTGACGATTGTGACCGGCTACAGTATATAGCAAGTATAACGACTGCGATCTTCCCAGCACGAAAGATGTTCCAGATGCGAAACGTGCGACACCAACAACGCATCGGCAGCGAAACACTCATGCAAGCGCCGCGTGACCTGACCACGCGGCGACCACGTGACGTGACGGTTTGGGTGTGACCAACAAACTGAGCGGTCACGTGCCGCCGCCGTGTGACGTCACGTCACGTCACGTCACCGCCTGGTGGGCCGGCCACGGGCCGCCGAGCACACCAAGCCACGCCGCACACGGAGGCAAGCGGAAGGAGTGGTGAGTAGACGCCTAGTGGCGTTGCCGGGGCATGCGCCTCATGCTGCACGTCTCACCTGCCGCCACCGACACACATCACGTCACGGTACGTCACGTCACAGCACAGCACGACCCACGGCACGTCACGACACGACCCACAGCTCTCCCACACCACCACCACCACCACCACCCAGGTGGCGGCTCCATCCACACAGGAAGGCGGGCGGCGTCCCCACCGCCGGACTGCCCAGCCGCAGCCCGTACCGGCTGGCGTACCGGGTACCGGCGTCTGACGGGGAGCGCGACCGGCAGCAAACCGGCGCCCTACCCTGGGCGCCGGCAGCCGACAGCGGAAACTGCACCGCCGCCTGGCGGGGACAGCGGCCGGCACCGAGCCGGCCGCCGGTCGCGCCTCGTCAACGCACAGCGGAAGACAGAGGCGACCCGGCCACAGCACACCACCACTGACCGCGACCGCCGGCGCCCGGCCTGCCACCTGGCGGCGCGGCGGCGACACAGAGGTGCGCGGCGCCGCCGCCCGGGAGGGAGGCGGCCGCCGCAGGCCTGCCGCCGGGTACGACTGGGTATCCGGGGCAGTCCGGTCGGGCGGTACGCGGCGCGGGATCTTTGACACAAGTGAGGAGGGACGGGGCGCGGCGGCGGGCCGCCACACCTGCCCGCCCACTGAAAACAAGGCCAAACACAACTGACGTCTGGAATCGCCCCGGGCAGGCGGCGCGCGCGGGTCTCTGCGCCAACACAGGAGGGAGGGGAACTCATCTCGACAACGGCATTGTCTCCAGCGCCAACACAAGAACCGCCACCACCACAACCCCCACCACAGTGTTCCGGCGTCGACCCGCCCGGCGGTGGGCGGTGCCGAGGCGGCACCGCCCACTGGAAGCGCACGACACGGTCGCCCGGCGGCGGGCGGCACACCCCAGCCGACACGGGCGGTTTTACCATGGGCCCGCGCCACGGGGAGGGCATCATGCAACGCGGCACTGCTCAGCACAAATGCTAGGCCCACTGCTAGCACGGCCAGCAGACATGCACGCAGCACCGTGGTCAGTGTTAGACCCGCCAGCCCACCTGGCGGCAGACAGAGGAAGCGACAGTGAGCGGGGCGCCGCAGGCTGGCAGCACTACAGCGGCGATGCGCGGTACGACAGTCAGGAGGTGCGCTCCAGCTACATGGTGCATGCTGACTACGGCTGACTGCGGCGGGGGCGGGGGCGGGGGCGGGGGGAGGTCACACGGGGTCCAGGAAGCGACTACGACAACACAAGGCAGCCGCCATGCCAGGCGTGAGTGGCGGGGCAGCGTCGTCTCCGCCGGAAGTCGGCACCGTGCCACCGCCTGCGACTAGTCCACGGCCAAGAGGTCTCAGCCAGCGCGGAGCCAACACGGCCAACCAGGCCGCCGGTCAAGCAGTGCACGGGAGCCAGCTCGACTGAGGCGCTCGAGGTACGACGGTGCGGCACCAGGGGACCAGTGCTCGAAGAAGACGACGGCAAATAGCGTGCGCTCGGATGGCGATGAGAGGTGCGCACAAAAGCCCGCCGCGTGACGCATTCCAGACTGTCAGGACAGATGCCGTCCCGAGACTGGTAAATGTGGATGCATGCACAATAAGGGGGGGGGACACTCACAGGGGACCTCATTCGCCCGTACGTTCAAGCTCGCATCAGAGGCACGTAGGTAAAAGGTGAGCCACGGTGAGCCCATGTGGAGATATTCGTGAGGAGTAGTGGGCGAATTATTTCAGCTGGGATGAATCGTTTCATTCACATTAGCGACAGTACCTACGCACGGCAGGACAGACGTCAACCTGCCTCGTTCCTGTTTCATCTGATATTATTTTTGTTGTGTTAATCGCATTGCGCCGAGCAGGTGACAGATCACCATTAACCTCGCCGTCAGGAACATAGTAAACTATCAGTGAGCTCGAAACTCAGAGGTAGATAGACAATAGAGAAACGGAGACAGAGAGACGGATAAAGATGAAGAGGAGGAAGGGAGACGAAGAAAGATGAAGGAGAAAGATAAAGACAGAGAGACAGAGAGAGAGAGAGAGAGAGGGGGACGGAGAGAACTGGCCATGCGCCATTACATGGAGGTTCCACCATCTTAACCGACATCCAGCGCGCACTGGAAACAGCAATAAGCTGTTTTTTCCGAGCGGGGCATCAACTGATGGTGGAGGGGCACACCTTCAGCCGGGCAGCTGCCGATGGAAATCGAGACAGAGTTGGCCTCGTAGAAAGGCAATCATCCGCACTGCTCTTGGGGTTTAGGAGCGCATCGACTGCAGTGGTCATGCAGCGCCCATAACGTCGTCAGTTCTACCGAAGTTTTAAAGCCGAAACTGATCGAGACTACTTAATGCGACACATCATCACACCCACGGCCAAGACGCACAACATAGCCGTCCTGGTTTTACCACATATCCAACGTCGTAGTAATTGGGCGTATATATCACAGAAAACTAACTTCTTCCAGGAAACGGAACAGCTGTCCTGATTGAAAAAAGGGCGACTCATCCCGCAATACTTCCCGTAGCACGTCGGGAGTACGCCCGAAGTACGTCCGAATTGCTGATGGGCAAGTCGGGAGCACGCAACTAATATGCGTTGAACTGACGGGAGGGCATGGCACCTTTGGCATGCTCTGTACCGGCACCGCTCCGCCGGTCACGTGCCTCCGCCGCCGAGTGGAACAACTCGACCACCAAATGACCTTCGCTAAGGGTCACCAACGTTCTTCCGGAAAAGAATGAACGATCAAAATTTGGGAACTAGAAAGAAGCGATCTCACATTCGCCCTCTTCTTTGTAGAGTGGGAGAGATGGTCACAATGCGCCTCTCTAAGGAAAAACGACCCTGGGTAGTAATAGTATCATTATTGTCTCGAGGAATGTGTTGCCACTAGCATGAACATATACCTTAAACTCGTTTGCCAACTCCCGCAAAGGGCACATTGGTGGACACCCGAATGAAAATGTCCCACGGCCAATGAATGGTGTGTGATGTGCGCATAGTCAACCATTATACAAGCCCATTTTAGGGTTTCAGCATGTGATGAACTTAGAAAGGGTGCAATGACACGGTCGTGAATAATACTGGAAACACGCGGACCCAGGCCCCACGCGCAAAAATACATGTACGCAAGCTCCGCCATAGAACAGACAAGCAACAAATGTGTTCTCTGTTCAAAATCTCTTTGCATACTAAAGCTTTCTTGAAGCAAGCAATTCGATGTAGCGAATCTTTATGACACAATGAGTACTACCTGTACCTAAATGTACGAACGAGTGAATTTGAAACAGTAGGGATAATTTTAAACTTCATCTATTTCCTTTACAATGACACGATCACATAAAACCATTTGTACATTAGCCAAACGTTCGCTACAGTCAAATGGGTGCATTGTGGCACCTCAATTAAAAGCATTGCTGTCGGATAGATTTTAAACCGCTTCTCACTAAGAAGCCATCTATTAAAAACACGTATACTGAGACACTGGTCCAGCTACGCTGATATCACCGATTCAGAGGGATTTTAGTGCCAGGGGTTCAAAGCATGGGTGGACTCGTGTACCATTTCTGGGATCTGCATAGCAATGGATGTGCGCGTTTGTGAACATACTATACTAGTCATGTTCATAAAGTGATCAGGCTTTGAACCATAAGGGCCACAGGGGCCCATCTGATTTAAGCTTATGAAGGAGAGATACTATTTGACGACAACAAGGACAGCGACACACCCCAATCAGTACCATATCCCAGTTCCAAAAGAACTATCTACCTCAACTTATCCAGATTTGTTCACTTAATATTGCACAACACACTCCTCTACACATGCCACATCAGTAATTTTCAAACTTCTTCATCCATACCTGCGCAGTGTACACCTACTAGCATAAATCTCACCCCGCACACCACCAATTATAACTCAAAAACAAGATCATCCAAATAAAAAAAAATTGTCCACCCTACTTTAGATACACTCAATGAGGGACTCCCTGCATCAGAAAGTAGCCGATTACATTGATCAACCATCCTTGTATAGAATAAGCTAGGCTATTTCTTTGTCGAATGTGGCCATACAAATATATTTAAGAGTGCAATTTGGAGGAATACAAAACAATACTTGGGACAATTTCACGGCACCGACAGCGGCAGACAGAACGGTATTTTGAAAAATTACCAACACGATTTCCCTACCAACCACCCGTGCGTTTAAGAAACGTGACGGTGTCTTTTGATTGATCACTCGACTCATGGACTATGCATCTGTCAGACTGCGGCATTTACAAAGACCGAAAAGTCATGCAATGGAGATTATACATGATAATGGTGATGAATTGATGTTGAGGGGCACGTCGACAGCAAGGTCATTTTGTGCCCATAACAAATATATTACATATGATATTACATGATGATGGTGCAACGGCGAACTTAAGGTTTGACCAAACTTAGCTTTCAGTGACGTAGGCGGCTAAGCACAAAAGATGCCCGATGACGGACTGTGAAGCAATTGTTGCGTGTCGGGGATAGGGTGTCGCATGAATTGCCCACATCAGGTACGACATCACTGACATGTATGACATCAGACACGACATCATTGACATCAGTCGATATCAGGTACGACATCACTGACATGCATGACATTAGACACGACATCACTGACATCATGTATGACGTCAGTCGACATCAGGTACGACATCACTGACATGCATGACATTAGACACGACATCATTGACATCATGTATGACGTCAGTCGACATCAGGTACGACATTATGTATGACGTCAGTCGACATCAGGTACGACATCACTGACATGCATGACATTAGACACGACATCATTGACATCAGTCGATATCAGGTACGACATCACTGACATGCATGACATTAGACACGACATCACTGACATCATGTATGACGTCAGTCGACATCAGGTACGACATTATGTATCACGTCAGTCGACATCAGGTACGACATCACTGACATGCATGACATTCGACACGACATCATTGACATCAGTCGACATCAGGTACGACATCACTGACATGCATGACATTAGACACGACATCACTGACATCATGTATGACGTCAGTCGACATCAGGTACGACATTATGTATGACGTCAGTCGACATCAGGTACGACATCACTGACATGCATGACATTAGACACGACATCATTGACATCATGTGTGACGTCACAAAGAATAAACACATCATGTATGACGTCAGTCGACATCAGGCACGACATCACTGACATGCATGGTATCAGACACATCATTGACATGTATGACGTCAGATATCAGGTACGACATCACTGACATGCATGGTATCAGACACATCATCGACATGTATGACGTCAGACGACATCAGGTACGATATCACTAACATGTATTCCATCAGACACGACATCTTTCACATCATGTATGACGTCAGTCGACATCACTGACATCAGACACGACATCTTTCACATCATGTATGACGTCAGTCGACATCACTGACATGTATGACATGAGACACGACATCATTGACATGTATGACGTCATTCGACATCATGTATGGCATCACTGACATGTATGACATCATACATGACATCATTGACATAATGTATGACGTCAGTCGACATCACTGACATGCATGACATTAGACACGACATCATTGACATTATGCATGACGTCAGTCGACATCAGGTACGACATCACTGACATGCATGGTATCAGACACATCATTGACATGTATGACGTCAGACGACATCAGGTACGACATCACTGACATGTATGACATCAGACACGACATCATTGACATCATGTATGACGTCAGTCGACATCAGGTACGATATCACTGACATTTATGACATCAGACATGGCATCATTGACATAATGTATGACGTCAGTCGACATCACTGACATCAGACACGGCATCATTTACATCATGTATGACGTCAGTCGACATCACTGACATGTATGACATCAGACTCGGCATCATATATGACGTCAGTCGACATCAGGTACGACATCACTGACATCAGACACGTATGACGTCAGTCGACATCAGGTACGACATCACTGACATGTATTCCATCAGAAACGACATCTTTCACATCATGTATGACGTCAGTCGACATCATGTACGACATCACTGACATGTATGACATCAGACACAACATCATTGGCATGTACGACATCAGTCGACATCAGACACGACATCATTGACATGTATGACATCACACACGACATCATTGACATGTATGACGTCAGTCGACATCAGGTACGACATCACTGACATGTATGTCATCATGTATGACGTCAGTCGACATCATTGATATCATATATGACATCAGGTATGACATCGCTGGTGTCAGGTACATCATGCATGACATCAGATACGACATCATGCATGGCATCGGCCGACATCAGGTTCGACAGCATTGATACCATACATCATTGACATGTATGACATTGGCCGACATTGTGTACGACATCATATATGGCATCAGTCAACATCAATTATGACATCATGCATGACATGTATGACATCATGTATGACTTTAGTCGACATCAGGTATGACAAACAAACAACAAAACCTGACAACCGGAACTTCGCTCACAGATGCACGATCAAAGTTGCCCAGTTTGACAATACTGAAGCGTCAACTCGTCGGTAAAAACCGTGTTCGAAGTTGAGTCGGGAATAGCAAGAGCAAAGCAGTCCATGTCACGACCTTTGGCTGGTGGTTAACTGCACACAGAATTAACACACAAATTCCTGATTATATCTTCTCAACCAGTGGGCCGCAAACTAGTTCAAATTGTGCCCACTGGTGATAACTAGCTGCGTGGGTGGATGATTCGCAGAGTTATTTGTGTTGTCCACGTCTGATTCTGACACATTGCCTTCATCCAGCTAGGCACTTCTCGGACAAATCGTGAGATTTATGGGCGTTGCATTGTCATGGGCGTTGCATTGTCGTTGCGTTGCATTGCATCTTTGTAACTAACCGAAGATACAGGAGCACTGGTGCACCTAAGGCCCGGCCCCTTAGGTGTCGAAATTTTCCTGTTCAAAACATGATTGATTGATTGGTTATTGGTGTCCATTGATTAAGGAGCTGAGCCTGGCCCCTTAGATGTTGAAAAAATTCCTGTTCTTAACCTGATTTATTATTGGTGTTTTTGGGTGCGCCATCCCAATTGGCAAGTTACATTGGCATGACAAGCTTACTTCGAATTATCACGCCCGAAGAGCTAATATCTGGGTAAGCAATTTATCAGCTAGCCAGGTGCATAATATATTTGGAATCTTATGTCCATAAGGAGGCGAAAAAGTGCCCTATTTTGGACAACCCGAAAATATCGTCCAGGCCACAATGTCGACAGGCAATGCGTACAGTCGAAATAACTTCTGAATTAATATACCATTAACATACCATGAAATGCTATGGATAAAAATGTTTGGTTCCGCGCAATCTGACGAAATTCAGATAAGAACTATTGAGCCATTTTTGTCTAATTCGAAGAAGTATGAGAACAACATTGTGTCTGGCATGGAATCTATGTCGGGGAACGACGATTCTATGTCGCCCTGCGAACGCCAAAACGTGCAGCATTTGGGCCTTAGGGCGTCTCGACTACGGTTATATCGCACCAAAACGCGAAGAATGGTTGGGATATGACGTCATCTGTGAAATAGACATAGAACCCTTGTCGTCCGGATCGCTGCGAAAACACCCTCGGTGTACCCTAAAATATTAGACGACATGCTTCTTCTTAAAAAGGACTGCGTCGGTTATACCTAGCGCTCGTAACAAGGGTAGATGAAGGGAGTGACCATTGGTTAGTTAGTTACTTGGGTTTTTGGCGCACGAACTGCACGGTGTCTGGTGATACAGCGCTCACAGGGAGTGACCATTAGTAGAGCACTCAAAATATCGTTGTTGCACAATTTGCGTGACGATACCAATATTTTGATCGGTGTCCACACAGCAACACCAAGCGTACACGAGCGTCGCCTAGCGACCAGCCAAACATCCATCGGCTCCGGTCTCCAGATGCAGCCCGTTGCCAGTGGCAACGGGCTGCGAGGTGCACACACTTCTCCACTTCACTCTACGGCGGAGGAAGTTGTCACTGATCTCAGGCGACGATATCAGCACCACCAACATCAATACGGCTAGTACAGACCCGTGTTATGAAGCGCAGTCAGCTGTTTGGGCTGGCGTCGGTCGTCACGTGACCAGCTTGCGGACGGCCGTGATTGGTGGGTGGCGCAGGGACGGGTGGAACTTGTTAGGTGACGCAGGATGCAGCGCTCACCGACAATGGAGTGGCGATGAGTTATGGTGGTACTAAACGGTGGGGAGGGGCGCTCCGGGCAGGGGCGAATACAGGGGAGGGGGCCTCATGGAAAGTGGTGCCTCTCCACCCGAGAAAGGCGCCCCTGCAGGAAGGCTCAATAATCCCCCCGCTCAACTATTTTTGCAGCCAAAAGCGCCCGCTTGACACGAAAAGCTTAAATATGCTTCAGTGCCTCCCTCTCGCTGAACGCATCTTTCCACCGAAGGCGCCCTGCGAGAAATTGTTCCCCAACGACAATTCCTGGATCCGCCCCTGACATTCATGATTTCCAACCTGTTGGTGCTGAAGTGACCACCCTACTACAGTCTTGGGGACGCGACTTCGTTGCGAGAATCCATCTGGTCTGCTAGTTCACACCACATACTCTCCCGCTTCCACCAAAACAGCAGTGTCCAAAGATGGCCATTGGCCTTCACAGCTCCCTCCCCTCATCAAAGCTTCAACGTAAGCATGGGTGAAGAAGCTAGGAAATTATGGGTGGCGCCCAATGTGTGGAGGCAATGAGTAATCAATTTGGTTAGTGGGGCCCACCCCACATGGTCCCATGTCAAGAGAGCAAGAAGTTGGGGGGGGGGCAAGGCAAACACATAGGTACAGGCTTCATAAAATTATCTGGAAGGCACAATACATGAAGGCAATGGGCGGGCCCAAATGGATTGGAGGGCGCACACCACATAGGAGGAAACTCCACCCCCAGACGGAGGTACCCAGGGTCACATAGCCTGCGAGCTGACATACCCTCTTGGAGAAAATAGAGCGCTTCTCTAACCTAGCAGCACGCTTCACCTCCAGCAGGGCACCGCAGAGTTCGCTCCTGCAGCTCCTCCCCAGACCCCAGCGTGTGATCGAGCAGTCGGTGGCCTTTAGTACCGCCGCGGTCTGCCATTGAGCCGTGCCACTATCGGTGCGGACGGCAGCGCGTGGTCGCGCAGTTGGTGGCCTTTAGTACCGCCGCGGTCTGCCATTGAGCCGCCACTATCGGTACGGACAGCGGCGCGCCGAGGCAGGAGCGCGGCGCGCCGCACGCCCCAGTTGGCTCTCGGAGCGGGGCATGGGGGGTGGCGTAGCGTCGGTGGAGCTGTTGTCAGCCGGAAAACGGGTAATGCCAAAGGGGTTGGGACGACAATTTGCAACATCATGTCACGTTTCGATGTGAAAACTCCACAGACTTCACCAAGGCCTGCAGGATTGTTTTCAAACTATGATTCAAAGCTTGCAACATCAAGACAATCCCTCAAACACTCAATTTCAAGCAGCTTAGTCCCGTATTTGGTGCGCAGGACGTGCATCAGCTGGAATTAAATTTGGAACCGATTTTTGTCACTTGCCTCGTCTCAGCTTAAAAACAGACGCAAACATAGAAAATAATTAACGCATCCTGAGACCACGTACAACGTTTCTAATCAAATTACACCTTTTCTTTCTTAGACACTTTTTTCGCCGAAATGATCTTTCGAGAAGTAACGTTCATACCTTACCGTCTGTGGAGTTTTCGCGCAGAAACGCGACGTGAGGTTGCTTAATCTCGCTGACCAGCAATCCCACATTTCAAGGATTTGAGAGCCACGGCTTACACCGATCTCTGACAAGTGAATTTTTCCATTCATTCAGCAATTTAAATTTAAAATTTAGATTCCTCAGAGATTGGATCATGGTTGGATCTGGGCCGAACCTGGTCTATTTTGCCCGGTTTCTGCAACGCAAGAAAATCACAAAATAGCCGAGGAATATGTCCAGCAATGAAGATGAAATAGAACGATGAAGTACATTTCAGTGCCCCAAGTTTATCTTAAACTATGCTATATTTCAGGAATGCCAGCATCCTCAAAAGTAAAAGAGCCGAACAGCACGCCCTAAGCAACCAAATGAATATTACTTACAACTCAGTTAATAAATACATTTAGTCTTCAGAATGCACACCCCCTCCAGCTGAATATATTTTATCAGGGTAGAGTCCATATGGACGACGCTCCGGAGACCTAAATAATTCAACTGGGGCCACGCTCACTGTACGACTGTTGAACAGTGTACCGCAGTTGAACAGTGAGGGCCGCCGCCGAGGCGCGCCCTCACTGTTCAACTGCGGCACGCCTGCCAGAGTAAACTAGACTCCCTGCCCCTCAGTAATGCTGCTATTTTGGGGTCTAAGCGCGCTTCGACCAAAATAAAGCGAGCGGGAATAGTCACTGACTGGTGAGCCACCACCCTGACTAGCGCTACGAATCCCCAGATCAAATGCTAGAAGAGACCCTGCCACCTCCAGCATCTTCTGAAGAGCCCCGACGTCCACGGTTGGGTTATTGTACCGACTGGTGGGCCAAGAGCCTGACGAGCAGCACGGATCCCCAGATCAACTGCTAAAACGAGCCCGGCCACCTTCCCTCCCCTCCCCCTTGCTGAAGAGCCCCACGCCCGCGGGTGGGTTACCGTACCGACTAGCGGGCTACTGACAAGGACCCGCCGTCATACCGAAAGTCCAACATGTCAAGGTCACGTTTGAGCCGCCGCAGCCACCACCGCGGGCACCGGCGGCGGCGGCGGCGCGCCACCGCCGCCGCCGAGGCGCGCCCTCCGCGCCGTGGATGGTCGACAGGTGCAGGATCTGCGTCAGGACCGTCGACAGGAACCGGCCGCCGCGCAGATCACGTGACGTCGACGCAGCTCTCCCGGCTCTGCCCGCGCCCTCTGTCTCTCTCTCCCTGTCTCTCTTTCTCACCTCGCTCTGACCCCTGCAGTCGCTCCGCTAAAGAAGCAGAAAGAAAAGAAAAACGCCGGTTAGTGGATTAGCGGTGCGGCTAAGGCGGCGGTGGCCCGACCTGGTCTACCGGGGGTGTAGCGG
Organism: Ashinkailepas kermadecensis; assembly: GCA_034440615.1. Lineage (NCBI taxonomy): Eukaryota > Metazoa > Arthropoda > Thecostraca > Neolepadidae > Ashinkailepas > Ashinkailepas kermadecensis. The sequence continues at coordinate 488,497 of JAOTOM010004926.1, read as the reverse complement.
GCTGCAGCGGGCTATAGCGGGGCGGCAGCGGTGATCCGGCGGCAACTCAACACCCATCCCTCAGCGGGCAGAGTTAGACATGTGTTAGCGTTGACCCGGCTGCGAGAGCGGCGACATGAAACCACGCGTGTGCCGACAGTTAAGTTGGGAGGTTCACGGTTCCCCGGAGCCCGGTTACACTGCACCACCACTCAGCGAATCAAAGGCTACCGCTGACATTGAGCTACTCGACTGACACAAGCAGAACCAAAAACATCAGCGCCGGTGCCAAGTCCTCCGGCCGGTACAAGTGTCGCAGCGTTTTGCATGCAACCAGTCCGTAAATAACTGATATCGGCTTGGGCATGCCTACCGCAGAGACTGCGTGTATTGGAAGGTCGGTGCCGCTCGCAACGGTTCCCAAACTGGCGGCAGCGGAAGGCCAACACACAGCCCGCGTGTATCGCGTCAGGGCAAACGGTTGGAAACCGCTGGTCCGGCTGGCAATGCCGGCAGCTTTGGTGCAGAACGGAACACACGACGCGACGCACAACGACGGAAACAAGGCCACAATCAAACGGCGCGAACACTACCGTTCAGTCGTGCTGCGAGAAAGAGAGACGGAGACGAAAATCGGCCTCGTCGGCCCAACGGTTCCACATCTACGCAGCCGGCCCAACCAAGGGTTCGCGCTAGCAAAGCGTGATTGTGCAGGTGAGACAGAGATAGAAATAGAGATAGAGAGAGAGAGAGAGAGCGAGAGAAAGAGGGAGAGAAAGAGAGAGAGAGAGACAACATCTATCTGTCGATACCTGTCCCGGGTGGGATCCCCGCAGTCCCGAGTGGCGAGCCCGACGGAGCGGTGAGAGGTTGGCCAGCGGAAAGGACTCGGCCGGACACGGAGTCGTGCAGCGTCACGCAACGGTCTGAGAGGGAGCGCGACTGCGTCTGCGTCACTGTCTGATTGGGCAGGCGGCGGCGGCGCACCGCGCCGTCGCCGTCCCGCACCGCCTCGTCCGTCTGGTCGCCGTCGGCCGCCAGCGCGGCCAGCATCGTCTGCAGCTGTTCCGGCGGCAGCTGGTCGGCCTCCACCACCAGTCGGCGGCGCACTGTATGCTGCACCTGCACTTCGCCGGCGGCGAGCTCCAGCTCAGTCTGCTGGTGTCGGTCGGCGGCGAGGTCGAGCTCGGCCAGCGCGCCCGAGTCCATATCGGGTCCCAAGGTCTCGGTGGACCCCACCAGGGTGGTGGACGCCACGCTCGACGACATCACACAGTCGGACTCGCCCTGGTACGTGGCGTGCGTCGCCTGCGAGCTGGACGCCGAGTCGAACGAGCCGATCAGCGAGTCGCGAGCCGCCGTTGAGCCGCTCCACCAATCACCAGCCGCGGCGGCGGCACCCTGCAGCTCCAGCGAGTCGGTCATGGCTGGCTCTGCACCGGCCGCTTCCGACACAGACAGGCTCGCAGCGCCTCGGTCCGCCTCGATCGAGTCAGTCATGACTCGCTCGTCTTCAATCGAGTCGGTGAGCAGCCGCTCCGCCTCCAGCGAGTCGGTCATCGCTGGCGGCGGCTCGATAGAGTCGGCCGACATGGAGCCAACGCGCGGCTCGCGCTCCAGCGAGTCGCCGCTGTCTGTGCGGCCCGCCTCGTGCAGCAGACGTCGCCGCAGAGGCGAGTCAAACGGCTCGCCGAGACGGCCATTCAGCGAGGCGTCGTCGGCATCCGGCGGCGTGACCGACACCAGGCCCGACTCGGTCATGTCGCAGATGTCCTCCAGCCGGATGCTGTCCGACATCTCCTGCTCGCCGTGATGACGCTCCACGTTGCTCTGCGCCTCCCGGATGATCTCGTCGATTTCGAACAGCTGGTCGGCGCGCGCCGGTCGCTCCGACGCCACCGACACCGTCTCGCAGCTGTCCGATTCGCTCATCTGCGACTCGTGGCCCTCCTCGATCTCGGAGAGCAGCCGCTCGGCCTCCGAGGCGCGGTTCTCGGTCTGCGCCGCCAGCGCCACCTGGCACTCCAGGCGCTCGAAGTCGCGCAGCGACGCGATGCTCACGTCGTCGCCCTGTGAGCTGGCCGAGTGGGAGCCGTTGCCCCGCCGCGCGGAGCCGCCGCTTCCACTGTTGCTGTTGCCGAGCGAGCCGAGCGACTCCTGCGAGGCGCCGCGCTGACCAACCAGCTGCTCGAGCCGCTCGAACTCCTGCAGCGAGCTGAGAGACACGTCGTCGCTGTCGCCGCCCCGCGAGACGAGGCGGGCGCGCACCGCCAGCTCCAGCTCGGGAGTCGAGCTGAGCGACTCCTTGAGGCGGTCCAGCTCGCGACTGTTGAACGCCTCGTCGCGCTCCTCTTCTATGATGTCCTCCAGGTGTTTGGTGAACTGCTCGTCTGGAGTTTCGCCCCGCGCGCCACCCTCGAACAGCTGCTCGGCCCAGCGCTTCTGTTCGGCCACCTCCGCGCTGCTCAACTCAACAGGCGATGGCGGCGACTCGTCGCTGATCTTCTGCACCTCCTCCGGGAAGTAGCGCACACGCGACAGCGGAGTCACCGTCGGTGGCGGCGACACGATCGAGTCGAGACGGCCTCCACCTTCGAGCAAGATGAACTCGTCCGGCGACATGTCGCCCGCGGCGGCGGCCGGCAGTGGCCCGCCGTTGCTGTCGAACTCGTCCTCTTCGAGGATCGTCTCGTGCAAGCGCGGCGCAAGCACGAACTCGGGGTCGTCGAACGCGTACTCGCGACCCTCGTCCGACTCGGACGAGCTGGGCGACTTCTCCGACCGTGGCGACGGGTCGCCACCGTCGGCGTCGCCACTGTCGGCCGGCTGCGTGACCGAGATGGTGGGCGCCGGCGGCTGGGGACTGGCGGCGGGGCTGACGGACGGCGGCGCCGACGACGGCGCCGACTCGGGAGTCAGCGACTGGTAGCCGCCCAGCGATGGACTGCACGGAGTGTCCTGCGGCTCCGGACTGGGCGGCCGCTCCACGGCCGGCGCCAGGCTCGGGTCCGACGGCAGCGTCATGATCTGCTGGATCTCCCACTCGGCACGCTCCTCCGACAGGCCCTTCTCCAGCAGCTGCGTCCGCAGCCGCTCGCCCGCAGCACTGCTCGTGGCCGGCTCGGAGAGCGCCCGCCGTAATACGCGCACGGCTGGCGTGGGCAGCTGGTCATCCTCACTCTCCACCAGCACGGCTGGCGCAGACGGCTCCTCCACATGCAGGGTTTCAGACATTTCCGACATCTGCGAGCCCGTCATTGTGCTGAGCGGCTCCGAGGCGCTCGACGTCGAGGCGTCCATCCGCTCCGACTCGGTGAGCCACGTTTCGCGACTGGCTCGCTGCGACTCGGTGGCCGAAGGCTGCGGCCGACTGGCGTCTGACGCGCTCTCCAGCGACTCGGACATCAGCTTGGTGCCGAAATCGCCACTGGCAGGCTCCGAGTCCAGGGTTAGGTCTGGCGACGCCACGCGCTCGTTGTCGCACTCCTTCTCGCCGACCACGCGCCCCTCCAACCCTAGCTCCTCCTGAGCGAACACCATCTCCGCTGAGCGTTTCATGTTGGGCTCGACGAACAGGTCGTCGCCCTCCTCGGTCGCCTCGGCTTGCAGCTCAGGTTGCGGTGTGGGCGGACCACTGGACGGCTCCACCTTTTCCTCGTCTTCCGGCTGACCGGTGGGCGTGGCCTCGCGGTCCAGCTCGACAGCCGACGTTATCAGCGTCTCGGACGGCTCACTGACTTCCACGCTGGCCAGGTGGCCGCTCGTCTCGCTCGAATCCATGGAGCGCAGCGAGTCATGCGAGCTGAGCGACGTTTTGGCGGTGTAGTACTCCTGCGAGCCGGTGGTGGCGGCCGACAGGGCCGTTTCGTACTCGGACGGCGTGCCCGTGTGGCCGGCCGGGTCCACCTCGGAACTGGTTGGCCTTGAGGTGGATCGACTCGCGTCGGACGGCGCCGGGGTGTGCAGCCGACTCTCGCCCGAGCTGTCCGCATCGGCGACAGAGCGACGCGGCTCGGAGTCAGTCCGCGCCGTCGAGCGTTGCCGCATCACCACGCCCGAGTCGTACTGACGCGACCAGGTCGGCTCCTCTTCCGAGCTGCGCTGAGAGCGCAGCGACGCCTGCCGGCCCGAAGTCACCGACTCCAGACTGGTGGAGTGCGAGGCGGGTTCGGGTCGCGGCCCGGGTCGGTCCGGTTCGGGTGGCGACTCGGATGTCGGCTCAGGCACCGACTCGCCCGACGAGACGCGCTCGCGGTCCAGCACCGTCACCACCGACTCGCGGCTCGACAACATGGAAGTGGACTCGGTGCGCGAGTCGGACGATTTGGACATGGTCTGCTCAGCAAGACGACTGGCGACTTCGAATGTCGCCGCGTCAGATGCCTCCGTGGACGATGGAACAAAATACTCGGCTGTTGCTTCCGTTGATAACGTGGAAATCTTCTCCAGGCACCGGCCCATCGTCTCCGAACTCTCCTCCATTGTTCTGGTTTGCATCTCGTGCACATCAGTGATCCCTCCAGGCAAACTGTCACACTTCTCTTCGGAAGACTTCGCAGAGGTATCGGTGGACTTTGTGAAACTTTCAGATACCTCTTCCACCGACTTCGCAAATACCTCGGATATGTCGGCAGAAGACCTCAGCAGCCTCTCAGACTTGTCCTCGTAAGACCTAAAGGAACCTTCAGACGTTTCCTCAGTGGTCTTAGTCAGCGCCTCGAACGATTCTTCCGTAGACCTTGTGGCAGCCTCGGAGGTTTCGTTTGAGCGTCGGATCAGCGTCTCGGACGTTTCATCTCCCACCCGTGCGCTGGCGCCCTCCTGTGATCGCGAGAGGAGCCCGGCTGTGCGAATAAGTTTTTCAGTGGCCTCGTCGGTAGCCTTAACGGCCGCCTCGAATGTCTCTTCGGTGGAACGTGTTATTGCTTCAGATACTTCTCCCGAAGAGCGGCTCTGGAGTTCTGAGCGCTCCTCGGTTGACTTTGTGAACGACTCCTCGGAAGAACGCGTGAGCGACGTTCGCAGCCGTTCTGTGGTCTCCAGCGAGCATTCCCTCTCGACGGCTTCGTGCACTTCGCCGGCAGATCGGATGAACACATCCGACGTCTCTCCAGAGGAGCGGGACAACAGCTCTGACTTCACCTCACTCGATTTCGTCAGCGCCGACTCTGAGGTCGTCTCATGAAACGAAGTCTTGGCGCTATCACTGGAGGTTTTGGTGACGGCCTCAAAAGATTCGGCCGACCTTTTTGTGAATGACAACGAGGTTTCGTCCCGTGAGTGTGATCTTTCTTCAGAAAACTGGCCCGCAATCATTTCGTCCCGCACGCTCGACTTCTCCAACTTCATCTTCCGCTCCAGTTCTTCCTCTGACCGTCGTCGCTCCGTCTGCGTCTCGATTTCCACCTGCTGCACACGGTCAGCTGGGCACACGTCTTGTACGTGCTCTTCCTTCCCTCCGGATTCCACAACGGTAGTAGTGAATATGGTCCTCTCGCCGCTCACGCCCTGTTGGTAGTCATCACTACTGACGATCCGCTCTAGACGCTTCGTCACCGCTCCGTCGGCAGATCGGCTGCACTCTTCAGACATCTGTTCAGAATGGAATCCCTCTTCAGTAGACTGGGGAAAATAGTCAGATTGGCCATCCTCGGTTGATTCGAACTGTAAGAGCCCTTCAGTCGAGACATCCGCAGATGCCGCATGGCCGGAGTAGGTATCCGCCTCGACATTGCGCGTCGTTTCGCTCTCGGCCTTCATAATCTCAATTTCGTGTTCATCCAGCGCCACCACTGACATCTGCCGCAGCCGCTCCATATGACTTTCCAGCGGCGATAGACCATTACCGCTTTCTCTCAGCTCCTCATCGGTGATCTCCAGACTCTCCAGGTGGACGTGGCGCGGACGAGTCAGGTCAGCAGCTTTCCGCTCCGCCACCTGCTGCACCATCGATCGGTGTTCACTGTCGCGCTCTTCAGGCAATTGGCTCAAATAAGCGTCCACTCGCGCCGTCGTCTCAGCCGTGAATACGGAGTCAGCGGCTGGTCGCGGCAGCGGGGACGACGCACCGGCCAGGGCGTCGTCTGTGCCAGTGACTTCCGCCGCTGCTTCAGCTGCAGTTTCCACTCGAGCATCATGAATTTCCTCGCGTTGGTGCCGAGCGCCGAATTCATCCTGGGCGTCCTCGTGGCCCGACAACTTCTCGACAGCGGCCTCTCTACCTTCTTCCTCCTCCGCATCGCCGACAGCTTCGTCGCGCAAACTGTCCGAGAGCCGCGACAGATCCGACGACTCGGTGGTGGCCCGATCCGAGGACGCCGAGTCGTGAAGCCGACCGTCCGACTCGCTGGCATCCCAGCGTGGCGGCTCGACGGCTGTCGTGGTGCCCATCACAGTCTGTTCGGCTCCCATCAGCTTCGGGTGTTCCGTAAGTCGGGTCTTGATGTCCAGTACGATCTCGGCAGCCAACCGTTGCGCGTCCTCAAACGACAGCGAGGCGGGCATCGCGCCACCGTTGACGTCGCGCGACGTACGGTCCAGCGAGGCCAACTCATCTTCGGCACCGTCAGCGCGCTCGCGCACACTGGCATCGCCAAAGCTGCTCGACGTCTCTTCGTCCCGCTCCAGAACCAGCTGGCGCTCCAACGGAATGTCGTGCGCCTGCTCCGTATCCTGGCTCTCGGTGTGGTCGAGGGCCGTCTCCCAGACAGGTTGCACGAACGCCTCCGTGCTGACGTAGATTGGGGAGGGCAGCGCAGCGTGTCCACCAGCGGCCGGTTCAAGACCATGGGCATCCGGAGACGCTGCATCCAAGGGCCTCACTCGCACTGTCATGTCTACCGAGCGTGTCAGAGACAGCTCTTCGCGGTCGCTGTCGGCATCGGCAGGTGTGGTGTGATCATCAGAGCGCATCAGTGTGTGCTCAGGTGGGTCAGTGACCATTACATTCGGTTGTCGGCTGGGTGAAGGCTCGTAGTGCTCAGGCTCGTGCTCCAGATGTTCCGGCTCAGACGATGGAAGGTAGTGATATGACTGAAATGCGGTCCGAGTTTCCGTCTCACCAGGTGCCCCTTCAGGGCTGAGTGCCACTGCGTGCTCATCATCATGGAGACCAAGTGTGTCGTCGGGGTGTGTGGCGTCCTTTTGCAACGAGTCATTCTCATCGTTGCAGAATTGGTACTGTTGTGGTACTGCGCGGCTGGGTTCGGAGGGAGAGAAGTACTCCAGTTCCGGCGCCGACGGCTGCAGGAGGTCCAGCAGGACCGACGGCGCGTCCACCGCCTTCCCAGACGCGTCTTCAGCGCTTGAGGACGGCTCGTCCTCCGGTGGGCTACTGAGGGCTCGCAGGTGTTCACTTATCAGCAACTGGTCATCATCCACTGAACGGTCGTCTAGATCCACCTTCTCGTCGTCCACGTCATCGATACGATCCAGGTGTTCGCAGATGTACTTGTGCTCCGTCTCAGAGACACGGTGCTCACGATGCCTTTCAGTGCGCTGTTCGCCTCCTGTGCCCTCAGTCTCCCGCACCAGTTCCTTGGGACGATCAGATACCGACAGTTCGGAGGCGTCGTGAGGCGTAGCAGAAAACATGCTGTCCTCTTTCATTTCGTGTTCAATAGCATAAAGTTCGGTTGCGCGTGTGTCCACCACATCCAGGACACTGGGTTCGCTGTCACATGGTACCGGTGCAACATCAGGACGAAACCGCGTCGCTTCAGACCGCCTCGTCGCCTCCACCGTCTCTCCTCCCTCACGCTCTGGCTCCACGGATTCCATGGGGACGAAGGGCCGCTCCCGCTCCAGGCTGAACCTGTCCATGACGTCACCCATTTCCGGCGGGCCCAAGTCTGAACGCCGCCGTTCTTCTGCATCCGGTTTCGGCACCACTTCGTCCTCGTCCCGTGCTGTCGACTGCGACTCGTCATCGTCAGTTCCCTGGCCCTTGGATGGCTCAGGCTTCGGCCGTCTTGGTCGCGACGTATCTGTCACCAGCACAGAAGTGTCGCTGTCTTGGCCACGGCGTGCTGACGGCAGATGGCGTGCCGCCACCGTCTCGCGTTCGATTTCTCGCTCGAACAGGCAACGCTTTGTGGCCACATCCGCCGCCGACACGTCCACCGCCTCGTCGGCGTCGCGCCGCACCTCGTACGGACTGGACGCGCGGGCCAGGTGCTCCTCGATCCGGTCGACTTCGCTCTCGCCCAGAAACGCCACGTTCACCAGACCGCCGGCGCCGCCGTCATCGCCGTCATCGCCGTCACCGGAGGACGGACCTGAAGGCGGCTGGCCGTCATCCTCACTGCTGTCTCTCGGGCCCGCTGACGGACTGAGAGAACGCGACGAGTCCTGTGAGCGGCGCAGCAAATCGGAGTCGTCCTGAGAGGCGCGACTCACGTCTTCCCAGAAACTGCGCCGGCTCGAGTAGCTTCCCAGTCTCTCTTCTACACCACTGCGCGTCTCAACCACAGATGACGTCACAGTCGTTTCTGACGATGTCAATGGTCGGGTCATTGCCACAGATGATGTCACGTCGGATTTTGGTGGAGTGGGTTCTGGATGGAAACCACGTGGGGCAGGGGTAGGAACCGCTCGCGGGCTCTCGAAATCTATAAAGTTAGTACACAAATGCCGGTTAGAACCTGTCGATCGCTTCCGGCCACTGATATGTGCTGCCCATCTCTACACTGGCATGGTTAATAGTAGCATGTATAATTTGCTATGTTCATAAATATTCACAAGACAGCTGAAACGTTTTCCCTGTTTAAACTCGGAAAAGGATTGGGTAACATGGATGGAGGATCAAGGATAACTCTCATCCATTCATTCATACTTTCGCACATTCCTTGACACAGACATTTGCACAGACATTGACATACACAGTGTGGCGGACAGGTGTACACCTGCAAAAGGAAGGCGGCGTCAGTTGCGGAGGGGGGCGCCCACCACCTGCGAAACTATGGTCCATGGCACAGCTGTTCAGCTGTCACACCCATCCGCATGCCGATGCAGTGGAGAGAGATAGAAAGAGAACGTCGCGTTCGGGGCGTCGCATGGCGTCACGACAGCCGTCGTAAGCGACGGCTGTCGTGACGACAGCCGTGACTGTTGTGACGAGCTGGTGCGCTACACGGACATCGCCAAGATGGGCCTCCGTCGACCGCGTTGGCATGCGTCCGACGGAGGCCGACCTTGACGGTTGGGGTGGAAGAAGCGCGTTAAGCTGACGACGCCACGTGATCCGACGTCCAGAGTGGGACAGAAGCAGGCTAAAACCTCTACACGGTTAGTGGAGCAACACCGACGGCGACCGGCTCCTTCGACGCGCGGAGCGTCGCACCGTCTCGCACCCGCAAGCCCATTCCGAGTGCTCTCACCAACCGACTAGGCCGACGGCACGCGTTAGTGTCGGCCGCCCGGTCGGCGACCATTGCAATCAGCAGGCAAGCGCTTCGTCCAAGTACCTTCGACAGTGGTGTCGCCGGCCGCGCGACGCAACACGCGCCGCGCGCTGCCGTCAGCGAGCGTCTGCTGCTGGAAGTCCGCCGGTGCGGCAGCCTCGGGCGGCACGAACTGGGTGGTGAGCACGGTGGAGCGGCGGACCACCCGGCGGACAGTGCCGTCCGGCAGAACCTCCGTCTCCACCTGCTCGGGAATGTCGGACGGGGATAAGGAGAGCAGCTCGTCGCCCGCCAGCCGCCACGCGTCGCCTCCGACCGCCGGCAGCTCAAGAAGCCCGCGTAACGCCTCGGGGACATCGTCTCCAAAAACGACCCACTGCAGGTACCGGCGGGATTGGGTACCGGCGTCAGTTCCCTGCACTACCTCGGCGCCGGCGGGCACCGGCGACTCGCCGTCATAAGGCTGTCGAATGGTGCGGCATAGGCGTCCGTCGGGCAGAGTCTGCTCTTCCACTTCGAGGCCCTGCGGCACGCTGGTGACGTCAGACGTCATCACGGTGCGCACTGTCCGCCGGCGGACAACCTTGATGACTGAGCCGTCCGGCTGCTGCTGCTCCTCCACCGTGCAGCCAGGTGGCAGGTTGTCCAGGTCGATGTCAGACACATTGCGGATGATCCTACGTCGGATAATACGACGGATCGAGCCATCGGGTAAGGTCTCCTCGTGAACCTCCGCATCGCCCTCAGGGGCGCCGGTGAGGCGACTAGGGTCTACCTCGACTACTCGCGTACCAAGATCGATGGTGGGCATTTTGACGACGCGGTGGCACACACTACGACGAGTCCCACCCGGTGACGTGAGCTCGGACTCCGTGACGTCCGTGTCTGGGAGGGTGTCAGCGCCGTGAATGACGCGACGACGCACAGTCCTCTGCACAGTGCCATCAGGCAGAGTTTGAGTAACCACCTCAGTGCCGTCGGGCACACTATCGGAAGGTCCTACCTCCGTGGTGACAACGCGCCGCCGCACAATACGACGGACCGTGCCATCTGGGAGGGTCTCCTCCGTCACCTCGGCGTCGTCGGGTTCGTCGCCGGGCGCGAGCATGGCGGTAACGACCCGTCGGCGTATCACACGGCGCACTGTACCATCCGGCAGGCGCTCTTCAGACACCTCAGCTCCCTCAGGAACCTCAATCTCTGGGCGCCTCTGTCGTGGTGACGATCCGACGCCGTATGACACGTCTAACACGGCCGTCAGGTGTGTCCTCCTCTATCGTCTCTGCGTCGGCCGGTGCGGGCTCGTTCTCAGAAAGCTCGAGGACACGACGCGTGATGCGGCGGACAGTGCCATCAGGCAGGGTTTCCTCCGAGAACTCGGCGCCCTCTGGAACATCAGCCTCCGGAATAGATGTTGTGACGACTGTTCGCCGGATGATACGACGAACAGTTCCATCAGGAAGTGTCTCCTCAGTCACTTCGGCGTCCTCCGGGATGCCCTGGCCGGGGTCCAACGCTATTACACGACGTCGGATCACCTTGCGTACCACGGAACCATCTGGCTGAACCTCTTCAGACACCTCGGCTCCCTCAGGGACTTCACACTCTGGTACTTCCGAAGTAGTTGTGACGACACGTCTTCTGATAATTCTGCGGATGATAGACCCATCTGGTTGAACTTCTTCCGTCACTTCAGCTCCCTCTGGCACTTCAAACTCGGGTTCATCCGAGGTGGTGGTGACAATTCGCCTCCTGATAATCCTCCGTATCACAGACCCGTCTGGCTGAACCTCTTCGGTGACTTCTGCCCCCTCGGGAATTTGAAACTCGGGATCCTCCGTAGTTGTTATGATACGTCTTCTGATAATCTTGCGGATTATGGACCCATCTGGTTGAACTTCTTCCGTCACTTTAGCTCCCTCTGGCACTTCAAACTCGGGTTCATCCGAGGTGGTGGTGACAATCCGCCTCCTGATAATCCTCCGTATCACAGACCCGTCTGGCTGAACCTCTTCCGTGACTTCTTCCCCCTCGGGGACTTGAAACTCTGGATCCTCCGTAGTTGTTATGATACGTCTTCTGATAATCTTGCGGATTATGGACCCATCTGGTTGAACTTCTTCCGTCACTTCAGCTCCTTCTGGCACTTCAAACTCGGGTTCATCCGAGGTGGTGGTGACAATCCGCCTCCTGATAATCCTCCGTATCACAGACCCGTCTGGTTGAACCTCTTCAGTGACTTCTGCCCCCTCGGGGACTTGAAACTCGGGATCATCCGTAGTTGTTATGACACGTCTTCTGATAATCTTGCGGATTATGGACCCATCTGGTTGAACTTCTTCAGTAACTTCGGCTCCTTCTGGGACTTCAAAATCGGGCTCTTCCGAGGTGGTTGTAACAATTCGTCTTTTGACAATCCTTCGTATCACAGAGCCATCTGGCTGGACCTCTTCAGTTACTTCCCCTCCCTCAGGCACAACCTCACCGACCCCAGCCCACGGGCGTCGTCGGCGACTGACCCTTCGCACCAGGCTCCCGTCCGGCAGCAGTTCCTCCCTAACCTCCGTTTCGTCATCGTCCGGTATCTCATAGTCTGGGTGACCAGGTGGAAGTATCTGCTTCCAGACCTTTTGTATCGAGCCATCAGGCTGCCTCTCCTCTTCCACCTGACCGCCCTCAGGAAGAGCACTGAATTCCTCTGTAGTGATTACCCTACGTATGATGCGGTGTATCGAGCCGTCCGGTGCGCGTTCTTCCTGGACGGTGTAATCTGGGAACCGTAAAATCATAGACGGCACATCCACGTCTGATGACACCACTGTGCGCTTGTAGATGCGACGCACACTGCCGTCTGGCTGCTCCTGGATCTCGACATCGGCACCGGCAGGCACAGAGCCCGGATCGGGATCGTCTAGTTCATCATCGCTCTGGCAGACTGTACGTTCGACCACCTGGTGAAGATGGATGCTTTCAGCCACTGGGATGTCCAGATCTTTGGGCGATGAGGGCGGAGTGCGCGGCGCAGGCTTCGGCGCGCTACGTGGTGGCGCAGCTGGCCTCTTCTTTGGTATCTTTGACTTCTTTAGCGCATCGGGTTCATCCTCCTTGAGGATGTCGTCAAGCGGGGCAAGCATTTTCTCGATTTCAGATGCTGACAGAATCTGTGAGATATCTACTTCGGAAGTTGTCGGCGGAGGCATGTCCGCAACTTTCATTGAACCCGGCCGCACCTTTATCGGTGCATCAACTGATTGTGGCTTCACAACCATCTTTGGGATTTTAGTCGGCGACTCCTTGTCCCGCGTCTTCTCGGCCACTGGCTCTGCTGCTGTGGAGAAATCAGGCCGTTGTTTCTTTGACGGAGACTCCGGTCCGCGGTCAGCAGCTGGATGCTTACCCGCATGGATGTCTAACATGAGCCCTGTAGGCTTCTCCTCCATCACACTATCCCGCACCATTTCCAAGCCGTCCGGATGCACCATGGAGAGCATGAAGCTAGTCATTGCTGCCCCTGGCTTACCGGATGTTTCCTCCTCCTTAGATTTGCTTGTCTTCCGTTTGGCGGGTTCCGGTTTGGGTGACTTCCCTTCACGCACCGGGATCTTCGAAGTTTTCGGAGCCTTTGAAGCAATTAATTTGGGCTCGCTCGGCTTACGTTTGATTTGCTTTGGAATGCCGGACCAAATAACACCCACTTTCGGTTTCAGCGTCTTCTTCTTACCACCACCAGGTAGGACGACCTCCACAACCTCCACAGTCTCAAATCTTGGCATTATGTAAGTTTCTTCCACGTCGAAGTACTGGTACCAGACCTTCCGCTTACGACCGTCAGGCAATACATCGTCCTGGACTTTAGATCCTGCGGGAAGCTGACTGATGTTATCGTCCGTGACTTCAGTTAAGATCACAACTTGTCGCTTTCTGTCCGGTAGCTCCACTAGCTCAATTTCGGAAGTGTCGAGGAACTTTACCTTTGGTAATTGTGCCTCTGGAATCATATCAGCCAGTACATTGCTCGGTGCCTCCTCAACCTCGGCTTTCTTCTTAGCACCGAACCCGAACGAAAACGAAGGCCACTCGAAGCCGGCCTTCGGCTTCACTGTCTTCCGTACGCGGCCATCTGGCAGCACTTCTTCCGTCAGCTCAATATCCGGGGAGTCCAACTTGATCTCAGTGGTTACTGGCTGACGCCAGACACGTCTCTCTCGACCATCGGGCAGCGCCTCTATCTGGATGTTTGCGCCTTCGGGCACATTCACCAGCTCATCGTCCGGCACCTCCGTCTTGACGACGAACTGTCGGCCAAGCACTGGATCATCCTCAACTTCAAGCTCTACCTTATCTTTGTTGAATGACGGCAAGAAGCGCGAGAACAGACCCGAGAACGAGAAGCGACCCTCTTCGTCGCTGACAGGACTTGGAGAGCGCGAGCGCACCTTTGAAGATTTGAACTCCCAGTCAGGCATCTGCAGCACAGGGAGCTTCAGCTTTGGCCACTTAGTACCCTTGCGCGGCCGGTAAACAGTCCGGAGCGACCCGTCCGGCATCGTGTCAGTGGTAACATCGGCTGAAGAACAGGTGGGTAGGGCTAGATCTGAATCGGCTTTTACTACATGTTCGATGACCTGAGCCGAACGGCCTGAAGGGCGTGCTACCTGCAGCACGTGAAGGTCAGCGGGAAGCTTCGGAATGTCAGAGCGCTGCACTTCAGTCCGCACAACAACGTCCCGAATCTTCATCCCGGGCATGTCAACCACCTCGACCTCAGAGGTATCACGCAGCCGCAGCTTCCCTAGCTTATCTTCGGGCAGTAAATACTCAAGCACACCATCGATTCCTAAGAAGTTAGGGGGCTTTTTCATTGGTTTCTTACTGGATAGTGGCTTTGTCTTCACGGCCACCTCTGGACTGGCGGCCACTTCGGCACTAGACTTCTTCCACTCCCAGTCCGGCAGGTGAAACTTTGGCATCTCAAACTCGGGCCACTTGAAGCCATCCTTCGGCTTGTAAGACGTCCTAACCGAGCCATCAGGCATCATTGTCTCTTCCACTTTCGTTCCCCCAACCTCCGGGATGTCGAACTCAGGGTCAACATCAAAGAACTGCCTCCACACTTTGCGTTTCGTACCTGAGGGCAAGGTTTCCCACTCAACATTGGCGTCTGCAGGAAGCATCGGCATGTCGCCGTCAGACACTTCCGTCGTAATGACCAGGTGTCGCTGGCCAGAGGGGAGGCTCTCTACTTCAACAGTTGAATTTTCCTTGAACTGGATGGACGCCAACTTGCCCTTTGGTACCAGGCCGGCCAGAAGGTCAGAAATGCTGTCAAACTTTGGCTTTTTTAACGTCATCTTGGAGCGCCCTGCCTTACTCTCAGGGCTGGGCGAACGATCGCCAGACCGGAACTCCCAGTCCGGAAGACGTAGACTCGGGAGCGAGATCTTAGGCCATTTGAAACCTTGCTTCGGCTTGTACGTAGCTTTTATATTACCGTTGGGAAGAGTGGCTTCCAAAACATCGGCCCCACGCACCCTTGGCAGCGCTAGTTCCGCGTTACAGGGGAACGATTGACAAAGTGTGTGCTTCCGACCGCCGTCTGGCAGGGACACTGTTACGACATTGCTACCCTTGGGCAACTTCGGAAGATCCAATTCAGGAATATCGGTACGCACCTGCACCTCCCGCGTCTGAGATGCAGGCATGTCGACGACGTCTACCTCAGAGGTATCTCGTATGCGTAGGTTCGGCAGGACCTGCTCTGGTAAGAGGTATTCGAGCAGACCATCCAGCCCCTCCACCTTGGGTACCTTTGCACCCTTCTTAAAACTAAACGATGGTAGCTTGAAGCTGTAACTGGAATCCTTCTCGCCAATTTCAGCACCTTCCAGCTGCTCTGTTGAACCATCCACCGACAATTCATGACTTCGGACCAGAGGCATGTGGATCTCCGGCCACTTCAGTCCACCACGTGGCCTGTATGCTTTCCGAATAGTTCCGTCCGGGAGCTCTGTCTCGACGACATATGCATCAGAAACTTCGGGAATGTCCAGTTTTGGATTAATGACGTAAGTCTGGGACACCTTCTGCCCATGGTCACCTTCCGTCACGCTAGCACCTGCATTGACGGCAAGCTCAGTCAAATCCACGTCTTGCATGTTTGAAGAAATAACAAGCTTCCTACTGTCCGGAGATGAAATGTCTACGTATATCTCCGATGTTTCGGTAAACATTAATGACGGCAATTCTTCCTTGGGAATCAGGCGCATCACAAACTCCCCAATGCCGTCAATGCCCGGATCACCTTTGACATCTTCAAACTTGGGCAGCTTCACACCTTTCCCGAATCCAAGGGAGGGTAGCTTCATACCGAAGCTGTGGTCGCCGTCGTCCTTTTCCCTGATTTCGGGGCTGGGTCCCCGATCACCAGAACGGAACTCCCACCCAGGCATTTGAAGAGAAGGCATCGTGATCTTGGGCCACTTTAATCCAACTTTAGGTTTGAAACATGTTTTGACTGACCCATCCGGAAGCTTCATAACGTCGATATCAGCTCCTGAGAGTTTCGGTAGGGGTAGTTCAGCATTTGCTTCGAAGTTTTGTTTCAGCATGTGCTTAATGTTGCCATCAGGGAGCGTCACCTTCTCCACCTTCAGATCCCCAGACAACTTCGGGAGATCGACATCTGGGATCTCAGTTTTCACCACCACATGTCTGCCCTTCATGTCAGGCAGGTCAATGACATCAACCTCAGTGTTGTCACGAATCCGCAATTTCGGCAGGTCGGCTTCAGGAAGGAGGTACTCCAGCATACCATCAAGACCATTGAACTTAGGAACCTTGACACCCTTACCAAAACCAAATGAAGGCATCTTCACGCCAAAACTGAAGTCGCCATCCCCCTTGCCCTTCCGCTCAGGGCTTGGTGAGCGATCTCTCGTTCCGAACTCCCAGTCAGGCATCTGTAGGGAAGGCAACGATATTTTTGGCCACTTGAAGCCGGCTTTCGGCTTGAAAGATGTTTTAACTGATCCATCCGGAAGCTTGATATCATCAATATCTGCTCCTGACAGCTTCGGCAGAGGTAGTTCAGCGTTCGCTTTGAAGTTCTGGTTCAGCATGTGCTTAATTTTGCCATCAGGGAGCGTCACCTTTTCCACCTTCAGGTCACCGGACAACTTCGGGAGATCGACGCTTGGGATCTCAGTTTTCACCACCACATTTCTGCCCTTCATGCCAGGCAGGTCAATGACATCAACCTCGGTGTTGTCACGAATCCGCAATTTTGGCAGGTCGGCTTCAGGAAGGAGGTACTCCAGCACACCATCAAGACCATCGAACTTGGGAACCTTCACACCCTTACCAAACCCGAATGATGGCATCTTCATGCCAAAACTGAAGTCGCCATCCCCTTTGGCCTTCCTTTCCGGGCTCGGCGAGCGATCTCCAGTTCCGAACTCCCAGTCAGGCATATGCAGGGAGGGTACGGAAATCTTTGGCCACTTGAAACCGGCTTTCGGCCTGAAGGATGTTTTGATAGAGCCGTCGGGTAGCTTGGTGTCATCAATGTCTGCTCCTGACAGCTTCGGCAGGGGAAGTTCGGCATTTGCTTTGAAGTTCTGGTTCAGCATGTGCTTAATGTTGCCATCAGGGAGCGTCAACTTCTCCACCTTCAGGTCCCCAGACAACTTGGGGAGATCGACCTCTGGGATCTCAGTTTTCACCACCACATTTCTGCCCTTCATGTCCGGCAGGTCAATGACATCAACCTCAGTGTTGTCACGAATACGCAAATTTGGCAGCTCGGCTTCAGGAAGGAGGTACTCCAGCATACCATCAAGACCATCGAACTTGGGAACCTTCACACCCTTGCCGAAACCAAATGAAGGCATCTTAACGCCAAAGCTGAAGTCGCCATCCCCCTTGCCCTTTCGCTCAGGGCTTGGTGAGCGATCTCTCGTCGCGAACTCCCAGTTCGGCATCTGTAGGGAAGGCAACGATATTTTTGGCCACTTGAAGCCGGCTTTCGGCTTGAAAGATGTTTTGACTGATCCATCCGGAAGCTTGATGTCATCAATATCTGCTCCTGGCAGCTTCGGCAGAGGCAGTTCAGCGTTCGCTTTGAAGTTCTGGTTCAGCATGTGCTTAATGTTGCCATCAGGGAGCGTCACCTTCTCCACCTTCAGGTCCCCAGACAACTTGGGGAGATCGACGTCTGGGATTTCAGTTTTCACCACCACATTTCTGCCCTTCATGTCCGGCAGGTCAATGACATCAACCTCAGTGTTGTCACGAATACGCAACTTTGGCAGGTCGGCTTCAGGAAGGAGGTACTCCAGCATACCGTCAAGACCATTGAACTTAGGAACCTTGACACTCTTACCAAAACCAAATGAAGGCATCTTCACGCCAAAGCTAAAGTCGCCATCCCCCTTGCCCTTTCGCTCAGGGCTTGGTGAGCGATCTCTCGTTCCGAACTCCCAGTCAGGCATCTGTAGGGAAGGCAACGATATTTTTGGCCACTTGAAGCCGGCTTTCGGCTTGAAAGATGTTTTGACTGATCCATCCGGAAGCTTGATGTCATCAATATCTGCTCCTGACAGCTTCGGCAGAGGCAGTTCAGCGTTCGCTTTGAAGTTCTGGTTCAGCATGTGCTTAATGTTGCCCTCAGGGAGCGTCACCTTCTCTATCTTCAGGTTCCCAGACAACTTAGGGAGATCGACGTCTGGGATCTCAGTTTTCACCACCACATTTCTGCCCTTCATGTCAGGCAGGTCAATTACATCAACCTCAGTGTTGTCACGAACGCGCAATTTTGGCAGATCAGTTTCAGGAAGGAGGTACTCCAGCATCCCATCAAGACCATCGAACTTGGGAACCTTGACACCCTTGCCGAAACCAAATGAAGGCATCTTCACGCCAAAGCTGAAGTCTCCATCTCCTTTGCCCTTTCGCTCCGGGCTTGGTGAGTGATCTCTGCTTCCAAACTCCCAGTCAGGCATCTGTAGAGAAGGCAGTGATATTTTCGGCCACTTGAAGCCGGCTTTCGGCTTGAAGGATGTTTTCACAGAGCCGTCAGGTAGGTGGATGTCATCAATATCTGCCCCCGACAACTTCGGCAGAGGCAGTTCAGCGTTCGCTTTGAAGTTTTGGTTCAGCATGTGCTTAATGTTGCCATCAGGGAGCGTCACCTTCTCCACCTTCAGGTCCCCAGACAACTTAGGGAGATCGACGTCTGGGATCTCAGTTTTCACCACCACATTTCTGCCCTTCATGTCAGGCAGGTCGATGACATCAACCTCAGTGTTGTCACGAATCCGCAATTTTGGCAGATCAGCTTCAGGAAGGAGGTACTCCAGCATACCATCAAGACCATCGAACTTGGGAACCTTGACACCCTTGCCGAAACCAAATGAAGGCATCTTCACGCCAAAGCTGAAGTCTCCATCTCCTTTGGCCTTTCGCTCCGGGCTTGGTGAACGATCTCTGCTTCCAAACTCCCAGTCAGGCATCTGTAGGGAAGGCAGTGATATTTTCGGCCACTTGAAGCCAGCTTTCGGCTTGAAGGATGTTTTCACAGAGCCGTCAGGTAGGTTGATGTCATCAATATCTGCCCCCGACAGCTTCGGCAGAGGCAGTTCAGCGTTCGCTTTGAAGTTCTGGTTCAGCATGTGCTTAATGTTGCCATCAGGGAGCGTCACCTTCTCTACCTTCAGATCCCCAGACAACTTGGGGAGATCGACGTCTGGGATCTCAGTTTTCACCACCACATTTCTGCCCTTCATGTCAGGCAGGTCAATTACATCAACCTCAGTGTTGTCACGAATCCGCAATTTTGGCAGCTCGGCTTCAGGAAGGAGGTACTCAAGCATACCATCAAGACCATCGAACTTGGGAACCTTGACACCCTTGCCGAAACCAAATGAAGGCATCTTCATGCCAAAGCTGAAGTCTCCATCTCCTTTGCCCTTTCGCTCCGGGCTTGGTGAGCGATCTCTGCTTCCAAACTCCCAGTCAGGCATCTGTAGGGAAGGCAATGATAGTTTTGGCCACTTGAAGCCGGCTTTCGGCTTGAAGGATGTTTTCACGGAGCCGTCAGGTAGCTTGATGTCATCAATATCTGCTCCTGACAGCTTCGGCAGAGGCAGTTCAGCGTTCGCTTTGAAGTTTTGGTTCAGCATGTGCTTAATGTTGCCATCAGGGAGCGTTACCTTATCCACCTTTAGGTCCCCAGACAACTTTGGGGAGGTCGACGTCTGGGATCTCAGTTTTCACCATCACATTTCTGCCCTTCATGTCAGGCAGGTCAATGACATCAACCTCAGTGTTGTCACGAATCCGCAATTTTGGCAGATCAGTTTCAGGAAGGAGGTACTCCAGCATACCATCAAGACCATCGAACTTGGGAACTTTGACACCCTTGCCGAAACCAAATGAAGGCATCTTCACGCCAAAGCTGAAGTCTCCATCTCCTTTGCCCTTTCGCTCCGGGCTTGGTGAGCGATCTCTGCTTGCAAACTCCCAGTCAGGCATCTGTAGAGAAGGCAATGATATTTTCGGCCACTTGAAGCCGGCTTTCGGCTTGAAGGATGTTTTCACAGAGCCGTCAGGTAGGTTGATGTCATCAATATCTGCCCCCGACAACTTCGGCAGAGGCAGTTCAGCGTTCGCTTTGAAGTTTTGGTTCAGCATGTGCTTAATGTTGCCATCAGGGAGCGTCATCTTCTCCACCTTCAGGTCCCCAGACAACTTCGGGAGATCGACGTCTGGGATCTCAGTTTTCACCACCACATTTCTGCCCTTCATGTCAGGCAGGTCAATGACATCAACCTCAGTGTTGTCACGAATCCGCAAGTTTGGCAGATCAGCTTCAGGAAGGAGGTACTCCAGCATACCATCAAGACCATCGAACTTGGGAACCTTGACACCCTTGCCGAAACCAAATGAAGGCATCTTCACGCCAAAGCTGAAGTCTCCATCTCCTTTGCCCCTTCGCTCCGGGCTTGGTGAGCGATCTCTGCTTCCAAACTCCCAGTCTGGCATCTGTAGGGAAGGCAGTGATATTTTCGGCCACTTGAAGCCGGCTTTCGGCTTGAAGGATGTTTTCACAGAGCCGTCGGGTAGCTTGATATCATCAATATCTGCCCCCGACAACTTCGGCAGAGGCAGTTCAGCGTTCGCTTTGAAGTTTTGGTTCAGCATGTGCTTAATGTTGCCATCAGGGAGAGTCACCTTCTCTACCTTCAGGTCCCCAGACAACTTGGGGAGATCGACGTCTGGGATCTCAGTTTTCACCACCACATTTCTGCCCTTCATGTCAGGCAGGTCAATGACATCAACCTCAGTGTTGTCACGAATCCGCAATTTTGGCAGCTCGGCTTCAGGAAGGAGGTACTCCAGCATACCATCAAGACCATCGAACTTGGGAACCTTGACACCCTTGCCGAAACCAAATGAAGGCATCTTCATGCCAAAGCTGAAGTCGCCATCACCCTTGCCCTTTCGCTCAGGGCTTGGTGAGCGGTCTCGAGTTCGAAATTCCCAGTCCGGCATCTGTAGGGAAGGTAATGATACTTTTGGCCACTTGAAGCCGGCTTTCGGCTTGAAGGATGTTTGGAGAGAGCCGTCGGGCAGCTTGATGCTATCAATGTCTGCTCCGGTCAACTTCGGCAGAAGCAATTCTGCATTCGCTTTGAAGTTCTGGTTCAGCATGTGCTTAATGCTGCCATCAGGAAGCGTCATCTTGTCGATGTTCTGGTTCCCAGAAAACTTCGGGAGATCTACGTCTGGGATCTCAGTCTTCACCACCACATTCCTGCCCTTCATCTCAGGAAGGTCAATCACATGAACCTCGGTGTTGTCACGAATCCTCAGCTTGGGAAGGTCAGTTTCGTAGAGCAGATATCCCAGCATTCCATCCAGGCTGTCACACTTGGGTGCTTTCACTCCCTTTTTGAATCCAAAAGATGGCATCTTCAGGCCCCTCTCCAGGCTTGCCGACTTTTCCTTCGGAGAATCGCTGGAACGGAACTCCCAGTCTGGTATCTGAAGACTGGGCAATGAGATCTTCGGCCATTTGAAACCAGGCTTCGGTTTATATGTGGTCCTCACAGAGCCGTCTGGCAGCTTGGCGTCGTCTACAACGGCTCCGGAGACCTTGGGTAAACCAAGCTGTAAGTCTCCCGTGTATCGTTGAGTGAGCTCGCTCTTAAAGGACCCATCAGGCATGCTGATTTCATTCACTTTGAAAGTGGTGGGAAGCTTTGGCAAGTCTGCATCAGAAAGAATTGTCCGCACGACCACATCGCGTTCCTTAGTGGCTGGATGGTCCACAACGTCGACCTGGGTGTTGTCCATAATGCGAAGCGAGGGAAGGTCTGATTCGGGCAGGAGGTATCCCAGCAGTCCATCAATATTGTCGAATTTCGGTGCCTTATGAGCTTTTTTGAAGCCAAATGTTGGCATTTTCATCCCGAGATGGAAATCATGATCACTCTTGCTGTCCTTCCTCTCAATAGATGCCTCCATGTGCTTGTCTTCGGAACCGAACTCCCAATCAGGAAGCTGCAGCGATGGCAGCGAAATTTTCGGCCACTTGAAGCCAGCTTTCGGTCGGAACGTAGTTTTGATGGAGCCATCCGTCAATTTCACGTCCGAGATGTCCCCACCTGAAACTTTCGGCAGATGTAGTTCTGGGTTTCCCGCGAATTTCTGTTCCAGAACGTTTTTGACACTTCCATCCGGGAAAGTCATCTTGTTAATTTTCAGGTCAGCGGATAACTTGGGCAGATCAGCATCTGGGATGTTGGTGCGAACAATAACTACCCTGTTATTTTCATTTGGAATATCGATCACATCCACCTCGGTGTCATTTCGGATTCTCAGCTTCGGTAACTCCGCCTCTGGAAGCACGTATCCCAGTAAGCCATCAATACCATCAAACTTTGGTGTCTTCACACCCTTCTTGAAGCCGAACGAAGGCATCCTAATGCCGAAATGGTGATCGCCATCTTTTGCTGTTTTCCGTTCGGGACTGGGTGAGCGGTCCGTGGTTCTAAACTCCCAGTCGGGCATACCGAATGATGGAAGAGATATCTTCGGCCACCGATAACCTGCCTTCGGATGAAAGGTAGTCCTTACCGACCCATCTGGCAGCTTCATGTCCTCGATATCGGCCCCGGAAACCTTTGGAAGGGGCAACTGGATGCTACCTTTGCATGCTTGGATCAGCATATAACTCAGTTTTCCATCAGGCAACGTCACTTTTTCTGTGTTTGCATCAGCCGGTAACTTTGAAAGATCAATATCGGAAACCTCGGTTTTGATGACGATGTCCCGTGCGTCTGATCCAGCTCGGTCAATCACATCCACAACGGTGTTGTCTCGGATTCTCAGATTAGGCAGCTCCGACTCTGGAAGTAGGTATTCGAGCAGCCCATCAATGCCATCGACTTTTGGAACTTTAACGCCCTTTCCGTGGCTCAAGGATGGCAGCCTGAATCCGGAGTGGTGATGAGCGCCGTCCACGGCAAGCTTTCCTGACGCATGTGGTGTGTCAGACCGAAATTCCCAATTCGGAATGTCTAGAGTGGGGATGGTGACGTCTGGCCATTTGAAGCCCGCCTTCGGTTTGTATGTCGTTTTCAGACCGCCATTTGGAAGGGTCATATCACTGACATTAGCGCCAGCTACTTTTGGAAGGTCAACATTGAGGACACCAACGAACTCTTGCACCAAGGTGTTCCGCAATTTGCCGCTTGGCAGTGTGCTCTGTTGGACGGTGAGATTAGCCGGCAGCTTTGGCAGATCAGCATCCGAAACATCAGTGCGAATGCAAACATTTCTAATGTCAGCTTCTGGAAGATCAATGATGTCAACTTCGGAGTTGTCTCGAATTCTGAGTTTCGAGAAGTCCTTCTCTGGTATCAGGTAGGCTAGCAATGCATCGATGCCGTGCAGCTTCGGTGGGTCGGATCCTTTCTTGAACCCAAATGACGGCAAGTGGAACGCGACCTCGTGCTCATCGTCGACATCTGCACAGGGTTTATTGTCTCCTGAGTTGAAATCCCAGTCCGGCAATTCGAAAGTGGGCAAGGAAACTTTCGGCCATGAGAATCCCGCCTTAGGCTTAAAGGTAGTCTTCAAACCACCGTCGGGCATTGTCACACTGTATGTTTCAGCTCCTCCCACCTTCGGTAGAGGCAGTTCAGGTTGGCAAGAAAACTGTTGCTTCAGGATATTCTTCGTGCTTCCGTCCGGGAGCGTCAGATCCTGTACGTTGTAGCGGTCCCTTAATTTGGGAACATCTGTCGTGGGAATAGCAGTACGCAGAACAACATCTCTCCGCTTCATTTCTGGTATGTCTAAAACATCCACTTCTGTGTTGTCACGAATTCTCAGTTTCGGCAGATCAGATTCGGGAAGCAAGTATCCAAGGAGGCCATCGATCCCACGAACCTTCGGCACTTTCACCCCTTTACCAAACCCAAATGATGGCATCTTCATACCAAAGCTGAAGTCGCCGTCCCCTTTGGCCTTCCTCTCTGGGCTCGGCGAGCGATCTCCAGTTTTGAACTCCCAATCAGGCATATGCAAGGAGGGTAGTGAAATCTTTGGCCACTTGAAACCGGCTTTCGGCTTGAAGGATGTTTTAATAGAGCCGTCGGGTAACTTGATGTCATCAATATCCGCCCCGGATAACTTCGGCAGAGGCAAATCAACGTTCGCTTCGAAGTTTTGGTTCAGCATGTTCTTAATGTTACCACCAGGTAGGGTCACCTTCTCCACCTTCAACTCCCCAGGCAACTTCCGAAGATCGACGTCTGTGATCTCAGTTTTCACCACCACATTTCTGCCCTTCATGTCTGGGAGGTCAATGACATCAACCTCAGTGTTGTCACGAATCCGCAATTTTGGCAGGTCGGCTTCAGGAAGGAGGTACTCCAGCATACCATCAAGACCATCAAACTTGGGAACTTTGACATCCTTGCCGAAGCCAAATGAAGGCATCTTCATGCCAAAGCTGAAGTCGCTATCCCCCTTGCCCTTTCGCTCAGGGCTCGGTGAGCCGTCTCGAGACACAAACTCCCAGTCAGGCATCTGCAGAGAAGGCAGTGTTATTTTTGGCCACTTGAAGCCGGCTTTCGGCTTGAAGGATGTTTTTACAGATCCGTCGGGTAGATTGATGTCATCAATGTCTGCTCCTGACAGTCTTGGCAGCGGCAATTCAGCGTTCGCTTTGAAATTTTGGTTCAATATGTTCTTAATGATGCCACCAGGGAGCGTCACCTTCTCCACCTTCAGGTCCCCAGACAACTTCGGGAGATCGACCTCTGGGATCTCAGTTTTCACCACCACATTTCTGCCCTTCATGTCAGGCAGGTCAATGACATCAACCTCGGTGTTGTCACGAATCCGCAATTTTGGCAGGTCGGCTTCAGGAAGGAGGTACTCCAGCATACCATCAAGACCATCGAACTTGGGAACCTTCACACCCTTACCAAACCCGAATGATGGCATCTTCATGCCAAAACTGAAGTCGCCATCCCCTTTGGCCTTTCTTTCCGGGCTCGGGGAGCGATCTCCAGTTCCGAACTCCCAGTCAGGCATATGCAGGGAGGGTAGGGAAATCTTTGGCCACTTGAAACCGGCTTTCGGCTTGAAGGATGTTTTGATAGAGCCGTCGGGTAGCTTGATATCATCAATATCTGCCCCCGACAACTTCGGCAGAGGCAATTCAGCGTTCGCTTTGAAGTTTTGGTTCAGCATGTTCTTAATGCTGCCGTCAGGTAGCGTCACCTTCTCCACCTTCAGGTCTCCAGACAACTTCGGAAGATCGACGTTTGGGATCTCAGTTTTCAACACCACATTTCTGCCCTTCATGTCAGGCAGGTCAATGACATCAACCTCAGTGTTGTCACGAATACGCAATTTTGGCAGATCGGCTTCAGGAAGGAGGTACTCCAGCATACCATCAATGCCATCGAATTTGGGAACCTTCACACCCTTGCCGAAACCAAATGAAGGCATCTTCATGCCAAAGCTGGAGTCGCTATCCCCTATGCTCTTTCGCTCAGGGCTCGGTGAGCGGTCTCGAGTCCCAAACTCCCAGTCAGGCATCTGTAGAGATGGTAGTGTTATTTTTGGCCACTTGAATCCGGCTTTCGGCTTGAAGGATGTTTTGACAGAGCCGTCAGGTAGCTTGATGTCATCAATATCTGCCCCCGACAACTTCGGCAGAGGCAATTCAGCGTTCGCTTTGAAGCTTTGGTTCAACAAGTTCTTAATGTTGCCATCAGGGAACGTCACCTTCTCCACCTTCAGGTCCCCAGACAACTTCGGGAGATCGACCTCTGGGATCTCAGTTTTCACCACCACATTTCTGCCCTTCATGTCAGACAAGTCAATGACATCAACCTCGGTGTTGTCACGAATCCGCAGTTTTGGCAGGTCGGCTTTAGGAAGGAGGTACTCCAGCATACCATCAAGACCATCGAACTTGGGAACCTTCACACCCTTACCAAACCCGAATGATGGCATCTTCATGCCAAAACTGAAGTCGCCATCCCCTTTGGCCTTCCTTTCCGGGCTCGGCGAGCGATCTCCAGTTCCGAACTCCCAGTCAGGCATATGCAGGGAGGGTAGGGAAATCTTTGGCCACTTGAAACCGGCTTTCGGCTTGAAGGATGTTTTGATAGAGCCGTCGGGTAGCTTGATATCATCAATATCTGCCCCCGACAACTTCGGCAGAGGCAATTCAGCTTTCGCTTTGAAGCTTTGGTTCAACATGTTCTTAATGTTGCCATCAGGGAGCGTCACCTTCTCCACCTTCAGGTCCCCAGACAACTTCGGAAGATCTATGTCTGGGATTTCAGTTTTCACCACCACATTTCTGCCCTTCATGTCAGGCAGGTCAATGACATCAACCTCGGTGTTGTCACGAATCCGCAATTTTGGTAGGTCGGCTTCAGGAAGGAGGTACTCAAGCATACCATCAAGACCATCGAACTTGGGAACCTTCACACCCTTACCAAACCCGAATGATGGCATCTTCATGCCAAAACTGAAGTCGCCATCCCCTTTGGCCTTCCTTTCCGGGCTCGGCGAGCGATCGCCAGTTCCGAACTCCCAGTCAGGCATATGCAGGGAGGGTAGGGAAATCTTTGGCCACTTGAAACCGGCTTTCGGCTTGAAGGATGTTTTGATAGAGCCGTCGGGTAGCTTGATATCATCAATATCTGCCCCCGACAACTTCGGCAGAGGCAATTCAGCTTTCGCTTTGAAGCTTTGGTTCAACATGTTCTTAATGTTGCCATCAGGGAGCGTCACCTTCTCCACCTTCAGGTCCCCAGACAACTTCGGAAGATCGATGTCTGGGATTTCAGTTTTCACCACCACATTTCTGCCCTTCATGTCAGGCAGGTCAATGACATCAACCTCGGTGTTGTCACGAATCCGCAATTTTGGTAGGTCGGTTTCAGGAAGGAGGTACTCAAGCATACCATCAAGACCATCGAACTTGGGAACCTTCACACCCTTACCAAACCCGAATGATGGCATCTTCATGCCAAAACTGAAGTCGCCATCCCCTTTGGCCTTCCTTTCCGGGCTCGGCGAGCGATCGCCAGTTCCGAACTCCCAGTCAGGCATATGCAGGGAGGGTAGGGAAATCTTTGGCCACTTGAAACCGGCTTTTGGCTTGAAGGATGTTTTGATAGAGCCGTCGGGTAGCTTGATATCATCAATATCTGCCCCCGACAACTTCGGCAGAGGCAATTCGGCTTTTGCTTTGAAGCTTTGGTTCAACATGTTCTTAATGTTGCCATCAGGGAGCGTGACCTTCTCCACCTTCAGGTCCCCAGACAACTTCGGAAGATCGATGTCTGGGATTTCAGTTTTCACCACCACATTTCTGCCCTTCATGTCAGGCAGGTCAATGACATCAACCTCGGTGTTGTCACGAATTCGCAATTTTGGCAGGTCGGCTTCAGGAAGGAGGTACTCAAGCATACCATCAAGACCATCGAACTTGGGAACCTTCACACCCTTACCAAACCCGAATGATGGCATCTTCATGCCAAAACCGAAGTCGCTATCCCCTTTGCTCTTTCGCTCAGGGCTCGGTGAGCGGTCTCGAGTCCCAAACTCCCAGTCAGGCATCTGTAGAGAAGGTAGTGTAATTTTTGGCCACTTGAATCCGGCTTTCGGCTTGAAGGATGTCTTGACAGAGCCGTCAGGTAGCTTGATGTCATCAATATCTGCCCCCGACAACTTCGGCAGAGGCAATTCAGCGTTCGCTTTGAAGTTTTGGTTCAATATGTTTTTAATGTTGCCGTCAGGGAGCGTCACCTTCTCTACCTTCAGGTCCCCAGATAACTTCGGGAGATCGATGTCTGGGATTTCAGTTTTCACCACCACATTTCTGCCCTTCATGTCAGGCAGGTCAATGACATCAACCTCTGTGTTGTCACGAATCCACAATTTTGGCAGGTCGGCTTCAGGAAGGAGGTACTCAAGCATACCATCAAGACCATCGAACTTGGGAACCTTCATACCCTTACCAAACCCGAATGATGGCATCTTCATGCCAAAACTGAAGTCGCCATCCCCTTTGGCCTTCCTTTCCGGGCTCGGCGAGCGATCTCCAGTTCCGAACTCCCAGTCAGGCATATGCAGGGAGGGTAGGGAAATCTTTGGCCACTTGTAACCGGCTTTCGGCTTGAAGGATGTTTTGATAGAGCCGTCGGGTAGCTTGATATCATCAATATCTGCCCCCGACAACTTCGGCAGGGGCAATTCAGCTTTCGCTTTGAAGCTTTGGCTCAACATGTTCTTAATGTTGCCATCAGGGAGCGTCACCTTCTCCACCTTCAGGTCCCCAGACAACTTCGGAAGATCGATGTCTGGGACTTCAGTTTTCACCACAACATTTCTGCCCTTCATGTCAGGCAGGTCAATGACATCAACCTCAGTGTTGTCACGAATCCGCAATTTTGGCAGCTCGGCTTCAGGAAGGAGGTACTCCAGCATACCGTCAAGACCGTCGAACTTGGGAATCTTGACACCCTTGCCGAAGCCAAATGAAGGCATCTTCATGCCAAAGCTGAAGTCACTATCGCCCTTGGCCTTTCGTTCCTTACCCTCGGGCGATCGTTCACCCGAGCCAAACTCCCAGTCTGGCATGTGCAAAGATGGCAGGGTGAGCTTGGGCCACTTGAACCCTGGTTTGGGTCTGAATATCGTTTTAAGGTGTCCATCAGGAAGCTTAACCTCCTTCACGTCGGCACTCGATACTTTTGGTAATGCTAGATCAAAGTTGGATTGGTACTTTTGGGTCAGCTCATTCATATAAGTACCATCAGGCTGCAGTACCTTCTCTACCTTTAGATCAGTAGCAAGCTTTGGCAAATCTGCATCGGGAATGCTTGTTCGTATTATGACGTCACGACTCTTGACCGCAGGCATGTCGATTACATCCACCTCTGAAGTATCACGAATCCTCAACGAAGGGAGCTGTGCATCTGGCAACAAATAGCCGAGTAGACCGTCAATACCATCAAACTTTGGAGTTTTCACACCCTTCTTGAAACCAAACGATGGCATCTTGATGCCCATATGGAAGTCATGGTCACCCTTCGGCTCTTTCCTCTCCAGGCTCCGGGACTTGTCCTCAGAACTGAACTCCCAATCTGGAACGTCCAGTGTCGGGAGCGTGATTTTCGGCCATTTGAAGCCAGACTTTGGTTTGTAGGTGGTCTTGATAGTACCATCAGGAAGCTTGAACTCATTGATATCCGCGCCAGTGATGCGAGGTAACGGCAACTCTACGTTCCCCTTGAACGTTTGATTGAGCACGTTTCTTACGCTGCCATCGTGCAGGGAAACGTGGTCTACTGAGAGGTCGGACGAGAGTTTGGGTAGATCGACCTCTGGTATATCAGTAGTTACCAGCACATCCCTTCCTTTCATGTCAGGCAAGTCGAGAACATCCACGACAGTGTTGTCGCGGATTCTCAATTTGGGAATGTCCCCTTCTGGAAGGAGATAGCCCAGCAATCCATCAATGCCGTCAAATTTAGGAGCTTTACTTCCTTTCTTGAAGCCAAAGGACGGCAGCTTCACACCGTACTCCAGACTGCTGGTTTTGTCACCGTCAGTTGAACTGAAATCCCAGTCCGGCATCTCCAGAATTGGCAGGGTGATCTTTGGCCACTTGAAACCTGCCTTGGGTTTGAAGGTAGTTTTGACACTCCCATCAGGAAGCTTGATATCGTCGATGTCTGCACCGGACAGCTTTGGCATAGGGAGCGATGCTTCGCCTGTGAACTTCTGAACGAGCACGCTTTTGATGCTGCCATCTGGCAGCGATATCTTGTCAACAGTCATGTCGGGAGACAACTTACGCAAATCCACATCGGGTATTTCGGTCCTCACGACAATGTCTCTTCCTCTCAATTCTGGCAGGTCGATAACATCAACCTCGGTGGTGTCGCGAATGCGAAGTTTTGGTATGTCTGCCTCTGGCAGCAGATATCCGAGAACGCCATCAATGCCATCAAATTTGGGAACTTTGACACCCTTCTTGAAGCCGAACGACGGCATCTTGATACCGAGGTGGAAATCCTTGTCTCCCTTGCTCTCTTTTCGTTCTAGGGATGCCGATTTGGATTTTTCGCTTGACCTGAACTCCCAGTCGGGCATTTCGAGGCTCGGAAGGGTGAACTGCGGCCACTTGAATCCAGCCTTTGGTCTAAATGTGGTCTTTAGAGAGCCATCGGGCATCTTCAGATCGGAAACATCGGCGCCCGAGACCTTCGGCAAATGTAGGTCAGGATTTCCCTTAAACTTCTGCATCAAAATATTTGTGGACGTGCCGTCGGCAAGCGACAGTCTCTCCACCTGAAGGTCGCCCGAGAGCTCAGGTAGGTCAATGTCGGGCACCTCCGACCGTATCACCACCTCACGACCCTTGCAATCCGGCAGATCGATCACATCAACCTCACTGTTGTCTCGCAGTCTGAGCTCTGGAATCTGCGAGGCAGGTAAGAGGTAGCCCAAAAGGCCATCAATACCATCAAACTTCGGAGTCTTGACACCTTTCTTCATTCCGAACGATGGCATCTTCAGACCTACATGGACATCGTGGTCGTGCTTGCCACCCTTACGTTCTACCGCCGGAGATGAAGCAAACTGCCAATCAGGCATCTCCAAGGTTGGCAGTGTAATCTTTGGCCATTTCAAGCCCGCCTTGGGCTTAAATGCAGTTTTCAGCGATCCATCTGGCAGCTTTGTCTCTTGGACATCCGCTGACGACACCTTGGGAAGCAACAGGTCAAAGTTTCCTCCGAATTTCTGGTTCAGAACGTGCTTAACACTACCGTCGGGTAGTGTCGTCTTTTCGACGGTTGCGCCAGCAGCCAGCTTGGGAAGATCTAAATCTTCGATATCGGTTCTCACGGTTAGCTCCCGCTTGTTCAGCTTGGGAAAGTCAAGCACGTCAACTTCAGTGTTGTCGCGTATTCTCAGCTTCGGGATGTCCTTTTCGGAAAGCAGATAACCCAGTAGTCCATCAATTCCGCCAAATTTTGGAGGTTTTACTCCTTTTTTTAGTCCGAACGACGGCATCCGGAAGCCCAGACTGAAGTCGTGCTCCCCCTTGCTAGACTTCCGTTCTAAACTGGCGGACTTCTCTCCCGACTTAAACTTCCAGTCAGGAAACTGTAGTGACGGTAGGTTTATATCTGGCCACGAAAACCCGGCTTTTGGCTTGTAGGTAGTCTTCAAGGAGCCGTCAGGCAGCTTTATGTCATCGACTTGAGCACCAGACATTTTCGGCAGGGGCAAGTCCGCGACTCCCTTGAACTTCTGGCTTAGTAAATTCCGGATGGTTCCGTCGGGGAGAGTGATTTTCTCTACCTTATGGTCTCCGCCCAGTTTGGGCAAGTCTACATCAGGTATTTCAGTCCTGACAATCACATCCCTGCCCTTCATGTCGGGAAGATCGATGACGTCCACCTCGGTGTTGTCACGGATGCGAAGCTGAGGCAAATCATGATCGGGAAGCAGATACTCCAGCAGGTCGTCAACTCCATCGAACTTGGGTACCTTGGCACCTTTGACGAATCCAAACGATGGCATCTTCATGTGGAACGAGGCGTCCTTCTTCGTCACTGTGGGTGACACCGACTTGTCCGCCGTCCGGAATTCCCAGTCGGGAAGTTGCAGTTTAGGAAGGTGAATCTCAGGCCATTTCATGCCTCCTTTAGGCCTATAGGACGTTTTTATGCTTCCATCCGGTAGTTTGTCGATATTCATCGTCGTTCCAGCAATTTCAGGCAAATCTACATCACTACTGACGTCAAAGCATTGGCGCCAGACTCGCCTAGTATCCCCATCCGGCAAATCAAACATTGCAATCTGCGCATCAGCAGGGAGGTGAGACAGATCGACGTCAGTCACACAACTCTCGACAATCAGCTGACGTTGGCCCGAGGGCAAGTCAATGAAGTCAACGGTCGAGGTTTCCCGGAAGTGCAGCGATGAAATCTTCGTCTTGGGAATCATGAAGTCAAGCATATCTCCAATGCTGTCAAATGATGTCGGCTTCCCCTTCAGAGAAAGTGACGGTATCTTGAAGTCTATCCCTCTCGACTCTTTGTCGGGACTCGAGGACCGTGAATGTCGACCAGAACCAAACTCCCAGTGAGGCATGTGCAAGGAAGGTAACGCAATTTTCGGCCATTTGAATCCGGCCTTAGGTCGGAACGTAGTCTTCAGAGATCCATCTGGCAGGTGGACTTCATCAACATCTGCACCAGAAATTTTGGGCAAGACCAGGTCAGCAATACCTTCGAAGTCTTGAGTAAGCACATGCTTGACGGTACCATCTGGGAGACTGATCTTCGCGACTTCCAAGTCGGCGGACAATTTGGGGAGGTCAGTTTCTGGAATGTCTGTGTTCAACACTACCTTCCTGCCCTTCGATTCTGGCAAATCAATGATGCTCACCTCCGTGTTGTCACGTATGCGTAGTTTTGGGATCTCAGACTCGGGTAGCAAATAGCCAAGGAGCCCATCAATCCCATCGAGTTTCGGCACCTTCACACCCGTCCCGAAGCCAAACGATGGCATTTTCATGCCAAGATGAAACTCCCCATCTCCGTTCCTTTCTACGCCCGAAGACGTATTCCCAGGGCCGAAATCCCAATCAGGGATCTCCAACGTTGGTAATGTGATAGTTGGCCACCTGCAACCGGACTTAGGTTTAAACGTTGTCGTCACCAAGCCATCCGGTAGCTTCATCTCATGGATATCTGCAGCAGACACCTTCGGCATAGGCAACGACGGGTCAGCCTGGAAAGTCTGGTTTAGCATGTTCTTGACGCTTCCGTCAGGGAGAGTAACCTTCTTTGTCTGCAGGTTGGCGGGCAGTTTGGACATATTCACCTCCGGGATTTCCGTTTTCACTAGTATCTCACGCCCCTCCATGTTCGGAAGATCAATGACGTCAACCTCGGTGCTATCTCGAATGCGTAGGGTCGGAATAACTTTCTCTGGGAGAAGGTATGCCAGCAGGCCGTCAATACCGCTCAATTTCGGCGCCTTGGCTCCCTGGCCAAAACCAAAGCTTGGCATTTTCACGCCGAAGTGATGGTCACCACGTTTCTTCTCAGGGCTTGGAGATCTTTCATGAGAGCCAAACTCCCATTCTGGCATATGCAGGGAAGGCAAGGCAATTTTCGGCCACTTGAAGCCGGCCTTGGGTCTGAAAGACGTTGTGACGGATCCATCGGGTGACGTCGTCTCATCGATATCTGCTCCTGATAGCTTCGGAAGGGCAAGTTCGGGATTTGTCTTGAAACTCTGGCTAAGAACGTACTTCATTGTCCCATCAGATACCTTGATCTGATCAACTTTCAGGTTCCCAGGCAGCTTCGGAACATCCGAGTCGGGGATTTCCGTCTTTACAATCACCTCTCTGCCTCTCATGCCTGGGAAATCGATGACGTCGACCACGGTATTGTCGCGGATTCTCAGGTTCGTGAGTTCGGCTTCAGGCAAAAGATAGCCTAGCATGCCATCAATTCCATCGAACTTTGGCACTTTTTGACCCTTGCCCAATCCAAATGATGGCATTTTCATACTAAAATGGTGATCACTGCTCTTCTTCTCAGGACTTGGCGATCTTTCACGTGAGCTGAATTCCCAATCAGGCATCTGGAATGAAGGCAAGGTGACCTTGGGCCATTTGAAACCAGCTCTGGGCTTATATGAGGTTCTTACGGAGCCATCCGGCAGTTGCATGGTGTCGATGTCCGCTCCGGAGAGCTTTGGCAATGCTAGGTCGGGATTCGCCTTGAAAGATTGGTTCAGGACATTTCTGATGCCACCATCAGGCAACGATACCCTATCCACATTGAAGTCGCCCGAAAGTTTTGGAAGTTCGGCGTCTGGTATCTCGGTTTTGACTAACACAACTCGTTCCTTCATATTCGGCCATTCAATTACATCAACTTCAGAGTCATCACGAATTCTCAACTTAGGCAGATCCGGGTCAGGCAACAGATACGCCAGCATTCCATCAATCCCATCGAACTTGGGTGCCTTTGTGCCTTTCCCGAACCCAAAAGATGGCATTTTCATGCCGAAGTGATGCTCCCCGTGCTTCTTCTCCGGGCTCGGTGAACGCTCACGAGACCCGAACTCCCAATCTGGCATATGTAGGGAAGGTAGGCTGATTTTTGGCCACTTAAAGCCCGCTTTAGGCTTGAAACAGGTCTTCATAGAGCCATCAGCGAGTGTAACGCTGTCAATATCAGCACCCGAAATCTTGGGCAAGAGGAGCTCGGGGTTGCTCTTGAAATTCTGGGTCAGAATATTTTTAGTGCGTCCATCCGGCAGCGAAACTTGGTGTATTTTCATGTCAGTCTCGAGCCTTGGAAGGTCAACATCAGCCACTTCGGTTTTCACCACCACCTCTCTGCCTTTCATCTCAGGTAGATCTATTACATCAACCTCTGTATTATCACGGATGCGTAGCTTCGGCAAATCGCCCTCGGCAAGAAGATACCCCAGTAGTCCATCAACGCCATCGAACTTAGGGATCTTGTGGCTCTTTCCAAAACCAAAAGATGGCATTTTGATACCGAACGACAAATCACGATCATCTTTGGCAGGGGAGATTCCCCGTTTTGACCGGAGTTCCCAATCAGGGAGATTGAAGTTCGGAAGATGAGCCTCGGGCCACGTGAAACTTCCCTTCGGCTTGTACCTCTTCTTCACGTTGCCATCGGGAAGTTTTATATCAACCAGGTCGGCTCCATCCACCTCAGGCAACTCAAAGTTTGCATCAGACTCGAAGGACTGCCTCCACACACGGCGGACAGTGCCATCTGGGAGGTTTTCCACCAGAATGTCAGCTCCGGCTGGCAAGGTGGAGAGCTCGGCATCGGTAATCGCGGTGTTGATCTCAACTCGACATTGGCCGTGAGGCAATTCCACGACGTCTACCACAGAGTTGTTCCGAAACTGTACAGAAGGCAGCTGCGCTTCGGGTATTAACTTGGCCAATAGGTCGGCAATTCCGTGAAGCTTAGGCGCCTTACCCTTCAATGAGATTGACGGCATTGAAAACCCAAAACTGTGACTCTTCCGTTCAGGAATTGGTGAACCATCTCCAGTTCCGAACTCCCAGTCAGGCATCTGCAGGGAGGGTAACGATATTTTTGGCCACTTGAAACCAGCTTTCGGCTTGAAGGATGTTTTCATAGAGCCGTCGGGGAGCTTGATGTCATCAATCTCTGCTCCTGACAGCTTCGGCAGAGGCAGTTCAGCGTTCGCTTTGAAGTTCTGGTTCAGCATGTGCTTAATTTTGCCATCAGGGAGCGTCACCCTTTCCACCTTCAGGTCCCCAGACAACTTAGGGAGATCGACGTCTGGGATCTCAGTCTTCACCACCACATTTCTGCCCTTCATGTCAGGCAGGTCAATGACATCAACCTCAGTGTTGTCACGAATCCGCAATTTTGGCAGCTCGGCTTCAGGAAGGAGGTACTCCAGCATACCATCAAGACCATCGAACTTGGGAACCTTCACACCCTTGCCGAAACCAAATGAAGGCATCTTCATTCCAAAGCTAAAGTCGCCATCCCCCTTGCCCTTTCGCTCAGGGCTTGGTGAGCGATCTCTGGTTCCGAATTCCCAGTCAGGCATTTGTAGGGAAGGCAATGATATGTTTGGCCACTTGAAGCCGGCTTTCGGCTTGAAGGATGTTTTGACTGATCCATCCGGAAGCCTGATGTCATCAATATCTGCTCCTGATAGCTTCGGTAGAGGCAGTTCAGCGTTCGCTTTGAAGTTCTGATTCAGCATGTGCTTAATTTTGCCATCAGGGAGCGTCACCTTCTCTACTTTCAGGTCCCCAGACAACTTGGGGAGATCGACGTCTGGGATCTCAGTTTTCACCACCACATTTCTGCCCTTCATGTCCGGCAGGTCAATGACATCAACCTCAGTGTTGTCACGAATCCGCAATTTTGGCAGGTCGGCTTCAGGAAGGAGGTACTCCAGCATACCATCAAGACCATCGAACTTCGGAACTTTGACACCCTTGCCGAAGCCAAATGAAGGCATCTTCATGCCAAAGCTGAAGTCGCTATCCCCCTTGCTCTTTCGCTCAGGGCTCGGTGAACGGTCTCGAGTCCCAAACTCCCAGTCAGGCATCTGCAGAGAAGGCAGTGTTATTTTTGGCCACTTGAAGCCGGCTTTCGGCTTGAAGGATGTTTTGATAGAGCCGTCGGGTAACTTTATGTCATCAATATCTGCCCCCGACAACTTCGGCAGAGGCAATTCAGCGTTCGCTTTGAAGTTTTGGTTCAGCATGTTCTTAATGTTGCCATCAGGTAGCGTCACCTTCTCAACCTTCAGGTCCCCAGACAACTTCGGAAGATCGACGTCTGGGATCTCAGTTTTCACCACCACATTTCTGCCCTTCATGTTTGGGAGGTCAATGACATCAACCTCGGTGTTGTCACGAATCCGTAATTTTGGTAGGTCTGTTTCAGGAAGGAGGTACTCCAGCATACCATCAAGACCATCGAACTTGGGAACCTTCACACCCTTACCAAACCCGAATGATGGCATCTTCATGCCAAAACTGAAGTCGCCATCCCCTTTGACCTTCCTCTCCGGGCTCGGCGAGCGATCTCCAGTTCCGAACTCCCAGTCAGGCATATGCAGGGAGGGTAGGGAAATCTTTGGCCACTTGAAACCGGCTTTCGGCTTGAAGGATGTTTTTATAGAGCCGTCGGGTAGCTTGATGTCATCAATCTCTGCTCCAGACAGCTTCGGCAGAGGAAGGTCGGCATTCGCTTTGAAGTTTTGGTTCAGCATGTTCTTAATGTTGCCATCAGGGAGCGTTACCTTCTCCACCTTCAGGTCTCCAGACAACTTGGGGAGATCGACGTCTGGGATCTCAGTTTTCACCACCACATTTCTGCCCTTCATGTCAGGCAGGTCAATGACATCAACCTCAGTGTTGTCACGAATCCGCAATTTCGGCAAGTCGGCTTCAGGAAGGAGGTACTCCAGCATACCATCCAGACCATCGAACTTGGGAACTTTGACACCCTTGCCGAAGCCAAATGAAGGCACCTTCATGCCAAAGCTGAAGTCGCTATCCCCCTTGCTCTTTCGCTCGGGGCTCGGTGAGCGGTCTCGGGTCCCAAACTCCCAGTCAGGCATCTGCAGAGAAGGCAGTGCTATTTTTGGCCACTTGAAGCCGGCTTTCGGCTTGAAGGATGTTTTGATAGAGCCGTCGGGTAACTTCATGTCATCAATATCTGCCCCCGACAACTTCGGCAGAGGCAATTCAGCATTCGCTTTGAAGTTTTGGTTCAGCATGTTCTTAATGTTGCCGTCAGGCAGCGTCACCTTCTCCACCTTCAGGTCTCCAGACAACTTCGGAAGGTCGACATTTGGGATCTCAGTCTTCACCACCACATTTCTGCCCTTCATGTCTGGGAGGTCTATGACATCAACCTCGGTGTTGTCACGAATCCGCAATTTTGGTAGGTCAGCTTCAGGAAGGAGGTACCCCAGCATACCATCAAGTCCATCGAACTTGGGAACCTTCACACCCTTACCAAACCCGAATGATGGCATCTTCATGCCAAAGCTGAAGTCACCGTCCCCTTTGGCCTTCCTCTCTGGGCTCGGCGAGCGATCTCCAGTTCCGAACTCCCAGTCAGGCATATGCAGGGAGGGTAGGGAAATCTTTGGCCACTTGAAACCGGCTTTCGGCTTGAAGGATGTTTTGATAGAGCCGTCGGGTAGCTTGATATCATCAATATCTGCTCCCGACAACTTCGGCAGAGGCAATTCAGCGTTCGCTTTGAACTTTTGATTCAGAATGTTCTTAATGTTGCCATCAGGTAGCGTCACCTTCTCAACCTTCAGGTCCCCAGACAACTTCGGAAGATCAACGTCTGGGATCTCAGTTTTCACCACCACATTCCTGCCCTTCATGTTTGGGAGGTCAATGACATCAACCTCGGTGTTGTCACGAATCCGCAATTTTGGTAGGTCAGTTTCAGGAAGGAGGTACTCCAGCATACCATCAAGGCCATCGAACTTGGGAATCTTCACACCCTTACCAAACCCGAATGATGGCATCTTCATTCCAAAACTGAAGTCACCATCCCCCTTGGCCTTCCTCTCTGGGCTCGGGGAGCGATCTCCAGTCCTGAACTCCCAGTCAGGCATTTGCAGGGAGGGTAACGATATCTTTGGCCACTTGAAACCGGCTTTCGGCTTGAAGGATGTTTTTATAGAGCCGTCGGGTAGCTTGACGTCATCAATCTCTGCTCCTGACAGCTTCGGTAGAGGAAGTTCGGCATTCGCTTTGAAGTTTTGGTTGAGCATGTGCTTAATGTTGCCATCAGGGAGTGTCACCTTCTCCACCTTAAGGTCCCGAGACAACTTCGGGAGATCGACGTCTGGGATCTCAGTTTTGACCACCACATTTCTGCCCTTCATGTCAGGCAGGTCAATGACATCAACCTCAGTGTTGTCACGAATCCGCAACTTCGGCAAGTCGGCTTCAGGAAGGAGATACTCCAGCATACCATCAAGACCATCGAACTTAGGAACCTTTACACCCTTGCCGAAGCCAAATGAAGGCATCTTCATGCCAAAGCTGAAGTCGCTGTCCCCCTTGGTCTTCTTCTCTGGACTTGGCGAGCGATCTCCAGCGCCAAATTCCCAGTCAGGTATTTGCAGAGATGGTAGCGATATCCTTGGCCATTTGAAGCCAGCTTTGGGCTTGAAAGATGTTTTGACAGAACCGTCGGGTAGCTTCATGTCATCAATGTCTGCTCCAGATAGCTTCGGCAAAGGCAGCTCGGCATTCGCTTTGAAGGTTTGGTTCAGCATGTTTTTAATGCTACCATCGGGAAGCGTCACCTTGTCAAGGTTCAGATCCCCAGACAACTTCGGGAGATCGACGTCTGGGATTTCAGTTTTCACCACCACATTTCTACCCTTCATGTCAGGCAGGTCAATGACATCAACCTCAGTGTTGTCACGAATGCGCAAATTTGGCAGGTCGGCTTCAGGAAGGAGGTACTCCAGCATACCATCAAGACCATCGAATTTCGGTACCTTTGGACTCTTTCCGAAACCGAATGACGGAATCTTCATGCTGAAGGCATGATCACTTCTCTCTTTCTTTGCTGGGCTTGGGGATCGGTCACGGCTAGTCATGAATTCCCAGTCTGGCAAATGGAATTTTGGCAAATGCATCTCTGGCCACTTGAAACCACCCTTTGGCTTGATTGTTTTCTTCAAGCTGCCGTCTGGGAGGCTCGTCTCCTCAATCGCAGCGCCCTCAATCTCAGGAAGATCAAAGTCGGCGTCCACATCGAATGTTTGACGCCAGACATGGCGAGGTGGGCCGTCTGGCGATTTTTCCAGCTGGATGTCAGCGCCGGCCGGCAGATTTGGCAGCTCAGTGTCTGATACTTCAGTGGCGATGACGAGCTTTCTGGTTCCGTCCGGTAGGTCAATGACGTCGACGGTTGAGTTGTCTCGAAATTGGATACTGGGCAGCTTGGCTTTCGGGAGTAGGTCAGCAAGCAGTTCGGATAAACTGAGAGACTTCGATTTACCTTTCCCTTTCATACCGAACTTCGGCATCTTCAGATCGGGAAATTCAAACGAGGGTAGACTGAATTCCGGCCACTTGAAACCAGATTTTGGGGAAAAGGTACGAACAATCGACCCATCAGCATTAGTTTCGAGCTTGACATCGATACCATCAATGTCTGGAATATCAGTAGTAGCACTTACATCGAAGGACTGTTGACCATGCCTCCTGACGCTACCATCCGGAAGTACCACCTCGTCATAGTCCGCGAAAATTGATGTGTCACCTGAGAATGTGGAGTCCAAGTCTGTGTCAATCACCAGCTTTCGCTTCTGCTTATCCGAACTGTCGATCATCTTGATTCTTGAATTATCCGCCAGGTGTACAGAAGGTATTTCAGCTGTCGGCACAAAGGCAGCTAGAAGCTTCCAAATCCCTCTGGGTTCGCCGTGGGGCCACTTGATATTCACCCTGCCGTCCTTCTTCCCGAACATGCCTTTGAAACTGGGTGTTCTCTTTTTCTTCTTCTTTTTCTCATTCCCCAGACTTAAGTCCGTGGACGGACTATCAAGATCTAGATCACCGTCCTTTTTCCCAAACAAGTTCTTGAAAGAAATTCCTCCCTTCACTTTCAACTTGGGTGTCTTCACCTTCCCTTTGGTGCGAGCTGACCGTTCAGTGCTTTCGCTGCTGGAACGCGACCGATCCCCTCTCGAACGCATACTGATATCAGCATCCGGGCCTTCCATGCTGATGTCTACCGAGGGTGTCTTCACCTTTTTCTTCCCGTCAACGTGGAACATTCCACGGAGCCGCCTCAACGTGCCGCCCTTAGAAGTGGACTCTGTGCGACCATCGATACTCTCGGTGCTGCTGGCGCGCGAGCGTCGGCTCACGTCGACATCGGCGGTGAGATCCGGGGCTGAGAGCTCCAGCCGGCCACGCGGTGTGTGGGAACGGCCGCGAATACCGAAGAAGTCGCGAATACGGTCGCCAAAGGTGCGACGTGGTTGGCGCATGCGATCCAGCGAGGTTTCGCTTTTCGAGCGAGACTTGAAGCTGACGTCTGGCATGTGGAAGGACGGCCACCGACCCTTAAGTGGCTTGTAAGTTCGCTGCCAGGTGGTGTCGGGCAAGGTGACGTCGGTGAAGCTCACGGAAGCGTCTTCGAAGTCTACCAACTCGACGTCGCGGTTCGCATCGAACGTCTGCGTCCAGACGTGCTTCGTCGTGCCGTCCGGCAACGTGATACTCTCGACCTCGGCGCCCGACGGCAGCTTCGACACCTCTGCCGCCGGCAGCTCGGTGCGAATTTTCACCTGTCGTGTCTTGCGGTCAGGTGGGAACTCCAGCACGTCTACCTCTGAAGTATCGCGGAATTGCACGGCCGGCAACTGTGGCTTGACAATTAGGACAGATAGGAGGTCTCCAACGCCATCAATCCGCCCCTTGGAGCGCAGCGAGATACCATAGCCTGGCAGGGTCATCGCACGCCGCTTGTCCTTTCGCTTTTGCTTGCGGGGTGATGATGCCTTGGCCTTGAAGTGCCAATCGGGCAAGTGGAACTTGGGCAGCGAGATCTCTGGCCACTTGAAGCCCAGTTTGGGTCGGTATGTCCGTTTGACGTTGCCATCAGGCAGCGTCTCCATGTCAATCTCGGCGCCGTCCACCTCTGGTAGTTCGAAGCCAGCCTCACCATCAAACCTTTGCACCCACGTGTGCTTCTTCTTTCCATCCGGCAGATCAATCGATATGACTTCGGCGTTGGCAGGGAGCGATCCTAGATCAACCTCGGGGACATCTGTCTTGATGCAAATTTCACGTTGAGAACCATCCGGGATATCGACGATCTCAATCACGGAATTATCTTTGAATTGGACTTCTGGCAGCTTGGCAGAAGGAATTATTCCTGCCAGAAGGTCAGCGATGCTGTCCAATTTTGGTGTTTTAACCTTTCCCTTCATGCTGAACTTGGGCATCTGCATGTGACGTTCCATGGAGCGAGATTTTTTGTCTGTCTTGGCTGGATCCGAGCCGCTACCGAACTCCCAGTCCGGCATCTGCAGGGAAGGCAGCGTGATGGTCGGCCACTTCCAGCCTGACTTTGGCTTGAATGAAGTCCTAATGGAGCCGTCAGGCAATGTCACGTCATCGACATCAGCACCAGACAACTTTGGCAGAGGCAACTCAGGATTTGCTTTGAAGCTTTGGTTCAGCATGTTCTTGATGCTGCCATCAGGTAAAGTTAGCTTGTCAATTTTCAGGTCACTCGGAAGCTTTGGGAGATCAATAGTAGGGACTTCTGTTTTGACTATCACATCCCTTCCCTTCATGTCCGGCAGGTCGACGACATCGACCTCGGTGTTGTCCCGGATCCTCAGCTTGGGCAGATCTGGCTCAGAGAGTAGGTAGCCAAGCATCCCATCGATTCCATCAAATTTTGGCACCTTGCCAGACTTCTTGAACCCGAAAGATGGAAGCTTCATAGCGAATGCGCCACCGGCTTCCTTTTTCCTACGATCCTCAGGACTGGGGGACCGAGATCTTTGAGATCTGAACTCCCAGTCGGGAAGTTGGAACTTGGGCATGCTAATTTCTGGCCACTTCAAACCACCTTTCGGTTTGTAACTCCTCTTAATAGTGCCATCGGACAATTTCACCTCGACCAGGTCTGCAGCATCCAACTCGGGCACATCACAGTCGGCATCGATGTCAAAGGACTGTCGCCAGACACGCCTAACAGAACCGTCCGGTAGGGTTTCCAGCTGGATGTCGGTGCCCTGTGGCAAACCCTCCATGGCGGAGTCCTGTATCTCCGTGTTGATTACCAGCTGGCGTTGTCCGTTGGGCAGATCCAACACGTCCACAGTTGAGTTGTCTCTGAACTGAACAGACGGCAGCGCGGCTTTGGGCAGAAGACTGGCCAGCAGGTCTGCGATACCGTGAACCTTTGGCGTCTTGACCTTAGCCGACAACTTGGGCATCTTGATACTGAAACCGGTTCGTGCTTCTTTTTCGGGAGTTGGTGAACGGTCCCTCCCAGAGCTGAACTCCCAGTCTGGCATTTGCAAGCTCGGAAGCGTTATCTTTGGCCATTTGAAGCCCGATTTCGGCTTAAAGGTGGTTTTCAGGCGGCCGTCCGGCAACTTGACATCATCTATGCTGGCATCATTCAACTTCGGTAATGGAAGTGCGGCATCAGCCTTGAATGACTGGCTGAGCAGATTCTGAACGGTACCATCAGGAAGGGTCACCTTATCTAGGTTCTCCTTCACTCCCAGCTTTGGTAAATCAACATCGGGAATTGCTGTTCGCACGATGACCTCACGACCCTTTAGATCGGGAAGGTCGAGAACATCTACTTCAGTGTTGTCGCGAATCTTCAGCTTCGGCAGATCCGCT
The DNA here is from genome assembly GCA_034440615.1 of Ashinkailepas kermadecensis. NCBI lineage: Eukaryota > Metazoa > Arthropoda > Thecostraca > Neolepadidae > Ashinkailepas > Ashinkailepas kermadecensis. Next base: position 445,576 of record JAOTOM010004926.1, on the reverse strand, counting down.
TCTGGCATGAGGTAACCGAGAAGACCATCAATGCCGTTTAATTTGGGGACCTTGGCCCCCTTTTTGAAGCCAAAAGAAGGCAATTTCATACCAAAACCGTGATCTTTGTCGTCTGGACCATGCTCAGGACTCGGGGATCGCTCTTTGCCGCTACCTCTGTGGAAATGCCAGTCGGGCAGGTGAAATTTTGGCAGGTGGATATCGGGCCATTTGAAGCCTCCCTTTGGCCGGTACGTTCTCTTCGTACTACCATCCGGGAGTGTAAATGAGCTTAGCTCCGCGTGTTCCACTTCCGGCAGGTCAAAGTCGGCATCCACGTCGAACGCCTGTCGCCAGATTCGTCGCAGCGATCCGTCGGGAAGCCGCTCCATCTGGATATCAGCGGCGGGTGGCAAGCTGGCCAGCTCCGCCTCCGGAATCTCTGTGTCGATCCAGACCTGTCGACCTCCCGTCGGTGGGTCAAGAATGTGCACCACTGATGTGTCCTTGAACTGCAGTGCTGGCAGCTGTTCACGTGGGATCAGGTGTGCCAGCAGGTCAGCAATGCCGTCGAACTTGGTCGGTTTTCCCATGCTCGACGAAAACTTGGGAAGTTTCATACTGAATCCGACGCCCTGGCCTTTGTCGGGACTAGGCGACCGCGAACGACCGCCGGATCCGAATTGCCATTCCGGCATGTCAAGTGATGGCAGCGTGATTTTAGGCCATTTAAAGCCAGGCTTAGGCTTAAATGTTGTCTTCAGAGATCCGTCAGGAAGCTTGACGTCATCGACGTCGGCTCCGGAGAGCTTGGGCAGAGGTAGCTCACCATTAGCCTTGAATGCTTGGCTGAGCATGGTTTTGATGCCACCATCAGACATTGTCACCTTCTGAATGTCAAGGTCCCCTGACAGCTTGGGAAGATCAACATCCGTGACTTCAGTTCGAACAATAACATTCCTTTCTTTTGGATGTGTCCGATCGATCACATCAACTTCGGTGCTATCACGAATTCTCAATTTAGGTAGATCAGACTCAGGTAGAAGATAACCCAGCAGACCATCAATGCCATCAAACTTTGGCACCTTTACACCTTTTCCAAAACCAAACGACGGAAGCTTCATGCTAAAATGATGGTCACTATCGCCCTTGTCATGTCTTTTTTCAGGACTTGGAGGCGCTTTTTGTGAACTAAACTGCCAGTCAGGCATTTGCAATACCGGAACCGTGAGCTTTGGCCACTTGAAGCCAGCTTTGGGCTTGAAAGAGGTCTTGATTGATCCATCCGGAAGTGTTACATCATTGATGTCCGCCCCAGACAGCTTGGGCAGTGGGAGCTCAGCGTTGGCACTGAAATGCTGATTCAGTATGTTCTGAATCCTTCCATCAGGCAGTGTCAACTTGTCCACCTTCACGCCACTAGATAGCTTTGGAAGATTTGCATCTGGTATTTCCGTCGTTATAACAACTTCCCTACCCTTCATGTCTGGTAGGTCAATCACGTCAATTTCGGTGTTGTCTTGCAGAATCACATTAGGAAGGTCAGTTTGAGGTAACAAATATTCTACCATTTCATCCATCCCATCGAACTTAGGCATCTTGGGGCCTTTCCCAAAACCGAAGGAGGGCATTTTCATCCCGAATGAGAGGTCTGTTTCTTTCTTGGCGGGACTTGCTGATCGTTCACGTGATCTGACTTGCCAGTCAGGAAGCTGAAGCTTAGGCAGATGCATCTCCGGCCACTTTAGACCACCCTTAGGCGTAAACGTCTTCTTCACACTGCCGTCAGGCAGCCTGACTTCGGTGACGTCAGCTCCCTCGATATCTGGGATGTTATACGAAGCATCAACATCAAAATGTTGTTTCCACACCCTTCGAGTGCCACCGCCAGGAATGTTTTCCAACTCGATTTTTGCGCCCGACGGCAGGCTGGGTATGTCCGCTTCTGCGACTTCAGTGCTGACCTCCAGCTGTCGTTTGCCTGTTGGAAGGTCGATGACATCCAGGGTCGAGGTCTCGCGGAACTGTAGCAACGGCAGCTGTGACTTCGGCACCAAGTCGCATAAGAGATCACCGACATCAAAACCGTGGGAGACCTTCGACTTCCCGCTGAGCGATGGCATGTGGAAGCTGTGGCTAACTTTCGTCTGTTCCACGCTACTGGGATGCCTGGAGCCAAATTCCCAGTCTGGGATCTGAAGAGACGGCAAGGTTATCTTGGGCCATTTGAAGCCAGACTTCGGTTTGTAACATGTTTTGGTTGAGCCATCTGGCAGCTTGGTGTCAGCGACGTCTGCCCCAGATAGCTTTGGCAGCGGCAGATCAGGTTTGCCTTTGAACTTTTGAATGAGCATGTTTTTGATGCTCCCATCGGAAAGTGTCAGCTTGTCTACTTTCAGATCAGGCAGCAGCTTAGGTACATCGACGTCAGGGATATCTGTTTTTACAACAACTTCTCTTCCACCCATGTCAGGAAGATCGATTACATCAACCTCCGTGTTGTCGCGTATCCTAAGCTTGGATGCATCGGTTTCAGAAAGCAAATAACCCAGCATATTGTCAATGCCGTCGAATTTGGGTATCTTTGGACCTTTACTGAATCCAAATGATGGCATTTTTACGCCAAATGTGTGATCACTTTTCTCCTTCTTTCCCGGACTCTGCGAACGTTCACGGCCAGAGCTGAACTCCCAGTCGGGTAAGTGGAATTTTGGCAGGTGGAAGTCAGGCCACTTGAAGGAGCCCTTCGGCTTGTAAGTAGTCTTAATGCCGCCGTCTGGCAACGTTACTTTTACTAACTCTGCGCCCTCCACTTCTGGAAGCTGGTATTCAGCATCGACGTCAAAGTACTGACGCCAAACCTTCCTTTTCGTGCCGTTCGGTGCCACCTCGATGTCCACAACTGCGCCTGAGGGAAGGTCTTTCGACTCGGCCTCAGAAACCTCAGTGGTGATCACAAGTTGTCGCTTCCCCGAAGGCAAATCAATGACGTCAACAGACGAATCATCCTTGAATCGGATTGATGGCAAACTGGCCTGCGGAACCAAGGAGGCTAGCAGATCACTGATGGTGTAACTCTTGGGGACCTTCGCTGACGCAGATAACACCGGTTTCTTAGTTTGCACCAAAACACGTTCCTTCTTTTGCGTCTCTGGGCTGATGTTAACGCTTGAATCGAAGGAGAGCGACGGCATGGTGAGAGCAGGCCATTTCAGACCAGTCTTTTGCCTGTAGGTGGTGCTGATGTTTCCATTATTTTGTGTTTCAGTATTCATTTCTAAACCTTCCACCTTCGGCAGGACAACATCGAATGTGCCGTCAAGCTTCTGGGTGGATACGGCCTTAAAGGATCCGTCATGCTGTTGTACCTTTTCTATGGTCATCTGTATCCCTGGTGTGGGTACTGTGCCTTCGGGCACCTCAGTACGGATGGTTATCTCGCGTTTTTTGGCATGTGGAATGTCCAGAACATCGACAGCCGAGCCATCCTTGAAGTTGAGCTTGGGTAGCTTACCGGGAGGCACAACTTGAAATAGCATGTCGCCCAGGGTAGCCACTTTGGGCATTTTTAGCTTCGGCTTTGACTTCCCGAAGGACGGGAATCGCACACCCAGTTCATGCTTAGGTTCCACTGAACCCTCGTGCCTCTCCATTTCCGGTATATCAATGGAAGGGGGCTTGAACTGAGGCCACTTGAACCCAACTTTGGGCTTCATCACTTTTTTGATGCTTCCATCTGGCAGAGCTACCGTCTCCACGGAGATTCCCTCCATCTCTGGGATTTCTACGTTAGCATGTGCATCTAGCACCTGCGTTGTCAGCAGCTTCCCGTCTTCGATTGGTTTGATTTTGATATTTTCGGCCTTGCGAATGTGAGGCGCTTCAATCTCAGGGACTTCCGACCTGACAACGAAATGCTTTCCATCATATTCGAACTGAGAATTCGGGTGCACTTGAACAGTACTGAGGCTCCCCTTTGGCAAAATCTGAATTAGAAGGTCGTCAAGATGCACCTTGGCTTTCTTGTCTTTCTTTCCAAAGAGCGAGAAGCTGCTCTTCTTTTTTGTCATACCAACATCGACCTGGACGGCAGCATCCGCTTCAGCCGAGCCGTTCAGGTCACCCTTTCCACCAAAGAACGACTTGAACTTGTCCAACGTTCCAGTCTTCTTCAACTTCCGTTCCTTCCTGTTCCGGTCGGCGTCAGAGTCTGATGATGATGTGTCGTCTACATCGAACTTCCAACACTTCTTGGGTCGATAGATTATCTTCCGCGTGCCGTCGGGCAGCGTCACCCGCTCCTCTGTGGCTTTCTTCACGTTGGGAAGCTGCACACTGGCATTAGCGTCCACCGACTTGATCCACACCTTCCTTTCACGCCCACCGGCGATGCTTTCGATAGTGAGTCGGGCGCCTGGCGGCACGATGGGCTTGGCGTCTGTACTGATGTCACTGACCACGACCAGACGTCGTGTGCCATTGGGGAGATCATGCACCTCAATATCCGCCCTTGGTGGGATGACGAAATCGGGCTTCGGTGGCACCAGGTCTGCCAGCAGCTTCACAATTTTGACTTTCTTTTCCTTCTTTTCGTCGTCAGAGTCCGAAGAACTTGAAGTGGCGGGGTGTTCGGCACCCCAGAGCAGCTTCCATCCTTTTTTTGGCCGGTACGTCGTGACCAGCGTACCATCGGGCAGTTGATGTTGAGTTTCGTATGCCTTCGTGACATTCGCCAGAGGAACAGCTTTCTCGGCGTTTAGGTTCTTGATCCACTGGCGACAGGGCTTTCCATCTGGCCGACTCCAAGATTTTACTTCAACGCCAGATGGAATGGCAGCTTTTGGCGTGTAGGTGATATCGTTGACAATGTTCACAGATCTGGTTCCACTCGGTAGGTCGTACACCTGAACTTCGGCGTGTGAAGGAATCTCAACATCTGGCTTCGGTGGGCAAAGCTTCATGAGCAGCTCATCCATCTGCAATTTCTTGCCTTTTATCCTGACTCTTTTCTTTGGCTTCTCACTCACTTCTGCATCCGACTCACTGGAACTAGAGCTAGAGTGCACTCCCCACTTAAGCTTCCACACCTTCTTGGGCGTATACACAGTATGAACAGAGCCGTCGGGCAAGGTAGCACGTTCTTCGAACGCCTTCCGTACATTGGGAAGTTGAATCTTGCCATTGGCTGGCACGGTCTTCGTCCAGATCTTGCGAAGTTTGCCGTCTGGTAGAGTCTCAGTGGTAACTTCCGCACCGGCAGGTATCACTGCCTTCGGTTCGTAAGTTATATCGTGAATAACCTGGACGTTCCTGGTGCCACTGGGCTGGTCATGCACGATAATTTTGGCTTTGCTAGGAATGGAAAAGTCTGGCATTGGAGGCAGTAACTCCATCAGAAGATGATCCATTTGAACCTTCTGGCCCTTGATTTTGGCGGTCTTTTTTGGTTTCTTTAACTTTGCTTCGTCCTCGGAGTCAGAAGAGCTGGAGCCCGCAACACCCCATCTCAGGTTCCAACGCTTCTTTGGTCGGTAGGTGGTCACGGTGAGGAATTCGTTCGGCTTCGTTTGAGTTTCGAATGCTTTCCGCACATTTGGCAAGCCCACCTTTGCGTTTGCCGGAACAGTTTTAATCCACCACTTCTTCACAGTTCCATCTGGTAGTGTTTGGGTCTTGACCTCAGCACCTTTAGGTATCCTCGGCTGAGGTTCGTAAGTAATGTCATTCAGAACGACAAGCTGTCTCTGGTTTTTGGTGTCATGTACCTCGATATCTGCCTTGGCTGGGATTTCGAAGTCCGGCATGGGAGGACAAAGATCCATCAACAAATGATCCATGCGAACCTTTCCACCCTTCAGCTTAACTGTCCTCTTGGGCTTTCTCGGTTTATCGATGTCATCATCTGACTCCGAGCTGGAGGACGACGAATGGTATGCAAAGCGCGTTTTCCAGCCCTTCTTGGGTCTGTAAATGATCTTCTTGGTGCCGTCGGGAAGCGTTACTACCTCCTCTGTCGCCTTCTCCAGGTTTGGCAGCTTGACACGCGAGTTGGCATCAAAAGACTGCACCCAGATCCTCCTATCCTTCTTGCCCACTGTCTCATTGACCACCTTGGCTCCGCGCGGTACTGGAGCATCTAGCTCTTTAGTGATATCATTCACGACTAGAAACTTACGCGTACCATTCGGCAACTCATGCACCTCGATGTCTGCATTCTTGGGGATGCTGACCTTCTTGCCAGGCAGCAAAGCCACAATCATATCATCCAGTTTCCACTTTTTCTCTTTGCTTTTATCTTTTTCATCCTCGCTTTCAGATGAGGAAGCATCCACCAACCAAGGGAATCGCCATTGGGTCTTCGGCCGGTACACTACAACGCTGCCGCCATCGGACGTCTTCCGCAGCTCCTCGTGTGCCTTTCTGACGTTTGGTAATGGCACGTCTGGCTTTGCACTCACTGTCTTCACCCAGATTTGACGCTCCTTCCCGTCAGGCAGCCGCTCAGCGTGGATCTTGGCGCCGGCTGGCACAGGAGATTTAAACCCGCTCATGTCCGACTTGATGACTAGTTCGCGGTTTCCAGTTGGTTTATTGTGAACCTCAACGTGCGCGTTGCTGGGAATTTTAAAATCAGGTTTTTCGGCAAACAAGTCGGCAAGGAGAAGTTCCATTTTAACCTTTTTGCCTTTCATCGACGTCCTTAGCTCATCATCTGAATCGCTTGACTCAACGCGGAAGCGCCACTGCTTCTTGGGGCGGTAGAACACGGACACAGAGCCGTCAGGGTTTTTCACCATTTCCTCCGTCGCCTTGCGTACGTTTGGCAGAGGTATATCACGGCCTGTTACTGTCATCGTCCAGCTGGTCTTTTTCTTAGCATCTGGCAGCTCCTCCACTACGACGCGGGCACCCGGCGGTGGCGGCTGCGTATCGTCGCCGTGCACTATCACCGACCGCTGGCCGGACGGCTGGTCATTAACCTCGATAACGGCGCGTGGAGGCACGGCGAAGCTCAGCTTAGACACCGCCAAGTCAGAAAGCAGTTTCTCCATTTCAACTTTCTTGCCCTTGATATGCAGCTCCTGCGCATCGTCGTCAGAATCAGCCGAACTCTCCTCGTACCACAATTTCCAGCCCTTCTTTGGCTTGTACAAAATGTATGATGAACCGTCCGAGTTTGTGACCCGTTCCTCCCAAGCTTTTGTAACATTTGGGATCGGTACCTCGCGGCGTGCGTCCAGCACGCGGAGCCACACGTGCCGCTGCCGTCCGTTCGACATTGTCTGCACCGTCTCCTCGGCACCGCTCGGCTTTGACGCAGCGACGTCGCTACGCACGATCACCTGGCGACGCTTGTCGTCCAGATCGTGAATCTCGATGTCGGCCTGTGGGGGTATTGTGAAGTTGGGCCTATGGAAGAGCAGATTATCCAGCAGGTTAATCATCTTCATCTTGTGACCCTTGATAGCCAAACGTTTCGACTTGATATGCTCTGCTTCAGAATCGGAACTGGATGCGGCCGTCTTCGCCCCCCGGAACTGCCACCGCTTCTTCGGCTTGTACAGCACGTATTTGGTGCCATCCGGTAAGTCACCTGATGTCTCTACGGCCTTGCGCACGTTTTTCAAGGGTACCTCCGGCCTGGCTTTGATAGTCTTAACCCAGGTCCGGCGTTCTCTACCACTAGGCAATGTCTCCACCCGCAGACTGGCACCCAGTGGGATTTCCTCTTCGGCTACATCACGAACATATATTTCGCGACGACCATCGGATGAATCGCGAATTTCAATCTCTGCTTTAGGTGGAATAACGAAATCTGGTTTGCTGACAACTATGCTGTCGAGGAGATCCTGAATTTCGACTTTCTTTCCGGGGAACTTTACGTGGCGCTTCCCGCCCTCGTCTTCGCTACTAGAAGAAGATGTGGCACTTGACGAGCTATCACTTGTCACTAGGTCAAAGTCCCACTTCTTTTTTGGTCGGTATATGACCTTAGTGGCTCCCTCTGGCAGGCGAACATATTCTTCGGTGGCCTTCTTCACATTGGGCAGTTTCACGGAAGAATCACAAGGAATCGACATAATCCAAACTTTTTTCTGCTTGCCATCTGAGTAGGTTCTAGTTGTCACAGCGCCGCCACGAGGCAGCTTCGGTGCTGCCCTCTTTGTGATATCGTTCACTATCACAAGTTCACGTTTGCCATTAGGATGCTCCAGAATTTCTATATCGGCCCGTTCTGGTATTTTAAAATCTGGTTTCTTCACCAACGCCTTCACTAGCTTCTCCATTTTCACCTTTTTCTCCTTCTTTGCCTTCTTCTTCTTTACCCTCAATTTTGGCTTCTTAACCTTCGTCACACTACCATCAGCCTGTGTGTGGTACTCGTACTCACTGGGAACGTCATCTTCGGACTGTGTTGAGGTCTGGCCTTCCTTGTAGTATTTCAGATCCCATTTCTTTTTGGGAAGATAAATAGCCACAGTTGTCCCATCTGGCAGTTTATCTTTCTTTTCGATAGCACGCTTAACGTCAGGGAGTGGCACGGATGATTCTGCCCGCACCACCTTTCGCCAGACCTTACGTTGCTTGCCGTTTTCCAGGCGCTCCACAGTTACCTGGACGTCCTTTGGAATGATAGCATAGGGATTCTTGGTAACGTCTGTCACAATACTTAGTTCCCGAGCTTTGTTGGGATGGTCAAGCACATGGATCTCTGCATCATCTGGTATGAAAAAGTCAGGCTTGGGTGGCCTGAGCTTGCACAACAACACCTTCATCTTCATTTTCTTCCCCTTTTGTCCTTCTTCATCCGAGCTGCTGCTGCTACTGCTGCTGCTGCTGCTCGAACTGCTGGAAGAAGACGAGCGCCTCCTTTTCTTCTTGCCGGCGCCGTCTACTTCAGAGTGCGGTTCTACACTGCGCAGCTGCACGCCCACCTCGCCACCATCTGGGTGTGGTGCGTTGACGTCATATTCACCGTGCTTTCGGCCGAACAGCTTGCCGAAAAAGCCCGCCTTTTCCGTCTTTTCTTTCTTCTCCTTCTTCTTCTTCTCCTTCTTGGGCTTGCTGCCGGCGGTGTCGGGTTCGTCTCCCTCGCCGAGTCGGAGCCGCCAGCCACGCCGCGGCCGGTACGTGTTCTTCACGGTGCCGTCGCTCAGCGTTTCCGACGTCATGTCTCCCGTCTCGGTCAGCTGGATGTCCGCGTCTGTGTCCACCGACTGGGTCCACACTCGGCGCGAAGACCCGTCCGGGTGTTTGTCGACAACGATTTTGGCGCCCTCGGGGATACGCGCCTGCGGTTCGTTGGTGATGTCCTTGGTGACGGTCAGTCGGCTCTGGCCGTCCTTGAATGTGTACACTTCCAGGACGCCGCCGGCCGGCACGATCAGTTCCTTCACCTCCTCGTCGGGGCCCTTCTTCGCTTTTCTTGTCTTCTTCTTCTTCTTGTCCTCGCCGTCCGATGAGCTTGACGACGACGACGACGAATCCCTCTTCTTCTTTTTGCCGTCCTTCTCGTGCGAACTATCCCGATCGGCTGCGTCCTTCCCGGGCTTCCTGTCCTGTCCGTCTTTTTCACCGTCGCCGGCGCCACCGCCGGAGCCGCCACTGGCGCCTCCGGTGCCGCCGCGCGCCTTGTCGTCTCTGCCGCCCACTCGGCCGGGTGCACCTCCGCCAGCAGCGCCTCCCTGCGCTCCAGCAGCGCCTCCCTGCACAGTCGCCTTACCTGCCTTCCCTGCCAACGGCGCCTCCAGCGGGTCGGGACCGGCTCGCTGCGCCGACTCGTCCTTGTGCTTAGGCGAGCGCACGAAGAAAGCTTTGATCTTTTTGATGGGCGATTGTTTGCGCACATGCTCGTCGTCATTGTCCTCATCTGACGACGACGCAGTGGCGGTAACCGAGCTCTGCGAGCTGCGCAGTTTCTTTTTCTTGAGCTTTTTACGACGCGGCCGATGCTGCTCGACGGCCAGCTCCGACTCGGAGCTGCTCGGAGAGGAGGAGCGGAGGGTGCGGCCGACAGAGACCGCATGCGAGGCGGGGGAGCGTCGACCGGACGGGGCAACAGCCTCCAGCCCGCTATCGATATGGGGAATGCACGTGTCTATCTCGCTAAACTTGGTCACCATCGGCCCGAAGTCGGACTCGAGTTGCGCCGACGGCGCCGTCGAATGTCGGCCGGCATGCACAACATCTAAGGAGAGAAAAGAGAATGGACACCGTGCGTTAGAGCGCCGCACACGTTCGCGCCCAGGTGGCGACGCGGCCCTCCCGGGAGCCGGCTCCTGAAATGGGCGAATATCACGCAGCAACGGTGCTGTAATAAACAACACGGACGGTAGGTTAATAGGCCGTTTACACGCGCACGCACACACGCACACACACGCACACACACACACTCACACGCAGCAGGAACAGACAGAGTGTGACGTCTACACGAACCCGGCGCACCGGGCAGCCGCTCTGCGTTTAATAGAGTTTATGGTAGAGATGTGAAGAGAAAGCCGGAGGCGGCAAGCGGAGTGTTAGTCACACCAAACGACAGCCACCGCAGATTACCTGTGTCGTCCACCTCGACAATAAGCGGCGGCTCGTCGTCATCGTCCGGCTCGGTCACAACGCCCTCGGCGCCGTCGTCGGTCGCGTCACGCACGTCGTCGGCGTCGGTGACCGTGACGCGCGGCACGTGGTGGAAGGTGTCGTGTCGGCGCACTTGCGGGCCTGGCCGCCGGGTTAGCGACGGAGTGCTGACCAGCGGCTCCGGCGACGGCCGCTTGTTGGGCGACCGGCGCTCCTGGTAGTCGTCCGGCAGGCACTGGATCGACGGCGCGTCCGCCAGCTCCGAGCTCAGCCGCGGCACGTCGTCCGCCTCGTCGGCCGCGTCGCACCGGTACCCGTCGGCGGCCTCTTCGGCCGCCATCTCGCGCTCCAGGCGCTCGAACTCGTCGTCCGAGTCGGAGGCGGCGGCGGCGTCTCCGGCGGGCGGCGGGGCCCCGGCGGCCGCGTCGACCACTGCCCCGTGCACCGGCCTGTCGGCGGCCACGTGCTCGGCACGTGCCACCACCGACGGGTCGGTTCCGGCCGTTCCGTCTGAACCGTCCGAGCTGTCGCCGGCCCAGCACTCATCGAGCGGGTCCACTGCCTCAAGCCCCGCGTCAGCACGGTGGTCACCACCCGCAACGTCGGCCGCAACGTGGCCGACGTCGGCCATAACGTGGCATGCAACATCGGCCGCAACGTCGGCCAATGGCGCCGCGTCCGCTGCCACGTCCAGCCGCTGAACGCCAGCTGTTACGCCGACCCCCGCGGCGTCTACGCCGCCATCGCGCCTCACGTACAGGCCCGGACCGGGCGCCAGGATCTCTAGATCCTCCACGTTGATGTCCAGCTCACCGCGGAGCGCGTGCTTCTGCATGCGCCGCGACTGGTCGTGGAAGTAGCGCTCCGCCTCGGGTGTGCCCACGATGACGTCCGGCTGCAGAACGCGCTCCATGACGTCGCTCGACGACGACGTCACCGATGACGCGTCCGACGGTGCGACGTCACGGATACGATAACGGGACAGGCAGCCGTCGAGCGAGCCGGGGGGCGTGCCAGAATCCAGGAATAGGTCGTCGACACTTCTGTCCAAGACAGGCGCCTCGTCCCGGCAGACGGCGGACTCATCCGGGAGGATACGTGTCTGCTCCACGAAGGCAGGCGCCCCTTCCGAGACAGGCGCCTCGCCCTGAATCGCCCCCTCATCCCAGAGAAAGCGGGCCTCATCAGCGATGAACACCTCTTCCACAAGGACGGGCGACTCTTCCAAGATGGGTGTCTGTTCCTGGAGGGGAGCCGCCTCGCCCAGGAGTACGCCGTTGCCGGTGTTGGGAGCTGTCACCCGTATCGGAGAGGAGGAGCCCTCTCGGGGCGAGCGCCCGTGGGCCGGCTCCAAGACGTCTGCAGGACGAGAAGCGGGGTTGGGCGTCAGCCGCTTGTTCAGCAGTCCGACTGGTTAGTGCACACCATGCGCAGCGCCCGAGGTGACTGAAGAGGAGCATGCGCCTCGCCTAGACAGCGACAGCTAGCGTGGAGTCGAGGTGGTGTAGTTGTTGGCAGTGGACATGGCGACATGTTCCGCGGTCGCTCCGCCGGTGTGTCTCGACAGTGAGATGAGACAAGTGTAAGAGGAACTGCAAATCCATTTCTCCAGACGTGGCCGAACGCAATGCTGCTGGCGCTGAGGTGAGTCGGAACGGCTAGATCACCCACATCCGCGCCTGAAGACTACCGCTGCCGACTGAGGAGGCGGGGAAGAGGTCGGAGCTCCGCCGGATATCAGCCACATTGGCGATGAATGCCGAGAAAGCAGGATCACACCGACCGGCAGTTAGGATCAGGCTTGACAACTACGCTCAGGTTTGGCACGCCTCTGACTTGCCACTGGTTCGGGTGTCAGCAGGGAACCTAAGCACAAGATAGGCCGACCTCTCGCCAGCCGACTTCAGAATGCTACACAAACGCGAAGTCCGTGTTGTGTTAATGGTTACGGGGCTCAAACAGCAGCGGAGATGCAGCGCACACACTGCGCCTACTGAGATGCGGGGAGCCGGGTGGAGAGTGCTCAGCAGCTACTGTCGGCCACCACCAGCGGTGCCGACGCTTACCTCTCACACGTGTCACAGCTCTCCCAGCTTCCAGTGCGTGCCGCATCGAGTGCAGATCGTCCTGTGCGGCCTTGACCTCCGGCGACCTGGCGGTACCCGGTGACCTGGCGATCCCCGATGACCTCGTGGTCCCCGGTGACCTGGTGGTCTCCGGTGACCTGGCGATCCCCGATGACCTGGTGGTCTCCGGTGACCTGGCGGTCTCCGGTGACCTCGTGAGCGCACGGTCAGACCCTCGCCGCTGGCGGTCTACGAACTGACGAATGCTGCGGATCTGGACGGCTTCGGCACCGGGCGAGGAAATGCGCACTGCGAGCTGTACCTGAGCACAAATGGCGCCGGCCTCGTCCCCACTGCCATCGTCAGACGACCCGGTCAGCTGCACGTGCGCACCCTGTTCCGAGTCGGAGTCCAACCCCGGGTGTGAGGGCGCCACGTCGCGCACAGAATCTTCATGACAAGAGCCACGCGTGACGGGGGTCGCCGCCGGCCGTGTACGCGGTGCGCCGCCGGCCGTGTCGGGGCCCGCCGGCAGGACGAGGCCCGTCTCCGACGCCTGCCACGGCGCGGCGGGCCCCGACGGCGGCCCGTCGTCGGCGTCGTCGTCGTCGTCGTCGAACAACGGTATGAGACTCAGGCCGGACGCCACAGCCGCCAGCTGGCGGGCCACGCTGACGATGCGACTCTGGTCGTCGTCCAGCTGGAGGCCGGCCGGCAGGGCAGACGGACCGATGTCGGCCGCCGCCGCCTCGTCCAGCTGGAGGCTGACAGGCAGGGCAGGCGGACTGGTGTCGGCCGCCGCCGCCTCGTTCAGCTGGAGGCCGGCCGGCAGGGCAGACGGACCGATGTCGGACGCCGCCGCCTCGTCCAGCTGGAGGCTGACAGGCAGGGCAGGCGGACTGGTGTCGGCCGCCGCCGCCTCGTTCAGCTGGAGGCCGGCCGGCAGGGCAGACGGACCGATGTCGGCCGCCGCCGCCTCGTCCCGGTCGTCGTCCGGCTGCCCTGCCGGACGACGACCGGATGCTCCTCGGATGCCGGACGAGCCGTTCGTCGGCTCGTCCGGCATCCGACCGAGGCCGGACGAGCCGACGAACTCGCTCGGAGAGGAGGCCACCGCCCGGCGAGGCCGAGCTGGCGGCGGACGCACCCAGTCGGCCGACCGGTCGTCAGCGACGTCCAACCGAAACGACGCCACCGGCTGCCAATCGGCAACGTCGTCCGAACGAAACGACGTCACCGGCTGCCAATCGGCAACGTCGTCCGAACGAAACGACGTCACCGGCTGCCAATCGGCAACGTCGTCCGAACGAAACGACGTCACCGGCTGCCAATCGGCAACGTCGTCCGAACGAAACGACGTCACCGGCTGCCAATCGGCAACGTCGTCCGACCGACATGACGTCACCGGCTGCCAATCGGAGTGGTTTGGAGGCCGGTGGGACGCACTCGACGTCGAGGCCACGCCGTCAACGGCCGCGAGAGACGTCGCACCTCCCGCCAGAGACGGCCATCCAGCGGTGTCCGGCATAGTGACGTCGGTGGTGACGTCAGCGGTGACGTGGGCGTGGGAGGCGTTAGCGGCTGCTGAAGAGGCGCCATCGTCTCAGTGGGCATAGTCGGCACGCGCAGTGGGGGGGATGACGTCAGACGCCACCGGCACAGCAGCGCATAATATTCACCGACAGCTAGCCCGAGAGCCGCCGACTCTTCACGCCGGGGAGTGAGGAGCGTGTGACACATGTGGAGCGCGGACGGTGCTGTGCTGTCTGGCGGTGGTGTATCGCTGCGCGAGCCTACAAAAACGGACCCCAGTCGGGAGCAGCGACAGGAAGCGCGAGGCCAAACGGCGCGCCGGACAGGTTAGCGCTACAGAGACCACGGCACGCACAGGTTAGTTGCCACAATCGCTCAGAACTGTCGATTCTATTCGGCTGATGTGTTGAAGCGGGCACGCCTTCGCCATCGCAGGTTAATGACCTCAGGGTATCATTACACGAGCATCATTGCATTACACGAATATCCCGCCTCAGATGAATTTACAGCATCGATTGGCATCCGGCTAATGAAGGGCGCTTTCGCAAGCATACACCATCGAACGTTTTCGGGATGATTACTTGCGTGAGAGGCGGCATCACTAAAGAACGCCGACTGCAATAACTGCCAACGACACGACTGCGACACGAAATGAAAAACTTCGGACCGCGTTTACTGCGACACAAAAGTCTGTGAATACCGACACCGCGATGCGAAATTATTGCTACACGACAAAATGCGAACGCAACAGCTGCGGCACAACATTACTGCTACGGCAAAAACTTGGAACAACTTCACTGCGACGCGACCGGACTTTAAATGCAAATACTGCGACGGGACATTACTGCTGCTCTCACGTGCTTTTTCTTTTCGTGTAGCAGTGATGTCGCGTTGCAGCACCTGCATTCGCAGCTGTGTCGTGTCGCAATACAGCATGCTGAAGTTCTTGTTGTCAGCAGTGATATCGCGTGGCAGTTGTTGCCGTCACAGCTGTATCATGTAGCGGCGACACCGTGTCGCAATATTTGCATTGCACAGTGGTTCCGTTGCCCAGCAGTCCGGAGCAGCATCGCATTCGCAGTGGTGTCGTGCAGGCGCGAATGGCATCATGACACTTTGGTGGCGTGCGCACCATGGCAAGACCTCCACGGTCCAATAATCAACCGACAGTCAAGTGGTGGACAATCGTGACAGATGAATCAGAATAACCAGAATAGCCAGAATAAATTCGACAGTCCCGGCAGTGAACATGTACCTTGTGGAGGTCCGTCCGCCACAGTGGCCACATCTGCGTAAAGTCCGCGTGGTCAGGGCGGCCCGCGCGCGTCAACACCAACCAACCAACCAACCGAACAACCAACCAACCAACCAACCAGCCCGGCAAGACGAACCAACCGGACAACCGAGCGTCGCACGCGGCGCTCGGTACCACCGCAGCGGCCGCCCGGAGCTGGACGGCAATCAGAACACGGGCAGCGGTACGGCCCAGGCAGCACCAACTGCCGGCCGACTCACCGCCACTGCAGGCACCACACGGCACGCCACACAATGCCGCCGCCGCAGAGCCTCGTCGCCTGGTCGGCGCGCCGGATTTGTCTCGACGTCACACTCTCGCGCGCACACTGGCACACTCTCGCGCGCACACTGGCATACTCGCACGCACACTGGCATACTCGCGCGCGCACTGGCATACTCGCACGCACACTGGCATACTCGCGCGCGCACTGGCATACTCGCACGCGCACACTGGCACACTCTCGGGCGAAAAATGGCACATTCTCACACGCACACTGGCACACTCTCGCGCGCACACTGGCACACTCTCGCACGCACACTGGCACGGCAACCGTTCAGAACAAGGCCGTCAGGTCAGGGTCAGGTCTGGCCTGAAGAACGGAGGTGATATTGGCCCGAATGGTCACGACCAGGAATGCACCATACCTTACACTCACACACGGGCAGGCAAGGAGGCAACGCATCATACACACACACACCCTTTCTCCTAGTGACGACTTCAGCACAAACCAACTGGGAACGGAGCTCAGATCGCTCTCGTCATCGTACAATCAAACGGTGAGTAAAGGAAAACACTCATCATTATGCGGTCGGTATCCGGACATCGTACCATACGGGCAATAACAGGGTTGTGGCAGAAGCACACATCAGGTGAAGGTGGAGATACGCTCATCACACGGGGGTACGCCAGAACCACCGGAGGGCTGCTCAAAGCTGGGCAGTGTTGGTCTCCGATCGCAGAGGATAGCGGAAATAACGAGGCCAACAAGTCAGATATCGGCGCCGATCCAAGGAGATGCGACACCTGCAGAAGTGTGCAATTTCTGAGATATAAAATTGATATTTGAATTGGACTGTATTGCATTGAATTGTATTGCAATATTTGACTAAACCAACTTCTCCCTTTTCGGGACAAACGGAACGGAAACCGATCATTTCACAGCATAGCCAACCAGTGATCGTCAAGCATGACGAATCTTTTGCCGAACGACGTGAAAGTCGAGCGTGCAGTGGGCATCACTTCAACACACTACTCGATTTCGACGACCCCGCACTTTTGCACGGGAAGCGCACGCAGCAGCGAGCATGTCTGCAGGTGGCGATCAGCTCCTTAGGAGGGGCGCCGGAGGTCGGAGAGGTCGGAGAGGAGACACGGCCAGTGACACGGTCCACACGACCCTGGCCAGGGCCGGCCCGGCCGGCTACATACCTTCATGTGTAACGGCGTCAGCTGCCTCGGACGTCTGAAGTGCTCCTGAAACAGAACGCCACAGTCACACGCAGAACGGGCAGTGTGGGCAGTGCGGGCAGAACGGGCGGTGCTGACGAAGTCTTGCCGCGGGCGCCGCCTTACCTGACCGGCATCAGCACTTACTCCGATCGATGGTGGTGGTAGCCGGCGCTTCAGAGCGCGCCGACTACTTGGCTCACTTTGTGCCCATACTTACTCCACTTACCGATGCGACTCAGGTGCCAAGGTGTGCGAAGACGGAGCTGGCACTCAAGAGGAGTGCTCTGTAACACGATTGCACCCCTACTAGCGGCGCACTGATGTCCGGCTGTGTACCAGTCTGTGGAGCACTGATGTCCGGTTGTGTATCAGTCTGTGGAGCACTGTTGCCCTGTTGTGTGTCAGTCTGTGGAGCACTGATGTCCGGTTGTGTGTCAGTCTGTGGAGCACTGATGTCCGGTTGTGTGTCAGTCTGTGGAGCACTGATGTCCGGCTGTGTATCAGTCTGTGGAGCACTGATGCCCGGTTGTGTGTTAGTCTGTGGAGCACTGATGTCCGGCTGTGCACCAGTCAGTGGAGCTTTGACGTTAGATGGTGTACCAGCCAGTAGAACACTGATATTCTGCTGTGTACCCGTCGGCGGAGCACTTATGTCAGATGGTGTATCAGTCAGCACAGCACTGATATCAGACGGTGGACGTGTTGGTGTAGCACTGATGTCAGATGGTGGACAGATCGGTGTAGCACTGATGTCAGACGGCGGACGTGTCGGTGTAGCACTGATGTCAGATGGTGGACAGATCGGTGTAGCACTGATGTCAGATGGTGGACAGATCGGTGTAGCAGATGTCAGATGGTGGACAGATCGGTGCAGCACTGATGTAGGACGGTGTACGGTGACGGTGGCCGATAGACGGCGCGACGAGCCGGGCAGAGCCAGCGTGGCCCCTTTTTCCTTTTTTTTTTCTCCCCCCACTCCCATACCACCGTAACAATCACCGGTCGATAGCAAACACAGGGGATGTCTGACCATACAATAGTTGGTTGGTTATTTGGCTCGCATCGATTGTGTTGATCATACAGCACTCAAAGCTAGAAAAATCATCTCTCGTATGCCGATTGGGAGGCCATGTTGGCGCACCTTTTCATAGATATCCCATCGCATACATTATTTTCAAGGGCATCATTGACATTTTAATATAAACGGCCGTTGGAACACGATTATGGTTGTTTCTTTATCTAAACATGATAGTGTTGCCTGCAATGGTCTCCTATTCTGGCTTGGATGGCGTTACAGCGGTCCGCCGATCTGACCGCGGTTGTGCGACATAAAATTGGCTGTCGTTCTGACTGAGATCGGGGGGTTTAGGGGCGCATCAACTGCATAGGTTATACTGACTGAGATAACATGGCTAACTGCAACGAACCCGCACGACGCAGTGACCACAAGGCTTCCATTGTACACTACATCCCAGGTTTACACTACGTTCGGCCGGCAATGCTCACAACCTGGCCGCGGTGATGGGCGGGCAGATTATTTCAGAGACTGGGCAGCAAGCCGGCGACGGGAGGAAAGATGTTTGCTGGGGACTATGTGTTGCAGTGCACCTCTAATTAATGATAGAAACAAACGCTGCGAGAATAACACAAACATCACAACACAGCACAAACGCCAGACTGAAAAGTCGTTAATCGTATAGTGTAGGTATGCAGAACCAGTGCATAGCCATATTTTTTTTAAGGACGGGTGGCGACATAAAAATGTGGTGAAACAGAGAAAGCTCCCGGAGCGGAAAATTTTGGGTTTTGTTTAGTGAAAATCTCGCAATTTCTCGTTTGATCTAGTGCATTGTTTTGGGTGCTGGCGGGGTGAGGGGGGGGGGGACCCCCTTGGCTGCGCCTCCATATGGAACGTCTCGAACGACCGTGGAACGTTGTGGTCTCCCCACACTTGCGCCTTCAGTTAGCTCATCAGAGTACGGACAGCTCAGTTTTATTTCTTCCTGGAGAGGAAAATGTTCTGGGTGCAAAATCCAGAACAAGGCTGTTTTTCTAACTCTGTCCATAACCACCTCCAACCACATCCCTCAACCGGAGACCGCACAGATATTCGCTCAGCTACCGCTGGGCTATTATCTTTGCCTCAAAATTAGCTAGTCAGCTGGTTATTTATGGGCTTCGTTGTATGTTCACACAATGTGTTGTTGTATGCTCAAAATTAGCTAGTCAGTTGGGATTTATGGGTTTTATTCTATATGTCTGAGATGGTGAGACATGTCGGGAAGCGGCGGCGCTCCGTGACGTTCGATGAGCCCCGGAACCAGCAGCTGCGCCACAGCCGAGTGTTGTTTAACATACTCTGGGTGGAGCTGTCCAGGAGCGGGCGCCGCGCCGCCAGCCGTGGAGCCAGCCGTGGCGCCGCCCAGCGGCAGGCGGTCGAACTAGCCGGCGGCGACGCGCTACCACATCGGAGTCCTTCCTGTGAGCGACCGGCAGCGCCGACGCGCAGCCACATCGGACGCCTGGTGAGCGGCCGGCAGTCGTGGCACCCGCGGGCGACAGACGCACCCGGCCGGCCACACACTCAACTCCGACCTGTCGCCCGTGCTGCAGACTGCCCGCCGTGCTGCGGGCGCGACAGCTCTCCAGATGGCGCTGGTGGTCCAGACGATGGTCGTGGTGCCGGTCCAGATGATGGTCGTGGTGCCGGTCCGGATGATGATCATGGTGCCGGTCCGGATGATGATCGTGGTGCCGGTCCAGATGATGTCGTGGTGCCGGTCCAGACCATGGTCGGCGCGGTATGGTGTGCTGCCGGTCCAGATGATGATCATGGTGCCGGTCCGGATGATGATCGTGGTGCCGGTCCAGATGATGTCGTGGTGCCGGTCCAGACCATGGTCGTGGTGCCGGTCCAGGTGATGGTCGTGGTGCCGGTCCAGATGATGGTCGTAGTGCCGGTCCAGAGGATGATCGTCGTGTCGGTCCAGATGTTGATCGTGGTAGCAGTTTAGATGATGTTCGTGTTACCAGTCCAGGCAACGCCAGTAATGCCTCTCAGATCGATTATTATTGATTGATTATGAGTGTTTTTGGGTGCGTCAACCCCAATTCGTGCACACCAATTCTTGGCTGATTATGCTCGGCAATTTTATCTTTCTCCAGGGCCGCGCCGATATTTGACACGGTTCAATTGAGCTACAGGATGGGGCCACAATATTGGTGCACTACTCCACCCTGCCCCCCCCCACTCCAACCCCGACCATTGTCATCGGGTACATACATTACGAATCTATGTTGAAAATGATGACAAAGAAGCTTGCTGCTTGAACAAAATAATCCAAAGACCAGGTGCATATTATATATAGTGATGATACAAGACAAATTCGTGATGGTTACTCGGCGAGTGCCTACAAATTAGGTGGAGGCGTCTGTTTTTTTTTCTCTCCAGACAGTATTGGAACGACATTGCATTGCTTAGCGCACCTAATGTGTTTGGGTGACTGGTACGCATATTGTGCTGTGACATGTGATGGTCGGTTGTTCTACGGACGCTAACAGCCGTCCACTTCTGCGCAGCGCCACCGGGATGCCGCACCCCGCCTCCGCGCCCGCCGCCGTCGCCGCCGTTCGACCCGCAGCGCCACCTGTCGGCGGCCGACGCAGCTTCGGGTTCGGCGCGAGCCGCATCACCGGGCGGATGAGGCAGGTCGGCGGCCGCCGGCTCGGTGACGTCCGGACACAAGACCACGACCGACGAGCAGCGGCGTGGCACCGCCTCCCGCAGCGCCACCTCCTCCGTGTCGGTGACCGACGACGCCAGGCCGACGATGCCCTTCTGCCGGCGCTTCTTGCGCCGACGCAGCAACAGGTCACCAGGTCAACAGGTCCCCGGCCGCGGTCGGGCCATCCTCAGCCGCGTCAATTGAGAAGGGCCTAAAGTCGGGTTTGCGCGGTCGGCGCAGTCTGTGCGCATCCTCCCTGACGACCAGAGTGCTGTCCGGCAGGGTCGGCGGCGCACGGTTCGGCCACGACGGCCGCCGCAGCACGCTCGCGTCCTCGGCGTCCACGTCCTCATCCTCGGTGTGCTCGGCTACGCCGGCTCGTGATGTCCTCCGGCGGCGGCTCCTCCGGCGCGAGTCTGTCCGGCCGAGTCATTGGCCGGCTGTGGTCGGGCCGATGGCTCGGCCACAGGTGCAGACGACCCCAGCGGGAGCTGCCGCTCACCGGCGGGCGACGACGACGGCCGCGCGACTGGGCCGCCCCTCGCCGCCGCCGCCGTTGGCGCCGCCGCTGGCTGCCGCCCTGGCTGCCGCCCTGGCTGCCGGTCGGACTCGGCGTCTCCGCCCGGCGGCGCGACAGACGCCATCCGCGGCGGCGATCTTGGCGCGCCGGCGCGCCGCCGCCGAGTCCGACGGCCGAGACCTCGTCGGCGGCGACTGACCTTGAGCGCAGTCGGCTGCGCCATCGCCTCGGCTGCGTCCTCGGGGCGCGGCGCGGTGGCGGCACCTTCACCGCCCGCCACGGCCAGTCTCGGTCCAGGTCCACCACGCCCGGCTCGGGAACGGACGACGTCGTCGGCCGCATCACGTCCCGTCGCGTCACGTCGGGCCGTCGGCCGAGCATGGAATCCGTCTCGCGGGCGTCGCAACGCTTCCGACGGCGACCACGTCGACTGGACCCGGAGCCCTCCAGCGGCGAGCTTGTCTTACGATGTCCGGCGACGACGCGTTCCCCGCCACCGGACCCGACACGCTCGTGACACCTGTACGCCTGACTACACAGCCACGTGACTCTTTAGTGGTGACAAGGCATGCAGAAAGGTCCGCAATCCTTGTCCGCAATCCCGCAAGGTCCGTAACATCCGCTGGAGGATCTGGCAGCTGATTGTGTGGGTCAGGGCACGACACGGCGTCGGCGGAGTGAACGGCGGTGGAGGCGAGATCGTGCAGTTGGTATGGCTAAGATGTCTGTCGTGGCTTTAACCGATCGACGGGCGCAGTTCTGAAATGGGAACGACAAAAGTGATCCAGAGAACTGCTATCCAGTACTTGAACGTAGTTGTCCTACGCTGCGAGTTAGTTAGTTAGTTATTGCAGTTTAGGGGCGCATCGACTGCATAGGTCATCCTACGCTGCGAGCAGCGAGCACGGCGAGCGGAGAGTTTGCTGCGAGACGAAATATTTTTTTAATTAAATAGATTTAATCCGAGTTATTGCTGGGGTGGCTTTATGAACCAGGGTTCTATTGCTAAGCAGAGCTTGTTGCGTGAACCCTGGCCCCACCACCCGATCCATTAATTCCAGTTCAACGGCATAATTTTGACCGAAAGTTTAACGTGCCGTCAATGCACCGACACGGTCGCCCGGTAGCTCGTCCCCGGCCTTATCGGGCCAGCTGCCAACTGACCCTCCCAGCCGGGGGCTAAATGCGAGCGCGTGAAGCGACTCGAACCCTGTGTTGCCAAGACAGGAGAGACCAGTGCAGGCCAGCGCTCTAACCAACTGAGCTACCGGGGCGACAAATATGATAGACTGTCAGTGCCTGGTGGTGCAATTTTTGCGGTCGATGTCATTCTGCAGATCTGTGGCATTAAACTAGGATGGTACAAATGCCCCGTCATAGTGTGATGCGTGAGCCGACTGCGCAGTGGGAGACAGAGGCGGATCAAGGCATTATAATCGGCGGGACACCTGTTCTGGAGGGGCGTCATTTGTCCGGAGGATGGACGTTTTTTTTTACTCTGAGTGCCATCGGCTGAAAAATTAGTTGGGAGTGGAAAGGGGCATACAACTCCAGTTTTCCCCTGGATCCGCCAATGTCCGGTGGTGAGTTAGCACACGTAACACTGATCTTAATATAGTATCGCTAGTCTCTTCGTTGGCCCACATGTGTTGGCATATGGACGATGACCTGCATAAACGAACTACTTCAGCATCATACATCTTTGAAACGAGCACCATTGTACCAACTTTAAACGCGGTATATCGCTATCACCACCAGGGAAGTGATTGAACCATTTTGTCGGTTTGGGTATGTACCACGAAACCCATATTACTTGTTCATCACTTTTCCATATAAATCCATGTTGTTACGCGACACATCAACGGTGAGACTGATGAAGCCCGGAACTCCCGATAAATATACTGCTGATCCATTAGCATCCATACTTCCGGCAGAAATAAACTGGAGGGATCTACTGGAGGACACATCAATGTTGAGATTGATGAAGCTCCGAACGTTGTGGATACACCGGTGTCGTTGCTGTTATTGGGATTTAAGGACGCATTTACTCACCGGATACCCAACGTCCCAAATCGTACCCCGGAGCCAAGTACGGGACATTAAAACGCATCACAGTATCCTATGAGATTTCAGGACTGGGGCGTTGAGTAAAGACATCAGAGAACACCAGGTACCCATCCACACGTTACACCTGTCGCAGTGGGTGGGTCCGCTCAAAACCAACCGCAGTGGGGAGCGCGAATAATTCAGCAACACGACGCCAGCATAGTTACATCAGGGTGCATGACGTTGTGAAACGTAGTTGATCATGGTTGAGTGGTGCCGATCATGGCACGGCCAGCCACTATGCACCTGTCTTATCTGATTAAACTCAGGTGTTTGTCCTCGAGCGCCCTTCCCTTCAGCCAAACCCACGCAATTTGGGCGAGGTCCGAGGAGTAATTAGGCTAACATGATTGATCTGAAATATGACTTTCAATACGAATATTTAAGAATATATTGAATTCATAACATTTGGTACATTTAATGACACGATATTAAGTTTTTTCTGGGACCTTTCTGCCCATTTATATCAGAAAACCCAGGTCAGGATACGGGATACTGGGTAGGAAAATACCGCGGGAGTAAGTGCTGCCGAGCTCGGGATGGCGCCAATTGTCCAGTTCCCCGAGTTGCCGTCCGAGCACCAGACTTCATCATGTGCAGCTTCTCGACACGTCACCATGGCAACCACGTCACCACGGTAACCACGCAAAAACACCGCCAGTCAAACGGGCGAGATGTATATACCGCGTGTGTGCGACCCTGACGCCAGAACAGCTATTTCGCCGGAGCAGAAGCGGCGCCGACACGGTCAACATCGCTGAGCCGCCCACAGTCAGCAGGGCGGCATCGAACCCCGCGAATGCGGCAGTGCAACAGTGCAGAGTCCACAGGAGAGAAGTGGTCGATCGACATCGCGTGAGTCTGTCACGTGGTGTGCAGGTGATGTCCGGGAGAACCGTGCCCGGACAACGGGCAGTAGACAGAGACAGTGCCAGGAAAGGCTGCACAGAAAATACAGACAGCGATAGTTCAACAGATATATAGATCAAGAGGGGCATGTGACTGATGGATACGAATGGATTCAGATAGACAGTGAGCGGAAGAGCTCATACCACAGAGGAGGAAATACAAGTGGGGGGGGCAGATAATGACAGTGATGAACATAGTGTAGCAAGATAGGAATAAACTAACGTGTGAAGGGGAATGAGAAAGAGAGACTGCTAGATAGGAGATGAAGGTGGAGAGTCACACTGAGGAAAGCGGAGAGTCGAAAGCGGAGCGGAGAGTCGAGCGGTATGACGTCGTGAGTTTGCGCTTTAAAAGGGCAGCAGGGAACACTGCGCATCATCCACCTTCCACGCCTGGCCACTCCGCCAAACAACACTCGCTAGCAGTGGCGCAGCCAGGATTTTCTTAAAGGGGCACGACTTAAAAAAAAATATGATGAAGCAGGGAAAGCTTCTGGCGCGAAGTGCGCCGCCGAAAACTTAGTTTTGAGTGCTGAAGATCTCAAAATGTCTCGTTTGATCTAGTGTGTTTTTGGGTGCTAAGGGGGGGGGGAAGGGGCAGACCCCTTGGCTGCGCCTCTGCACGCTGGTCTACCGTAAACGAGCCGGAGACATCACAAGCGATCCTAGCGAAGGTCGTAGTATGCGATCACGAGTGGAGTATTCGCGCCACACTGGCCCGCGCCAAGCACACGACGACTGTAGCGCCTCTCGTGGCCGTCAGGCTATCACATTCACCGCCGGACGCCCCATGAAAGACACGCTAGCTGAAGGGACTAGCTGCTGACTGACCTGAGGTCAGCGACCTGCTGCCTCGTGGACATGGTGGTTGAAGCAGCGACGTCCGAGACGTTTGGCACCGCACAACTACAAGAAATTGAAAGCGATGCGTCCGTTCCTCGGACTAGGGGTAAGTAGCGGGACACTAGATCTACACTACACACGGATATAACGGAAAGCAGCGTGATATCACACAGTCACAGTCGGATACTCTTTGAATGTTAGTTGCCCTTAGTTTAACCCTGTCGGTGGTGTCGGAAGCGGCGCAGACGGGTCATCGTCTGCTACCCATTCGGCGCACCGTTTTACCGCCGGGGGCAAGATGAGAACCACCGTCTGCACCACTCGACGCGCCACAAGCATCGGAAACATATCGTCTCCAAACACCCCAAAAAGCGCGCCCCCGACTGGCCCTAGCACGTTCGTACTACTCGGAGCCCTTGTCGCCGCGCTCGCGCCTATACTCAAACTTATGCTTCGTGCACTTCGGGATTTTTGACTTGACGCTAAAGACTGGGGTGACCGTGTCTGCGACCACCCTGGGAGGAGAGGGCGGTGAGGGCGGGGGTGTCACGCGGGTGGGCTGCGGCGAGTGGTGGCGGGGCGGCGAGCCGGCGGCGGCCAGCGGCGGCGGACGCTCGTCGCACGTGACCGCCGCCGCCGTGCTCGGCGGGTCGCCCGCCTCCAGCACGATCTGCGTCACAAACGAGGTGCTTTGCTCGTCCACCGACGCCGACGACTCGTCGGCACGTCCGGCGCGCGACGACGACGTGGCGGACGTAGCGGACGAGCCGGGCGAGGGCAGGTCTGCCTCGGACGAGGACTCGGTCTTGTAGTCGGGAGAGGCGCCCGACAGCGCGGCGTCGGGCGACGAGTCAGCCGCGTCAGGGTGGCTCAAACTCGAGGTGGACGGGGTGGGGCGGATGCGAGCGGAGCCGGACGAGCAGACTGACGACGACGTAGAGCCGCGGCCCGCAGACGGCGGCGGTTTGTGGCGCACGGCCAGGCCTGCCGAGTGGCTGGCGGCCGCCGCCTCTCGCGACCCAACCGACCTCGAGCTGGTGGAGGACATTGACCTCGAGCCAGTGGACGACATTGACCTCGAGCTAGTGGAGGACGCTGACCTACCGCTGGCAGAATGAGACGTCGCCGACGTTGTTAACTTCTCGCGCGCGCCACCACCCTTCTTCATACGCTTGGCCGCCGGCTGGTCAGCGTCACCTGCCACCAGCTGGGCGGACTGGTAGGACGCCGCCGACGCGGTGGACTCGTCGCTGGAGCGCAGCCGCTCGAGGCTGGCGCGCCAGTGCTGGTCGCGCTCCGAGAGCGGCTGGTGCCGGATGCGGCAGAACGGCACCGACGCCGGCCTGGCGCTCAGGTCGGGCTCGCTGTACACGAACTGCAGCACGTCGGGCGACGCCACCGTGCGCATGAACACCTCGGACGTGGCGCGGCCCGTTGGGAAGTGGCGCGGCGTCGACGGCATCGACGCCGAGGCGCGCTCCGGCGTCGGCGCCGCGGCCGCGTCGGCGCCGACACTGTCGTCGGCGGACGCGCGCTGCTCCACGCCAGACCAGGTGACGGTGGACTGGTGCGACGGCGCGGCAGCACGCTGCGTTGGCGACTGCACGTGCGCGATCGAGATGTCGGCCACGGTGACCACTTTCTCCGCCGTCGTTGAACTTTCGTCGATTTTTAAGGTGACGTCCCCGGTCGGACCAGCGCCGGCGACATCGGCTCCGGGGGTAGACGCCGCCGGACCGGCACCGTCGGCGGCGGCGTCGAGGGCGATGGTCGTCACGTACTGGATGTCATCGACGTGGCGTTCGCCATCGGTCGGCTCCGTGACGATCTTGGTCACATACTGGCGCACGGCGGTCGCCGGCGCCGCACTCGGCCCGGCGGCTGGATCGACCGTCGCCGGCACCACAGTGCACGTGACCGCCTCTGGCGACGGGTCGTACCCGCACTCGAGCACCGTCGACGCGACGGTCACGACGGCGTGCGTGCCTGGCTCACCCGAGACGGACCGAACCGACCGTTCGGGCGTCTGACTTTCCTCCTCGACGACAGAGGCCGCCAGGAGGTCGGTGGGGTCAGACTCGCGGTGCCGACCACTGCTCGCAAGTTCTCCGACCGATGACACCTCCGCTGTGGTCGGTTGATGGCCAACGGTGTGGAAGTCGGCGCCATCCCGCAGTTCTGCTGTCTCGGTGGAACTCTGGCGGAAATCGTCCATCCTCTCGGCGTGTGAGTCGTCCGCCACACCTGTGGTGTGCGCAGACGTAGAATATGTGACCCGCAACCCCGTTGGATGCCCTGCTTCGTCGGCTATGGCGGAGCACACCGGCTTCATTTGGCAAAAAACATCCGGGTCCACGTTGACATCGAGCATCTTGTGACCTCCGGATATTGGCTCCACGATATCTGTGACTTCCTTTGTGACAACATCGTGTTGTGACTTTGCGCTGTGACACTGGGTTGTCGCCTTCTCTGCCATCCTCTGTGACTCAACAACTTCCATTGTGACCTTGTCATCCGAAGACGTCATTGCTTGAATACTGCTGGCAGCCTCAACATCTTCGGGAAGTCTTCCGGTCTCAGAATCTCCGCCTGACAGCTGTATCGGAGCGCCACTAACTGTGGACACCTCGCCACCGCCATCGTCATCAACCTCGTCACCATGTACCTTGTCTAGCTCCTCGTCTACGGTGCCCAGCTCCTGCTTCATCGCCAGCACGAATTCCTTGTTCTCGGCAAGTGGCGCCGGCGTTGAGTCCGGAGTCGGAGTCAGCTGAATCCCCGGCCGGATCTCGCGAACCTCCTGTCGCATCTCACGCTGCATCAGCTGGATTTCGGCCAGCAGCGCCGCCAGGTCTGCCTCCGTGTACTCGTCAAGGACGCGCTCTTGTGGAGGCAGCGGCCGCGCGTTTTCAACCGTCCGGGTCACCACGGTCACCCGCTGACCCGAGCTGGGCCGCTTCTCCACCCGCACGCGCAGTAGTGCGCCCGACTTCAGGTACAATGCCACCGGCTTCTCCTTGCTCGGCGTGCGCGGCGGAGTGGCGGCGAGAGCTTCGGCAAGTTCAGAGCTGAACCGCTCCTGCAGCTCGGCAGGGGTCACACCCACATCCGACTCGGTCTGGCGCGCAGCCCTAAAACGCGCCAGCTCCCGAGAGATGATCTCCTCAGCGTACAGCGCCTCGCCCCGCGCTGCGTCCACGGATTGTCGCCGTTCGTGTTGCGCCGCATCAGCCTCCTTCTGGCTGTGGCGGCTCCAGATCACCATCGGAATTCTTCAGGTGAAGTGGTGTGGATTCAAGTGGCACTGGTGACATGGCCTCTGCACCAGCTACAGCTGAGTGAGTTGATTCATCACACCCGACCAACGCATGCATGGGTCTCTCGCCCTCTGCTGTCGTTGTATGACTGGCCTTGTGTTCCTCCTCGGTAGATGTTTGCATGTTGGTCACCGCCAGCTCCATTTCCGTCGTTGGTTCGCTGACAGGTATGCTGCAATCGTCCGCCAATGTTGAACTGGCATGCATTTCGTGATCGACATTCGCGGTCGCCCGACTTACTGGAACGCCATGTTCCACTTCAAGTAGCTGACTGGCAGACATACCGTCATCCTTCTCCATTGTCGGACTGATAGATATGTCATGGTCTTTCCCCGGAATGCCATGGTCTTCCGTTATTGTCTGAATTGAGGATACACCACAGTCAGTATGAATTTGCTGTAATGGGGTTGTCCCTGATTCCTCCTTCGCTTTTGGAACGGCGTCAGATTTAATTTCCTCCTTTATTTTCGGATCAGTAGTTTCTTTCTCCTGTAATATTTTCGAAGATGTGCCGGGTCCCTGGACATCCTGAACTTTCAGAGCAGCCGTCTCTTTCTTCTCAGTCGTTTTTGGGAGATCAACGGTCGATTGTACCTCGTCCGTTTTCTGAGCAGCGGCGGTGACCAGCTCCTCATCGCTCTTCGAAGCGGCGTGGGGCTCCTGGTCCTCCTCGACTGTAGTTGCCGCGCCAATATCTGAATGCGAGTCGGAAATGCCAGCCGTTGGAGAGTCTTCGACCTTCCCGCCAGCTTCGCCGGCATCTGCTTCTGCTTCGTCCGTGTCGGCCGGTTCGCATCGCCACTCGGCAAGGATGGGCATCTCGTCAAACTCGCCATCGGTGCTGGAAGTGTCGCGTCGCTGCCGACCCTCCTTGGTAGTCTCCGACGGCGACATCTCCCACACGTGAGACATTGTATCCTCCGTGTTCTCCTGCGGGCTTGACTCCAGCGCCGCCATAACCGCCTCGGTTGGGGCCGAGGACGAGGAGGACTGCTTCAGGGTCAGCGCCGAGTTGCCGGACAACTCTTCGGTAAGGGAGGCTGCGTGCACACCGCTCAGCTCATCGACAACACCGGCAACGTCGCTCTCTTGGCGCCATTCTGTTGCAGTGGGAGCAGGTGCGGAAGAGGCTTGAGACTCAGATCCGCGTTCATGGTCAGCGTCTGCGGTCGTGGGAACTACGGGTTCCGGAGGCATCTCGAGCTTATCTTCATTGATGGAGGTTGCCGCCCCTACCGGCTCTGGATCGAAGTCTGAAGCTTGGGTTTGGTCAACCAACGGGACAACATCCAATGGTGATGGCTTATCAATGTCGTCCACAGCTGTCGTGTCAGGGGAAATTATCGACTCTCCACAGCGATCTAAAATGTGTGCAGACAGTAATTCGATGTCCTTGGTAGCAGGCACTGACGTCTTGGATTCATCCACTGCGAAAACAACACGGCGTCGAGTGATTTCATGCAAGTCGTCTTCTCGCGGCTCTACGGCATCAGTAGTCGACATCCGCGGTTCAGCTACCGGGCTCTCTCCTCCATCAGGCGCTGCACCCTGAGCCGAAGTTGATGCCATTGCCGACGACTTGCTTTCACAAGTATCTGTTGCTGTTTCAGCCACCATTTTGCGACCGTCGCCAGCTGAAAGACCCTCTGCAAAGCTCAGAGACTCCTCAGCAATATAGTGATCAGTCACTGTTGTGGTGGCACTTTGTTCAGAACAAACCTCTCGGTGAATGAGAGGTTCTTCATGTATGCTCTCTGCCGCTTTCGGAGCAACACAGTCACCTGACAATACTTTTACGTCAACCAACGTCTTCTCGGTATACACTTGTTGATCTGTGAACTCCACATCAGTTTTGCCCTGACTTGGGACCCTCTCAGATGCTGTGACGTCACTCAACTCCATTTCAAACCGGGAATCGCAGACCTTGTCTCCAATGTGATCTTTCTTTTCATCATCTGGGAACTTGACACTTGTCTGGGGACCAACCCGAGACGGAATTTCAACGCTATCGGAAGCAACCTGATCGGCGGGGCTCCCTGTCTTCTCCCAGCCAGACGAGGTAGCAGTTCCTGCAGCATCGACAACGTTCACATCAGCCGAGGATGACGACGCTTCTCTGGTGTCCTCCAGGTTAGAATAGCTGGAACCATCATCGGTGACGTCATCTGTGGCAGATGGCGCCACAATCAGCGACTCGTCATCTTGCTCGTCACACTTCCACGGTTCGACGCCCTCGGCGATTGACGGCGGCTGGCAGCTGAGCGAACTGGGGCTTAACCGCGGCCATTGTTCCGTGAACGCGAAGCCGGACGGCTGAGCGAACGTGTCTACCGGCGACTTGGCGTGCCATTCGACAATCCTGCTCACCGTCAGTCGTGCTTTGTGGTCATCGTGCGGGGCCTCGTCGATGGACGACATCCGCGAGTCGAGATCAAGCTTCGGCGTGCGCCTGCCGCGCTCCAGTGTTTCGACCAGCTGCTCTTCACTCTCAAGCTTTTTCACTGCATCTGAGTCGAGCTCACGGCGTGCCTCGCGCTCCTCCTCCGCCAGCACCACGTCGAACTCGTCGACGAAGCGAGGCACGATCTCGAAATCGCCGGCCGCCGCCTCGCTCGAGCCGGCCGGACTCACCTCCTCGTCGTCGGGCCAGTCGACGATCTCCGGCAGCGAGCTGTGCAGCGAGCCGTCGACCGACTCGGCGCTGCACGGCCCCAGCTCGTAGGTGGCCGAGTCGAGCGACCGAGTACCGTCGACCTCGTCGCGTGTCAGCAGGCCAGAGCGGAACTGCAGCCGCGCAGTCGTGTGCACCACCTCCTCGACCAGCTCGGCGCGCACGGTCGTCTCGGCACGTGACTGCGAAACGAACTCCTCGGCAGGCGCCAGCTGATCGCCCAGCAACTCGGCCGCCTCGGCCGCCAGCGAGTCGGAGCTCGACTGGTGCACCAGCCAGAGCGCCTCCTCGCCAGCTGACGACGAGTCGACGACGGCGGCAGCCGGCTCCGTGTCGTCAGATGACACCAGCTCGAATGAGCTGGTCGACGGTTCCTCCGGATGACTCGGGTCGGTTACAGCTCCTCCATCCACCCCGACGGACTTTGCGCCAAAACGGTCCGCCATAGACACCTCTGTCGCTGAGTGAATGTGCGGCCCTGGTCTGCTTGGCGGTGACGATTCGGTGCCCAGCGCGCTCGTGGATGGGGTGCGTATGGACGCGTCTTCCTCCATGTGGACAGAGGTGCTGGGGTCTGCCAGCGAAGATTGCACCCCTGCCGGGTCGGCCCGCACTGTGCACTCCACAGTGATCACATCAAGGGACAGACGTCTGTCTGGCGACGTCACGTCATGGGACAGACTTCTGTCTGGCGAAGAGACAGACTCTACCTCAGCTGGGGATTCAATTAGTACGCCGGGATCCAACGGTGAACTCTCGGATGTTGACAGCATCTCCTCATACTTGGAGGATTTGTCATCTGATTTTACTGATTCGTCGCTAGCATGTACGACTTGATCAAGAGGCACAGATTCACATGTCACTAGACGCGCGGGAGATTCATCCGCACCATAAATATACACCTCATCCGCATCTTCAGGTGACTCCTCCTGGTCCCAGGATATTACGGCGTCATCTTTGTCACTGCCGGTCGACTGGCGCACCACCTGCATCGGTGGTGTACCTTCCCTGTGTGCTTTTCCATCCTCCGCCACGCTGGGATCCCAAGGCCTTCGTACGGGCTCCGACGACTCCCACACGTGTTCAACCTGGAACTCCTCCTGTATCGCCGTGCCTTGCCGAGTGTGCACGCGTCGGTCCAAGCACTGTGATGCCACTGGAGACACGTCGGAAGGTGTCGAGGAGCCACCGGCATCGTCAGAGCCAGGCAGCCACTCACCGGCCTCGGGAACAGCTTCGGGAACATCGCTCGCCCTGGCAACGGAAGACATCACACCTGGCCACTCAGCTGGCGCCTGCTGGGCCACGTCGGTAATTCCAGTTGTTTCAGTGGGTCCAACAGTTTCGATGATATCATCAGCCTTGCCCAAGCTTTCCGTAGTCACATCTGTGGCTGGCACATCAGCGACTATGGTAAATTTGGTCCGATAAATATATTTGTCTTCACTAATCTCAGAGAGGTCAGCTGATTGCTGCTCTACGCCTTTCTTTTCCCTGGCCGCGGTAGTGGTTTTCTCATCAGCTACGTCAACATAGCGGGCCACGTCTACGGACATGAACCCATCCGTCGCCTCAGGCACTTCAACTGATTCTATATCGGGGACATCGGATGCTTTTTCATCGGTCACCTCAACAGATTCCATCTCGGGGACATCGGATGCTTTTTCATCAGCCACTTCAGCAGTCTGCCGATCGGTCACTTCAGCATGTTTTTCTTCAATTACTTCAGCACTACCATCGGTATGCTCTTCTGGCTCGTGCCGAACCGCTTCGATAGACCCCTTCCCAGACAGTTCGGAGACCTCCTGTTCCGTTTTTTCAGGGTGTTTCAATTTTGTGACATCAGAAGTCTCATCTTCGACAGCCTCAGTAACCTCAGCGGGAACAGTGTCTTCAGTCACCTCACTTAGCATAGCATCAGTTAATTCAATAGCTTCAGGAATATCCACATATCCCTGATGGGCTATCTTCATGCCATCCATGGGTACGGCATCTTCCGTAGGTCCTTCATCACTGAATTTCACAGGCTCAGAAGCAACCACGTGCTCTTGATCAGTCACCTCAGTTACTCCAGTTGGTTCCTCCTCCGATAATTCAGTGGTCTTTTCCTTGGTCACATCAGTGAGTTTGGCATCAGCAATGCTAGTGATCTCAGCATACTTCGTCTCAGTCGTGGCAGACATATCTTTCACAGACTCCTCAATGACATCAGTCACTGCATGAAGACACTTCTCTTCCTGAGTCTCATATGTAGGTTTTTCATGGGGATATTCCGGCACTCTGACCGGCTGATCCTCCATGATTTTCGTCGGTTTGCCCTCACCCGCGTGAATAGGCTTTTTGTCATGTACTTCAGTCTCTTGCGAATCTTCCCGTGAAGGCTGACCTTGAACATCAGCTGGAGGTTCAGCAGCAACATCAACTGGCGCATCTGCAACTGCCTCAAAGGAATCACGAACGACGTCCGGAATTTCGAAAACCGCGGAATAAATAGATTCGTCAATTTTTTCCCCTGACAAGTATGTAATTTCAACGGCAGCAGGCGGTTTGTCATCAGCACATATCTTCCGCAACTTTCCAAACTTAGAGCCACCTACTTCAACAACCTCTCTAGCTCCTTCATGTATTTCGCAGGGTGAAGAACCTAAGGTAACATCCAATGTTGGCTTTACATCCAAAATGCTCCAATCGATCTCAGTTGTGCGGGAAACCTCACGAGTGTCGAAATCTGGCTCAACTACGCCACAAACTTCATCACTTTCACTTCGATCCCCTTTACCACCATCCTCCCCGCGATCCCCACTGCTAGCTTCGTGTGAAGTCCACGTCTCTGAAGGTGCCGAGACCGACACCACCACCCAGTCGTCAGTTGACTCTGGTACAGACTCAGCCGCAGCCTGACTCGTCCACTGGTCAAGGAACTCTGAACTGGGGTCCGTGCGTGCAGTTCCTGGTTGCGTCAAAGCATCAGTGTCGACTGTCAGCTTGGTCACCAGTCCAGGGGTGTCGGAGCCCGCCAATGCGTCAATCACGGTGTCCAGGATTGGCCCCTTGTCCAAATCCGGAGAGGACTCAAACAGCACAGCATCAACTTCACTGGCAACGGAAACGCCGCCAGTGGGAGGCTCACATGGCTGAGTAAGGTCATGGCCCACAGAAACAAAGGACACCGACGCATCACGACTGTCATCTAACATCACATCTGACGACGGCACCACGTCCAGATCAGTGTCAGCATCAGGAACCGCTACCGGCTCCACGTCGGCAATGATCGGCACATCGGGTCGAGTCCCACCTACAACGTCGCTAGCCACACTCCAATCGAAAGTGTACTCCATGGGAATTTCAGATACGTCATAGGATGTCGATTTAGTTGTTTCACTGACATCAGGTAATTTCCATTCAACGATTTCAGCAGGCTTATCGAATGTAACATCAGTGGGTTTCTCCTCAGATGATTCAATGTGATCAGTCGGTTTCCCTTCCACGATGTCAGTGGCAGCTATTTGTTTTCCATTCGTCACCGCAATAAGTTCAGTAGATAAGTTGTAAGTCACCTCAGCGACATCGATGGATTTTTCCTTCCTCCACTCAGTGATTTCAGTTGGTTCACCCTCCAACTTTTCAAAAGTCACAATGGGTTTATCTCCTGTCACCTTCAATGGTTCAAACTCGACAATTCCAGTAGCTTCAGGTTCCTCTCCCGACACATCGGTGACCTCAGTTGGTCTCTCCAATGCTACAACAGCAGGCGCCTCATCCAAAACATCAATGGGCGTTCCTCTCGGCACCTCGGTGACCCTAGAAGTCAACTCCACTGTTACATCAGCGGGATGCTCCTCCGATGCCTTGGCTGACTTCTCTTCCGGCACCTCAATGACCTCGGTTAGTTCGTCAACTGTAACCTCAGTGGACTTCTCACCCGGTACTTTAGTGACCTCAGTTGCTATCTCTAGTGCTACATCAGTGGGTGCATTCGATTCATCACTGGGCTTCTCACCCAGAACCACGGTGGTCTCAGTGGGCTCCTTCTGCGTCACGTCGGCGGCCTCAGCTTGTTTCTCCGTTGCTACATCGGCGGGCTTCTCCTCCGGTACCTCAGTGGGCTTCTCACCCGGCACATCCGATATCTCAGTGGACTTCTCACCCGGTACCTCGGTGACTTGAAGTAGCTTCTCCGATGTTACATCAAAGGGCGCGTCCTCCGGTAACTCAATAGGCTTCTCAGCCCGCACCTCGGTGACCTCAGTGGGCTTCGTTTCCGGCACATCGGTGACCTCAGTTGGTTTCTCCACTGCGACATCAGCGGGCTCCTCCTCCGATACCAGAGTGGGCTTCTCTCTCGGGACATCGGTGACCTCAAGTGGCCTCTCCGCTGTTACATCAGAGGACGCCTCACCCGGCACCTCCGGTAACACAGTGCGCTTCTCACCCGTCACCTCGGTAACCTCAATAGGCTCCTTCTGCGGCACCTCGGTGGCCTCATCTTGTTTCTCTGTTGTCACATCGGCGGGCTTCTCCTCCGGTACATCTGATGGCTTCTCACAAGGCACCTCGGTGACCTCAGTGGGCTTCTCTTCCGGCACCTCGGTGACCTCGGTTGTTACCTCCACTGTTACATCACCGGCACCCTCCACTAATACATCAGTTAGCACCTCGATAACTTCAGATGGTATCTCCAATGCGACAACAGGGGTCTCGTCGTCCGATGCATCAGTGGGCGTCTCTTTCGGCACCTCGGTTACCTCAGTAGGTTTATCCGTTATAACATCAGCGGGCTCCTTCGTTATCTCAGCGGTCTTCTCACTCGGCACCTCCGTGACCTCCATAGCTTTCTCCACTGTTACATCACCGGGAGCTTCCTCTGATACATCAGTGGGCACCTCGGTAACATCAATTGTTCCCTCTGCCGTAGCATCAGCGGGCTCCACCTCGGGTATCTCAGTGTACTTATCTTTCGGTACCTCCGTGACTTCCAGTAGTCTCTCCGCTGTTATATCAGAGGGTGCTTCTCCCGGTGCCTCAGTGAGCTTCTCTCCCGGCACCTCAGTGCCAACAGTAGGCTCCTTCTGCGGCACCTCGGTGGCCTCAGCTTGCTTCTCCGTTGTTATATCGGCGGGCTTCTCTTCAAATAAATCTGAAGGCATTTCAGCAGGCACCTCAATGACCTCAGTTATGTCCACTTTTACATCAGCGGGAGCCTCCTTTGATACATCAGTGGGCACCTCGGCGACCTCAGTTGGTCTCTCCAGTGCGATAACAGCAGGCTCCTCGTCCGATACATCAGTGGGTGTCTTTCTGAGCACCTCGGTGACATCAGTTGGTTTGCCCACTGTTTCATCAGCGGGCTCCTCCTCCGATACCACAGTGGGCTTCTCTCCCGGAAGCTCGGTGGTCTCAGTGGGCTCCTTCTGCGGCACCTCGGTGGCCTCAGCTTGTTTCTCCGTTGCTACATCAGCAGGCTCCTCCTCCGGTACCTCAGTGGGCTTCTCACCCGGCACATCCGGTATCTCAGTGGACTTCTCACCCGGTACCTCGGTGACTTGAAGTAGCTTCTCCGATGTTACATCAAAGGGCGCGTCCTCCGGTAACTCAATAGGCTTCTCAGCCCGCACCTCGGTGACCTCAGTGGGCTTCGTTTCCGGCACATCGGGGACCTCATTTGGTTTCTCCACTGTGACATCAGCGGGCTCCTCCTCCGATACCAGAGTGGGCTTCTCTCTCGGGACATCGGTGACCTCAAGTGGCCTCTGCGCTGTTACATCAGAGTACGCCTCACCCGGCACCTCCGGTAACACAGTGGGCTTCTCACCCGTCACCTCGGTAACCTCAATAGGCTCCTTCTGCGGCACCTCGGTGGCCTCATCTTGTTTCTCTGTTGTCACATCGGCGGGCTTCTCCTCCGATACATCTGATGGCTTCTCTCCCAGCACCTCGGTAACCTCAGTGAGCTCTTCCCCCGGCACCTCGGTGACCTCAGTTGTTACCTCCACTATTACATCACCGGCACCCTCCACTAATACATCAGTTGGCACCTCGATAACGTCAGATGGTGTCTCCAATGCGACAACAGGGGTCTCGTCGCCCGATGCATCAGTGGGCGCCTCCTTCGGCACCTCGGTTACCTCAGTAGGTTTATCCGTTATAACATCAGCGGGCTCCTTCGTTATCTCAGCTGTCTTCTCACTCGGCACCTCCGTGACCTCCATAGCTTTCTCCACTGTTACATCACCGGGAGCTTCCTCTGATACATCAGTGGGCACCTCGGTAACATCAATTGTTCCCTCTGCCGTAGCATCAGCGGGCTCCACCTCGGGTGTCTCAGTGTACTTATCTTTCGGTACCTCGGTGACTTCCAGTAGCCTCTCCGCTGTTATATCAGAGGGTGCTTCTTCCGGTGCCTCAGTGAGCTTCTCTCCCGGCACCTCAGTGACATCAGTAGGCTCCTTCTGCGGCACCTCGGTGGCCTCAGCTTGCTTCTCCGTTGTTATATCGGCGGGCTTCTCTTCAAATACATCTGAAGGCTTTTCAGCAGGCACCTCAATGATCTCAGTTATCTCCACTGTTACACCAGCGGGAGCCTCCTCTGATGCATCAGTGGGCACCTCAGCGACCTCGGTTGGTCTCTCCAGTGCGATAACAGCAGGCTCCTCGTCCAATACATCAGTGGGTGTCTCTCTGAGCACCTCGGTGACATCAGTTGGTTTGCCCACTGTTTCATCAGCGGGCTCCTCCTCCGATACCACAGTGGGCTTCTCTCCCGGAAGCTCGGTGGTCTCAGTGGGCTCCTTCTGCGGCACCTCGGTGGCCTCAGCTTGTTTCTCCGTTGCTACATCAGCAGGCTCCTCCTCCGGTACCTCAGTGGGCTTCTCACCCGGCACGTCCGGTATCTCAGTTGTCTTCTCACCCGGTATTTCGGTGACTTGAAGTAGCTTCTCCGATGTTACATCAAAGGGCGCGTCCTCCGGTACCTCAATAGGCTTCTCAGCCCGCACCTCGGTGACCTCAGTTGGTTTCTCCACTACTACATCAGCGGGCTCCTCCTCCGATACCAGAGTGGGCTTCTCCCTCGGGACATCGGTGACTTCAAGTGGCCTCTCCGCTGTTACATCAGAGGGCGCCTCACCCGGCAGCTCCGGTAACACAGTGGGCTTCTCACTCAGGACATCGGTGACCTCAAGTGGCCTCTCCGCTGTTACATCAGAGGGCGCCTCACCCGGCAGCTCCAGTAACACAGTGGGCTTCTCACTCGGGACATCGGCGACCTCAAATGGCCTCTCCGCTGTTACATCAGAGGGCGCCTCACCCGGCAGCTCCGGTAACACAGTGGGCTTCTCCCTCGGGACATCGGTAACCTTAATAGGCTCCTTCTGCGGCACCTCGGTGGCCTCATCTTGTTTCTCTGTTGTCACATCGGCGGGCTTCTCCTCCGATACATCTGATGGCTTCTCACACGGCACCTCGGTGACCTCAGTGGACTTCTCTCCCGGCACCTCGGTGCCCTCAGTGGGCTTCTCTCCCGGCACGTCGGTGACCTCAGTGGGCTTCTCTCCCGGCACCTCGGTGCCCTCAGTGGGCTTCTCTCCCGGCACCTCGGTGCCCTCAGTGGGCTTCTCTCCCGGCACCTCGGTGACCTCAGTGGGTTTCTCTCCCGGCATCACGGTGACCTCAGGTGGTCGTTCTAGTATTACACCAACGGGCGAGGCAGATACCTCAGTGGGGTCATCCCCCGGCACCTCGGTGAACTCAGTTGTTACCTCCACTATTACATCACCGGCAGCCTCCACTAATACATCAGTTGGCACCTCGATAACCTCAGATGGTATCTCCAATGCGACAAAAGGGGTCTCGTCGCCCGATGCATCAGTGGGCGTCTCCTTCGGCACCTCGGTTACCTCAGTAGGTTCATCCGTTATAACATCAGCGGGCTCCTTCGTTATCTCAGCGGTCTTCTCACTCGGCACCTCCGTGACCTCCATAGCTTTCTCCACTGTTACATCACCGGGAGCTTCCTCTGATACATCAGTGGGCACCTCGGTAACATCAATTGTTCCCTCTACCGTAGCATCATCGGGCTCCACCTCCGGTATCTCAGTGTACTTATCTTTCGGTACCTCCGTGACTTCCAGTAGCCTCACCGCTGTTATATCAGAGGGTGCTTCTTCCGATACATCAGTGAGCTTCTCTCCCGGTACCTCAGTGACATCAGTAGGCTCCTTCTGCTGCACCTCGGTGGCCTCAGCTTGTTTCTCCGTTGCTACATCAGCAGGCTCCTCCTCCGGTACCTCAGTGGGCTTCTCACCCGGTATCTCGGTGACTTCAAGTGGCCTCTCCGATGTTACATCGGAGGGCGCGTCCTCCGGTACCTCAATAGGCTTCTCAGCCGGCACCTCGGTGACCTCAGTGGGCTTCTCTCCCGGCACCTCGGTGACCTCAGTGGGCTTCTCTCCCGGCACCTCGGTAACCTCAGTGGACTTCTCT
This sequence comes from Ashinkailepas kermadecensis, assembly GCA_034440615.1. Classification (NCBI taxonomy): domain Eukaryota; kingdom Metazoa; phylum Arthropoda; class Thecostraca; family Neolepadidae; genus Ashinkailepas; species Ashinkailepas kermadecensis. The sequence continues at coordinate 406,106 of JAOTOM010004926.1, read as the reverse complement.
TCTGACATCCCGGTGACCTCAGTTCGTCGTTCTAATTTTACACCAGGGGGCGCATCAGATACCTCAGTGGGCTTTTCCACCGGCATCTGGGTGACCTCAGTTATCTGCAGTGTTACACCACCCGGAGCCTCCTCTGATACATCGGTTGGCACATCGATTACCTCAGATGGTCTCTCCAATACGACAACAGGCGGCTCGTCGCCCGATGCATCAGTGGGCGTCTCCTTCGGCACCTCGGTTACCTCAGTAGGTTTATCCGTTATAACACCAGCGGGCTCCTCCGTTATCTCAGCTGTCTTCTCACTCGGCACCTCCGTGACCTCCTTAGGTTTCTCCACTGTTATATCATCGGGAGTTTCCTCTGATACATCAGTGGGCACCTTGGTAAAATCAGTTCGTCCCTGTACTGTAGCATCAGCGGGCGCCTCCTCCAATACATCAGTAGACTTATCAGTCGGTACCTCGGTGACCTCAGTTGGTCTTTCCACTGTTACATCACCGGGCTCCACATCCGGTACCTCAGAGTACTTCTCTCTCGGTACCTCCGCGACTTCCAATAGCCACCCCGGTGTTACATCAGAGGGTGCTTCTTCCGGTGCCTCAGTGAGCTTCTCTGCCAGCAGCTCGGTGGCCTCGGTAGGCTTCTTCTTCGGCACCTCGGTGGCCTCAGCTTGCTTCTCCATTGCTACATCAGTGGGCTTCTCCTCCAATACATCTGAAGGCTTCTCATATGGCACCTCGATGACCTCAGTGGGCTTCTCTCCCAGTACTTCGGTGACCTGAGTTGGTGTGCCCAGTGTTACATCAGCGGGCTCCTCCTTCGATACCGCAGTGGGCTTCCCTATCGGTATATCGGTGAATTCAAGTGGCTTTTCCGCTGTTACATCAGAGGGCACTTTCTCCGATACATCAGTGGGCTTCTTTCCCGACACCCCGGTGGCATCGGTAGGCTCCTTCTGGGGCACCTCGGTGCCCGCAGTAGGCTCCATCTGCGGCATCTCAGTGACCCCAGTAGGCTCCTTCTGCGGCACCTCGGTGACCTCAGTAAGTTTACCCAATGTTATATCAGCGGGCTCCTCCTCCGATACCAAAGTCGGCTGCTTTCTCTTGATCTCTATAATTTCAAGTAGCCTCTCTGCTGTTACATCAGATGGCGCTTTCTTTGGTACCTGAGTGGGCTTCTCTCTCAGCACCTCGATGATCTCAGTAGGCTCCTCCGCCGGAACCTCGGTGGCCTCAGCTTGCTTCTCCGTTGCTACATCGGCGGGCTTCTTTTCCGATACATCTGTGGGCTTCTCAAGCGGCACTTCGGTGACCCCAGTGGGCTTCTCTCCCGGCACCTCGGTGGCCAAAGTTGGGCTCTTCACTGCTAGAGCAGCAGGCTCCTCGTCCGATACATCAGTGATTGTCTCCCTCAACACATCGGTGACCTCAGTATGCTTCACTTCCGGCATCTCGATGACCTCAGTTAGCTTGCCCACTGTTACATCAGCGGCCTCCTCCTCAAATACCGCAGCGGGCTTCTCACCCGGCACCTCCGGTACCTCTGAGGGCTTTTCACACGGCACCTCGGTGACCTCAGTGGGCTTCGCTTCCGGCACCTCGGTGACCTCAGTGGGCTTCGTTTCCGGCACCTCGGTGACCTCATTTGGTTTCTCCACTGCGACATCAGCGGGCTTCTCCTCCGATACCAGAGTGGGCTTCTCTCTCGGGACATCGGTAAATTCAAGTGGCCTCTCCGCTATTACATCAGAGGACGCTTCACCCGGCACCTCCGGTAACACAGTGGGCTTATCACCCGGCACCTCGGTAACCTCAATAGGCTCCTTCTGCGGCACCTCGGTGGCCTCATCTTGTTTCTCCGGTGTCACATCGGCGGGCTTCTCCTCCGATACATCTGATGGCTTCTCACACGGCACCTCGGGGACCTCAGTGGACTTCACTCCCGGCACCTCGGTGACCTCAGTGGGCTTCTCTACCGGCACCTCGGTGACCTCAGTGGGCTTCTCTCCCGGCACCTCGGTGACCTCAGTGGGCTTCTCTCCCGGCATCACGGTGACCTCAGTTGGTCGTTCTAGTATTACACCAACGGGCGAGGCAGATACCTCAGTGGGCTCATCCCCCGGCACCTCGGTGACCTCAGTTGTTACCTCCACTATTACATCACCGGCAGCCTCCACTAATACATCAGCTGGCACCTCGATAACCTCAGAGGGTCTCTTCAATGCGACAACAGGGATCTCGTCGCCCGATGCACCAGTGGGCGTCTCCTTGGGCACCTCGGTTACCTCAGTAGGTTTCTCCGTTACTACATCAGCGGCCTCCTCCGTTATCCCAGTGGGCTTATCTCTGGGCACCTCGGTGGCCTCAGTTGTTATCTCCAGTGTCACATCTTCGGAAGTCTCCTCTGATACATCAGTGGGCACTTCGGTAACATCAGTTGGTCTCTCCACTGTTACATCACCTGGCTCCACCTCCGGTACCTCAGTGTACTTCTCTTTCGGTACCTCCGTGACTTCCAGTAGCCTCTCCGCTGTTACATCAGAGGGTGCTTCTTCCGGTGCCTCAGTGAGCTTCTCTGCTGGCAGCTCGGTGGCCTCGGTAGGCTCCTTCTGCGACACCTCGGTGACCTCAGCTTGTTTCTCCGTTGCTACATCGGTGGGCTTCTCCAATACATCTGAAGGCTTCTCACATGGCACATCAGTGACTTCAATGGGCTTCTTTCCCAGTACCTCGGTGACCTGAGTTGGTTTGCCCAGTGTTACATCAGCGGGCTCCTCCTTAGATACAGCAGTGGGCTTCTCTCTCGGTATATCGGTGAATTCAAGTGGCTTCTCCGCTGTTACATCAGAGGGCACTTCCTCCGATACATCAGTGGGCTTCTCTCCCGACACCTCGGTGGCATCGATAGGCTCCTTCTGCGGCACCTCGGTGACTTCAGTAGCTGTGGCACCTCGGTAACTTCAGTAAGTTTTCCCACTATTATATCAGCGGGGTCCTCCGATACCACAGTCGGCTGCTCTCTCTTGATCTCTATAACTTGAAGTAGCCTCTCTGCTGTTACATCAGATGGCGCTTCCTTTGGTACCTCAGTGGGCATCTCTCTCGGCACCTCGGTGATCTCAGTAGGCCCCTCCTCCGGCACCTCGGTGGCCCCAGCTTGTTTCTCCGTTGTTACATCGGCGGGCTTCTCTTCCGATACATCTGAGGGCTTCTCAAACGGCACCTCGGTGACCTCAGTGGGCTTATCTCCCGGCACCTCGGTAGCCAAAGTTGAGCTCTTTACTGCTAGAGCAGCAGGCTCCTCGTCCGATACATCCGTGGTTGTCTCCCTCAACACCTCGGTGACCTCAGTGTGCTTCACTTCTGGCACCTCGATGACCTCAGTTAGTTTGCCCACTGTTACATCAGCGGACTCCTCATCAGATACTACAGTGGGCTTATCACCCGGCACCTCCGGCACCTCTGAGGGCTTCTCACACGGCACTTCGGTGACCTCAGTGGGCTTCGTTTCCGGCACCTCGGTGACCTCAGTTGGTTTCTCCACTGCGACATCAGCGGGGTCCTCCTCCGATACCAGAGTGGGCTTCTCCCTCGGGACATCGGTGAATTCAAGTGGCCTCTGCGCTGTTACATCAGAGGGCGCCTCACCCGGCAGCTCCGGTAACACAGTAGGCTTCTCACCCGGCACCTCGGTAACCTCAATAGGCTCCTTCTGCGGCACCTCGATGGCTTCATCTTGTTTCTCTGTTGTCACATCGGCGAGCTTCTCCTCCGATACATCTGATGGCTTCTCTCCCGGCACCTCGGTGACCTCAGTGGACTTCTCTCCCGGCACCTCGGTGACCTCAGTGGGCTTCTCTTCCGGAACCTCGGTGACCTCAGTGGACTTCTCTCCCGGCACCTCGGTGACCTCAGTGGGCTTCTCTCCCGGCACCTCGGTGACCTCAGTGGGCTTCTCTTCCGGAACCTCGGTGACCTCAGTGGACTTCTCTCCCGGCACCTCGGTGACCTCAGTTGTTATCTCCACTGTCACATCACCTGGAGCCTCTACTAATACATCAGTTGGCACCTCGATAACCTCAGATGGTCTCTCCAATGCGACAACATGGGGATCATCGCCCGATGCATCAGTGGGCGTCCCCTTCGGCACCTCGGTTACCTCAGTAGGTTTCCACGTTACTACATCAGCGGGCTCCTCCGTTATCTCAGTTGGCTTATCTCTGGGCACCTCGGTGGCCTCAGTTGTTATCTCCAGTGTCACATCATCGCGAGTTTCCTCTGATACATCAGTGGGCACCTCGGTAACATCAGTTGGTCCCTCTACTGTAGCATCAGCGGGCGCCTCCTCCAATACATCAGTGGACTTCTCACTCGATACCTCGGTGACCTCAGTTGGTCTCTCCACTGTTACATCACCTGGCTCGACCTCCGGTACCTCAGTGTACTTCTCTTTCGGTACCTCCGTGACTTCCTGTAGCCTCTCCGCTTTTACATCAGAGGGTGCTTCTTCCGGTGCCTCAGTGAGCTTCTCTGCTGGCAGCTCGGTGGCCTCGGTAGGCTGCTTCTGCGGCACGTCGGTGGCCTCAGCTTGTCTTTCCATTGCTACATCGGTGGGCTTCTCCTCCAATACGTCTGAAGGCTTCTCACATGGCACCTCGGTGACCTCAGTGGGTTTCTCTCCCAGTACCTCGGTGACCTGAGTTGGTTTACCCAGTGTTACATCAGCGGGCTCCTTCTTCGACACCGCAGTGGGCTTCTCTCTCGGTATATCGGTGAACTCAAGTGGCTTCTCCGCTGTTACATCAGAGGGCATTTTCTCCGATACATCAGTGGGCTTCTTTCCCGACACCTCGGTGGCATCGGTAGGCTCCTTCTGCGGCACCTCGGTGACCACAGTAGGCTCCTTCTGCGGCATCTCAGTGACCTCAGTAGGCTCCTTCTGCGGCACCTCGGTGACCCCAGTAGGCTCCTTCTGCGGCATTTCAGTGACCTCAGTAGGCTCCTTCTGCGGCACCTCGGTGACCCCAGTAGGCTCCATCCGCGGCACCTCGTTGACCGCAGTAGGCTCCTTCTGCGGCACCTCGGTGACCGCAGTAGGCTCCATTTGCGGCATCTCGGTGACCTCAGTAAGTTTACCCACTGTTATATCAGCGGACTCTTCCTCCGATATCACAGTCGGCTGCTCTCTCTTGATCTCTATAACTTCAAGTAGCCTCTCTGCTGTTGCATCAGATGGCGCTTCCTTTGGTACCTCAGTGGGCATCTCTCTCGGCACCTCGGTGATCTCAGTAGGCTCCTCCTCCTCCGGCACCTCGGTGGCCCCAGTTTGTTTCTCCGTTGTTACATCGGCGGACTTCTCTTCCGATACATCTGAGGGCTTCTCAAACGGCACCTCGGTGACCTCAGTGGGCTTCTCTCCCGGCACATCGGTGGCCAAAGTTGGGTTCTTCACTGCTAGAGCAGTAGGCTCCTCGTCCGATACATCAGTGGTTGTCTCCCTCAACACCTCGGTGACCTCAGTGTGCTTCATCGCCGGCACCTCGATGACCTCAGTTAGTTTTCCCACTGTTACATCAGCGGCCTCCTCGTCAGATACCACAGTGGGCTTCTCACCCGGCACCTCCCGTACCTCTGAGGGCTTCTCACACGGAACCTCGGTGACCTCAGTTGGTTTCTCCACTGCGACATCTGCGGGCTCCTCCTCAGGTACCAGAGTGGGCTTCTCTCTCGGGACATCGGCGACTTCAAGTAGTCTCTCCGCTGTTACATCAGAGGGCGCCTCACCCGGCAGCTCCGGTAACACAGTGGGCTTCTCACCCGGCACCTCGGTAACCTCAATAGGCTCCTTCTGCGGCACCTCGGTGACCCCAGTAGGCTCCTTCTGGGGCACCTCGGTGACCCCAGTAGGCTCCTTCTGCGGCACCTCAGTGACCTCAGTAGGCTCCTTTTGCGGCATCTCGGTGACCTCAGTAGGCTCCTTCTGCGGCACCTCGGTAGCATCGGTAGGCTCCTTCTGCAGCACTTCGGTGACGTCAGTAGGCTCCTTCTGCGGCATTTCGGTGAGCCCAGAAGGCTGCTTCTGCGGCACCTCAGTGACCTCAGTTGGTTTATTTTCCGGCACCTCGGTGACCTCAGTAGGTTTCTCCACTGTTACATCAGCGGGAGCTTCCTCTGATACATCAGTGGACTTGTCTCTCGGTACCTCGGTGACCTCAGTAGGTTTCTCCACCGTTACATAAGCGGGAGCTTCCTCTGATACATCAGTGGACTTCTCTTCCGGCACCTCGGTGACCTCAGTAAGTTTATCCACTGATGCATCAGCGGGAGCTTCCTCTGATACATCAGTGGGCACCTCGGCGACTTCAGTTGGCCTTTCCAGTGCTACGTCAGCGGGTTCATCCTCAGATACGTCAGTGAGCTGCTCACTCGGCACCTCGGCTACCTCAGCAGGTTTCTCCGTTGTTACATCAACGGGCTCCTCCGTTATCTCAGTGGGCTTCTCGCGCAGCATCTCGGTGAGTTCAAGTGGCCTCTCCGCTGTTATATCAGCCGGCGCCTTCTCCGGCACCTCACCGTACACTTCGGTGGCCTCAGTGGTCTTCTTTTCCAGTACCTCGGTGACCTGAGTTGGTCTCTCCACTGTTACATCAGCGGGTTCCTCCACCGATACATCAGCGGTCTTATCTTTCGGCACCTCGATGACCTCAGTCGGTTTCTCCGCCGTTACATCTGCGGGCTCGTCCTCCGATACATCAGTGGGCTTCTCCACCGACACCTTGATAACCTCAAGTGGTGTTTCCTCAGCAATATTAATGGGCTTTTCACAGGGCACCTCGGTGACATCAGTTGATCTCTCCACTATTGCAAAAGCGGGCTCCGCCTCAGATACCTCGGTGGGCTTGTCACCCGGCATCTCCATGACCTCAAGTGGTTTCTCTGTTGTTACATCAGCGGGCACCTCCTCCGATACATCACTGGGTTTTTCTTCCGGCACTTCGGTGACTTCAGTTTGCTTCTCCGCTGCTATATCGGCGGGCTCCTCCGATATAGCAATGTGCTTCTCTTTAGGCACCTCGGTAACCTCAGGTGGTCTCTCCATCGCTACAACAGCGGGCACCCCTTCCGATATATCAGCGGTTTTCTCTCTCGACAACTCGGTGACCTCAGTTGGTTTCTCCACTGTTATATCGGCAGGCTTCTCCTCCAATACCTCGGTGAGCGCACTTGGTTTCTTAGCTGCTACATCAGTGGCCTCCTCCTCCGTTGTATCAATGGATTGATCTGTTGTCACTTCAACCGATTTCACTTCTTTGACTAAAGGGGAAACCTCATCGGTCGCTTTCGGGACTTCAGCGGGCATGCTCTCTGGAACATCCGGAGGTGTCTCATCTAGCACTTCAACAGCTTCAGACGGCTTTTCCATTGGGCCGTCACCAATATCAATTGGTTTGTCGCCTGTTACGACAGAGTGCATTTTCTCCGCTGTGTCAATGGATTTGGGCTTGGTCACTTCGGCTACCTTTTCCTCTGTGATTTCGGTGGGAACTTCATCGGTCGCTTCCAGGACTTCAGTGCGTATGTCCTCTGTATCTGCCGACAGTTCCCCCTTCGCCACTTCAATGGCTTCAGCAGGTTTCTCCCTGGGCAACTCACTGATATCAATTGGTCTCTCCTGTGCTACGACAGCGAGCTCTTCCTCTGCTGTGCCAATTGGTTTCCCTCTCGTCATTTGCGCTGGTTCCTTTTCTGTCACTTCAGCGACAATGTCATCGGCTGCTGCAGAGACTTGAGTGGGTGTGTCCTCCGTCACGTTCGACGGCTCATCCTCGGCCAACTCAGGCAGCTCCTCCCGGATATCATCCACTGCAGTCGGTGTCTCCCCTACCTCCTCAGTGGACACCTCCTGGGTTCCTTTCGTGGGCTCCTCCTTTATCACATCAGTTTGTTTTCCTTGGGTGAAGTCAGCGGGTACTTCTTCGGCTAGTTCAGTCAATTCCCCTAGCTTAGGTTCATTCACTTGCCATGCGCTCCCATCGGTCACTTCGGCAGCTTCAGTAGGCACCTCGCTCATCCCAGGCAACTGCATTACCTCGGTTGGTTTCTCCTCGATCACCCCTGTGAGTTCACTTGGTGTGCGCTTCACCTTAGCCGCTTTAACGACCTTGGCGATTTCACCATCAGCAGCTATATCGGATGCGTCTTGCTGACCTGCGAGCGCATCGCGAACCTTCTCGCCGATCTTGCTAGCCAGGAAGACAGGACCCAAGATGACCGCTCCCGCAGCCATTTTGACCATTGCCATACCCCTCGAATGCTCCTGGTCACCTTCCGGAACACCAGATCGATCACGTTGCTCCGGAATACCCGAATATGCCGTTGGTGCATCATCCGCAGCAGAAGGTGACTCCGAAGCCGTCGCGGGCTCCGAAGCGGACCGAGGCTCTGCTGTATGTGCGCGAGCTGTGTCCACATTTACAGGTATGTCGTCCTCATGCTTGGAGAGTAAACCATCAGTCACCGACTGGCTAACATCGGTGTTGTCACCAAAACCCAGAGGTATTTCATCGATTATTCCCGAGATATGAGATAACTTAACCCCAGTCATATCGCTTATGCCAGTTGGCATCTCCTGAGTAGCATCGAGATCATCGAAGTGTCCCTCGTCTATAACACCCATCTCCTCATCTGGTTTTTCTTCTAGCATTTCGCTTTCATTAGCGGGTTTCTCTGCAGCGGCTATCTCCCCAGGCAGTTTACCCTCCTTGACATGAGGTTCCCCGGAAGGTCTTACTGGAGTGACAGCAGTTTTCGCAGGGGGTTCCTCCTCGGTAGCATCAGTCGCCTGAGAAGGCTTCCACTGGGTGGCATCAATCTCATCAGAGGGTTCATCTACAGTGACCCCAGGAAGTTCCTCCCCAGCGACATGAGCATCCTCGGATTTCACTTGGATTTGATCAGTAAGCTCAGAAATTTCTACCTCAACAACATCAGCCTCATCAACGAATCCGCTAGTGATACTGGTACGCATAAATGGTAGTTTCTCATTAGCATCAGTTCCTTCCTAAGGAACTTTCTGAAGTGAGCATCTCCTTACAGGGTTCAATTCCACCGACATCAGCCTCCTCAGGAAGCTTCTCTCTCGTGTCCTTAGTCTCCTGAGATAATTTGTCTGCGAAGACAGTAGTCCCCAAAGACGGTTTAACCACAATGATATCAGTCATTTCAGACGGTGCCACTGGAGGGACTATACTCCTCTGTGACAGATCGTCTTCAGTAGCAGCAATTTCATCAGTGACGTCGGACGGGTCAAATGTTTTCTCCTCAGTGACACCAGTTTCTAGGCTATCCGCAGTGACATCAGCTTCCTGGAAGGATTCCTTTGTGTCAGAAACTATCTTTTCAAGACGTTCATCTTCAGTGATATCAGCCTCTTCAAGGGGCTTCTCTGGAGTTGGAACAGCTTCCACATATGGCTTCTCCTGAATGGCATCAGGCTCGTCAGGGGATTTCTCGACATAACTAGCAATGTCCTCGGTGATGTTCTCCGCACTAACATCAGTCTTCTCAGAAAGCTTCTCATCAGCTACATCAGGCTCTTCAGAAAGCCTCTCTGTAGTGACAATAGTCCGTTCGGTGATATCAGTCTCCAAATGTGTCGAAATGGCTGAGGATACTGAAGCCCCTTCAGTGGCTTCAGTATCCTCAGAGCGGTCTTCGTCGGCAACATCAGCATCATGAGGCATCTTCTCGGGAGAAGCATCAATTTGCTCACCGTGTATCTTCTCAGTTAAATCTATTTCCGTGGAGGATTTCTCCACAGTTGCATCAGCCTCCTGAGAGGGTTGATCTACAGCCGCAATAGATTCCCCAGGTTTCCTTTCAATAGCATCTGTCTCATGGAAAGTGCTCTTCTCAGAGGCATCTGCTTTCTCGGAGGACTTCTCTTCACCTGTATGGGTCCTGTCGAAAGCCTTATCCTCAGTAACATGAGCCTCCTCTGAGGGCTCAACCGAGGTGGTAATAGTCTCTTCAGCGACATGAATCTCCGCGACGGACTCAGTGGCAACAGTCTCCTCCGAGAGCTCCTCCTCTATGACAGCAGTCCTCTTAGCGACGTCGGACTCGTGAAGGTGTTTGCTTTCAATGACACCAACTTCCTTAGATATGTTCTCTCCAGTAGCAGTAATTTCACCACATACTTTCTCTTCAGTGATACCAGTCTCCTCCGATGGTTTCTTCAGAGAGTCATCAGCTATGGTAGGAATTTTATCCTTGATAAGGTCCATGACTTCGGTAGTTTGCAAGATCTCTTCCTGGGATTCGCCAGCGACTTCGGTGATTTCCCGTAACACAGGCACCTCAGGTCGTTGTTCCTCACTCACACGAACCTCTGCCATTTCAATCTTCTTTCTTGCTCCACTACCAGTGACTTCTGTCGTCTCTGACACAACAATATACTTTGATGGATCTTCCTTGGCCATGTCAGTGGGTGCCTTCTTGGTCGCCTCGGATAACATTTCAGTGGCTTCGCTTACCCCGGCTACCTTGGGAAGTTTTCCCTCCAATCGCTCAGTCGCTTCAGTGGGCCTGTCCTCGGTTAGTTCGGTGTGTTTCTCCCAAGTCGTTTCAATCGCATCAGGGGATTCAGCCCGATCAACAACACGGGATGCATCAGGAGCATCCTGCTGTACAGATAATGCATCACGGACTTTTTCGCCTATCTTACTGGCAAGCAGGATCGGGCCGAAGATGGCGGCACCCGCAGCCATTTTGAGCACTGTCATGCCTTTGGAAGGCTCCTCGTCACTCTTCAAGATATCAGAGTATTTAGATGAAGTGTCATCTGTTAGAAGGGAAGGCTTGGAGGCTAAGATATGCTTGGTATCCTCCGCATACGTGTCGTCGTCGTCGATTGTTTTCAAAGGCACGCCAGTCACGTCCGATGATTGCTCATCAGTTGCACGGGACGCACCAGAGTACCTCTCGGCAGCAGCTTCAGTCTTGAAAGATAGCTCCTGGGCAGCAACAGTTACACCGGCATCTTCTTGCTCAGTGACATCATTTGGATCTGAAGACCTGCCAAAAGCGAATTCAGTCCGTCTAGTCGCCTCCAAAGCCCTGTCCTCAACGGTACCAACGACGTCAACAGTCTGGTCCTCAGTGACGACCGGTACCTCAGTCATCTCAGAGGGCTCCTCCTCAGTCGGATCTTTCGGTTCCGCGAGTATTTCTTCAGGGGCCTTTACAAACTCAGTCACTTGCTTGAGTTTTTCTACTGTGGCATCAGCCATCTCAGAGGGCATTTCCGTCTCAGTTGGTATCTCCACTGCCACATGAATGGGCTTCTCTACCAGCGCCTCAGAGATTTCAGTCATCTCCAATGTTACATCAACAGGCTCCTCCTCCGATACATCAAAGGCCTTCTCACTCTTGGTGACCTCAGTTAGTCTCTCTACTGCTACATCAGTGGGCTCATCCGGTACATCCGTGGGTTTCTCTCCAGATACCTCGGTGACCGCAATGGGCTTCTCTGCTGGCACCTCGGTGATTTCAGGTTGTCGCTCCACTGCTACATCAGTGGGCTTCTCTTCCAGCACCTCCGTGATCCCAGTGGCTACCTCTACTGTTATATCAGCGGGCTCCTCCTCCAATATACCAGTGGGCGTCTCTTCCGATACCTTGGTGACATAAGTGGGCTCCTCTCCTGGCACGTCGGTGACCTCGGTGGGCTTCTCTCCCCGTACCTCGGTGATCTCAGGTGGTCTCTTCACTGCTACAACTATGGGCTCCTCCGATACTTTAGTGGGCTCCTCTCTCGGAACCTCGGTGACTTGAATTGGTGTCTCCGCTGTTACATCCGGGGGCGCCTCCTCCAATAAATCTGTGGGCTTTTCTCCCGCGCCCTCGACGACCTCTGTTGGTTTCTCATCTGCTACAGTGGGCTCCTCCTCTGATGCATCAGTGGGCTTCTCTCCCGGCACTTCGGTGTCCTCAGCTGGTCTCTCCGGTGCTACATCAGCGGGCTTCTCCGGTACCTCAGTGGGCTTTTCCACCAGCACCTCCATGACCTTAGTTCGTTGCTCCTCCGATACATCAGTCGGCTTCTCTTCCAGCACCTCGGCGATCTCAGTTGGTTCCTCCACCGCTACATCAGTGGACTTTTCTTCCAGCATCTCGGTGACTTCAGTTGTTATCTCAATTGTTAAATCAGAGGGCTCCTCCTCCGGTACCTCGGTGAACTTATCCCCTGGACCCTCGGTGATCTCAGTTTGTATCTCCACCGATACATCAGTGGGCTTCTCCTCCGATACGTCCGTGGGCTTCTCTCCCGGCACCTCGGTGACCACAGATGGGCTCTCCAATGCGACAATAGCGGACTTCTCCGATACATCAATTGGCGTTTTGTCCGGCATTTCGATGATCTCACTTGGTATATCAGCTATTACATCAGAGGATTCCTCCCCCGGTACCACAGTGGGCTTCTCTTTCGGCATCTCAGTCATCTCGGTTATCATCCCCAGTGCTACAAGAGTGGGCTCCTCCTCCGATACATCAGTGGGCTTCTCACTCGGCACCCCGGTGACCTGAGATGGTCTCTCCACTACTACATCAGTGGGCTGCTCCTCCGGCACCTCGGTGACCCGAGTTGGTCTGTCCACTGGTACCACAGTGGGCTCCTCCGATACTTTAGTGGGCGTCACTCCTGGAACTTCCGTGACCGGAACTGGTGTCTCCGCTGCTGCATCAGCTCGCACCTCCTCCGTTACATCAGGGAGCTTCTCTTCCAGTACCTCAGTGGCGGAAGTAGGCTTCTCTCCCGGCAGCTTGGTGACCTCGGTGGGCTTCCCTCCCGGTACCTCAGTGACGGCAGTGGGCTTCTCTCCCAGCACCTCGATGACCTCAGTGGGCTTCTGTCCCGGCACCTCGGTGATCTCAGTTGTTATTTGCAGTGCTATAAGAGCGGGCTCCTCTGATAGATCAGTGGGCTTCTCTCCGGATACCTCGGTCACCTCAGTGGGCTCCTCTCCCAGCACCTCGGTGACTTCGGTGGGCTTTCCTCCCGAAATCTCGAGGACCTCGGTGAGCTTCTCTGCTGGCACCTCGGTGACCTCGGTGATTTCGGTGGGCCTTTCTCCCAGCACCTCGATAACCTCGGTAGGCTTCCCTTCCGGCACCTCGGTGACTTCAGTTGGTCTCTCCACTAATATATCAATTGGCTTTACTTCCAGCACCCCGGTGACTTCAGTTGTTATGTCCAGAGTTAAATCAGCGGGCTCCTCTTCCGACGCCTCAGTGGGACGCTCTCCCGGCACCTCAGTGATCTCAGTTGTTATCTCCAGTGCTACAGGAGCGGGCTCCTCCTCTGATAGATCAGTGGGTTTCTCTGCCAACACCTCAGTGACGGCAGTGGGCTCCTCTCCCGGTACCTCAGTGACGACAGTGGGCTTTTCTCCCAGCACCTCGGTGACTTCGGCGGTTTTTTCTCCCGTCGCCTCAGTGACCTCGGTGGGCTCCTCTCCTAGCACCTCGGTGATTTCAATGAGCTTCTCCTCCGGCACGTTGGTGATCTCAGTTGGTATCTCTACTGCTACATCACTGGGCTTCTCTTCCAGCACCTTGGTGGTCTCAGCTGTTATCGCCAATGCTACCAGAGCGGGCACCTCGGTTACATCAGTGGGTTTCTCACCCGATACCTCGGTGACCTCGGTACGTTTCTCCGGTGTTACATCAGCGGGAGCCTGCTCAAATTCACCAGAGGGCTTCTCGCCTAGCACCTCGGTGATCCCGGTTGGTCCCTCCACTGCTACATCAGTGGGCTTCTCTCCCGGCACCTCGGTCACCTCAGTCGGTCTCTGCAATGCTACAATAGTAGGCTCCTCCGATTCCTTAATGGGTGTTTCTCCCGGCACCTCGACGACCACACTTGGTTTCTCAGCTATTACATCAGCGGGATCCTCCTCCAGTGCCTTAGTGGGCGTCTCTCCCGGCACCTTCGTGGCCTCAGTTGTTATCCCCAGTGCTACAAAAGCGGGCTCATCCGATACAACAATAGGCGTTTCACCCAGCATCTCGACGAGCTCTGTTGGCCTCTCCGCTGCTATTTCAGTGGGCTCCTCCTCTGATACATCAGTGGGCTTCTCTCCCGATACATCGGTGACCTCGATGGACTCCTCTCTCGGCGCCTCGGTGACTTCGGTGGACTTTTCTCCAAGCACTTCGGTGTCCTCGGTGGGTTTCTCACCCGGAACCTCAGTAACCTGAATTGGTATCTCCTGCGATACATCAGCGGGCTTCTCGCCTAGCACCTCAGTGATCTCAGTTGGTCTCTCTACTGCTACATCAGCGGGCTTCTTTTCCAGCACCTCGGTGATCTCGGCTGTTATCTCCAGTGCTACAAGAGCGGGCTCCTCGGACACATCTGTGGGTTTCTCTCCCGATACCTCAGTGATTTTGGTGGGCTTTGCTCCCGGGACTTCGGTGGGACTTTCTCCCGGCATCTCGGTGACCTCGGTAGGCTTCTCTTCCGGCACTTCGGTGACCTCAGTTGATCTCTCCACTGCTACAACAGTGGGCTTCTCCACTGGAACCTCAGTGACCTTAATTGGTGTCTCCGGTGTTACATCAGCGGGTGCCACCTCCGACATATCAGTTGGTTTCTCGCCTAGCACCTCAGTGATCTCAGTTGGTTTTTCCACTGCTTCATCAGTGGGCTTCCTTTCCATCACCTCGGTGACTTCATTTGCTATTTCTACTGATATATCTGCGGGCTCCTCCTCCGCTACGTCAGTGGGCTGCTCTCCCGGCACCTCGGTGATCTCACTTGTTATCTCCAGCGCTACAAGAGCGGGCTCCTCCTCGGATAGATTAGTGGGCTTTTCTCCGGATACATCGGTCACGTCAGTGGGTTCCTCTTCCAGCACCTCGGTGACTTCGGTGGGCTTTTCTCCAGAAATCTCGAGGAACTCGGTGAGCTTCTCTGCTGGCACCTCGGTAACCTCGGTGATTTCGGTGGGCCTTTCTCCCAGCACCTCGATAACCTCGATAGGCTTCCCTTCCGGCACCTCCGTGACTGCAGTTGGTCTCTCCGCTAATACATCAGAGGGCTTTTCTTCCAGCACCTCGGTGACTTCAGTTGCTATCTCCATTGTTAAATCAGCGGGCTCCTCTTCCGATACCTCAGTGGGCCGCTCTCCTGGCACCTCGATGATCTCAGTTGTTGTCTCCAGTGGTACAGGAGCGGGCTCCTCTGATACAGCAATGGGCTTCCCTCCCAACACCACAGTGACGGCAGTGGGCTCTTCTCCCGGCAACTCAGTGACGGCAGTGGGCTTTTCTCCCAGCACCTCAATGACTTCGGCGGGCTTTTCTCCCGTCACCTCGGTGCCCTCGGTGGGCTCCTCTCCCAACACCTCGGGGACTTCAAGGAGCTTCTCTTCCGGCACGTTGGTGATCTCGGTTGATCTCTCCACTGCTATATCACTGGGTTTCTCTTCCAGCGCCTTGGTGATCTCAGCTGTTATCGCCAATGCTACCAGTGCGGGTACCTCGGATACATCAGTGGGTTTCTCACCCGACACCACAGTGACCTCGGTAGGTTTCTCTTCCGGCACCTCGGTTACCTCAGATGGCCTCTCTACTACTACATCAGTGGGTTTCTCACCAGATACCTCGGTGACCTCGGTAGGTTTCTCTTCCAGCACCTCGGCGACCTCAGTTGGTGTCTCCACTTCTACAAAAGCAGACTCATCCGATACAACAGTAGGCGTTTCAACCAGCACCTCGACGAGCTCTGTTGGCTTATCCGCTGCTAGATCAGTGGGCTCCTCATCTGATACATCAGTGGGCTTCTCTCTCGGCACCTCAGTAACTTCGGTGGGCTTTTCTCCCAGCACTTCGGTGTCCTCGGTGGGCTTCTCACCCGGAACCTCAGTAACCTGACTTGGTGTCTCCTCCGATACATCAGTGGGCTTCTCGCCCAGCACCTCAGCGACCTCAGATGGTCTCTCCACTTCTACATCAGTAGGCTTCTCCTTCAGCACCTCGAAGACCTCAGTTAGTCTCTCCGGTGTTACATCAGCGGGAGCCTCCTCCAATACATCAGTGGGCTTCACGCCTAGCACCTCGGCGACTTCTGGTCTATCTTCTGCTACATCAGTGAGCTTCTGTCCCAGCACCTCGGTGAATTCATTTGTTACTTCTACTGCTATATCTGCGGGCTCTTCCTCCGCTAGGCCAGTGGGCTGCTCTCCCGGCACCTCGGTGATCTCAGTTGTTATATCCAGTGCTACAAGAGCGGGCTCCTCCTCTGATAGGTCCGTGGGCTTGTCTCCGGATTCCTCGGTGACCTCAGTGGGCCCCTGTCCCGGCACCTCGGTGACCTCGGTGGTCTTCCCTTCCGGCACCTCGGTGACTTCAGTTGGTCTCTCCACTAATACATCAGTGGGCTTTTCTTCCAGCACCTCGGTGACTTCAGTTGTTATCTCCATTGTTAAATCAGCGGGCTCCTCTTTCGATAGCTCAGTGGGCCGCTCGCCTGGCACCTCGATGATCTCAGTTGTTATCTCCAGTGCTACAGGAGCGGGCTCCTCCTCTGATAGATCAGTGGGCACCTCTCCCATCACCTCAGTGACGGCAGTGGGCTCTTCTACCGGCAACTCAGTGACAGCAGTGGGCATTTCTCCCAGCACCTCCGTGACCTCGGTGGGCTTTTCTCCCGTCACCTCATCGACCTCGGTGGGCTTCTCTCCCAGTACCTCGGTGACTTCAATGAGCTTCTCGTCCTGCACGTTGGTGATCTCAGTTGGTCTCTCTACTGCTATATCACTGGGCTTCTCTTCCAGCACCTTGGTGATCTCAGTTGTTCCCGCCAATTCTACCAGAGCGGGCTCCTTGGATACATCAGTGGGTTTCTCACCCGATACCTCGGTGACCTCGGTAGGTTTCTCTTCCGGCACCTCGGTTACCTCAGTTGGCCTTTCTACCACTACATCAGTTGGCTTCTCTTTCAGCACCTCGATGACCTCAGTTGGTCTCTCAGGTGTTGCATCAGCGGGAGCCTTCTCCAATACACCAGTGAGCTTCTCGCCTCGCACCTCGGCGGCCTCAGTTGGTGTCTCCACTTCTACAAAGGTGGGCTCATCCGATACAACAGTAGGCGTTTCACCCAGCACCTCGACGAGCTCTGTTGGCTTCTCCGGTGCTAAATCAGTAGGCTTCTCTCCCGATACATCAGTGACCTCGGTGGGCTCCTCTCTCGGCGCCTCGCTGACTTCGGTGGGCTTTTCTCCCAGCATTTCGGTGTCCTCGGTGGGCTTCTCACCCGGAACCTCAGTAACCTGAATTGGTATCTCCTGCGATACATCAACGGGCTTCTCGTCTAGCACCTCAGTGATCTCAGTCGGTCTCTCTACTGCTACATCAGCGGGCTTCTTTTCCAGCATCTCCGTGGTCTCAGCTGTTATCTCCAGTGCTACAAGAGTGGGCTCCTCGGATACATCTGTAGGTTTCTCTCCCGATACCTCAGTGATTTTGGTGGTCTTTGCTCCCGGCACTTCGGTGGGACTTCCTCCCGGCATCTCGGTGACCTCGGTAGGCTTCTCTTCCGGCACCTCGGTGACCTCAGTTGATCTCTCCACTGCTACAAGAGTCGGTTCCTCCGATATTTTAGTGGGCTTCTCCTCTGGAACCTCGGTGACCTGAATTGGTGTCTCCTCTGTTACATCACCCTCCTCCGACATATCAGTGGGCTTCTCGCTTAGCACTTCGGTGATCTCAGTTGGTCTCTCCACTACTTCATCTGTGGGCTTCGCTTCCACCACCTCGGTGACTTCATTTGTTATTTCTACTGCTATATCTGCGGGCTCCTCCTCCGCTACGTCAGTGGGTTGCTCTCCCGGAACATCGGTGACCTTAGTTGTTATCTGCAGTGCTACAAGAGCAGGCTCCTCCTCTGATAGATCAGTGGGCTTCTCTCCGGATACCTCGGTGACCTCAGTGGGCTCCTCTCCCTGTACCTCGGTGACTTCAGTGGGTTTTTCTCCCGGCATCTCGAGTACCTCGGTGAGCATCTCTGCTGGCACCTCGGTGACCTCGGTGATTTCAGTGGGCCTTTCTCCCAGCACCTCGATAACCTCGGTAGGCTTCCCTTCTGGCACCTCGGTGACTTCAGTTGGTTTCTCCACTAATGCATCAGTGGGCTTTTCTTCCAGCACCTCGGTGACTTCAGTTGTTATCTCTATTGTTAAATCGGCGGGCTCCTCCTCCGATACTTCAGTGGGCCGCTCTCCTGGCACCTCGATGATCTCAGTTGTTATCTCCAGTGCTACAGGAGCGGGCTCCTCCTCTGATACATCAGTGGACTTCTCTCCCAACACCTCAGTGACGGCAGCGGGCTTCTCTTCCGACACCTTAGTGACGGCAGTTCGCACCTCTCCCGGCACCTCGGTGACCTCGGTCGGCTTCTCTCCCGGAACTTCGGCGATCTTAGTGAGCTCCACTCTCAGAACCTCGGTGGACTCCTCTCCCGGTACCTCGATGATTCCAGTTGGTATCTCTACTGCTACATCACTGGGCATCTCTTCCAGCACCTTGGTGATCTCAGCTGTTATCGCCAATGCTACCAGAGCGGGTACCTCGGATACATCAGTGGGTTTCTCACCCGATACCACGGTGACCTCGGTAGGTTTCTCTTCCGGCACCTTGGTTACCTCAGTTGGCCTCTCTACTACTACATCAGTGGGTTTCTCACCCGATACCTGGGTAGGTTTCTCTTCCAGCACCTCGGCGCCCTCAGTTGGTGTCTCCACTTCTACAAAATCGGGCTCATCCGATACAACAGTAGGCGTTTCAACCAGCACCTCGACGAGCTCTGTTGGCTTCTCCGCTGCTACATCAGTGGGCTCCTCATCTGATACATCAGTGGGCTTCTCTCCCGATACCTCTGTTACCTCAGTGGGCTTCTCTCTCGGCACCTCAGTGACTTCGGTGGGCTTTTCTCCCAGCACTTCGGTGTCCTCGGTGGGCTTCTCCCCCGGAACCTCAGTAACCTGACTTGGTGTCTCCTCCGATACATCAGTGGGCTTCTCGCCCAGCACCTCAGCGACCTCAGATGGTCTCTCCACTTCTACATCAGTAGGCTTCTCCTTCAGCACCTCGAAGACCTCAGTTGGTCTCTCAGGTGTTACATCAGCGGGAGCCTCCTCTAATACATCAGTGGGCTTCTCGCCTAGCACCTCGGCGACTTCAGGTCTCTCGTCTGCTACATCAGTGGGCTTCTCTTCCAGCACCTCGGTTAGTTCATTTGTTACTTCTACTGCTATATCTGCGGGCTCCTCCTCCGCTACGTCAGTGGGCTGCTCTCCCGGCACCTCGGTGACCTTCGTTGTTATATCCAGTGCTACAAGAGCGGGCTCCTCATCTGATAGGTCAGTGGGCTTCTCTCCGGATACCTCGGTGACCTCAGTGGGCTCCTCTCCCTGTACCTCGGTGACTTCAGCGGGTTTTTCTCCCGGCATCTCGAGGACCTCGGTGAGCATCTCTGCTGGCACCTCGGTGACCTCGGTGGTTTCAGTGGGCCTTTCTCCCAGCACCTCGATAACCTCGGTAGGCTTCCCTTCCGGCACCTCGGTGACTTCAGTTGGTTTCTCCACTAATACATCAGTAGGCTTTTCTTCCAGCACCTCGGTGACTTCAGTTGTTATCTCCATTGTTAAATCGGCGGGCTCCTCCTCCGATACTTCAGTGGGCCGCTCTCCTGGCACCTCGATGATCTCAGTTGTTATCTCCAGTGCTACAGGAGCGGGCTCCTCCTCTGATACATCAGTGGACTTCTCTCCCAACACCTCAGTGACGGCAGTGGGCTTCTCTTCCGACACCTTAGTGACGGCAGTTCGCAACTCTTCTGGCACCTCGGTGACCTCGGTCGGCTTCTCTCCCGGCACTTCGGTGATCTTAGTGAGCTCCACTCTCAGAACCTCGGTGGACTCCTCTCCCGGTACCTCGATGATTTCAGTTGGTATCCCTACTGCTACATCACTGGGCATCTCTTCCAGCACCTTGGTGATCTCAGCTGTTATCGCCAATGCTACCAGTGCGGGCACCTCGGATACATCAGTGGGCTTCTCACCCGAAACCACGGTGACCTCGATAGGTTTCTCTTCCAGCACCTTGGTTACCTCAGTTGGCCTCTCTACTACTACATCAGTGGGCTTCTCATCCGATACCTCGGTGACCTCGGTAGGTTTCTCTTCCAGCACCTCGGCGCCGTCAGTTGGTGTCTCCACTTCTACAAAAGCGGGCTCATCCGATACAACAGTAGGCGTTTCAACCAGCACCTCGACGAGCTCTGTTGCCTTCTCCGCTGCTACATCAGTGGGCTCCTCATCAGATACATCAGTGGGTTTCTCTCCCGATACCTCTGTTACCTCAGTGGGCTTCTCTCTCGGCACCTCAGTGACTTCGGTGGGCTTTTCTCCCAGCACTTCGGTGTCCTCGGTGGGCTTCTCCCCCGGAACCTCAGTAACCTGACTTGGTGTCTCCTCCGATACATCAGTGCGCTTCTCACCCAGCACCTCAGCGACCTCAGATGGTCTCTCCACTTCTACATCAGTAGGCTTCTCCTTCAGCACCTCGAAGACCTCAGTTGGTCTCTCCGGTGTTACATCAGCGGAAGCCTCCTCCAATACATCAGTGGGCTTCTCGCCTAGCACCTCGGCGACTTCAGGTCTCTCGTCTGCTACATCAGTGGGCTTCTCTTCCAGCACCTCGGTTAATTCATTTGTTACTTCTACTGATATATCTGCGGGCTCCTCCTCCGCTACGTCAGTGGGCTGCTCTCCCGGCACCTCGGTGACCTTCGTTGTTATATCCAGTGCTACAAGAGCGGGCTCCTCATCTGATAGGTCAGTGGGCTTCTCTCCGGATACCTCGGTGACCTCAGTGGGCTCCTCTCCCTGTACCTCGGTGACTTCAGTGGGTTTTTCTCCCGGCATCTCGAGGACCTCGGTGAGCATCTCTGCTGGCACCTCGGTGACCTCGGTGGTTTCAGTGGGCCTTTCTCCCAGCACCTCGATAACCTCGGTAGGCTTCCCTTCCGGCACCTCGGTGACTTCAGTTGGTTTCTCCACTAATGCATCGGTGGGCTTTTCTTCCAGCACCTCGGTGACTTCAGTTGTTATCTCTATTGTTAAATCGGCGGGCTCCTCCTCCGATACTTCAGTGGGCCGCTCTCCTGGCACCTCGATGATCTCAGTTGTTATCTCCAGTGCTACAGGAGCGGGCTCCTCCTCTGATACATCAGTGGACTTCTCTCCCAACACCTCAGTGACGGCAGTGGGCTTCTCTTCCGACACCTTAGTGACGGCAGTTCGCACCTGTGCCGGCACCTCGGTGACCTCGGTCGGCTTCTCTCCCGGAACTTCGGTGATCTTAGTGAGCTCCACTCTCAGAACCTCGGTGGACTCCTCTCCCGGTACCTCGATGATTCCAGTTGGTATCTCTACTGCTACATCACTGGGCATCTCTTCCAGCACCTTGGTGATCTCAGCTGTTATCGCCAATGCTACCAGAGCGGGTACCTCGGATACATCAGTGGGTTTCTCACCCAATACCACGGTGACCTCGGTAGGTTTCTCTTCCGGCACCTTGGTTACCTCAGTTGGCCTCTCTACTACTACATCAGTGGGTTTCTCACCCGATACCTCGGTAGGTTTCTCTTCCAGCACCTCGGCGCCCTCAGTTGGTGTCTCCACTTCTACAAAATCGGGCTCATCCGATACAACAGTAGGCGTTTCAACCAGCACCTCGACGAGCTCTGTTGGCTTCTCCGCTGCTACATCAGTGGGCTCCTCATCTGATACATCAGTGGGCTTCTCTCCCGATACCTCTGTTACCTCAGTGGGCTTCTCTCTCGGCACCTCAGTGACTTCGGTGGGCTTTTCTCCCAGCACTTCGGTGTCCTCGGTGGGCTTCTCCCCGGAACCTCAGTAACCTGACTTGGTGTCTCCTCCGATACATCAGTGGGCTTCCGCCCAGCACCTCAGCGACCTCAGATGGTCTCTCCACTTCTACATCAGTAGGCTTCTCCTTCAGCACCTCGAAGACCTCAGTTGGTCTCTCCGGTGTTACATCAGCGGGAGCCTCCTCTAATACATCAGTGGGCTTCTCGCCTAGCACCTCGGCGACTTCAGGTCTCTCGTCTGCTACATCAGTGGGCTTCTCCTTCCAGCACCTCGGTTAATTCATTTGTTACTTCTACTACTATATCTGCGGGCTCCTCCTCCGCTACGTCAGTGGGCTGCTCTCCCGGCACCTCGGTGACCTTCGTTGTTATATCCAGTGCTACAAGAGCGGGCTCCTCATCTGATAGGTCAGTGGGCTTCTCTCCGGATACCTCGGTGACCTCAGTGGGCTCCTCTCCCTGTACCTCGGTGACTTCAGCGGGTTTTTCTCCCGGCATCTCGAGGACCTCGGTGAGCATCTCTACTGGCACCTCGGTGACCTCGGTGGTTTCAGTGGGCCTTTCTCCCAGCACCTCGATAACCTCGGTAGGCTTCCCTTCCGGCACCTCGGTGACTTCAGTTGGTTTCTCCACTAATACATCAGTGGGCTTTTCTTCCAGCACCTCGGTGACTTCAGTTGTTATCTCCATTGTTAAATCGGCGGGCTCCTCCTCCGATACTTCAGTGGGCCGCTCTCCTGGCACCTCGATGATCTCAGTTGTTATCTCCAGTGCTACAGGAGCGGGCTCCTCCTCTGATACATCAGTGGACTTCTCTCCCAACACCTCAGTGACGGCAGTGGGCTTCTCTTCCGACACCTTAGTGACGGCAGTTCGCACCTCTCCCGGCACCTCGGTGACCTCGGTGGGCTTTTCTCCCGGCACTTCGGTGACCTTAGTGAGCTCCACTCTCAGAACCTCGGTGGACTCCTCTCCCGGTACCTCGATGATTTCAGTTGGTATCTCTACTGCTACATCACTGGGCTTCTCTTCCAGCACCTTGGTGATCTCAGCTGTTATCGCCAATGCTACCAGAGCGGGCACCTCGGATACATCAGTGGGTTTCTCACCCGATACCTCGGTGACCTCGGTAGGTTTCTCCGGTGTTACCAAGGGGCCTTCTAAATTTCCCAGAGTCTCGCGTAGCACCTTGGTTACCTCAGTTGGCCTCTCTACTACTACATCAGTGGGCTTCTCATCCCGATACCTCGGTGACCTCCTATCCCGATCTAAGGGTTTCTCCCAACTTTTTCTCAGCTATACCTCAGCGTGCTCCTCCTCAGTACCTTGGTGGGCGCCTCTCCCGGCACCTTCGGGGCCTCAGTTTACCCCAGCAAAAAAGCGGGGCTCATCCGATACAACAGTAGGCGTTTCAACCAGCACCTCGACGAGCTCTGTTGGCTTCTCCGCTGCTACTTCAGTGGGCTCCTCCTCTGATACATCAGTGGGCTTCTCTCCCGATACCTCTGTTACCTCAGTGGGCTTCTCTCTCGGCACCTCAGTGACTTCGGTGGGCTTTTCTCCCAGCACTTCGGTGTCCTCGGTGGGCTTCTCCCCCGGAACCTCAGTAACCTGACTTGGTGTCTCCTCCGATACATCAGTGGGCTTCTCGCCCAGCACCTCAGCGACCTCAGATGGTCTCTCCACTTCTACATCAGTAGGCTTCTCCTTCAGCACCTCGAAGACCTCAGTTGGTCTCTCCGGTGTTACATCAGCGGGAGCCTCCTCTAATACATCAGTGGGCTTCTCGCCTAGCACCTCGGCGACTTCAGGTCTCTCGTCTGCTACATCAGTGGGCTTCCCTTCCAGCACCTCGGTTAATTCATTTGTTACTTCTACTACTATATCTGCGGGCTCCTCCTCCGCTACGTCAGTGGGCTGCTCTCCCGGCACCTCGGTGACCTTCGTTGTTATATCCAGTGCTACAAGAGCGGGCTCCTCATCTGATAGGTCAGTGGGCTTCTCTCCGGATACATCGGTGACCTCAGTGGGCTCCTCTCCCTGCACCTCGGTGACTTCAGTGGGTTTTTCTCCCGGCATCTCGAGGACCTCGGTGAGCATCTCTACTGGCACCTCGGTGACCTCGGTGGTTTCAGTGGGCCTTTCTCCCAGCACCTCGATAACCTCGGTAGGCTTCCCTTCCGGCACCTCGGTGACTTCAGTTGGTTTCTCCACTAATACATCAGTGGGCTTTTCTTCCAGCACCTCGGTGACTTCAGTTGTTATCTCTATTGTTAAATCGGCGGGCTCCTCCCCCGATACTTCAGTGGGCCGCTCTCCTGGCACCTCGATGATCTCAGTTGTTATCTCCAGTGCTACAGGAGCGGGCTCCTCCTCTGATACATCAGTGGACTTCTCTCCCAACACATCAGTGACGGCAGTGGGCTTCTCTTCCGACACCTTAGTGACGGTAGTTCGCACCTCTCCCGGCACCTCGGTGACCTCGGTGGGCTTTTCTCCCGGCACTTCGGTGACCTTAGTGAACTCCACTCTCAGAACCTCGGTGGGCTCCTCTCCCGGTACCTCGATGATTTCAGTTGGTATCTCTACTGCTACATCACTGGGCTTCTCTTCCAGCACCTTGGTGGTCTCAGCTGTTATCGCCAATGCTACCAGAGCGGGCACCTCGGATACATCAGTGGGTTTCTCACCCGATACCTCGGTGACCTCGGTACGTTTCTCCGGTGTTACATCAGCGGGAGCCTGCTCAAATTCACCAGAGGGCTTCTCGCGTAGCACCTCGGAGATCCCAGTTGGTCCCTCCACTGCTACATCAGTGGGCTTCTCTCCCGGCACCTCGGTCACCTGAGTCGGTCTCTCTAATGCTACAATAGTAAGCTCCTCCGATTCCTTAATGGGTGTTTCTCCTGGCACCTCGACGACCACACTTGGTTTCTCAGCTATTACATCAGCGTGCTCCTCCTCCAGTACCTTAGTGGGCGTCTCTCCCGGCACCTTCGGGGCCTCAGTTGTTATCCCCAGTGCTACAAAAGCGGGCTCATCCGATACAACAGTAGGCGTTTCACCCAGCATCTCGACGAGCTCTGTTGGCTTCTCCGCTGCTATTTCAGTGGGCTCCTCCTCTGATACATCAGTGGGCTTCTCTCCCGATACATCGGTGACCTCGGTGGGCTCCTCTCTCGGCGCCTCGGTGACTTCGGTGGGCTTTTCTCCAAGCACTTCGGTGTCCTCCGTGGGCTTCTCACCCGGAACCTCAGTAACCTGAATTGGTATCTCCTGCGTTACATCAGCGGGCTTCTCGCCTAGCACCTCAGTGATCTCAGTTAGTCTCTCTACTGTTACATCAGCGGGCTTCTTTTCCAGCATCTCGGTGATCTCAGCTGTTATCTCCAGTGCTACAAGAGCGGGCTCCTCGGACACATCAGTAGGTTTCTCTCCCGATACCTCGGTGATTTTGGTGGGCTTTGCTCCCGACACTTCCGTGGGACTTTCTCCCGGCATCTCGGTGACCTCGGTAGGCTTCTCTTCCAGCACTTCGGTGACCTCAGTTGATCTCTCCACTGCTACAACAGTGGGCTTGTCCACTGGAATCTCAGTGACCTTAAATGGTGTCTCCGTTGTTACATCAGCGGGCGCCTCCACTGACATATCAGTGGGCTTCTCGCCTAGCACCTCGGTGATCTCAGTTGGTCTGTCGACTACTACATCAGTGGGCTTCTCTTTCAGTACCTCGGTGAATTCATTTGTTACTTCTACTGCTATATCTGCGGGCTCCTCCTCCGCTACGTCAGTGGGCTGCTCTCCCGGCACCTCAGTGATCTCAGTTGTTATCTCCAGTGCTACAAGAGCGGGCTCCTCCTCTGATAGGTCGGTGGGCTTCTCTCCGGATAACTCGGTGACCTCAGTGGGCTCCTCTCCCGGCACCTCGGTGACTTCGGTGGGCCTTTCTCCCAGCACCTCGATAACCTCGGTAGGCTTCCCTTCCGGCACCTCGGTGACTTCGGTTGGTCTCTCCACTAATACATCAGTGGGCTTTTCTTGCAGCACCTCGGTGACTTCAGTTGTTATCTCAAGAGTTAAATCAGCGGGCTCCTCTTCAGATACCTCAATGGGCCGCTCTCCCGGCACCTCGGTGATCTCAGTTGTTATCTCCAGTGCTACATGAGCGGGCTGCTCTGGTACATCAGTAGGCTCCTCTCCCAGCACCACAGTGACGGCAGTGGGCTCCCCTCCCAGCACAGTAGGTTTCTTTTCCGGCACCTCGGTTACCTCAGTTGGCCTCTCTACTACTACATCAGTGGGTTTCTCACCCGATAGCTCAGTAGGTTTCTCTTCCAGCACCCGTGCGGCCTCAGTTGGTGTCTCCACTTCTACAAAAGCGGGCTCATCCGATACAACAGTAGGCATTTCACCCAGTACCTCGACGAGCTC
Source organism: Ashinkailepas kermadecensis (assembly GCA_034440615.1). NCBI lineage: Eukaryota > Metazoa > Arthropoda > Thecostraca > Neolepadidae > Ashinkailepas > Ashinkailepas kermadecensis. Next base: position 379,714 of record JAOTOM010004926.1, on the reverse strand, counting down.
TGTTGGCTTCTCCGCTGCTACATCAGTGGGCTCCTCATCTGATACATCAGTGGGCTTCACTCCCGATACCTCTGTTACCTCAGTGGGCTTCGCTCTCGGTACGTGAGTGACTTCGGTGGGCTTTTCTCCCAGCACTTCGGTGTCCTCGGTGGGTTTCTCCCCCGGAACCTCAGTAACCTGACTTGGTGTCTCCTCCGATACATCAGTGGGCTTCTCGCCTAGCATCTCAGTGATCTCAGTCAGTCTCTCTTCTGCTACATCAGTGGGCTTCTCTTCCAGCACCTCGGTGAATTCATTTGTTATTTCTACTGCTATATCTGCGGGCTTCTCCTCCCCTGCGTCAGTGGGTTGCTCTCCCGGCACCTCGGTGATCTCAGTTGTTACATCCAGTGCTACAAGAGCGGGCACCTCCTCTGATAGGTCGGTGGGCTTATCTCCGGATACATCGGTGACGTCAGTGGGCTCCTCTCCCTGTACCTCGGTGACTTCAGTGGGTTTTTCTCCCGGCATCTCGAGTTCCTCGGTGAGCATCTTTGCTGGCACCTCGGTGACCTCGGTGATTTCAGTAGGCCTTTCTCCCAGCACCTCGATAACCTCGGTAGGCTTCCCTTCCGGCACCTCGGTGACTTCAGTTGGTCTCTCCATTGTTAAATCAGCAGGCTCCTCTTCCGATACCTCAGTGGGCTGCTCTCCTGGCACCTCGATGATCTCAGTTGTTATATCCAGTGCTACAGGAGCGGGCTCCTCTGATACATCAGTGGGCTTCCCTCCCAACACCACAGTGACGGCAGTGGGCTCTTCTCTCGGCAACTCAGTGACGGTAGTGGGCTTTTCCCCAGCACCTCGATGACTTCCCTCCCAAATTGTTAACTTCAATGAGCTTCTCTTCCGGCACGTTGGTGATCTCAGTTGGTCTCTCCACTGCTATATCACTGGGCTTCTCTTCCAGCGCCTTGGTGATCTCAGTTGTAATCTCCAATGGCACCAGAGCGGGCTCCTCGGATACATCAGTGGGTTTCTCACTCGATACCTCAGTGACCTCGGTAGGTTTCTCTTCCGGCACCTCGGTTACCTCAGTTGGCCTCTCTACTACTACATCGGTAGGTTTCTCACCTGATACCTCGGTGACATCGGTGGGTTTCTCTTCCAGTACCTCGGCGACCTCAGTTGGTGTCTCCACTTCTACAAAAGCGGGCTCATCCGATACAACAGTAGGCGTTTCACCCAGCACATCGACGAGCTCTGTTGGCTTCTCCGCTGCTACATCAGTGGGTTCCTCGTCTGATACATCAGTGGACTTCTCTCCCGATACTTCTGTTACCTCAGTGGGCTTCTCTCTCGACACCTCAGTGACTTCGGTGGGCTTTTCTCCCAGCACTTCGGTGTCCTCGGTGGGCTTCTCCCCCAGAACTTCAGTAACCTGACTTGGTGTCTCCCCCGATACATCAGTGGGCTTCTCGCCCAGCACCTCAGCGACCTCAGATGGTCTCTCCTCTTCTACATCAGTAGGCTTCTCCTTCAGCACATCGAAGACCTCAGTTGGTTTCTCCGGTGTTACATCAGCGGGAGTCTCCTCCAATACATCAGTGGGCTTCTCGCATGGCACCTCGGCGACTTCAGATCTCTCTACTGCTACATGAGGGGGCTCCTCTCCCAGAACATCAGCGACCTCAGATGGTCTCTCCACTGCTATATCAGTAGGCTTCTCTCCCAGCACCTCAGTGACGGCAGTGGGCTCCTCTCCCGGTACCTCAGTGACGGCAGTTGGCTTTTCTCCCAGCACCTCGGTGACTTCGGCCAGCTTTTCTCCCGTCACCTCGGTGACCTCGGTGGGTTCCTTTCCCAGTACCTCGGTGACTTCAATGAGCTTCTCTTCCGGCACGTTGGTGGTCTCAGTTGGTCTCTCTACTGCTATATCACTGGGCTTCTCTTCCAGCACCTTGGAGATCTCAGTTGTTATCGCCAATGCTACCAGAGCGGGCTCCTCGGATAGATCAGTGGGTTTCTCACCGGATACCTCGGTGACCTCGGTAGGTTTCTCTTCCGGCACCTTGGTTACCTCAGTTGGCCTCTCTACTACACCAGTGGGTTTCTTACCCGATACCTCGGTGACCTCGGTAGGTTTCTCTTCCAGCACCCCTGCGACCTCAGTTGGTGTCTCCACTTCTACAAAAGCGGGCTCATCCGATACAACAGTAGGCGTTTCACCAAGCACCTCGACGAGCTCTGTTGGTTCCTCCGCTGCTACATCAGTGGGCTCGTCATCTGATACATCAGTGGGCTTCTCTCCCGATACCCCTGTTACCTCAGTGGGCTTCTCTCTCGGCACCTCAGTGACTTCGGTGGGCTTTTCTCCCAGCACTTCGGTGTCCTCGGTGGGCTTCTCCCCCGGAACCTCAGTAACCTGACTTGGTGTCTCCTCCGATACATCAGTGGGCTTCTCGCCCAGCACCTCAGCGACCTCAGATGGTCTCTCCACTTCTACATCAGTAGGCTTCTCCTTCAGCACCTCGAAGACCTCAGTTGGTCTCTCCGGTATTATATCAGCGGGAGCCTCCTTCAATGCATCAGTGGGCTTCTCGCCTAACACCTCGGCGACTTCAGGTCTCTCTTCTGCTACATCAGTGGGCTTCTCTCCCAGCACCTCAGTGAATTCATTTGCTATTTCTACTGCTATATCTGCGGGCTCCTCCTCCGCTACGTCAGTGGGCGGCTCTCCCGGCACCTCGGTGACCTTAGTTGTTATCTCCAGTGCTACAAGAGCGGGCTCCTCCTCTGATAGATCAGTGGGCTTCTCTCTGGATACCTCGGTGACCTCAGTGGGCTCCTCTCCCTGTACCTCGGTGACTTCAGTGGGTTTTTCTCCCGGCATCTCGAGTACCTCGGTGAGCATCTCTGCTGACACCTCGGTGACCTCGGTGATTTCAGTGGGCCTTTCTCCCAGCACCTCGATAACCTCGGTAGGCTTCCCTTCCGGCACCTCGGTGACTGCAGTTGATCTATTCGCAAATACATCAGTGGGCTTTTCTTCCAGCACCTCGGTGACTTCAGTTGTTATCTCCATTGTTAAATCAGCGGGCTCCTCTTCCGATACCTCAGTGGGCCGCTCTCCTGGCACTTCGATGATCTCAGTTGTTATCTCCAGTGCTACAGGAGCGGGTTCCTCTGATACATCAATGGGCTTCCCTCCCAACATCACAGTGACGGCAGTGGGCTCTTCTCCCGGCAACTCAGTGACGGCAGTGGGCTTTTCCCCCAGCACCTCGGTGATTTCGGCGGTCTTTTCCCCCGTCACCTCGGTGACCTCGGTAGGTTTCTCTTCCGGCACCTTGGTTACCTCAGTTGGCCTCTCTACTACTACATCAGTGGGTTTCTCACCCGATACCTCGGTAGGTTTCCCTTCCAGCACCCCTGCGACCTCAGTCGGTGTCTCCACTTCTACAAAAGCGGGCTCATCAGATACAACAGTAGGCGTTTCACCCAGTACCTCGACGAGCTCTGTTGGCTTCTCCGCTGCTACATCAGTGGGCTCCTCATCTGATACATCAGTGGGCTTCTCTCCCGAAACCTTTGTTACCTCAGTGGGCTTCTCTCTCGGCACCTCAGTGACTTCGGTGGGCTTTTCTCCCAGCAATTCTGTATCCTCGGTGGGCTTCTCCCCCGGAACCTCAGTAACCTGACTTGGTGTCTCCTCCGATACATCAGTGGGCTTCTCCGATACCTCAGTAACGGCAGTGGGTTTCTCTCCCGGCACCGCGGTGACTTCAATTGGTCTCTCCACTGGTACAACAGTGGGCTCCTCCGATACTGTAGTGGGCGTCTCCCCTGGAACCTCAGTGACCTGAATTGGTGCCTCCTCCAATACATCAGTGGGCTTCTCGCCCAGCATCAGCCTAGATGGTCTCTCCACTTCTACATCAGTAGGCTTGTCTTCCAGCACCTCGAAAACCTCAGCTGGTCTCACCGGTGTTACATCAGCGGGAGCCTCCTCCAATACATCAGTGGGCTTCTCGCCTAGCACCTTGGCGACTTCAGTAGGTCTCTCTACTGCTTCATCAGTAGGCTTCTCGTCTCGCACCTCGGTGACCTCAGTTGGTGTCTCCACTTCTGCAAAAGCGGGATCCTTCGATACAACAGTAGGCGTTTCTCCCGGCACTTCGGTGTCCTCGGTGCGCTTCTCCACTGGAACCTCAGTAACCTGAGTTGGTATCTCCTCCAATACATCAGTGGGCTTCTCGCCTAGCACATCAGCGACCTCAGATGGTTTCTCCTCTGCTACATCAATGGGCTTTTCTTCCAGCACCTCGGTGATCTCAGTTGTTATTTGTAATGTTTTATCAGCGGGCTCCTCCTCAGACACACCAGTGGGCTTCTCTTCCCGATACCTCCGTGACCTTAGTGGGCTTCTCTCCCGGCACTTCGGTGACCTTAGTTAGCTCCTCTCGAAGAACCTCGGTAGGCTTCTCTTCCGGCACCTCGGTGACCTCAGTTGTTATCTCCAGTGCCTGAGGAGCGGGCTCCTCTCCCGGCACTTCGGTGACCTCGATGGGCTTTTCCCCTGGTACTTCGGTGACCTTAGTGAGCTCCTCTCCCAGAACCTCGGTGGGCTTATCTTCCGGCAACTCGGTGACCTCAGTTGGTCTCTCCACTGACACAACAGTAGAGCCCTCCGATACTTTAGTGGGCTTCTCCGCTGGAACCTCAGTGACCTGAATTGGTCTCTCCATTGCTATATCAGAGAGGGTCTCTTCTAGCACCTCGAGGACTTGAGTCGTCATCTGCACTGTTACAGCATCTAGCTCCTCCTTCGGTGCCTGAGTGGGCTTTTGGCCCGGTACCTCAGTGACGGCAGTGGGCTTTTCTCCCAGGATCTCGGTGACCTCCTCAGTTGGTCTCTTCGGCGCTACATCAGTGAGAGGCACCTGTGATACATCAGCGGGCTTCTCGCCTAGAACATTGGCGATCTCAGTTAGTCTCTCCGGTACATCCGTGGACTTCTCTTCCAGCACCTCGGTGACTTCGGTGGGCTTTTCTTCCGGCACATCGGTGACCTCGGTGGGCGTCTCACTGGGCACCTCGGTGACCTCAGTTCGTTTATCCACGGCTACATCAGTGGGCTTTTCCTCCAGCACCTCGATGACTTCAGTCGTTATGTCCAGTGTTAAAACAGTGGGCTCCTCCTCCGATACCTCAGTGCGCTCCTCTTCCGATACCTCTGTGGGCTGTTCTCCCGGCACCTCGGTGACTTCGGTGGGCTTTTCTGCCGACACCTCGGCGACCTCGGTGTGCTTCTCTTCCGGCACCTCGGTGATCTCAGTTGTACTCTCCACTGCTCCAACAGTAAGCTCTTCCGATACTTTAGTGGGCTTTTTCGCCTGGAACCTCAGTGAGACGAATTTGTGTCACCGCTGCTATATCAGTGGGCTTCTCTTCCAGCACCTCCGTAACTTCAGTTGTTATCTCTACCGTTACAACATTGGAGTCGTCCTCCGCTACCTCAGTGGGCTTTTCTCCCGGAATTTCGGTGACGGCCGTGGGCTCCCCTCCCGGCACCTCGGTGATCCCAGTTAGTCTCTCCACTACCACATCAATGAACTTCTCTTCTAGCACCTCGGTGACCTTAGTTGCTACTGCTACTGTTATATCAGTGGGCTTCTTCTCCGGCACTTCGGTGACCTCAGTTGGTCTCTCCACTGCCACAATAGTGGGTTCATGCGATACTTTAATGGGCTTCTCCCCTGGAACCTCAGTGACCTGAATTGGTCTCTCCACTTCTACGTCAGCGGGCTTCCCTTCCAGCATCTCGATGACTTCAGTTGTTATCTCCAGTGTTACACCATCGGACTCCTCCTCCGATACCTCAGTGAGCTCCTCTTCCGATACCTCAGTGGGCTCCTCCTCAGATACCTCAGTGGGCTGCTCTCCCGGCACCTCGCTGATCTCAGTTGTTACATCCAGTGCTACAGGAGCGGGCTCCTCGGATACATCAGTGGGCTTTTCTCCCGATCCCTCGGTGACGGCAGCGGGCTTCTCTGCCAGCACCTCGGTGACTTCAATGAGCTTCGCTGCCGGTACCTCGTCGACCTCACTTGGTCCTTCCATTGCCACATCAGTGGGCTTCTCTTCCAACACCTCGACCACCTCAGTTGTTATCTTTACTGTTATATCAGCGGGCTCCTGCTCGGATACTTCAGCGGGCTTCACCCCCGGAATCTCAGTGATCTGAATTGGTGTCTCCGCTGTTACTTTAGTGGGAGCCTCCTTCGATACATCAGTGGGTTCCTCTTCCAGGACCTTGGTGACCTCAGTTGGACTATCCAATGCTACAATGGCGGGCTCCTCCGATACGTCAGTCGGCTTCTCTCTCCGAGACCTCAGTGATGGTAGTGGCATTCTTTGTCGGCACTTCGGTGACTTCAATGAGCTTCACTGCCGGCATTTCGGTGACCTTAGTTGGTCTCTCCACTGCTACAACAGTGGGCTCCTCCGATACCTTAGTGGGCGTGTGCCCTGAAACCTCAGTGACCTGAATTGGTGTCTCCTCTGTTACATCAGCTGGCGCCTCCTCGGTTATATCAGTGGGCTTCTCACCCAGCACCTCAGTGACTTCACTTGGTCTCTCTAATGCTACATCAGTGGGCTTCTTTTCCAGCACTTCGGGGACCTCAGTTGGTATCTCCGCTGTTAAATCAGAGGGCTTCTCCTCCGGTACCTCAGTGGTCTTCTCTCTCGGCACCTCTGTGACCTCAGTTGGCCTCTCCAATGCTACAATAGCGGGCTTCTCCGATACATCAATGGGAGTTTCTTCTGGCACCTTGACGATCTCACTTTGTTTCTCCGTTATTACATCAGTGGTCTCCTCCGGTACCTCAGTGGGCGTCTCTCCATCTACCTTCGTGAACTCAGTTGTTATCCTCAGTGCTACAAGAGCGGGCTCCTCCTCCGATACATCAGTGGGTTTCTCACTCAGCACCTGGGTGATCTCAGTTGGTCTCTCCATTGCTATATCAATGGACTTCCCACTGAACACCTCGGTGACCTCAGTTGATCTCTCCATTGCTATATCAATGGGCTTCCCAATGAACACCTCGGCAACCTCAGTTGGTCTCTCCATTGCTATATCAATGGGCTTCCCACTGAACACCTCGGTGACCTCAGTTGGTCGCTCCATTGCTATATCAATGGGCTTCCCACTGAACACCTCGGTGACCTCAGTTGGTCTTTCCATTGCTATATCGATGGGCTTCCCACTGAACACCTCGGTGACCTCAGTTGGTCTCTCCACTGTTATATTAGTGGGCTTCTCTACTAACACCTCGGTGACCTGAGTTGGTCTTTCCGCTGTTTCTCCGTAGGCCGTCGTGGTGGCCAGAATTTTAGGTCCCTTCCCCGGTATCTCAGTTTCTGTAGTAATTTGGATCATTCTTTCGATCACACGCATTGGATGCTCGTGATGGTGTCCCGTGGGAAGCACCTCCTGGTCCCCAGTATGGGATATTTCTGGAGCAATACTCTCATCGACCTGTTCCCCTATCCTATCTGCTTGCCTCGTATCACTAACTGGTGTGTCGGATAAAAACGAAGGCATCTCCGCTCCCGTACCGACCACGAAGTCCATCAACTGCGCACTCTCAGAATCAATATCGCGCTCGCTCACCAGCCTAACACCTGCCCTTTCGGCGGGAGGCGGGACTCGACTCGGGACCCACACCCACGTACACACCCCTGGCATGCACCCACCCACGATCGTCATCACCCACCTGGGTCTGGTCGGGACCGAGGTCGCGTCGTCGTTCGTCGGCGTCGTCGCTGCCGAGCGGCCCGGCTCGCTCTAGCGAAGTCTCGCTGGTCGCTTTGTCGGAAACTTCTGGATAACCTCCCGGCACCGGCTGACCCCCGGCCACCGTCCCAGCAACCACCGGCAACGGCCGCAATATCACAGTAGCACTAGCCTGCAGCGGCACTAGCCCAACATCATCATCGAATATCTGAGCACCTAGATCTACCCTGTCGCCGTCGTCGGAGACGTCAGCCACCTCCGACAACATCTCACCAAGCGGCCCCATCTCCCCGTCGCCCTCCTCCATCGTCATCCCACCGTCGTCCCACAGTTCGTCCATCAGCGGACTGGTCGTCTGGTCCTCCCGCTCCGGCCGTTGCGTGCCGAAGTCGGCGTCGAAAACGCCGCGCCGCACCGGGCTCGAACCGGCGTCGGCCACCGAGATATCGTCCGTCTCGGTGCCGACGTCGAACGACTGCCAGCGCACCGGGCTGGTGCCGGACGTGGTCAGGTCGTGCACGAGCGTGTCGGCGTCGCCGCTCGCCGCCGGCTCGTACGGCAGCTCGAGCGGCGACACGCCCACGCTGACGGCCTCCGTGCGGATCGGACTCGCCTCCGACGCGGTCAACTCGCGCCCGACGCTGCCCGAGGGCGCGTCGTCGTCGTCGTCGTCGTCGCGAGACGGCGCGCCCCCGAGCAGCTCGGACGACTTGAACGGCGCATCGCTGCCGATGCCCGTGTCGGACGTGATCTGGGGCAGGCTCTCCGAGCGCGAGCCGGGCGTGTCGGTGCCCCACGCGTCGCGGCGCAGCACGCCGCGCGTCAGCGCAACAGAGGACTCGGGGCGCAGGCTGGACGGACGGGTGGGAGGCGGGTCGGAGGCGGGCGCATGCGCGGTCACATCCCAGCCTACACTGATCACAGAGTCGACAAGAGGTGTCGCTACGAGCGGCGCGTCATCTCGACTGACAAAGTCGCCAGCAGATGTCACTACAGTCGCCACGTCATCCCGACCGACAGAGTCGTCAACAGATGTCAGTACTGTCGGCCCGGCCGCGAGTGGCCGGCCACGGGGACTTGCTGTCGGCTCTGGCGGCTCCGATGCGGCTCCGCGCCCCCTCGCCACCGGCACTGTGTGCGCCACGTGGCTTTCTCTGACCTGCTCGACCTTGAATGGTCCTGATGCCGGCACAGAGGGAGAAGAACACACATAGTTAGCAAGCGCAGTCGCCACCACACTTCTCCATGGAATGACGTCACACCGCGCCAGCGCGGTGTGACGTCATGATGACCGGTCAGTGACCTTTTCGATTTTGTTTTCTGCTCCGGTTTTTTGCCATCAGAATTCCTTTGCTCTCTCTCTCTTTCGCTCTGGTGCTACAGATAGGACAGGAGCCGACGCCTGCTGGCGGCAGGGAGCGAAACAAAACATGACGATAAAATAAATGCAAACATGACGTATGTTAGCAGGGACTCGGAGAGATTATGCATTATCCGGCAAACAAAACAGACCGTGGATAATTATCAAAATAACAGACAGGTCATGGTATTCGGACGAGTCCTCTGCTTGCACAGCGCTAACAACGGCTATTCTAACGTAAATGTTAACAGGACAGCGACAGTTCACGGCGCGATTTAACAACATCCGGTTAAGGTTTACGCAGATATGCGGTTGGTTAGCCCAGCAACACCCCAGTTGCGACTTTGCAGGCCCACGAGGACAAGACGGAGTGTGGAGGTCACGTCAGTCCCAAGCCGAGCCGATTAACGCACCCAGCCACGAAAGCCCAACAAAACCCCGCGGCCTTCTTGCAGCGCAAACACCGTCGACCAGCTTCGGCAGCCGGCGTTGGCTTCGTCTGCTTGTGAGGAGGGGAAAACAGGGACGAAAACCGAGGCCCGGCAACAAAATCAGGCAGCTCGGTCGCCACGAATGGTTGAAATTGGTGGGGGGGCGTGAAGTCAGCGTCCGTGCGCCGGTCTGCCGGCGGATCGGTGTTCTCGGGTAGCGGGCGGAACCCGTCGGTTTTTGTGCGCCGTGATTGGTCGAGCAGACGGTGAGGTGGTCGCTGATTGGTTACCGTGCGTTGACCCGGACAGCTCGACTCGGATCAACCAATGGGAACGCCCGGTCGCAGATGAGGCCAACAGAACGAACCGGCAACGCACTTACCTGGAACTGAACAGACAGAGGAGGAGGCCTGCCCAGCGTCGGAGAGTACTCAAATAACATTCACCTGACACAATATCCATCTGACATAGTGACACGTGCACCGAAAACCATCAAGCAGCAAAATTTGGAAGTGGGTTAGTGAAATCACACACATGGTAGAGCATGGAGATGGTTAGCAGACCAAAGTGACCTGATTGTGATGGCCACAACAGGTGTAGGGAGATAACCGAGATGACGTCACCACGATGACGTCAACTGGATACACTGATCTGAATCAGCTCGCAACGTTGCCATAGTTCACGCAGAATTGATGACAAACCCAATATGAAGAGCACAACGTCAAAACGCAAAGATGCAAGAGTTGGCTTCTGTCCTCAAATGAGAACAAGAGGAACAGGAGAAACACAATTTCGGATAAAATAGTGCGCCAGAACTCGCTTAATGCCTGATTACTTTGCGCCAATGACACGTTAATTACTGATGATCTTGTAGAGCCATTGCCAGCCTTCTCTGCTACGGAAAAAGAGCCATCCAATCATAAACTACAACACAAATTTCCTCTCGATGACAAAATCACGGAGGGGATACGACATGCTTTTGCACATCTAGCTAATCTCAACCTGGTGCAGCGTTATTTGAGTACTGAGAGACAGGATAGCGGTAACATTCACACACCCACGCGGGCCTGGTTCGACTCGGACGCGTCGACGCCTCGCACACTCGTGCTCCGTCCAAGGAATTTTGACTGGGGGTCACGCCCAGTGACTGCTGGGCCAGCGTCAGAGCCAACCCCCTCCCAATAATTACACAACAGTGGAATTGTTGTGGAACAGGCCAATGACTGGACACTGACTGGGGGACAAGACAATGACTAGTGGCCACCCTGGCCCCGGTTAACATGCTAGAGGAAGCTCTGGAGTCGCACGTGCCACGTCGAGACGCCCTCGAAATGACTAGCATTGAGTCGAAACAGTCCACTTCACCACAACATCTAGTCGGCTGGGGCTAGGTGGTGTCTTTTTTCCAACGTCTGCAGAAACTAATACGCGATCATGGACGATCGCGTAAAACGACAGCGCCGGACAAAAGACACCACCGAATCCCAGCACTTTGAAAAGCTGCTCCAGCCACCGCCGGCCAGGAAGTTTGATGGCAACATCACCGTGGCAACCGGTTTGTGAACCAATCGGCATTCAGCAAAACGGCACGGACGGTGAACAACGGCCAATCAGCGAGCGGTCTCGTGCATGTTGGAAGTTAATTGGCTCGCATGCGGAGCGGAACGGAGAGCCCGGCCTGCATCGGCGACTAAACGGCCATTTTGGCGACTAACCGGCCATTTTGAGCAGTCACAGCGTCACTCCACAACCAGTGCGGCGCCCGACAACCGGCCACTTGACTCGATAAAATAATCGCTTCAAGCAACAAGCGCAAGTAAGTTCGTTCAACGAGACAAGAGCGAGTGCTCGGAGGGCCCCAGGCAGCACCCCAGAGTGCACACGGTCCCGATACTAACGCATAAATGCACAACACGAAGAAAAGCCAGACTGTGTGAAAAACAGACGTAAAACGCACGTGTCAGCAACACCTAGTAAAAAGGCGCGCAGAAGGCCACGTCGCAGGAGTGGGTGCGCTTGGGGCCTAAAGAAAACAATGGAATCAATGAAGGATACAAAATGCCTCGTCCAATTTTGTAGTCAATTATAATTCGCTAAGTATAATTAATATTAATATATATTATGCGAAGTATAATATTAAAGTGCGAAATATAAACTATACTAGTTTTATAATAGCTTCGTTTGGTACTACGGGCATCAATACGTTATTTACGCAGACACAACAGCATCCACTTTCACCCAAGTTGAGTAAACCTGCTAAAAGGCGGCGTAGCCGAATTTCATGATTGTCAAGCTTTCTTTACATTCAATTGGATTCGATACCGAAATGTTATATCTGCCACGTGACCTACGTGGTCTTGTTCCTCGCCCAATTTTCGCAGATGTTCTTACCCTCCGTATGCAACACTCGCCTCAATATAATTTGTGCTTGGCCAGCCAGTGTTTTGTTGTACATCTATGCTGTCGTCCATGACACACCCGAGTAAAACTACCTCGGGCTTGGCGCCCATCAGCACAACTATTGGGGATCTTCAAATTTTAAAACTTGCCGACACAGGTCAGAGCACGCCGATGATGGATTCACCGATCATTGAGGACCACTGGTTAATGGAAGCTTTAACTCGGCATGCAGTTTGAGGGAGGTGGGCCGGGGAGGCGAAAACCGTCGCTGGTTGGAGGTGTCTACCTATTGCCACCAGTGACAAGTAGCGATCGCTGACGTCGAGAGCGGCGGAGGTTAGATCATGGATGGCAGGCCAGGCCAGGTCAGGTCAGGTCAGGTGGTTGATAGTTGTGGCAGTGATAGTTGATAGTTTGTGGCATGCCATGTACGGCTATCCTGGTAGTGTTGGTGGCTGCATGTTGTTTGTTCACCTCACACTCCTATTCATAATTACCAGCATTCTGATTGCCCTGTTCCTAGCTGAGATACATTGTTTTTTTTCTGATTCAAGGTCATTTGAAACTAACACACCTAAGTATCTTTCCTCTTCAATAACATCCAGTTCCCTACCTACCATTGTACAACTGAAAGTTTCACCTCCAGACCACAGATGCACAACCTTACACTTTTTACAGTTAATAGACATCTGCCATTGATCAGCCCACTTTTATTTAAAGTCCTCCAAGTCCCGGTGAACATAACTAGAGCGATCACGACTGTTAGCTACTCCGACCAGCTTGATGTCATCAGCAAATTTGAACACCGTATTCCTCAGTCCTACTTCAGTGTTATTCACAAAGATGATAACGAGAAGTGGACCTAGAACAGAGCCCTGTGGCACTCCACTCAGAACATACTTCCATTCAGATTTACACCTATTTAACACTACCCTTTGTTTCCGTCCCCTTAACAATATTTTAATCCAACCTAGTACTTTTTTTCCATCAATCCCATGCTGCTCTAGTTGATGAATCGGACGGCCATGTGGAACTTTAGCAAAAATTTTGCTAAAGTCAAAGTACACAACGTCCATCCTGCTTCGATTGTGTACTTCTCTAGTTACACACTCCATGAACTTCAATAGGTTAGCTAAACAAGATCTTCGAGATAGAGATCCATGTTGAGTATCCCCAAAGGCTGCTGTATGCTACTGGAGGTGGTAAGATGGTGTTGTATGCTTCTGGCGGTATTAAGAGGCTGCTTGAATGCTATTGCGGGTGGTAAGAGGATGTTGCATGCTGCTAGCTGTGGTAAGATGACGATGTATGCTACTAGAGGTGGACAGAGGATGCGGTATACTTCTGGCGGTAGTAAGTCTCCTGCATGTGGTACGAGGATGTTGTATGCTACTAGAGGTGGTACGAGGATGTTGTATGATTCTGGTGGTGGCAAGAGGATGTTGTATGCTACTGGAGGTGGCAAGAGGATGTTGTATGCTGGTGATGGTGGTAAGAGGCTGCTGTATGCTATTGGAGGTGATAAGAAGATGATGTATGCTGCTGGCGGTGGTAAGAGTTTTCTGCGTGTGGTAAGAGGATGGTGGATGCTGCTGGCGGTGGCAAGAAGCTAGTGGTGTAGTGCTGGCGGTGGTAAAATGCTAACGATGGCGGTAAGAGGGCGCCGCGAGAGGCTGCAGGAGGCGGCAGTAGGCGGCAGGAGGCGGCAGGAGGCGGCAGGAGGCGTCAGCGGTCGCTACAGGGCCGGCCAGGCCGAGACGGTGTCGGGTGAGGGCGTGAGGCGAGCCACAGCGTTACGGGCGCGCGACAGCCACACAGCCGGGGTCGCCATGTGACGCGCCACCGGCCGGTCGGAGGACGTACCTTCAGACGGCAGGCGCTGCGTCATGTCAGGTTCTCCTGAAACACACAGGGCGTGCGGGTCAGACGTCAGACGTCAGACGTCAGACGTCAGGCGCCCGCCGCTGGTGGGCCATGGAGACGGCCACTCGTGAACGACAGGGCTCGGCCCAGAGGCACGGCCCAGGGACACAGCCCAGGGGCACGGCCCAGGGACACGGCCCAGGGGCAGAGCTCAGGGACACAGCCCATGGGCACAGCCCAGGGGCACGGATCAGGGAACACAGCCCAGGGACACGGTCCAGGGACACGGCTCAGGGGCACGGCTCCAGGGGCACGGCCCAGGGACACGGCCCAGGGGCACGGCCCAGGGACACGGCCCAGGGACACGGCCCAGGGACACGGCCCGGGGACACGGCCCAGGGACACGGGATGGCCCACAATAGATCGGCGAGATGAACCAGAACTGCTGTCCACAGCTCAACATGCATGTCAGGCAAGCTGGACGGGGGCAAGGGAGCTGCCTTGTATTAAGGACAAAGCTGAATTTGTATTTATTGTGCGGCTGAAATGCCACTGTCCACCATCCGAGAAAACCAGACTCCCCCCCCCCCACCAACCACAGTAATGCTACAACGCAATGTGGATTGGTCATTGACTGTGGAAGGGGCAGGCTATGACTGGAGGGTAGCTCCTTCCCGTTCCCAATTAACATGCTAGACGGCGTTCTGCTGTCAAGGTGCAAGCCAAAAACTATCAATCATCCCGCTGCTAATCAAGGAAAATATGACATCACCAAGAATACATTTCACTGGCCGATGCATTAATGATGAAATCACAAGCCGACAAGCTTATTCCTCTCGCGTATTACGATCGGAACATCAATGACCCGAGGCGGATCCAGGAATGCGATCGGGGCGGATCCAGGACCAAGTGACCAGGGGCGGATCCAGAAATATGGTTATGGGCGGACCCAGGAATGTGACCAGGAGCGGATCAAAGAATGTGACCAGGGATGGATCCAGGAATGTGACCAGGGGCGAATCCGGGAATGTGACCACGGGTGGATGAGACTGTGAGCAGGAGCGGATCCGGGAATGTGAGCAGGAGCGGATCCAGGAATGTGAGCAGGAGCGGATCCAGGAATGTGACCAGGGGCGAATCCGGGAATGTCACCACGGGAGGATCCCAGAATTTTGATCGGGAGGACTTGTCCTGGAGCGACGCCTTTTTACTCTGCGGGGCGCCATCGGCTGAAAGGGGCGCTGAGCGGGCACCCCGCCCCCTCAACATTGCACTCGAGCTCCAGCGCCCTGGAGAGCCCCAGTCCCACTGGAAACGTCAGTGACTGAGGCTAACCTCGGACGGTCGTGGTGGTGATTGTGGTCGATTTCTGAGTTATCTTCCCGCCGTCGATGGCGAAGTCGCTCGTTTGTTGCTGTACTGTCGTTTTACTGCCATCTAGCGGGAGAACACAAAACCAATGTTACAACAGACCCACCAGGTTACCAACAGACCAGCAAACATACAAACAAGCGTGCTCATCGCATCAGGTCACGGGCGCATCGGCCGAAGGTCTGGAAGAGGAGGCAAAGCTGAAGAGGAGGCAAAGCTGAAAAGGAGGAAAAGCTGAAGATGGCAGCAGAGGTGTGGCACACCGTTCAGACCGGAAGAGATCTCAGGAGGATGGCAGAGTCGAGAAAGTGCTGCGGGAGACAGCTGACAGCAGGCACGGGAATGGCTGCAACTTCAGCCGGCTTCGGTGGAGAATGTTTTCCTCAGTTTAGGAAAACACCTAATCCCCACCCGCGACGATTTTGAACCTGTTTCTCAGAGCACGGGAACTGCCCAAAAGTTGGATGGGGTGTGGTTGGGGTGTGGTTGGGGGCAAGAGCCATTTTTAAGTCGATTCTTTCCATGCAACAGCCATAGGGCCATTGTTAAACTCGTCCATACACAACCATCAAGCCTTCTCCCATCGTATGCACACACATACCGTGCACATCTATAAAGCCTTATCCGGCAATCCTACGCACACACCTACCGTAGGCACACATTTACGAAGCCTTCTGTGATCTTACACACACACACACACACACACATACCGCATACATCCATAAAGTATTCTTCTGCCATCTTAAGCACACACATACAGTACATGTCAATAACGTCTTCTGTGCTCTTACGCACACATATCTAAAGCCTTCTCCTGCAAATAACCACACATCGATAAGCCATTTTGACAGCCGCCATCCTAACAGGGGCACATGCGTCCCATCCTGCATATGCCCTTCGCAAATTGCCATTGCACGCCAATCTCGGTAGCACATACGTAGCTACACGTCGGAATCTGGTGACACCCACCCCGCCCACGGTCCCGCGCTGAGCTAAGCACACATCAAAATACACGCCTTGGATGATACAACTGGAATCGTGGGTAAGAAGAAAAAGCAATGGCAGGAAATGCTCGGTGGCGATATTATTCCCACGACCTGCTGAAACTGAAACAATCCAGCAGAGCTGAAAACCAAAAGTTTGCAGCCAAAACGAACTTCGAGTTCTTAAACGGCCCGGGTAGGTAAAGTTTCGGTCGAAAACGCGGTTTTAAAAACGTCAGGAACGCCAAATCACGCTGGCCAAGCTAAACAAATCAGCCTAAGACGTATTATTACAGCTTCAACGTGCAAAACACAGGAACGGTAACGAACATCAAGGTGCATCTAAATTGATACTGCCATCGTGCCCATCCTGGATAAAACATCACTAACGAAACAACACCACTAACAAACACAACACACTGGATGAGTAGTACATGCACCACTATCAGACACCATACACACACTACTATCAAACATCACACACTTGGTGGGTAGTGCATACACTACTATGAGAAATCACACACATGGCGGGTAGTGCACACACCACTATCAGACATCACACACGGGGTACACACCACTATCAGACATCACACACTTGGTGGGTAGTGCATACACCACTATCAGACATCACACACTTGGTGGGTAGTGCATACACCACTATCAGACATCACACACTTGGTGGGTAGTGCATACACCACTATCAGACATCACACACTTGGTGGGTAGTGCATACACCACTATCAGACATCACACACATGGTGGGTAGTGCATACACCACTATCAGACATCACACACATGGTGGGTAGTGCATACACCACTATCAGACATCACACACTTGGTGGGTAGTGCATACACCACTATCAGACATCACACACATGGTGGGTAGTGCATACACCACTATCAGACATCACACACTTGGTGGGTAGTGCATACACCACTATCAGACATCACACACATGGGGGGGGTGCATACACCACTATCAGACATCACACACTTGGTGGGTAGTGCATACACCACTATCAGACATCACACACACTTGTGGTGGGTAGTGCATACACCACTATCAGACATCACACACATGGTGGGTAGTGCACTATCAAACCACAACACCACTATCAGACATCACACACTTGGTGGGTAGTGCATACACCACTATCAGACATCACACACATGGGAAGAGCATACACCACTATCAGACATCACACACTTGGTGGGTAGTGCATACACCACTATCAGACATCACACACTTGGTGGGTAGTGCATACACCACTATCAGACATCACACACATGGTGGGTAGTGCATACACCACTATCAGACATCACACACATGTAACCACTATCAGACATCGTGCATACACCACTATCAGACATCACACACTTGGTGGGTAGTGCATACACCACTATCAGACATCACACACTTGGTGGGTAGTGCATACACCACTATCAGACACCACACAATGGTGGGTAGTGCATACACCACTATCAGACACACACACTTGGTGGGTAGTGCATACACCACTATCAGACATCACACACATGGTGGGTAGTGCATACACTACTATCAGACATCACACACATGGTGGGTAGTGCATACACCACTATCAGACATCACACACTTGGTGGGTAGTGCATACACCACTATCAGACACCACACACTTGGTGGGTAGTGCATACACCACTATCAGACATCACACACTTGGTGGGTAGTGCATACACCACTATCAGACACCACACACTGTGAGGCATCACACACCACTATCAGACATCACACACTTGGTGGGTAGTGCATACACCACTATCAGACACCACACACCTTTTCGGGGAGGGCACACACCACTATCAGACACCACACACTTGGTGGGTAGTGCATACACCACTATCAGACATCACACACTTGGTGGGTAGTGCATACACCACTATCAGACACCACACACATGGTGGGTAGTGCATACACCACTATCAGACATCACACACTTGGTGGGTAGTGCATACACCACTATCAGACATCACACACATGGTGGGTAGTGCATACACCACTATCAGACACCACACACTTGGTGGGTAGTAACCCTTAACCACACACTTGTGTAGTGCATACACCACTATCAGACATCACACACACGGTATACACCACTATCAGACACCATACACCACTATCAGACACACCACTACATGGTGGGTAGTGCATACACCAGCATTCCAGGCAGACTGCAAACCGATCTAGGGGCGGATCCACTGACATGGTGTTGGTGGGGCACAGGGGGCAAGTGTCCTCCACGGAAAAGCGGCGCCCCTCCAGGGAAGCTCGAGCGCACCCCCTGTCTTTGAATTGCTCAGCCGAAGGCGCCCCTCTGATAAGAAAAGGCGCCGTCCAGGGACATTCGAGTGCACCCCCCCCCCGTCAATTTTGGTCTTCAATCAGTGCCGCCCCTTCGAGGAATGCCGCCCCTCCCGATGAGCACCGCACCCCGATCGAAATGCCTGGATGCGCCTCTGAGCCGGCATTATGACGGGGACACTGCGGCCAGTGCACGTATGAGGATTGACTGGCGGTAGAGTTTCCCAGTCATTGGGACATTCTGCCGCCAGTCAGCATGGCTGGGCGAATGGGCTGGGCACTTGGGCATGCGTATCAGAGATGGGAGGGAAGCACAGATGGCAGTTTGTCAAATGAACGTTACGGTTATGGGCGTTGCGCAGGAGGAACTTAAAACCAGATGCCCCCCCCCCGGCCCCATTAGTTGATCGCAGCGTGACCCACCCGTGCCTTCACCAGAGCGTGCAGATCGAGACAAAACGGACAAACGGTTATTGCTTTCAGCCAAGTTTTTTTATTGTTATTGTTTTCGGTATTGTTATTTTTCATTCGGTTATTGCTTAAGCCCAAGTTCAGAATTACGCCCAAGTTCAGCGTTACGCTCAAGTTCACAGCAATACGCCCGAGTTCAGCATTACTACAAAGTTCAGTTTACGCCAAGTTCAGTGTTACACCCAAATTCAGCGTTACGCCCAAGCTCAGTATTACGCCCAAGTACAGCGCCACGCCCAAGTCAGGTCAGCGCAGACAAACGTCAGCCCACACAACACGGCCGCCACCAGCTGCCAGATGAGCCCGCACCGCACCGCTGTACATTCCCTCAAACGCCAAGCCAGGAGTTGCCAGCACACCGACAGCCGCGACACAACGGAACGACGCGCAACAGGCGGAGCTGCGACACACAGGGCTGCGACACAGGAGCCACGAGACGAGTGCGTACCTGGCCGGACCAGCTCCAGCCCAGTCGGGGTGGAGGGGGGCGTGGGGGCGCGGCACGCCCCGTCACCTGTGTCGCGTGCGAGTCCGGTCACAACAGGCATGATACGCGCTCAACAGTCGGGGCACACTCAAGAGTCGGGCCACACTCAACAGTCGGGGCCACACTCAAGTGGATGGTTCGCACTCAGGAGTCAGAATCGCACACAGATGGATGGTACACACTCAAGTCAGAGTCACACTCAGATGGATGGTGCACACTCAAGAGTCGGGGCCACACTTAGATGGACGGTACACACTCAGAGTCAGAGTCACACTAAGATGGATGGCACACACTAAGATGGATGGTACACACTCGAGAGTCGGAGCACACTCAGATGGTACAAACTCAAGAGTCAGAGTCACACTCCGATGGATGGTTCACACTCAGATGGTACAAACTCAAGAGTCAGAGTCACACTCCGATGGATGGTTCACACTCAAGAATCGGAGTCACACTTAGATAGATGGTTCACAATCAAGAGCCGGGGCCACACTGAGATGGATGGTACACACTCAAGAGTCAGTCACACTCAGATGGATGGTACACACTCAAGAGTCAGAGTCACACTCAGATGGATGGTACAGACTCAGAATCGAAGTCATGCTCATCGCTGCGCTCAGACATAGTGCCATTCACACTCATAGCTATGGTCAGACTCAAAAGCATGATACACACTCAGTGTCAGAATCACACTCATGGCTACACTCTCTCAGAAGCATGATACACACTCAGTGTCAGAATCACACTCAGAGGAATGATACGCACTCATTGTCAGAGCAATTGACAACATCGTCAGCTACGTGTCAGTGTTGTGTCCATAGCGTGTTAGTGATGTGTCCATGGCGTGTAAGTGATGTGCCACAGGGTGTCAGTGATGTGTCAATATGGTGTCAGTGAAGTGTCAACGTGCCCGTAATGTCTCAAAAACGTGTCAGTTAT
Source organism: Ashinkailepas kermadecensis (assembly GCA_034440615.1). Taxonomy (NCBI): domain Eukaryota; kingdom Metazoa; phylum Arthropoda; class Thecostraca; family Neolepadidae; genus Ashinkailepas; species Ashinkailepas kermadecensis. The sequence goes on along the minus strand of JAOTOM010004926.1, from coordinate 359,291 downwards.
GTGTCATCAGGGTGTTAGTGGTGTGTCAACAGGTCAGTCAGCAAGGTGTCAGCGGTGTGTCAACAGGTCAGTCAGCAAGGTGTCAGTGTCGTGTCAGCAGGGTGTCAGTGTCGTGTCAGCAGGGTGTCAGTGGTGTGTCAGCAGGGTGTCAGTGGTGTGTCAGCAGGGTGTCAGTGGTGTGTCAGCAGGGTGTCAGTGGTGTGTCAACAGGCCAGTCAGCAGGGTGTCAGTGGTGTGTCAACAGGGTGTCAGTGGTGTGTCAACAGGGTGTCAGTGGTGTGTCAGCAGGGTGTCAGTGGTGTGTCAACAGGGTGTCAGTGGTGTCAACAGGGTGTCAGTGGTGTGTCAGCAGGGTGTCAGTGGTGTGTCAGCAGGGTGTCAGTGGTGTGTCAGCAGGGTGTCAGTGGTGTGTCAGCAGGGTGTCAGTGGTGTGTCAACAGGGTGTCAGTGGTGTGTCAGTGGTGTGTCAGCAGGGTGTCAGTGGTGTGTCAGTGGTGTGTCAGCAGGGTGTCAGTGGTGTGTCAGCAGGGTGTCAGTGGTGTGTCAACAGGGTGTCAGTGGTGTGTCAACAGGGTGTCAGTGGTGTGTCAGCAGGGTGTCAGTGGTGTGTCAGCAGGGTGTCAGTGGTGTGTCAACAGGGTGTCAGTGGTGTGTCAGTGGTGTGTCAGCAGGGTGTCAGCAGGGTGTCAGTGGTGTGTCAGCAGGGTGTCAGTGGTGTGTCAACAGGGTGTCAGTGGTGTGTCAGCAGGGTGTCAGTGGTGTGTCAACAGGGTGTCAGTGGTGTGTCAGCAGGGTGTCAGTGGTGTGTCAGCAGGGTGTCAGCAGGGTGTCAGTGGTGTGTCAACAGGGTGTCAGTGATGCATCCAGAGGGCGATACGTCAGCGACATATCAACGTTGGCCACGCTCGACCCGAGCCCTGACTTCACCTTCAAGGCTGGGTGAAGGCTGAACGCGTCAACCCGGGCCATGACCGGTGGGAAATTGGGCCGGCATCTCTCGTCGACCGCACGGAGAGCTCTCTCACACCTCGGCTCGGCCATCGGCCCGTCGACGACGTGTCAAGGACACGCGACCAGCCGGCAGAATTCCACCCCTCCCCATCCCGCCCCCACCCGCTCGAGGAGAGCAATGGAAAGGACGGGACAGGAGCGGACAGAAGCAGCGAGCAATAACAACAGCAACAGCTGGACCTGCTGACTAAACCTGCAATGACAGTGCAGTGACAGTGCAGTGACTACTGTACTGGGGATACTACACGACTAGCGCCGTCGGCAGCCCAAGAGTCGCACCAACGATCCTCACAAAAACGAGCTATGTGCACACGGCCCTCACTACGTATCAGTCTCTTTTTGACAGTCAAGAAAAGCAACAGCTGGTCCGCATTGTGCCCAGCACAGGGTACGCCGACCGCCCGACCACATCTCCACAGGGATATCGGCCCAGGACGATAAACCAACGATGAATATTGAAACTAAAAAAACATGACCATCGAATTTTCAATGAAAGAAACTCTCCAACGGCTTTGCTGCCGCCTCGCTAACGTGGTTCGCCCGCTGCTCAGATGACGCCACCGTCGACGTCGACGTCGTCAGCCCCGCCCTCGCCCGCCTAAGCCACGCCCCTCACCGTCAGCGCACCGACGACCTAACACCGGTACCGGCCCGACCGCGGAGGGATGGTGCTGGTGGTTACTGGTTTTACGACACGTCGACCGTTGAGTCGTATAGCATCGCCAATCTCTCACGCCGATTGGTCGCGGGCGAAGAGTAGCGACAGGCGAGACTCGAACCCACAACCTTTCGACTGTGAGACGGGCAACTTACACCTAGACTACTCGTCCCCCGACCGCGGAGGGAGCGTCATGCCGAGAGGGGAGGGAGGGAGGGGGCGTGTAGACCGGAGCAGCACGTACCGGGGGCGGCCTGGGTGCGTATGACGGCCGTCGGCACGATAAACGCCGGCGTGGTGGGCGACCGGAGCCCCTTCTTCTCGGACACCATGACGGGCTCATCGATCGTGGGCACGTCTGAAACAGGGCACGACACGTCAGGTCAGACTCGTGTCAGTCGGTTGGTTGGCTATTTGAGTTTTAAGGCGCATCGACCAGGTTTGGTCATTTAGCGCCCATCTCACGTCAGCCAGGCCAGATCACTGGAACGCCATTCCACGTCGGGTAATGTCAGGCCACATCAGTCCCCGCGCATCAGGTGACAGGACAGGACATGGCAGGACGGGACAGGTCAGGTCAGTTCATTGAAACCAACACACCTGGTCAGTGTCAACAAAACCTCCCATGAGAGCAGACATTTCCATGACTATTTCAGATGGGGCGAAGTCATATCAGTTCAGACCATATCATATTATATATCAGGTAAAATAATATCCCTCTCACGTCATCGCAGTGACCTCGGCATTACCATCGGAGTGCACCAACTCCTGTGACAGGTTCATCGATCGCTGAAGACCTACGCCGTTCACCATCAATTTGTGACGGTTGAAGCGAGAGCACTAGTCTCGCACACAAATACATGAGAAGATTTAGAGGGGTAACCTAATCTCGGTAACTACCAATAACCTCCAATAACCTCGGTAACCCCGATAACCTCGGCAGTCACCGATAACCTCGGTAACCACCAATAACCTTGTAACCCCTGATAACCTCGGTAACCACAGATAACCTCGTAACCTCCGATAATCTCTGGAGCAACAGATAACCTCGGTAACCACACGCCATCCCTAATACTGTCAGAGTACGTGACAACTCAATATGCCGAGGACGTTGTGCCTCGGTAACCACACGCCATCCCTAATACTGTCAGAGTACGTGACAACTCAATATGCCGAGGACGTTGTACCGGTGCTGCCTACTCAGAGATGGGCTGAAACGCGCCACACGTGGCCCGCTGCACGTAGGTAGGCCACACAAAAATCGGTAGGTCATACAAATTCATCCCAGTTTTGGGGCCTCTGCAGCATCTTCCCTTTTAGGGATTGGAGTCTCGACTGTCCAGGTTTTCATACGTTTCTGTAGTCATGTATTCATGATCTGGTGATTATTTGACGCGGCGCACCAAGCACCGCCGACTCCCAACTGAAGTCGGACTGTGACATCTCCAGTTGAGCCAATTTCACAGCAAATACATTGTTTAGTCAATCCATGCATTCTGTAGTGGACAAAACTGGACGGGAATAGCCGGCCCATGCTTGCGGCCCGGTTTCCGTCAGATCGGTTGCACTTACTCTCTCACTCCCAAGCCTGATGAATATTACAACTTACTGATCGAACTGCATGAATCGAAATTTAACTTGATGGGAGCTCCACAAGGCGAGAGCGACACACCTGAAGCTCCGGTCCTGTCCAGCTTGAGACCCACGGATTGTGTGTGCCGATATCGGCCTTTCCCGTGCCTGACCACCATTATGTACCTAGCCAACTTCATATTATTTGACGAACGACGCTTGCAACATAAGCAATGGTCCTTTAGTCATATATATATATATATATATATATAGTATATATCCTATATCATATATTCCATACATCCTGGGAGATCACGGCAGCAAGCAAATGCAATTTAATTTTCGGAACGTTACCATAGAGTCGATAAATGAGCGTCCTTACCCTGCATGGGTGCACCAGGAGAACGTTAATTGAGTGGACGACATTTCCACACAAAGCCTCGCCATCGGCGCGGCTGGGACGCGTTGGTGGAGAATTACACAAATTGTCAGGCGTGCTTTTCCACGGACTAAGACAACAGACGCCGAAAACATTCTGGAGCCTTTCCCATGGGGCTTCATGTTAAACTTCAGGGGTGCTCGGCAGGCTTCAGGAGTGCACAAGCACCCCAAAATGAGCACAACTCTCCTCCCACGCTGGCACGGCGAAGTCGCAGCCGCCGTACGTGGGAGGGGGCGTGGCGCCGCGCTGATCCAGCCGGAACCGGCGCGCGACCGCATCGTGGGTTAGTTAGTCTTTGGCGCCGGCAACCGCTTGTGTCCACGCCCACGGCATTTGCGCCTGCTGGTGTGTGTGTGTGTGTGTGTGTGTGTGTGTGTGTGTGTGTGTGTGTGTGTGTGTGTGTGTGTGTGCGTGCGTGCGTGCGTGCGTGCGTGCGTGCGTGCGTGCGTGCGTGCGTGCGTGCGTGCGTGCGTGCGTGCGTGCGTGCGTGCGTGCGTGCGTGTGTTGCGTGTATTTGTGTATATGTATGTAAATGTTTAGGTGTGTTTACAGGGGGCAGTGGCGTGCGACCGAAACTGGGTCATGATCGTACACGTCACGTGGCCACAGCAGATTTTCGGGCCGGGGAGGGCCGGGGAGGGCGATTCCCAGCCGCACCGTCAAGCCAGCGGCCAGCGGCCAGCGTTGGCAGCACGCAGTACAGACACCCCGCACCGAGCGAAAATAACTTCACTCCATGGCATAATTTAGCATCAAGTCCATTAATTGACCTACATAGATGTGACGTATTTCTCTGCCGCGAGCTGCCGTCGTCAGTTATTGATCAATGTGCCGAGTTATTGGTGAATGCGCTAGCGTTACTGATGAATGTATCGGAGGAGAAAAACGACAGGCCGTCGTTTTTGGCAGCACGCAGTAAAGACATTCGGCACCGCCGAGCGAAAATAACTACAGTCCATGGCACAATTTAGCATCGGATCGACAAACGGACAGTGCTGACAGACCGTCAGAACTGCGACGGTGAAGATGATGGCTGAGGCGTTACCGGCGACCCAATTACTTCAAAGTTGTCGCAAAACGAGGCCACCAGCACGGGAATAGCCGCCTTTTGCCACAAACATATAATAAACAGAACTCGCCGCACGATATCACAGCAGTACAAGATAATAACACATGCCATGAGGTCACATTCTGGTGTGTAATTTAAAAGCCCTGAACATGAATGTTGAGATTCGAGAGACATGAACAAAAACATACTGTGATATGAGTAATACGGCTTATAATGTAAATACATCACGTCACAGTTACATACTATTGCCAATAGGTGGCGGTGGTCATGCGGCGGTGGTGGGCGGTTATGACTTTACGGCGCACTCAGCAGCTGAGGTCATATGGCGTCGCTTGTCTCTCACCCTGGCAGGAAGAGCGGGCACCGCGGGGAATCGAACCCCGTACCTCTGGGATGTCAGACGCTCAGCTGAGCCACTGAGCTACCGATCCCGTCCGATAGGTGGCATCACACGGGTCGAGTTTCCCACATTTGTGGTGACACCTGGGCCCCACCATCTTTGCCATAGCCCTACCAACTATTTGCTCGGTTAACATGTGACCCACGGGGTGGGCCCCACCGATCAAATTAGCAGCACCCATTCCCTCCATGCACTGGACCCCACCAATACAATTTTCAAACTCCTCCACCCACAAGACCATTAGAATGGCTGAAAGTCCGCATGACCGTACTTATGCACAGTGCGGGTCAGCCTTTCCCATAGAAAGGACTGAAGAATGCATGTGGTGAAGGCGACGACTACGTGTCGAACTTGTCCGTCAATACGAGCTGCGCGATGTAGATCATAACCGCACGACGACGGCAGGACACCCGGCGCCCGTCTCAACAGCCTGCGGGCTGCTCACCGACAAGCGATCCCGCCGTGGGATTTGAACCGACGCTCGGCCAGCCGAGCAGGCACTGGTCGCCCCGCGCCACGCGCCGCAGATACTGCACCCCCCCCCCCTCCTGACCCCCACCGTCGGTGGGCAGCGGGGGTGCCGACATACAGAGCCAGCCGCCGCTCACGTGGACAAATTGCGCCCGCCAGCACACACACGGGCCAACACGCTGTTAGTTATTTATGTTTAAGGGCGCCCCGATCACCAGAGCTCGCAGTTACGCGGCCGTGGAGCGTGCCGGGCGGTCAGGCACTCGTCAGACACACAGCCCGACTGACTCAGGGGCGGATACAGGGGCGGATACAGGGACGGTTACAGGGACGCGTACAGGGGCGGGTACACGGGCGGGTGCAGGGGCTGGTACAGGGGCTGGTACAGGGGCGGGTACAGGAGCGGGTACAGGGGCGGGTACAGGGGCGGGTACAGGGGCGGGTACAGGAGCGGGTACAGGAGCGGGTACACGGGCTGGTACAGTGGCGGATACAGGGACGGATACAGGGGCGGATACAGGGACGGGTACAGGGACGGGTACAGGAGCGGGTACAGGAGCGGGTACAGGGGCGGGTACACGGGCGGATACAGGGGCGGGTACACGGGCGAATACAGACGCGGGTACAGAAGCGGATACAGGGACGCGTACAGGGGGCGGGTACACATGTGGATACAGGAGCGGATACACGGGCGGATACAGGGGGCTGGGAGAATGTACCCCCCTCCCCATGGAAAAGTTCCTGCTACTCTCTCCGAGAGCAGGCGCTCCTTCAGTATGCTCGAGTGCACCTCTCCCTCGCTCAACGAAGCTTCAGTCGAAGGCGTCCCTTCATGGACTTTCGCAGTGGCGCCCCTTCGGGGAAATGACATCCATTGAAACGAGTGCGCCTCCACCCCCATGCAAGTTCCTGGATCCGCCCCTGGTCTGATTTGTCTCGTCCGACTAGCTGGCCATAGAGATGCGCGCATCAACCGGCTAAACTGCACGCAGCAAGGACGCTTGCCAAGCAAAGCTATCGGCAATAAAACGTTTCATCGGAACCAAATTATACTCTTTTCCGTAATTCGATGACTACACTGAGTGAAGGAGAGAGCATGGGAAGAATGAAGCCCTGAGGGATACCACTACCGAAGGAGACCCACCAGGACATCACACACTAGTGGTGGAATGACACCAAGTCACTCCACCACCGTTCCGACTTTTCCATCCGCCAATTTCCCACCCGGCGGGACCTCACGTGGTGAAAAGGCAGCCGCGGCGCCGACGCACCGGCCCGACATCTCCCGGCCAAACAAACAACTAACGAACAGCGCAGCTGCAGCATTCCTCTCGGCAGCCGCGACACGCAACCTGGCGCTGAACGATGAGTTCACCACCGCGACGGTGCAGACTGTTGTGAGCGAATGTTCGGCGCCAAATATCTGGCGCCAAATGCCTGCACACCAGGAGGCGCGTCTAACACCGCGGTGCCAGAGCTGGCAGCTGCTGCGTCGATGTGGAAACAACTGGCGATCAACAACGGCAGAGCCGGCAACACGGGCAGTTTGGTGACACGGCGCTGAAGGCGCAGCTCGGCGTCCACGGGACTAGAGCCAGATGCTTAAGAATACACGGTCGACTCTTGGGTCATTCCCGAGCAGGTCAAATGCGTCCACTTCTCCCTCTACACACGACCGTATTTATCCCCCTCCCCCTCTTCACTGTTCTGTTCCATCTTGTTTATTCCACAGCCCAGAAATTGGCCTAGTCAGCATGTTCAAAAGCAAACAGTCCTGCTCTGTCTGTCATGCCTGAGAATGTGTGTCATGTTTACGTGATGAGAATGCAGTCATGCCATGAGTGCCTCCATGTATGTTATGTTCCACAAAGCCAAAGAAGTTGTGCCGCTCTGAATTTCATTATGGCACTGTCTGTGTGACAAACCAGAGACGTGAGTGGCCGCTCCCGTGCGTCTCTTTGCTGAAAGATCGCATTGAGTCAGATTTTACCCTTCCGGATTTGACTCGGTCCAAATTTTCGGAAGCACATACCCACCCCTGTACTTCAAAACGGGTTCCGGAAAAGCCAGTTGCGAAACGCCAACAAGAACAGAAGCGCATCAAAGGGGGAACCGCCCTTCCACATTTGGTACCAAAAAATACACTAGATGAACGAGCAATTGAGATTTTCACCACGCAAAACCATACATTTTTTATGGTTTCTACATTTCAAGACATTTTTTTGTCTGGCCCATTAGGAAAATTCTGGCTGTGCCACTGAACAAGAACTAGACGTTTCGTAATAACAAATGTGCTGAAAAGAACTATACGTGCCGCAGTGGTGACGAAGGCGGGGCATGTGTCAGCACCCAGGCAGCTACCAGATAAAAAAACGTCCGTCAAGCCGAGTACAAAGGAAACATGTATCAGCCAAGCAGCACAATATCCTCAGCAAGTACACTGACATCATCACGAGGTGACCGCAGCTGCCGCAGCTGCTCAGCACCAGACAGGCGGGACAGCACAGCAGCACACCACGCCAGACTGCCCTCATCAGCTGACGCCGCAGCTGCCGCCTGCAGAACTGCCGAGCTGTTGGTTGGAGGAGTTGGGGGCGGGGGGGGGGACGCACCTGTTTCGTCACGTGCCGCGAATATGACGGGCGGCTGCGTGCGCTCCACTTCGGCCAGCGCGTCTCCCAGCTGGCGCAGCACCAGCGAGCGCCGCTTGCTCTCCGGCTGGTCGGCGGCGGCCACCTCCGGCCGGGAGATTCGCACCGGCGCGATGTCGTGCTCGGCCAGGTCGGGCGAGGTCAGGTCGGTGACGGTCACCTGGCCCGTGGCTGGGCCGTCCTTGGGCGCGATGGGCGTGAGCGGCTTGCTGGGCCGCACCACCGTCTTCTCCTCGGCCGCGTATTTACGCTCGTCCGCGTCGGCGGTCGGCGTGACGACTGCGGACAGGTCTCCGGGTCAGCACAGGTCAGCGCAGGTCAACTGGGAAACCCAGGTCAGCCAGGTCACATGAATCACCAGGAGGCGTCCCGCCAGCATTAGTCCGGGTCAACATCCCAGGGTCACCGGGTTACCAGAGGTCATCAGACGTCGACGGAGATACCCGGATCACCAGAGGTCAACCGCGACATCCGGGTGAGACTGGGTCACGGCCACACACAGCACAAAGATTTGTCGCACCACGGAGCACGGAAGCAACACAACACGGCTTGTTGCAGTTCTGCGGATGGCGAAAGTCCAGTTCTACCGCCTGTGTTGGGGATACGTCACCAGTGTTACCGACTGTGTTGGAGATACGTCACCAGTGTTACCGACTGTGTTGGAGACACGTCACCAGTGTTACCGACTGTGTTAGGGATACGTCACCAGTGTTACCGACTGTGTTAGGGACACGTCACCAGTGTTACCGACTGTGTCGGAGACACGTCACCAGTGCTACCGACTGTGCTGGGGACACGTCACGTCACGTAACGGCCATCGGACGGCGTGACGTGGAACACCTGCAGCGCACCAGAGCGTGCACCGCCCCAGCTACTGGTGACCTGCACCTCCACATTCAGACAACGCTAGACACGCCAGTAGCACACGGCTACCGCGCTACCAGCTACCACGTTGCCAGCATAGTTACCACGTTACCAGCACAGCTACCACGTTGCCAGCACTGTTACCACGTTACCAGCACAGTTACCACGCTTACATGAATAGTAGCAACTTCCAAATACGATGCGATCCGGAAAACGTGCGAACATATTGTTCTTGCAAACTGGCTTGTGACATTCCAAGACATCCGAAGAGCTCAACAATATTTTGAAAAGTTTTCGTAACCGCATCACATTCGGAAGTTAGTTGTTCATATGGACGGGGTAAAGTGACTGACGGGGTGAGTGACTGACGGGGTAAGTGACTGACTGGGTAAGTGTCTGACGGGGTAAGTGACTACCGGGGTAAGTGACTAACTGGGTAGGTGACTGGATAAGTGACTGACGGGTTAAGTGACTGACGGGGTAGGTGACTGACGGGGTAAGTGACTGACGGGGTAAGTGACTGACGGGGTAAGTGACTGACGGGGTAAGTGACTGACGGGGTAAGTGACTGACGGGGTGAGTGACTGACGGGGTAAGTGACTGACGGGGTAAGTGACTGACGGGGTAAGGTGACTGACGGGGTAAGTGACTGACGGGGTGAGTGACTGACGGGGTAAGTGACTGACGGGGTAAGTGACTGACGGGGTAAGTGACTGACGGGGTAAGTGACTGACTGGGTAAGTGACTGACGGGGTAAGTGACTGACTGGGTAAGTGACTGACGGGGTAAGTGACTGACGGGGTAGGTGACTGACGGGGTAAGTGACTGACGGGGTGAGTGACTGACGGGGTAAGTGACTGACGGGTTAAGTGACTGACGGGGTAGGTGACTGACGGGGTAAGTGGCTGACGGGGTAAGTGACTGACGGGGTGAGTAACTGACGGGTAAGTGACTGACGGGTTAAGTGACTGACGGGGTGGGTGACTGACGGGGTAAGTGACTGACGGGGTAAGTGACTGACGGGGTGAGTGACTGACGGGGTAAGTGACTGACGGGGTAAGTGACTGACGGGGTAAGTGACTGACGGGGTAGGTGACTGGATAAGTGACTGACGGGTTAAGTGACTGACTGGGTAAGTGACTGACGGGGTGGGTGACTGACGGGGTAAGTGACTGACGGCGTGAGTGACTGACGGGGTAAGTGACTGACGGGGTAGGTGACTGACGGGGTGAGTGACTGACGGGGTAAGTGACTGACGGGGTAAGTGACTGACGGGGTAAGTGACTGACGGGGTAAGTGACTGACGGGGTAAGTGACTGACGGGGTAAGTGACTGACGGGGTAAGTGACTGACGGGGTAAGTGACTGACGGGGTGAGTGACTGACGGGGTAAGTGACTGACGGGGTAAGTGACTGGACGGTTGGCGTGGGCCTCGGACGTGTTCTGACTGAAAGGACGTACGCGTTGTCCTGGCGGCCGAGCGCCTGACGCCGCGGGGCTCAGCAACTTAACAGCCCATGCACTGCTCCTCCTCCCGAGCCGGGACATCACTGACGCCGCTGACCAGTACTCAGTACTGATGCTGAGCAGTGGCCGGTTGTGGCTGGTTGTGGCTGGTTGTGGCTGGTTGTGGCTGGTTGTGGCTGGTTGTAGCTGGTGGTGTTCGAACGCCGATGCTGACGTGCGATGAGAGATACCGCCACACACGGCGTTCAGTCTAGCGACCAAACACGACGACAGCGGATATCTACAGCAACAGCACGACAACATCCTGCCGGTAGGCAGCGTTGCTGCTCAACTGATCCTACAAATGACGTCATACTGGCGCTCATTGAACGTCCAGCTGGTGTCTGCACCAGCAAACTGCAAACTGGCGTCACTACCAAGGTCCGCTGCCGAACTGACGCAAAGTTGATGGCACTACCAAGGCCCGCTGCCAAACTCGTGTAAAGTTGGTGTTGCTGCCATGGTCCGCTACCAGACTGGGGCGCGAATGATCAATTCTGGTCGAGAACCTATTCGTCCTCAAATAACTAACTGGATCCCTCTCCAGTCGATGGGACCAGTGACCCATGCCGACCTAATGACCCGATGACCCGACACGTTCCGAGACAGCGCGGCAATTTCCCGACTGGAATCCGGTAGCGGCGAGCGCGCGGCTTTCATGTCGCCGCCCCCAGGAAGCATTTCGCCCGGCCGACGCGGTGCCGGCGGCCCCGCCCACCCGTCACACACACACGCACCTCCACAACGGACAGACAGACACACGCACACCCGGTGCCGGCGGCCCCGCCCACCCGTCACACACACACGCACCTCCACAACGGACAGACAGACACACGCACGTGCAGACCACGGGCGGCGCTGTGGTGGCCAGCCGCACAGGTGGCGGCTCCCACACCAGCGGGGAGGTTGTGCTCCCTCCCCTCCCAAGGCACGAGACACCACTGTGTTCCCTTCCTCTCCCCTCCCGGGGAAGCCCCGGGGGGGGGGGGGTTTGTTCCGGGAGGAACCAACGGACCTCCCCTCCCAGGACACGAGACACCGCAGCGGGGAAGCCGTGCTCCCTCCCCTCCCAGGGCACGAGACACCGCAGCGGGGAAGCCGTGCTCCCTCCCCTCCCAGCCCACGGGACATCGCAGCGGGGAAGCCGTGCTCCCTCCCCTGCCAGCGCACGAGACACCACAGCGGGAAGGTCACGCTTCCTCCCCTCCCAGCCCACGGGACACCATCGCGGTAGCACCGGCGGCACAGCGCGGACTAATGAGCCATGCTCAGGTGGAAATTGAGTGGAGATAAACACATTGGCTGAGAGACAATATAACGCGGTGCTGAGTGGATATAAACACATTGGCTGAGAGACAATAGAACGCGGTGCTGAGTGGATATAAACACATTGGCTGAGAGACAATAGAACGCGGTGCTGAGTGGATATAAACACATTGGCTGAGAGACAATGGCGCGCGGTGCACATGGAACTCTGTGTGACAGTTAGCTTCACACCACGGCAAATTATAATGCGAGAGACCATTGCAAACTGGGGGAAATTCACATGATGTGAAAATAACTACCGTTTGACACGTACGACCTGGGACGATTCACAGGAAATGAAAATAACCATGAACCATGAAACATGAAATGTTTCACACGTGGTCTGCAGCATATTGTGATTATTGTCCTACAGGTAAAGGTACATAAGGCTCGTGACGTTGCCATTTGGCCTCGTTATGCGGTTTGCAAGAATACTGCGGAGGGGCGAATACAATAGTGTCGCGGTCGCTGCCTTCAGCTACTGTAGTCCTGTCTCAGTTACTGTGGTTCATCCGCAGCTACTGTTACTGTGGTCCAGTATAAGCTGGAGTGATTCCGTCTCGGTTACTGTGGTTCTTCCCCAGCTACAGTTACTGTGATCCTGCCTTAGTTACAGTTACTATAGCCCTGCTCCAGTTACAGTTACTATGGTCCCATCTCAGTTACAGTTACTATCGTCCCATCTCAGTTACAGTTACTATGGTCCCATCTCAGTTATAGTTACTATGGTCCTGCCCCAGTTACAGTTACTGTGGTCCTGCCCCAGTTACAGTTACCGTGGTCCTGCCTCCGGTCCTGCTACAGTTATTCTCGGCGCACGCATCGGACCGCGAATTATCACCAAAATATCCGTCCAGCACCTGGCCGTTTTGACGGCGGCTGCGTCGCATTCCTTCGGAGGGGAGGGGAGGGGAGGGGAGGGGACGGCGCCGTGTCCCGCGCCGGTGCCAGCCGCCTGACCCCACGGGGCCGGCCCGTCACGGTATGACCAGCCGGCGGCGATGTCAGTCATTTATTACCGGGGCCGGGCGTGGCGCGGCGGCGTCCAAGTGGTTTATCTCACCGGTCGCGTCGACGGCGGCCACAGACTTACTGCCCGCCGACGGCACCCCCCCCCCCCCACACACCCACTCGACATACATGGCGAGACGTAACGACCGGACCGCCGACTTCCATCGTCGCCGTCTGGGCTTCCTGACTTCGAAGACACGGGAATACACTGGTCGGAGTAGCCGGCGAGTATCCGAGAGATTTCAGCAGCTCACTGGGGCGTACAGCACCGGTCCCGCTTGGGCCAGCGAGTACAATGGGCCTTCTACGGTGAAGCCAAACGCTTAGATTTATGGCGAAATATGTCGCGATTCACTGTGTTCTACGAAGCAAGACGCGATCGAAGCGACAACGTACCGAAAGACAAATACAATGTTGAACACAAAGCCCATCAGTATTGTGGATTAAGCTATGGCCAGCGGCAGAGCCGCATCCAGGAATTTACATGGGGGTACCAGTCCAGACGGACACCACTGCAAGTCCCTGGAGGGGCGCTTACTGTTGGGAATTTGTCGAGCAGGGGGAGGGCGGGAGTGAGGGAGGGCGGGGTGTCCACTCGTGCCTCCCTGAAGGGGCACCTTTTCCGGCCGGAGTGGCGCCACTTTCCACGGGGCACATGTCCCCCAGCGGTGCCGCCCTGCATCTGCGGCGTGACCAGCGGCTGTGGTCCGGTGGACGTGGCTACTGTCGTGTCGCCAGCTGCGGACGGCAGGTGGCCACCTGACCTCGTCTGACCTCGGCTGACCAGGGGCCGAGTGCACTCTGGAGGGCTTCCCAAGTCAACACCGCCAGTGGCCACTGCCGCCAGCGACGTTTCGCCACCAGTAGCCGTGTGGGCTGGAAAGCCAGGCTGTTCCTAGACTTTTGGCATCCAGAACATTTTCTCTCACAAAAATTTGTATCTTATTTTTCTCATTTGGAGGTTGAATGGCGCCGATGGCAATTCATTAGTCTGTGATAAAGTGATCAAGATTCATTGGACAGTGCATATGGAGATTCTGATGTAGGAGGTTTGAAGGGAAATATTTATCTGCATTTGATTTCCCCCAAATTTCCTTTCCACATACCGGATTACGACGCAAATTCCAATCCTGCCTGGGAATGCATCACGGTGGGTCGGTGTTCGGTGGCACGGTGGGTCGGTGTTCGTTGGCACGGTGGGTCAGTAGCACGGTGAGTCGGTGTTCGGTGGCACGGTGGGTCAGTAGCACGGTGGGTCGGTGTTCGGTGGCATGGTGGGTCGGTGTTCGGCATCACGGTGGGTCGATGTTCGCTGGGACGGCGGTCCGACAGTGGTGGCTGCCGCCGTCACGCCCGGCACAGCCTGTGCCGGGCGTGACGGCGGCAGCCCCCACCACCGCAGATAAACAACAGTCCGCAGATCCTACCGCAGTTCACAGATCCCACCACCGCAGATCCAACAACAGTCCACAGATCCTGCCACAGTCCGCAGATCCCACCACATTTCCCACTCACCATGTTCGGTTTTTTCGACTTCTGAGACGCGGACGTCTTCAACACTCTCGGCCTCCTGAAACAGAGCGACCTATCAGTCGGCAGCTCCACCACGAGGGCCGGCAGCTGCATCACGTGGGGACCCGATATCCTGACAGCGGCAAACGCGCAGCCGACAAGGTGTGTATATATATATATATATATATATATATATATATATATATAGATATATATATATATATCATGGCCGCCGGTTCAGGTGGGGCGGCAAGGCCGGATGTGGTTGATGGCGGCAATGGCACGCTGTTGTCAGGTGACGCCCCTCCCCCCCCCGTCCTCTACCCATCGGCTACCGGCTGACATCACTGCGGGCCACCAAGATCAAGACTGCCAGCCGAACACGCCGACCACATGGCGTCGTCACGGCAACCTGTGTTGTCAGAGGGCAACAATTATAATCTACATTTGACAGATAGAAAACGGACATATATATATTAATATTGAACAGAACACCAGAACACCAGGCAGAGCACCACTCGCTCTACTAGCAGAATTGTGGCTCAAAATTGTGCATTGCAAAACTCTATGCAAGTAACTGGCCGCGTTGTGTAGTTTTTCGATGCTAGATCCGCAGATCTGCATCTCAATCCACCACCCATAGATTGCCCTTTCTCTGGCCAGCAGGTCCGGGTGCTACAAGCTCCGGTGGAGGGCATGGTGCTTAGTATTATGCATTGGCTTCTACACCACGCCCTATACCCATCCTTTCCCAGAAGTTTATTTCAATAAACGTTTTTGTTGCTGCTATTTATTGTTCACACACGGATAAGCCGCACCCCACCTGACAACCAGAACCGTAACGCCACTATCAGCTGTACACGTGCCTTTTTACGTACAGTTGTAGTTCTGCCCGCAAGGCTGGAACACTCGCAGGAGCGGATACAGGGGGTGGGTGAGCTGGGTGCATGTGCCCTACCCATGGAATAGTGACGCCCTTCTGACCGGGAGAAGGCGCCCCTCCGGGAATGCTCGAGTGCATATCCCCACCCTCTACGGATATTTCAACCAGGGGTGCTCCTAGCCGCGGAATAGGCGAACTCTTGAGGGGTAAGACTCCTTCAGTATTCTCGAGTACATCATCAACCCCACCCCGGCTCAAGGAATTTTCAGCCGAAGTCGCCAACCTCCAGGGAATTCCATTGTCGCGCCTCTCCCGAGTGAATGGTGCTCCACGAAAATTCCTGCATCCGCCCCTGTACGCTCGTGTCTACAACCGTTGTCTTCACACCAACTGCGAAGACGCATACTCTCACACACTCACACACTCACACACATACACATACTCACACACATCGCTCGGACGTTTATGCTTCACGCTCTAGTTTGGCGCAAACGTCAAAACGGCACCGTACAACCATCTGTCTAATGGACCAGGCGAGACTAATTGTTGCCTGAAGAACCTGAGACGCGTATACACGATGAGGGAAGAACGGGACGGCAGGGCGGGCGGGCATATCGCTCACCGCAGCCTGGTCGATCAGTGGGGCGGGGAGGTCTCGCTTTGCCACGAGGACGGGACTAGTCAGTCCACTGCCCCAGGCGAGGTTCCACGACATAACTCAGCAGGCGCAAGCCAACTGGCTCCGGTTAACGGCCAGCCGGCCGGCCGCCGACGCCAACCACGCGCTCATGCATTCATGCCGCGCGACCTGCGTGCCCGCGGCAGGGCTGGCCTCGGCGTCGGCCGCTGACCGCCCGCGTTCCATTACGCGCACGAATTATGATGATTCGGGCTAATTCGGGTTAACACCGACCTCTATACTCCCGTTTGATCGCCCTTGCACAGTCGAACACGCCCCGACAGCAGCACCGGCGACAGCACCGGCAGCGCCGTTTCCGCTGTTGGCGGTGGGACATCGGACCAGCAAAAACGATAATCCCTCAATGTGTCAACTCCTGGAATCGGGCGAATGCGATTCCAGATACGACCGGTTCCAGCAGCCTTGCCGCGGCGACTGGTGGCGCCTCTGGCGGTGGCCTTCACGTCACAGTCAGCTGAGCATGCCTGCCGGGTGGCCGCCGAACAACATGGCGTCGCCGGCCCGCACGTGGGCGTGGCACTACGGGCACAGGTATCTCCCACGTAGGAGACGCAACTACACGACTTTGGAGATGGGCCGGCAGTTTTATGTGAATGCAGAGGTAGCATTAAGGTGGGGACTGACACATAAGCAAATATCCATCATATGCTGCCGTGAGGTTCAGGGGCCAATCCAGCGATTGTCATCGGACGTGGGAGGCAACATGTCTGGAGGGCATTCCGCAGCCATTTTGTCACTCAGACATCCTGAAAAGTCCTATGGCCAAACAGATAGCTGACGTAATTATACAACATAAGGGCCAACAGGACTTTGGGAAAATCACGCGCCCGTTCCTCGGGACCCCGTCTGGAAACCTCCAGACGGGGACCCGAGTAAACTTCCTCGGGACCCCGTCTGGAATAGGTAAACTCCCGAAGTGATTATCTCCATCATACGCAAGACAGACGGTTGGCACGTCCCATAACTGGAAGCATGGAAATTACATCCCTCGAAACCGCATAGCCGGCATGGAGCAAAGCCCTCTCTCGCCCAATATAGCAGCTTGTGGCGACGCGCCTGCCTAAAGACTACGGTCGATGTTCAGCATCGGCATGATAGCTCCCGGGGGTGTGATGGGGGAACGCAGCTGCATTTGCACCATGCATGGCGGCAGGCAGGCAGCTCCGTGCACTTGACCCGCCGTCACCTGTGGCGGGTCAAATGCAGGCGGGACAGACGGGTGAGCCGCCGACTCGCCGACCAGCACTTCCTGGCGTGGCACCGTGACAAGTTCGGCGGCGCGCGCGCGCGCGCGAGCTGTGTGGTTTGGCGGACAGATCAAAGGCGGAGCGGTCAAAGGTCGGGCCTGACATCGATCGGCGCACCTCTGCGGAGGCGGCACCACCGGCGTCACTCCCCGCACCCACGACAGAGCACGTCGAGTGGTGCTGCCGCCGGCACCGGGGCGGTTCACGGTCGCCTGGTGCTGCACTGTGCAGTGGGGCAGTGCTGCAGGATATGCCACTGCTGTGCACACCCGTGGAATTGAAGCAATCTAATGTCAGCGAGTGAAAGGGCTTTTGTCTTCTTTCCTTCTTGTCTTAACCTCGTTTCAGACACACACGTTCCCACGCACAAACGTCATCGACAGTGCCAGTGCGCGTCGACCAAGTTAGCCAATGTAGGCTAAATCGCACCAGATTGCGCTGGTCAACGGACGATCAGGACGGTCCCCATCTCTGGCCCTGGGAGTAGGTCACAGTCTTGCCTGCCTATATAGCAGAATACCCCCCCCTCTGCCACCGACGCCAGGCGTGAAGACCACGCTTCACGTGTGTGACGATCGATTTCGCAGTCTGGCTTCACTGGCAGCTTCACAGCTGGGCTCCTCGGACACGCTTCACAGCGAGCTCATCGCACGGCTTCCCCGCAGCACGTGCCGCGGACAGCCCGCCGGAGCGGTTCGCCAGGGCGGTTTGTCATTTTGGTGAAGAAAAAAAATCGGAACAAGTCGGCCTTTGTGAAGAGGGCACGGTCCCGGTGCCCCCTAGATCCGCCAGTGTACGGACGTAGTGAGCGACTGTCGGGCGCTGGTTCAGCGCCCGACAGTCGACGGTAAACACGCCTACCTGGCAAAACCGGATCTTTAAACTCCGGCAAAACCGGACCTCAGAGGTGCCCGGAACTTCCACTGGAGAGTCGGCACAGTCGGCGCAGCCCGTGCAGTGCAAGCGCGGTTCGCCCCCCCCTCCCCCAGCACCGCCGGCGACCACTCGATCGAGTCCCCTGGCCTGGTGCGGCAGCCCCGGCACACCGTCCACCCCCGATGGTGCCCCTCTGCCCACTCAAACACTGGCGCGGCAGCCCCGGCACACCGTCCACCCCCGATGGTGCCCCTCTGCCCATTGCACCATTGCACGTGATCATCACATGGCGAGACCACGCTGTGACGTCAAGAGACGACTACATCATGATCATCATACAGCGAGATCATCCTCTGCTGCCGAGAGACCATTGCATCATGATCATCATACAGCGAGACCATCCTCTGCTGCCGAGAGACCATTGCATCATGATCACATCAAGCTCAGCCAGGCTGCGGCTCGTCGTCGCATATCTCATCGAAGCAGCCAGGCTTTCAATCGTCTCACAGGCGACGACCTTGATCCTTCAACAGCCACCTGACGAGCACATCACCGGCAATATTATTCACCACCGTCGCCGCCGCCGCCGCCGCCGCCGCCGCCGCCGCCGCCGCCGCCGCCGCAGCAGCGCCTCCCGCCTTTCCGATTCACAGCACCCCCGGAGATGTGAGTCAACTGTAGAGGCATCACCGCTCGTCATATCTGGCTTGACTATCACGAATTGCTTTCGTGTCCTGAAAGCCATTTCGTTCGTGCAGTGGACGGCACCACCTTAACACGTCAGAACCCGCCGCGGCGTACAAAGAAGCCGGCAGCACGGCAGGTACAAAACCGGCCGAAATGCACACATTACAGAGCTGAACAAACGTTTCAAAGGTGCCGTCCTCCATTGTAGCTCCGGAAATCCGTGGAAATCACATCACCGGAACTCCTATCAACACCATCAATCGTCAGGGTCGTCCCGAGCGACGCAGGCCGGCGTCAGTGTAGGGCCGGCTACATTGCGACTCCACCAGAGTAGCTGAGCACCAGCTGAGGCGGGAGGAGAGGAGGGAGGACGGAACAGCCGCGAACGAAGATCCAACCACCGGGCAGATCCCACCACCGGGCAGATCAACTACCGAGCAGATCCGACCACCGAGCAGATCCAACCACCGGGCAGACCCAACCACAGAGCAGATCCAACCACAGAGCAGATCCAACTACCGGGCAGATCCAACCATCGGGCAGATCCAACTACAGAGCATATCCAACCACCGAGCAGATCCAACCACATAGCAGAACCTACTGTTGGAGACAATGGGAAGAAAGGCACGGAAACGCGTAAGCCATTCCAGTACTTCGGACAAAGTTCGGTGTGCGTAGCCTGAAATCCAATTCTTACGTCAAATCAGTCCACGTACGCCAATTTTAATCAAGTACATTATTGAGAGAAACAAAAACATGAGACAGAACCAAAAAGCAAATAGTATTAACATTTTGTGGCGTCAGGAGCGTTTAATGAAGTATTCTTAAGTATTCTTAAGTTTGTGAGACAAGATGTGTGATTACTCACAACATACATGCATGACCATTCTCCGCCGCCTCTTTCCCGCCGTCCCTGGCAAGGGAAACGGCCAGACAGAGGAGAGAGGAGGAAGAAAGGTGGGCAAACCCGAGTAGAAAGGAGGTGGAATGGCAGAACGTGGCAATCACGCCGTCCCAAACAGAGTCGTTATTGGCGGGATGTGCACGTGGAGAAAGTCACTGAGGTCTGTGACTGCACCGCCAGTGACGGCTTGGGTCGACCGGCGGGGCGGGGCGGGGAGACGGTACGGGGCGGCGTAGGCAGGGTGGGCGGCTGGTGCTCCGGTAGCGGCGACCCAGTGTCCTGAAACCCTCGATCGAAGTGGAAACCTGCACACCTAACATAAGTGTGCTCTGACATCCTGAGGAGGGCTTTGGCTTCTCGAACTGACTTTGGTGAAATGTGGCATCCTTTAACTGGAAAGATTAATGCCGATTTCGCCACATTCGATGTTGATGCCAATATCATCAAGAAGGCTGATGATCAATTACTGTTTTTGATATCCCAGCATAGTTTTTTCTCCTGGTAAAGGCACCTCGGTTTTTATGACTACGTACCTGGGGCCTACTGATCCTCGGTACTCGGCTTAAAATAACATCCGTAAATTTAAATTGATTCACCGATCCCGGGCGCCAACACGATCACGTGATGCTGTTGACTTCCTTTGACGTCATCCGCTGACTTTGGCACCTTCTTCTGATAGCCTCCACTCGACGCAAAACAAACTTCACATGACGCTGGAGCGACGGCAGGGTGGACAGCTGGTGCTGCGGCAGGAGCGACGGCACCGGCGGCGGCAGCGCCCGGACAGCGGTCGGCTGCCGGGCTGGTGCACACGCCGCACCAAACACTAAGCTCCTCCCACATCAGACTCGATTTCAGTCAGCCGCTTTTGCTCCGGACGACTCTGAGCCGAGAATGAAGCCCAGACTGAACGACTCATTACACCACTTGCGCTACAAAGCGCGTGATCGTAACTGCCGGGTGTTCAACATCATCACTATTGTGCGGCTTGGTCCTGCGGATAGTCCATGCTGAGCTTCAGGCTTGCTTACGGCACTGAATTGACAGTCAGCACACGGAAACGAGTACGAAGAGCACGGCATAGCTGAACCATGTCGCTGCCGGTGCAGGCTCGGCGAGTATTTGTGATAGTCGAGGCCACAGAGGTCAGCCGGGGTCAGCGGGGGCGCCGCCGCACCGTTGCCAGGCGACAGTTAAGTCGAGCGGCTGTGATTGGTCCGTCCGCCCCCTGCCGTGTCTGGCCAGTGTCATCGTCGCTGCTGGTCCGCCGAGGGCCCCACCAGGAGTCGGTGTCCACGGACGCTGGACTGGTGTTGCCAACGCCGGGGCACACAGAGCCCAGCGATCTCACTGACCCCACTGGGCCACTGAGCCCACAGACCCCACCAAACCCACTTCCCCACAGACCCCACCGGGCCACTGACCCCACCGATCCCATCGGCTCCACAGGGTCACTAATCCCACTGACCCCACATGGCCACTGAGTCCACTTACCCCACAGACCCCACCGAACCCATTTCCCAACAAATCCCACCGGCCCCACAGGGCCACTGACCCCACCGAGCCCACAGACCCCACCGGGTCACTAATCCCACTGAGCCCACAGATCCCACCAAGCCCACTAACCCCACAAATCCCACCAAGCCCACTGACCCCACAGGGCATGCATCACTCACCTACTTTTACCGGCCAGGATCTCATCGTGACGAGATAATTAGAACACGATGGGACAACTGCAAGGCATGTCGAAAACTGGCACTACTAGCTGGCAGCCGGAAGACAGAGGACGGGTCGCTGGATAATGACGCCCACCCACCTCACACGAGGTCGGTGGAGCTGCCTTCTTGACGTACCAGCTTGCAGTGGTTCATATGGTCCAAGTGCAGCCAAGTGCAGTGGTTCATATGATCAGAAGCTCCGGGCCAACTACATCCTTCTCCTTACAGCAGGTAACATTTGATGTTGGGGCGCCAGCTACTTCCTTCTCCTTACAGCAGGTAACACTTGATGTTGGTGCGCCAGCTACTTCCTTCTCCTTACATCAGGTGACATTTGGTGTTGGGGCGCGTTATGCTAGGTGAAACGTGAACCTTCGGGCTTGCCCTTCATGCATTTGTATCCCTCAGTTATTTTACGTCACAAGTGTGTGGGAGCAACAGGCAACTCTGCCCGGACCTCAACGTGCCAACAACCGCAGCGACTGTGTGCTCTGCACGACTTGCCATTTTCCCGTATTCATCAGCTGAAGTGTTGGTTGGTTATTTGGGCTTCCTGCATTTGTATCTCTCAGTTATTTTACGTCACAAGTGTGTGGGAGCAACAGGCCACTCTGCCCGGACCTCAACGTGCCAACAACCGCAGCGACTGTGTGCTCTGCACGACTTGCCATTTTCCTGTATTCATCAGCTGAAGTGTTGGTTGGTTATTTGGGCTTACGGGCGCATCGACTGCGTTGGTCATACAGCGCCCATCAGCTGAAGTGTTCAAAGGATGCACGCGCAGCACAACCTCGCACCGCATTGAGCAACAGCGCACAAAAACCCACAAAAACGCAACCAGCGCGACCAGCACGCGAGAAGCTGCCAGCCTGGAGCCCCGCGGTCGGGCCTCGAGTCAGCCCTGCAGTCGCGTCGTGCCACGTACGCCACGTCGCGTGTTCAGCACAAGCGGTAAATGATGGCAACCTCAGAGCCGAAGTCCACGACTTTTGTTCATGCGGGACGGATGCATTCCCAAGGTGAATGTCCTGTCCGCGACTGCCAACCGCCACCACGAGTGTGGTGGCGGGTCTGGGCATCGCAGCACACGTTCTGTGACCGCCTGACAGAGGCCCTACGACCCGTTCTGACGGAGGTGCCAGGATCCCACGTCAGAGGTCCTACCACCCCTGATAGAGGTGCCAGGACCCCACATCACAGAGGACCTATAACCTCTGATAGAGGTGCCAGGACCCCATGTCAGAGGTCCTACAACTTCTGATATAGGTGCCAGGAGACCACGTCACAGAGGTCCTATAACCTCTGACAGAGATGCCAGGAGCCCACGTCACAGAGATCCTATAACCTCTGACAGAGATGCCAGGAGATCACGTCGCAGAGGTCCTACAACCTCTGATAGAGATGCCAGGAGCCCATGTCACAGAGGACCTATAACCTCTGATAGAGGTGCCAGGACCCCATGTCCAGAGGTCCTACAACTTCTAATAGAGGTACCAGGAGCCTACGTCACAGAGGTCTCACAACCTCTGATAGAGGTCATCATAGGCCATGGGGCCTTCAAATCGCAGCCGCATGACGCAAAAGTCGGCAATGCAACAAGAAAAGACGCAACGCCTACCGATGCCGACCTGCACGCATATCTGGCAGTGATGACGTTCACCACGATGCTGATGATGGTGACGAAGCGGGATTTACCACTGATGCCGACGGCCGGACTGCAGGCGGTGTTTTGCACTCGTCCGTGAAGCGAGCGGCGCCGTTTTTGTGCCGGGGAAAGGGCTGAGCCGGCGGCCGCCTGCAGAGCTCTAAAAACGGCCACAAGTTGGCAGATCTGACGTTTCAACTGTGTCGGAGGGCATCGCGTACGAAGGTAAGCCATGCTGCAGCGATGTACAAACTGCGACATCAATACGTCCCGAGGTAATTCCAAGATACACCAGACGTTTGTGGTGGCTTTATGATTGTCTTTTGTGACTTTGTGACTTTATGATTATGACTTTATACATTGTGACTTTATGATTATGATTGACTTAATGTGATGCACTGAGACTTTATTCACGATATGATTGACTAAGTTATGATTGACTGTATTATGCACTAAGCAGCTGATGCCATATGACGTCGCCCGGCTCCCACCTGACAGGAAGGGCGGTCACCGCGAGGAATCGCACGCCGCACCTGTGGTTCGCAGACACTCAGCCTGACCACCGAGCCACCTACACCCTACAACACCGGACGTTGAGACGGACGTGGTGGGCTTATGGTCCTCACTACATATCACGAGTGTCTATCATCGCCGACATATTACTTTGTATCATCACCGATAAATACTTTGTACAACGACAAAGTACAAATCAATCACTCGTGTAATGCGCGGGGGTCGAGTCCGTCCGCAGGATTTCTCGAAGACACACAAATCGTCTATCTGAACGGGGAGTCGCCACACAAAACACCGCCCACTACCGTGACGAGGTCACCGACCCAACCACAACCATCAGACATATCTAACCATCTATGTGCCAAGTCTGGGAACTCAAGCCTTCTGCAGGAGAAAGTAAGAGGCAAGGTTCTCGCCGCGGGGCGCGCGAACAACCCGCAAACCGAACCGAACGACCGAACCGAACGACCGCGGGCGTTCGCGCGGCACCACAGCAACTGAACCTGAACCGAACGACTGAACCGACCTTGTCGCGGGAGTGGCGGCGGCACCACAGCAGGGCGGTCACCGCCGCCACCAGCAGCGTGGTGAGCGCCGCCGCCAACAGCATCAGGAGCCGACACAGCACCGCGCACAGCACCGCGCACAGCACCGCACGACGCACTGGTCGGGCGCCGGCCGGCCGTCAGTTGCACGCCGCGTGCATGCTCCCGCATCCAGCGCTGCACCGCCCACGCATTCCGCCGGCCGATGACGTCACCGGCCCACGGACGTGCAGACGTGGGCGGGGTGAGGCCAGGTGGGCGGGCCGAGTCGCGCCGGCCAGACGCGCGGCTGGTGTCTCGCCGGTCGCACGTCGCGTCGGCGTGCCGGCTCGTCGGCCCACACGCGTGCGCGAACACCTGTCGAGCCGCCGGCGGCGGCTGCCCGTGTCGACTGACGCGACTCGCCGCCGTAGCACAGACGACCGCGTCGCTCGCCGCCTCACCACGCGAGACGGACCAGTGCCGCGACTGGCTCGGGCACCGCCGGCCGGCCGGCCGGCCGCCCGGCTCAGCTGACTGTGCCCAGCGTGACGTCACGCCGGCCAGCTTGGCTCGCTCGCATCGATACCGTCAGCCGGTGCCGCCGGCTGGCCGTCAGCCGACCATCACGAGCGTCACCTCGTGGTCGTGACCGAGGCTTCATGACGGGCTTCGTGACCGAGGATTCATGACAGGCTTCGTGACCGAGGCTTTATGACGGGCTTCGTGACCGAGGGTTTATGACGCTGTTCGTGACCGGGACTTCGTGACGGATTCCGTGACCAGCCGACACGGTGACGGGGCGGGGCGCCGCAGTCAGCTGAGCCGGCGTTCCCACGGTACAGCGACGACGGTCGATGTTGGCACCGACGCGCCCGCCCACGTGACTCACGTCATCGCACTCACATCGCTAGGGACTCGTCTGACGTGGTAAGCGAGACGCCCCCGCAGTCACGAGACACATCGCCAGCGACTCGTCTGACGTGGTGAGCGAGACGCCCCCGCAGTCACGAGACACATCGCCAGCGACTCGTCTGACGTGGTGAGCGAGACGCCCCCGCAGTCACGAGACACATCGCCAGCGACTCGTCTGACGTGGTGAGCGAGACGCCCCCGCAGTCACGAGACACATCGCCAGCGACTCGTCTGACGTGGTGAGCGAGACGCCCCCGCAGTCACGAGACACATCGCCAGCGACTCGTCTGACGTGGTGAGCGAGACGCCCCCGCAGTCACGAGACACATCGCCAGCGACTCGTCTGACGTGGTGAGCGAGACGACCCCGCAGTCACGAGACACATCGCCAGCGACTCGTCTGACGTGGTGAGCGAGACGCCCCCGCAGTCACGAGACACATCGCCAGCGACTCGTCTGACGTGGTGAGCGAGACGCCCCCGCAGTCACGAGACACATCGCCAGCGACTCGTCTGACGTGGTGAGCGAGACGACCCCGCAGTCACGAGACACATCGCCAGCGACTCGTCTGACGTGGTGAGCGAGACGCCCCCGCAGTCACGAGACACATCGCCAGCGACTCGTCTGACGTGGTGAGCGAGACGCCCCCGCAGTCACGAGACACATCGCCAGCGACTCGTCTGACGTGGTGAGCGAGACGCCCCCGCAGTCACGAGACACATCGCCAGCGACTCGTCTGACGTGGTGAGCGAGACGCCCCCGCAGTCACGAGACACATCGCCAGCGACTCGTCTGACGTGGTGAGCGAGACGCCCCCGCAGTCACGAGACACATCGCCAGCGACTCGTCTGACGTGGTGAGCGAGACGCCCCCGCAGTCACGAGACACATCGCCAGCGACTCGTCTGACGTGGTGAGCGAGACGACCCCGCAGTCACGAGACACATCGCCAGCGACTCGTCTGACGTGGTGAGCGAGACGACCCCGCAGTCACGAGACACATCGCCAGCGACTCGTCTGACGTGGTGAGCGAGACGCCCCCGCAGTCACGAGACACATCGCCAGCGACTCGTCTGACGTGTGAGCGAGACGACCCCGCAGTCACGAGACACATCGCCAGCGACTCGTCTGACGTGGTGAGCGAGACGACCCCGCAGTCACGAGACACATCGCCAGCGACTCGTCTGACGTGGTGAGCGAGACGACCCCGCAGTCACGAGACACATCGCCAGCGACTCGTCTGACGTGGTGAGCGAGACGCCCCCGCAGTCACGAGACACATCGCCAGCGACTCGTCTGACGTGGTGAGCGAGACGCCCCCGCAGTCACGAGACACATCGCCAGCGACTCGTCTGACGTGTGAGCGAGACGCCCCGCAGTCACGAGACACATCGCCGCAGTCACGGGACCTTTCCCATTGCTTCAGCATTACTCACGAGGTCTGAGTCAGCTGGGCGGTGACGGTGGCCCCGACGGTAGCCAATGGACACAACCTTCACTGAAACATCTTGGACGAGTCCTGCATATCGCTCAAACGCCACCACAAACACTACTACCCAACAGTTAATGTCACCGGCTAGGACAAGCCAATCTGAGTCCTGTCAACATATGGTAGTGCGGATGACATGAACTCTGGTGGGCGCAAGTGATCAATGACTGGTCGAAGCGCCCTGAAGCACAAATAGCAAACAACTCAAGTCGCAAGGCTGGAACGTTCGACCATCGATCTCCCCTGTTTTCCGCGTGAGCAAAGGAGATAAATATTTCAGCCGTGATGACGCAGCACGGGTGTAGACAAGAGCACGCACCGATAGAAATAGGCAGAAAGAAAAAATATAGACAGAAACAAGCCGTGGATAATTCCGGGCGCGGCTTTCACCGTGCACTGGTGAACAGAGCACCCGACTCTCAGTCTGGGTGGTCTAGCCGGCCCCTTTGTACAGCCGCACGCCTCCCTCCCCATCCTCCAGCTGTCTCTGCAGCAACGCACACCGCAGCAGCCCGACGTGAGACACGCCCCGCACGGCGGCCGACACGATGCCGGGCGAGGGACGGGGACGGGACGGGAGG
This sequence comes from Ashinkailepas kermadecensis, assembly GCA_034440615.1. Lineage (NCBI taxonomy): Eukaryota > Metazoa > Arthropoda > Thecostraca > Neolepadidae > Ashinkailepas > Ashinkailepas kermadecensis. Next base: position 332,139 of record JAOTOM010004926.1, on the reverse strand, counting down.
CGAGGGGGCGGGGCTCGGGTCAGCATCGACCGCCGCCAGGGACGGGACGAGGCACTGAGCGCCAGACGGGAACGGTTCCGGTTCCGGTTCCGGATGGTGCCGACGTGCCCAGCTGGTTCCCTATGGAGCACCGTCTCTCCCCGGCGTCGACTGGCCGCGGGGCGCGCCGGCCGGACGTGCGCGCGGCCGGCCAGCCTCGACCTCACAGCCTTTCTGTTACAAGACAGACGTGGCGAACGCCCCAGCACCAGCAGCAGACGGGGACACCCAGCAAGGCAGACAGACGTGCTGAACACTCCAGCACCGGCCCGACATCAGCAGAAAGACGTGGTTGAATCGCTCCAGCCTGACACCAGTAGACAGACGTACTGAACACTCCAGCACCGGCCCGACACCAGCAGACAGACGTGCTGGACACTCCAGCACCGGCAGACAGACGTGCTGAACACTCCAGCACCGGCCCGACACCAGCAGACAGACGTGCTGGACACTCCAGCACCGGCAGACAGACGTGCTGAACACTCCAGCACCGGCCCGACACCAGCAGACAGACGTGCTGGACACTCCAGCACCGGCCCACATCAGCAGAAAGACTGTTAATGCTCCAGCACCAGTAGACAGACGTACCGAACACTCCAGCACGCGACACGTCAGGCCGGCAGACAGAGACAGGATCAGAAAACCACAGCACCACATCATCACACCCGAACTCGGTGCTGACCGACGCCGACACGGGTCGCCCCACACTCGCGCTGTTGCCGTGCGCAGTGTTGTTGCTCAGAGGCGTTGGTCCGAGGCGTTTCTCTGGACACGCTCTGAGACGAGCCAAAGCCGACACGGTTCGACAGACGGCCCCAGCTGGCGGCAGCCCGTCTGTCTGTGCGAGATCTCCAGATCCCCGACTGGGCGGGGCGGGGCGCCTCGGCCGGGGCGTTCCTGGGAGATGGCAGATCCCCAGACAGGGGGGGACCTTGACTGGAGCGTTCGTGAGACACGGCAGATGCCTGACTGGGCGGACCCAGCATGGGCGGGGCATCTTGGCCGGAAGCCGTGGAACGCCTACATACGTCCGCCTCAGGCAGCGTCCGCTGGACAAGACCAGCCACCACCCCGGCACCGGATGGTCAACCTGTGGCGAACACCAGCCCCCCCCCCCCGCGCCGGACAGTACCCGGTAAAGGCCACCACCAACAGCACAACACCGACACACACGTCCCGTGCTGACCGCTCGTATCCGGCCACGAACGTCGGCCGCCGAACCCATTCGCCCCCCCCCCCACCACATAAACGTGCCGCCCGTGGGCCGGTCCCAGGCCGACCCCGGCGCGGCGGTGGCCAGTTCCTGGAGCCGCGCCGTCCACCGCAGCACGGCCGGCAGTCAGTCCGGCACACCGTGACCGGTGCAGCAGCGGCCGCTGACGCTGACGTCAGCGTGGCGTTGGCAGACCGTGTCCGGTGCAGCAGCGGCTGCTGACGCTGACGTCAGCGTGGCGTTTGGGCCCGGCCGGCAGTCAGTCCGACCCACCGTGTCCGGTGCAGCAGTGGCAGCTGACGCTGACGTCAGCGTGGCGTTTGGCCCGGCCGGCCGTCACACTCACAGGTACTGCTCACAGGTGTCGTCACCGTGGGTGGATAATTATCTTCTTTTAGGGCTGCCTGTGCACCCAGACCTGCCGAACGCCGCTGAAGCTCAACACGGAACCCTATAGGAAAGCTCCGCTAAGTGTGTTCAGGGCCTGTTGAAATAATCAATGAAACAGCACTCCTGGACACTAAAGAAATTATCCGCCAATAGTGCCCACGCAGCGACACTGTACCGACCTGCTGGACTCTCGACAGGTCTCCCAGCCTGCTCGACTTTCGAAAGGTGATGTCCTCACAGCCTGGCAACCTCACGACGAGGGGTGCTACGCCCTCTCCACCTCAAGACGAGGGACGCCACGCCCTCTCCACCTCACGACGAGGGACGCCACGCCCTCTCTACCTCACAACAAGGGACGCCACGCCCTCTCCACCTTACGACGAGGGACGCCACGCCCTCTCCACCTCACAACAAGGGACGCCACGCCCTCTCCACCTTACGACGAGGGACGCCACGCTCTCTCCACCTCACAACAAGGGACGCCACGCCCTCTCCACCCTACGACGAGGGACGCCACGTCCTCTCCACCTCGCAACAAGGGACGCCACGCCCTCTCCACTCTACGGCGAGGGACGCCACGCCCTCTCCACCTCACGACGAGGGACGCCACGCCCTCTCCTCTACGACACCTGCAACTTTATCCTGCACCGGCGTAGCATGACCAGTCGATAATCCAGCACACCACGCCCACGCGCAATAGCCCCCTCCCCTCCATAGGCTTATATGCCTCACGTTTCCCGGGTGAATTTTCCCACGCGCGTGTCAGTGGTCACCCCTGCAGCGAGCCAGTCTAAAACAGTCACCTGTCCTCCGTCAGTGGCCACCCTGCAGCGAGCCAGTCTAAAACAGTCACCTGTCCTCCGTCAGTGGCCACCCCTGCAGCGAGCCAGTCTAAAACAGTCACCTGTCCTCCGTCAGTGGCCACCCTGCAGCGAGCCAGTCTAAAACAGTCACCTGTCCTCCGTCAGTGGCCACCCCTACAACGAGCCAGTCTAAAACAGTCGCCTGTCCTCCGTCAGTGGTCACCCCTACAACGAGCCAGTCTAAAACAGCCGCCTGTCCTCCGTCAGTGGTCACCCCTGCAGCGAGCCAGTCTAAAACAGTCGCCTGCCATACGTCAGTGGTCACCCCTGCAGCGAGCCAGTCTAAAACAGTCACCTGTCCTCCGTCAGTGGTCACCCTGCAGCGAGCCAGTCTAAAACAGTCACCTGTCCTCCGTCAGTGGTCACCCCTACAACGAGCCAGTCTAAAACAGTCGCCTGCCATACGTCAGTGGCCACCCCTGCAGCGAGCCAGTCTAAAACAGTCGCCTGTCCTCCGTCAGTGGTCACCCCTGCAGCGAGCCAGTCTAAAACAGTCGCCTGTCATACGTCAGTGGCCACCCCTGCAGCGAGCCAGTCAAAACAGTCGCCTGTCCTCCGTCAGTGGTCACCCCTCAGCGACAAAACAGTCGCCTGCCATACGTCAGTGGCCACCCATTCAGCGAGCCAGTCTAAAACAGTCACCTGCCATACGTCAGTGGTCACCCCTGCAGCGAGCCAGTCTAAAACAGTCGCCTGCCATACGTCAGTGGCCACCCACGAGCCATTCTAAAACAGTACCTCCTCTGGTCACCCCTGCAACGAGCCAGTCTAAAACAGTCACCTGTCCTCCGTTAGAATACCCACAGAGCCATCGGCGGGGCCTAAAGGTTATCACATGCAGTCGACGCCACGAAAACACCCGCCAAGTTTCACTCAGCGACGACCCGACGGCGGGCACGTCGAGTCGTCACTGAATACGAATTCACTGAGTTGCGATAAATCGAGCCGCATCCCTCGACAAATCCACCGCCATTCCCGTACAAATTACCAAATGCTACGGATCGGGTAGGGTGCGCCCAGACCCCGAGCACCACTTTCTCCGGGAAGTTTGGACCGGCTCGTTGCTATTCAGCGCGTAATGCGGCGGAGCATTAGCGGGCCCGCCGGACAGCTCCACTCAGTCGCTGCCAAATATGGTGCCGACATTCTCTTCAGCGCTAAGCCGGCTGCACATCAGAAACGGTAGCCCCGGCTCAGCCAGAACCATGCCAGCCGTCAGCCAGAACATACCAGTTCTCAGTCAGAACCATATCAGTCGTCAGCCAGAACATACCAGCCGTCAGCCAGATCAAACCAGTTCTCAATCAGAACCATATCAGCCGGCAGCCAGAACATACCAGTTCTCAGTCAGAACCATACCACCCGTCAGCCAGAACATAACAGCCGTCAGCCAGAACACACCAGTTCTCAGTCAGAACCATATCAGCCATCAGCCAGAACGTCTGGTAACATGACGTCTGGTAGCATGACGTCTGACAACATGACGTCTGATAACATGACGTCTGATAACATGACGTCTGACAACATGACGTCTAGCAACATGACGTTTCGCAACATGACCTCTGATAACATGTCTGACAACATGACGTCCGGCAACATGACGTCTGGCAACATGACGTCTGACAACACGACAGTTTGCTCAGACAGACAGACAGTCTGATCGGTGACGCTCTCGAGACGCGTGGCGACTCAGCTCCGGCCGCCGACAGTGGCGCTGCTTGTGGCCAGAGTTACGGCGCTGGGGTCGGTTGTCTCCGCCCCGCACGCCCCCCCGAGTCTGCGCCCGAACGTCGGCCGCCGAGCAGCAATGGCTGTGTTCGAGAGCTGGCGGTCTGCAGTGGCGCCGGGCCGGCCTGGAGGTCGCCAATCACGGTGGCACCAACCAGGGGCGGATCCAGGAGTCCTGATCGGTGAAGGATGAGATGAGGTGGGGAGCACCTGTCTGGAGAGGCTCCCCTTCTATTTTTGTTTTAGACAGGGAGGCGCACTCGAGCGTTTTGCAGGGGCGCCTGTTCTGCTCGGAAGGACGCCACCGGCTGAAAAACCCGTGTTGAGCGCGGAGGGCGAGGGGGGGGGGCGCACTCGACAGTCCTGGAGGGGCGACCTTCTCCAGTCGGAGTGTCGCGCAACATCCCCATTGGGGGAGGAGGGACACTCCCCCAGTTTCCACATGGATCCGTCAGTGGCACGGGTCCGCAGTCCCATTGACACACACACCACGGGTCAGCAGCCCCATTGACACGCTACGGGTGCAGCCCCATTGACACGCCACGGGTCAGCAGCCCCATTGACACACACGCCACGGGTCAGCAGCCCCATTGACACGCCACGGGTGCAGCCCCATTGACACGCCACGGGTCAGCAGCCCCATTGACACGCCACGGGTCAGCAGCCCCATTGACACACACGCCACGGGTCAGCAGCTCCATTGACACGCCACGGGTCCGCAGCCCCATTGACACACACGCCACGGGTCAGCAGCCCCATTGACACGCCACGGGTCAGCAGCCCCATTGACACGCCACGGGTCAGCAGCCCCATTGACACGCCACAGGTCAGCAGCCCCATTGACACGCCACGGGTCAGCAGCCCCATTGACACGCCACAGGTCAGCAGCCCCATTGACACGTCACGGGTCAGCAGCCCCATTGGCACACACACCACGGGTCAGCAGCCCCATTTACACACACACCACGGGTCAGCAGCCCCATTGACACGCCACAGGTCAGCAGCCCCATTGGCACACACACCACGGGTCAGCAGCCCCATTGGCACACACACCACGGGTCAGCAGCCCCATTGGCACACACACCACGGGTCAGCAGCCCCATTGACACGCCACGGGTCAGCAGCCCCATTGACACGCCACGGGTCAGCAGCCCCATTGACACGCACACGGGTCAGCAGCCCCATTGACACGCCACGGGTCAGCAGCCCCATTGACACGCCACGGGTCAGCAGCCCCATTGACACGCCACAGGGTCAGCAGCCCCATTGACACACACACGGGTCAGCAGCCCCATTGACACGTCACGGGTCAGCAGCCCCATTGACACACCACAGGTCAGCAGCCCCATTGGCACACACACCACGGGTCAGCAGCCCCATTGACACACCACGGGTCAGCAGCCCCATTGACACGCCACGGGTCAGCAGCCCCATTGACACGCCACGGGTCAGCAGCCCCATTGACACGCCACGGGTCAGCAGCCCCATTGACAGCAGCCCCATTGACACGCTACGGGTCAGCAGCCCCATTGACACACCACGGGTCAGCAGCCCCATTGGCACACCACGGGTCAGCAGCCCCATTGACACGCCACAGGTCAGCAGCCCCATTGACACGCCACGGGTCAGCAGCCCCATTGACACGCCACGGGTCAGCAGCCCCATTGACACGCCCCCACGCCCCGCGCGCCGACGCCATCGACCGTCGGCCGGAAGCGGCGCCACCAAAGGCGTCACACACCGGCAATTACCTGGCCGGCCAGGGGAGCCAAGGGGACACCGACAGCGGTATCGATCTGGGGCCGTCCGTCACGTCACGCGATGTGACGCCCACCTCTGGGCCGGGAGCGGCACGTGCTGGCCGCCAGGCACCGTCGGACGACGTCCGGCCACCTGGGCCTCAGCATTTATTGCAGCTTTCGTTGATTCCCCTTTTCTGGATATTCTCTGAGTACTACCTGGAGGTGCGCCTTGATTGCAGCTGTCGTTGATCCCTCTATTCTGGTTATTTCCTGTTCACTCCACATCATTGCGACTACACATAACTCCACCAAAGCCAGATTGATCACCACAATAGTATTTCTTTAAGCAGCTCTGCCTACATCAGCCACCACGACGAAATAACATTGATCTCGTTTGAAGCGTTCGATAGTGTCCTGTTCAGCACAGTGTCCGCTGGACACAATGATCACTGGACACACTGACCACTGGACACACTGACCGCTGGCAACAGCACCACTTCCCCGCCAATCACTGGATGTTGCGTGTGGCGCCACGTGCGGGCCGGGACCCAATTGCAGATCAAACGTGCCGCCGAAGCTGACCTGACCAAGAACAACAAATCTCAATAATAGGAAGCGCCCGATACGAGTCAGCCGCGCGCGCTGCACGTGCCTTGCCGAGGTGTTCGTCAACAAACACATCGGCAGAAATAGCTCGCATCGCCGATCGGCACGCGTACACATCATCACGGCGCCGGAGAACCGGCCACTCCGTGCCCGCGGCCAAATCAACTATATCACATATCAACTAGATCACCTATCAACTAGACCACATATGAACTAGATCACCCATCAACTAGATCACCTATCAACGCGATCACATACCAACTAGATCACCTATCAACTAGATCAGCTACCAGCTAGATCATCTATCAACTAGATCACCCACCAATTATATCACCTCTCAACTAGATCACCGATCAACTAGATCACCTATCAAATCGATCACATATTAACTAGATCACCGATCAACTAGATCACCTATCAAATCGATCACATATTAACTAGATCACCTGTCAACTAGATCACTATCGACTAGATCAACTAGATACTGTTTGCGTTCAAAGGCGCCGCCTGTGACCAGCTGAGGGATAATCTGTGCCCGGCTGGGCCGATTGCCGCGATCACGCCAATATTCCGCATGCCTGACACGGGCCGAAAGATAAGGCCTTCCTCCGGTCCGCATTCGCCACAGAACGGCCATCACGCATAGAAAGCGCAGGACGGGCGAACGGCTTCCGACAAAAAAGCTGCACCTTAAGAAGAAGAAACGATCATAAAGCAAAACGACGCCGGCGCTGACCGCCAGAAAAAAGCGAGGAAAAAACGCGCTGAAAAAACGCGCGCGGAACAAAAGCCGGTCTGGCGGCTGGTGTGGCCCAGATGTGGCTCGGCCAGGTCCCACCGCATTCTACAACCGACCGACGGCGACCGGCACAAAAAGTTGTCTCGTACCCGCGCCGGCGCACCGCCACCGCCGCCGCCGCCACGTGAGCGCGAGGCCGAGCCAGCACACACTGACCCCGTCCCCGGACAGCACAGGCGGCCCCCGGACAGCAGAGGCGGCCCCGGACAGCGTAGGTGGCCTCGCGGCAACACAGGCGACCATTCCGACCCGACCAAAAGTTCCCCGAGCACCACCCGACTCACTGGGCACCTGCACCGACAACACAAACGAACAATGCAACTCCTACGTAATGTCTTGCATTTCAATAGAACAAAACACAGCGAGCGCCCGATCATATCGCCGTTCCGGTGTGCGGCTCGGACACGGCGGCATACAAAGCGGCCGACCGGAAGCGGACCGCTTCCGGCCGGCCGTCCGTCTGGGAGCGGCCGTCTGCAGTCGTGACACGGCGCGGACGGCGGCGGTGGCGCGGCCGGCGCGGTGGCGCGAACGGCGGCCGGTGGCGGGAACGGCGACGGTGGCGCCAAAGCCGGCGGCGGCGCGCCGGCGGACAGTTCGCACGCGTTTGCGGCGGGCGGCGGGCGGCGGCGGCGGGCCGGCGGTCGGGAGACGCGCGGGGCGTCGCACCCGGCACCCGGTCATCGACTCGGCCGTGCGTCGCCGCCGGCGGCGCACCACGTGACGGTGTGACGCGTGTGACGCGTGTGACCGGCTGACGGCGGGCCAGGTCCGGCCCCGGCACCACCTCGCGCCGACTGACTGACGAGTGTTTGACGTGTGGCTGACGGTTGGCTGACGTCCACTAACGCATGTGCGACGTCCACCGACGGGTGCCTGACGTCTGCCGACGCCCGGTCCTCGAGTCAGACGACGCCAGTCTCGTCTAACCCGAGGAGCCACGGCTCAGCTGAGCAGTGCCTGTCCCCATGTCCCCGCCGGCCTCCACACACACCATCTGGTCAGGGGCATGGGGTGCTCCAGCCAGCACGGATCACGTGCGATGACCTGACCAACAACCTCGTGTGCTAACATCATCCGCCTGACCGTTACACAACCTACGAGGGATAATTCACGGGAAAATGCTTCTCAATGACTGGCATAAATCGGAGCACGATCCAATGAATAATTACATTCCAGTTCTCCGGCGGGCCGGAGCAGTTCCACAGCTGTCGCAGCAGGTGCCCGCTTATTTATTGACTACGTAGCAGCTGCACTGCAGCAGAAGGTTCACAAACACACTGCAGCAGAGCTGGTGAGGTTCAGTATAGGGCGGGATGGTGACGGCTCAGAGTGGGGTGAGGATGGGGATGGCAACGGCTCCGCGTGTGGGATGGGGATGGTAACGGCTCCGCGTGTGGGATGGGGATGGTAACGGCTCCGTGTGGAGCAGGGACTGGGAGACTGGGGGAGGGAGAAGGGCAGCTGGGGCGGCCGGCGTCACGCCCAAAACCGAGCCCGACAGGTACAGCGACATGGCGGCCTCTGAAATGAGACATCTCCGCATACGGCACAGCATACCAAATAAGGTCAGGTCAGCTGACAGGTCAGCAGGACAGACTCCGCTGTTACCGTGTTGGGAGCGGGCGGCGGGAATCTCCTCCGCGGAGGTGCGCTGTGGCAACAAAGGCACGGGCAGACTCGGCCGCCATCGTGCTGGGACCAAGCGGTGGGAATCTCCTCCGCGGAGGTGCTGTATCAACAACAACACGGCCGCCACCGTGCCGGGACCAGGCGGTGGGGATCTCCACGGAGGCGCCTTGTCAACGACGGCACGAACATACTCGGCCGCCACCGTGCCGGGACCAGGCGGTGCGGATCTCCTCCGCGGAGGTGCGCTGTGTCAACAACGGCAGATGGGCGGCATGCTTGAGCGCTCCGATATGGATCGCGGATGGGGCGCGACACCACCCGGTCCGGCGGGCAGTTGAAGCGGCCGGCACCGCGGCCCCCCGCGGCCCCGACTGTCCCACACAAGACGCACCACCTGGGGGACAGCACTGTCGGACTGGCGGCACGGTGCGCAAACACTGACTGTGCGTCTGCGATCACTGGCACATGTCCGCCACCCAGCAAATTACCGCCCGACTTCGTACACAACGCCCAACTCCCGCCCCATCCGCCCGGAACCACGACTGTACACTGCCAGCCATCATTGTCATAGCCAGGCCGAGCTGGAAGTCCGTTCACGAATAGATCGTTTTCTTAATGCTTCATCGTGCAGATAAAAAATATAAACTGACGTTAGATTAACGTTTGAAGTTTGAAGATTAAAGTCGTCAAAGGGTTAGATGATGTCAATCTGAATGATGCCCTTCTATTTGGAGCATCAGATAGGGGTCATCAATTCAGGTTGGACAAGTCAAAGTGCAGGACAGTTAAACGCCGACAGGTGTTCAGTCAAAGGGTGGCTGATCAATGGAATAGACTGCCTGCTGATGTAGCGGGAGTCCATCATTTAATGTATTTATAAATAGGGTGGACAAATTTGGAGGATTTGGAGGAACGAAATCTGTGTATTTGGTTGGAGAATCCTGGTTTTCAGTAATAATTGGTGGTGGATGGGATTATATCTATGCTGGTAGGTGTGCACTGTGAAGACTCATTTAAGCAGGCATGGATGAAGGTGTTATTGATGGGGCAATCAAGTAAACGGTGCTAGACAAGTTGGGGCAGATAGTTATTTTGGAGCGGGAATATGGCATTGATTGGAAGGTGTCGGTGTCCCTTTTCTCGTCTAATAGCATCTCTTCTTGATAGGCTTAACCCAGATGGGCACATGTGGCTCTTAAGTCTAATCACTTTATGTTTATGACCATATGACGCGCCGTGGTGATACATGAGCTTCAGCTGCCACTTCAGCTGCATCATGTCCATGCCATCTATCCTAACCGGAATTATGCCTCAATTCATCAATCAATACGCCCTCCACACTCTACAACGTCACAATGTCTGTGCCGAATATGTCGGAACAGACACGGACATCTTACTGACACAATGCACAAGCTCTGCACCATTCTCACACGCGCATCAGCCGTCCGCCGCGTACCGGGCGGGCCGCGGCCACGCCCGGTGACCTGTGACCTCGGACCGGTGACCCGTGACCTACCTTCATGATGTCTCGGTCGTCGTACGTCAGGTCCGGTCTGAACGAGGTGTCGCGAGAGGGCCCCAGCTCCTCGCGCAGACTGTCGAAACCTGCAACAGGTCGGACGACACGGGTCAGGTCGGACAAGCCGGGTCAGGTCAGACGAGCCAGGTCAGGTCAGGTCGGACGAGCCGGGGCAGGTCAGACGAGACGGGTCGGGTCAGGTCGGACGAGCCGGGTCAGGTCAGGTCGGACGAGCCAGGTCAGGTCAGACGAGCCGGGTCAGGTCAGGTCGGCGGACGGGTCAGGTCAGGTCGGACGAGACGGGTCAGGTCGGACGAGCCAGGTCAGGTCGGACGAGCCCAGGTCAGGTCGGACGAGCCAGGTCAGACGAGACGGGTCGGGTCAGGTCGGACGAGCCGGGTCAGGTCGGACGAGCCGGGTCAGGTCGGACGAGCCGGGTCAGGTCGGACGAGACGCGTCAGGCCGGACAAGACGGGTCAGGTCGGGCGAGACGGGTCAAGTCGGACGAGCCGGGTCAGGTCAGATCTGACGAGAAGGATCAAGTCGCCGCAGCCAGACTCAACACGCGCTGATCGATCTGGCCAGTCAGGCGACCGAGATCGAACACCCGGCCATCGAGCAGACACGGCACCGCCTGCCGGCTCGCGGTCGCTCGGAACCCGTTTGTTCGCTGGCTGGTTCTCGACACACTTCGTGCACGATCACGGCTAATGGAGCCACAGACACTGCTTCACCGGTGGGCCCCGGGATTGGTTTGTGTCCCGAATGGTGGGAGTGTTGAAACCGAGGTCCTCGTATCCAGAGTTCAACACTCTAACCACTCAACCACCTAAGTGTTTCTAGCATGGGCCCAGTATAGGACTGAGTGTTGTTAGCCTGGGCCCAGTCTAGAGCTAAGTGTTGTTACCCTGGGCCCAGTCTAGGGCTAAGTGTTGTTAGCCTGGGCCCAGTCTAGGGCTAAGTGTTGTTAGCCTAGGCCCGGTATAGTGTGTAAAGTTGTTTTTGCAGGGTGTAGTGTAAACTTAGAACAGATCCCGTGTGGGGTGGGGTGTTAATAATCACAATCTGTTTAGCGTTGAGTGTTAATAATCATCACCGTCTGTGTACCTCGGAGTGTTACCAAGCACCGTCTGTGTATCTCGGAGTGTTAATAATCACCGTCTGTGTATCTCGGAGTGTTAATAATCACCATCTGTGTATCTCGGAGTGTTAATAATCACCGTCTGTGCAGTGTAACGTGCGGCGTGTTCTGTGCAGTGCGCTACTGTCCAAAGCATACTGTACAATGTTATACTGTCCAGACCACCGACTACACTGACGCATCGAACGCGATGATGAAATGGACTTCCGCAGCTGACCATCGTGTACCGCGACGCGTGCCAGCGTGCTGCTGTCGCACCAGCTGCTGTCGTGTCAGCTGGTTGCTCTGTGGGACAGCTGCCGTTGCTGGACAGCACCATGACAGGCCGGTGACAGGTGCATCAAGTCTGCGCCCCCCCTCCCCCCTCCCCTGCGACTCGTAGTCCGGCCACCACACACACTCGACTGGACCCGGCCCAGCGTCAGCGCAAACTCCAAGTAAGAAAACCAGGTACGGTTCTCTCCGAAAAACCCGACTGCTGGGACATTAGTGCTGTCCCGTACGCCGACAGCTGGCTTCCCGTGCGCCGACTGCTGGGACATTAGTGCTCCCGTCCCGACAGCTCCCCGTGCGCCGACAGCTGGGACATTAGTGCTGTCCCGTCGCGAGCAAATTTTTTCCCGTGCGCCGACTGCTGGGACATTAGTGCTGTCCCGTACGCCGACAGCTGGGACATTAGTGCTGTCCCGTGCGCCGACAGCTGGGACATTAGTGCTGTCCCGTGCGCCGACAGCTGGGACATTAGTGCTGTCCCGTGCGCCGACAGCTGTGACATTAGTGCTGTCCCGTACGCCGACTGCTGGGACATTAGTGCTGTCCCGTACCCCGACTGCTGGGACATTAGTGCTGTCCCGTACCCCGACTGCTGGGACATTAGTGCTGTCCCGTACCCCGACTGCTGGGACATTAGTGCTGTCCCGTACCCCGACTGTTGGGACATTAGTGCTGTCCCGTGCGCCGACTGCTGTGACATTAGTGCTGTCCCGTACCCCGACTGCTGGGACGAATCAACCGCAGACCAATGGTAATGGTCGAAGCCATGACCGTTCGATCTGCCGCAGTATCCAGAAGTAGTTACGGTACCGATCGACGGACCGCTTCCCGGGTCAGAGGCCAGGTCAGACCTGGTCAGGTCAAGTCAGGTCAGACGGCAGCCAAAAGGTTGTGAAGCGTGCGGGTTGGTGACAATAAAAGGTGCGGTAGGCAGGCCACGTGTGACATTTGGTGTTTCAGGTGTCGTAAATTTAAGAAGTTAATTTGTGGTGAATTTGCGGCCGCCTGTACATATTAACCGCAACTCTGGACTTCGGTGGCTGTGACCGCCAGGGCTGGTAGACCCGGTCCCCACCACTTAGACTGATGAGTGGTTGGAGAGTGCAAGAGTGGCTGAACAAGTGTTGGTGCTGACCACAAGTGGAATGCTCACCGTTAACTAACGGCAGTTATGGCAACCATTGCCGCCACTTGCATATGCGCCGGCTGTACAATGCCATTCAGAATCCACTTAGCATGTGGTATTTCGTTAAAGCTACGGTGCGAATACGTCAAGTTATGGTAGAAGAACGCCAAATTACCGATTGCCAATCTACCTTCTGATAATTCTTCCTTCCAACAAAGAGCAGCGAATAATGGAACGGCAGGGCGGAAACGGCATCGCCAAAGAAAAACGCTTTTCTTTTATTTGTATAATTACCAAGCTGCAGTGCACACAAAACCGAACGTCATCCTCTCCCCATTCCATGTCCTGTTGAGCTCTTCACTTGGTGAGGTGAGGGCAGACCACCAGCGCGACACGTTGTTGTGACATGTTTTGACGTTCTTGAGGAAAGGGTTGACAGCAGCGACTGCCAGTGAGGCGAACCATGATTGGATGTTTAGTGACTTCCGCTCCGCCACTGGGGCCCACCTGCACAGGGCAGACATTGTGTATATATATATATATATATATATATATATATATATATATATATATATATATATATATATATATATATATATGCAGCCAGCTCCCAATGTCTTTCGTAAAGGTCGGACATTGCATTGAAAATCCACGTCGTTTGAAATGCATTACGATTCGTTGCTTGATTCCATTGGTTTAAATTATCCCCTCTGCACCAGAGGAGCGCTTTGTACGCGCCGTGTCCCGTGTGCGTGGCTGGATCTGCCCTCTCCGCACCAGAGGAGCGCTTTGTACGCACCCTATCTCGTCTGCGTGGCGGGGTTTGACCGCGCTGCCGTGTTATTCAGCAAAATACTGCCGTGTGGTAAATACCAATGAGCTGCCGGCTCGTCAGCAGCTGGGAGGGCAGGTCGCTGAGTGACAGGTCTTGGATCGGACACGTCAATGGTTGCCGACATACCAGGCGAGTACACACCGTGAACATGGGGGGGGGGGTGCACCGTTGGCAGCCCGTTGATTTACCGCCGAGCGATGTACGGCGGCGGAAAAAAAACAACAGCGTTGTTTCAGGCCTCACCGACACACATCTCAGTACACAACGCTCACACCACGTCAGATAGACGGCCTCGTGATGACGGACCGAGCGCCCCCCCCGCGACCCCGCAGTACCGCGCGCGCGCGCGCCTTGCGAGATTTGTTGGCGCTTGTTGGCGCTTATTTTCTCCGCGCTGCCGTAAGCAGGCGCGTAAGTCGCCGACCAACGGCCGTCTGACCGGCGGGGTGCCGTCCGCACGTCCGCACGTCCGCACCTCTGCATGTCTGGCCGACGGCGCTAAATCACGGCCCGGAGACGGCCAGCCGTCAGTGCGGCCGCAGCTCACAAACACAGGCCGAATCCTAAACAGGTTTGTGGCGGCGTCTGCGGTGCACGACGGGGAGTGGCGCAGAGCGTCAGAGAGCGACGCGGAGCGTCATGGAGCGGCACAGAGTGTCAGGGAGCGGAGCAGAGCGTCATGGAGCGGCACAGAGTGTCAGAAGCGGAGCAGAGCGTCATGGAGCGGCACAGAATGTCAGGGAGTGGAGCAGAGCGTCATGGAGCGGCACAGAGTGTCAGGGAGCGGAGCAGAGCGTCATGGAGCGGCACAGAGTGTCAGGGAGCGGAGCAGAGCGTCATGGAGCGGCACAGAGTGTCAGAAGCGGAGCAGAGCGTCATGGAGCGGCACAGAGTGTCAGGGAGCGGAGCAGAGCGTCATGGAGCGGCACAGAGTGTCAGGGAGCGGCACAGAGTGTCATGGAGCGGCACAGAGTGTCAGGGAGCGGAGCAGAGCGTCATGGAGCGGCACAGAGTGTCAGGGAGCGGAGCAGAGCGTCATGGAGCGGCACAGAGTGTCAGGGAGCGGAGCAGAGCGTCATGGAGCGGCACAGAGTGTCAGGGAGCGGAGCAGAGCGTCATGGAGCGGCACAGAGTGTCAGGGAGCGGAGCAGAGCGTCATGGAGCGGCACAGAGTGTCAGGGAGCGGCACAGAGCGTCATGGAGCGGCACAGTGTCAGGGAGCGGAGCGGAGCGTCATGGAGCGGCACAGAGTGTCAGAGAGCGGAGCAGAGCGTCATGGAGCGGCACAGAGTGTCAGGGAGCGGAGCAGAGCGTCATGGAGCGGCACAGAGTGTCAGGGAGCGGAGCAGAGCGTCATGGAGCGGCACAGAGTGTCAGGGAGCGGAGCAGAGCGTCATGGAGCGGCACAGAGTGTCAGGGAGCGGAGCAGAGCGTCATGGAGCGGCACAGAGTGTCAGGGAGCGGAGCAGAGCGTCATGGAGCGGCACAGAGTGTCAGGGAGCGGAGCAGAGCGTCATGGAGCGGCACAGAGCGGAGGCGCATGGAGCGCATTCAGAGAGCGTCATGGAGCGGCACAGAGTGTCAGGGAGCGGGCAGAGCGTCATGGCGGCACAGAGTGTTCATGGGCGGCACAGAGTGTCAGGGAGCGGAGCAGAGCGTCATGGAGCGGCACAGAGTGTCAGGGAGCGGAGCAGAGCGTCATGGAGCGGCACAGAGTGTCAGGGAGCGGAGCAGAGCGTCATGGAGCGGCACAGAGTGTCAGGGAGCGGAGCAGAGCGTCAGGGAGCGGCACAGAGCGTCAGGAGAGGGAGCGGCCAGCGTGCAGGCGGAGCAGAGCGTCATGGAGCGGCACAGAGTGTCAGGGAGCTGAGCAGAGTGTCATGGAGCGGCACAGAGTGTCAGAAGCGGAGCAGAGCGTCATGGAGCGGCACAGAGTGTCAGGGAGCGGCACAGAGCGTCAGGGAGCGGCACAGAGCGTCAGAGAGCAGGGCCGGGTACTGGGAGTACTGGGATACTGGAATGTGTTTCTTGGACTGGACGACTCTTCTCAAACATCGTGATAAACAACTTCCTCAGACCCGTGGGACGCCCAGCAATGACCAGCTACGGTCTGCCGATGGGAATGCGGAACGCAACGAAATTAGCACGCGCCAGCTGCACGTTGCTGACACGATTGCAACGCCCGCCAGACACGATCTGCACCACCACCGCTGCTGGTGGCGCCAACTTGTACCGGCATGGCTCGGCACAGCTCGGGGCCTGGGTCACCCGGCGCGTTCCCCAGGGTAGTCCAGCGAGAACACGGCCAGCCCCGCTCATCCAGTCCCCTTTGGCGATGCGTGTGCCTCTGCACTCATCACCAAAGGTGAGCTCCGACCACCCACCCGGCTGGCTGCAGCCTCCTCCGCTGCGCTTTTTACCCGCCAGCAGGCCGGTTGGCGGGCTTTTTACCACCCAATGTACCTCACCTCCTCCCGGTGCGTCTCCTATGATGCATATATTCCAGTTTTTGCACGGCCGTGCCTATCTCGACGCCGGGCGACAAAAACGGCGCCGGACGTGTGCGACACCGCCGACGGTCCAGCGCGGCGGCGGCGGCGGCGGTGGCGGCGGCGGCGTGGGGGAGAGGGCGGAGCGTGATCATCAGATGAAGTCATCGCGGCCGACCATCCGTCCCCCTCCGGCCTCAGGACCTTCCGGCCCAGTTGGCCGGTCGCGGAATGTTGTCTGTAGTGCGCCAGCCGTGGACTTCGTCCAGCGCGACCTGCAGCTCTCGCACCGCTCGCTGTTCAGCCGCAGCCGTCTGCCCTGCCACCCCCTCACACAGACAGCACTCGTCAGCAGCGGCTCCTGCTGGCTGTCGCTGCAGGTCCTGCTGACTGGCGCTGGGGCTCCTGCTGACTGGCGCTGGGGCTCCTGCTGACTGGCACTGGAGTTCTTGTTCACTGACGCTGCAGCTCCTACTGACTGGTGTTGGATGGAGCTCCTGCAGGCTGGGCTAGGGGCTACAGTTGGCCGGTGCCGGCACTGGTGCCGGAGCTTCAGCCGATCGGCGCTGGCGGTAGCGCTGGTGCTGGAGCTGGTGCTGGAGCTGGAGCTGGCTGCATGTTTCAGCCCACCGCCGGCGGCCGAGGTTCAGACGTCCATACGCTCCGAGGTGCAGCTGTGGGGCGGCAGCCAGGTCCCCCACTGACCGCCCGCCCACCGCTTGCCGACTGCCGACTGCTGAGCCCCATACACGTAGGGCGCCACACACATCCAGCACCTGTCACACCACCGTCCGCCTACCATCGTATAAATGACAACGGAGAAACCGCGACAATCCGAGACGGGGTCCGTGGAAACACCGCCGCAACGAGCGACGGGGTCCGTGGAAACACCGCCGCAACGAGCGTTAACGGGAAGCCAAGAGTGTATGGAGACAGCGGAAGGGGGAAGGAAGAGACAGACCAGGACGGAAAGAGGCGGATCGAGAGCAGAATGGAGATCATTGTTAATAACAAGTTTAGCTGAGGCGTAAACAAATGCATTTCAAATTGTGCCACACCATCGAAAAACACAACATTAAGTCAGGCAACTTCTCTTATGGATAGCCAGTCATAGCCTTGGGATGACTACAGCATCTGCTAGTTTATTGCCAACACGGATGCTTATGCTGTGATGTTTCCATCCTTAGCGGGAGTGCCGCGACACTTATTTATGGGTTAACGTAGGTACTTCAGTGTGGGAGGATGCACCTGATCTGGGACCCTAAAAAAAAAAAAATACCGTGTTAACGTATCGCTGAGGCCCTCTCGGGTGCTCACCCGGCGCAGGACTCAGTGCGGAGTTGAAGGCCTCACTTATCTGCGGACCATGCGAAGTCAACGCCGCCGAAGTTTCTGCCACCCAATACAGAGTTCGGCGTCGAAATCGCAGCGAAATACGCGCTCAAAGTCCTGGGACTCGTAAAGTTACGTGGCATACGACACCTGTCCAGAAGTTGTTTTGACCTCTTGCGGACTGAGTTGACTTCCTGAATGGATTTCCATGAAACTACACGGCATGCACCTGTGACAACAGTTACTCTTTTCGCCGTGCTCGATTCCTGGAATCCGTGCCATCATAATATTGGCAGCGGGTGCGATTTTCGTCCGTGAACATCATCTTTTGCCCATACTTCCATCCTGTTGCCAAATTGCTTCGATGTCATACAGGGTTTTGATCTCTTCACCTTCCACCTTCCATTGTACTTCCACTTCCACCTTCCATTGTACGAAAAATAAATTCCAGGACACCGTGCCCGTACGTGGAAGTGGAGTAGTGGAGTAGAGAGACTTCGTGTGAGCCCAGCGCGTAAAATCAATAATTGGCGCCCCGAAATAACTTCAGTTCAGCCTTCGGACTTACGCAAGCCGTCGGCGGAGAGGAGAATAGACGATCCGGTCAGGCTCGACGCTTGTGCGGAGGGCCAGGTGGAGAGGAGAGTGGACGATCCGGTCCGACTCGACGCTGGTACAGGCGGAAAGGAGAGTGGACGATCCGGTCAGACTCGACGCTGGTACGGAGGGCCAGTGGCCGGCCACAGCGTCGGCCCATACGGACCTCCAGGGTCGCTGGCGGATCCAAGGGAGGGGGCAATGGAGCCATGTCCCGTTCCGAGAGACAGAGCTTCACCCGAAAATGTGTATTAAATCGGATTTTCTCGAAATTTAAAAGCATTTTATGCTATAAATATTATCTTAAACAGGCCCGACGCCCGTTAGCTGTTCAAATCTTATGCGTTTTCAATCGGATATATTTGGGAGAACGTGTCCCCCAAGACAGGCTTTCTGATCCGCCCCTGTCCAGGTTGGGGGCGGACCGACTACCGTGGGCAACAAATGGCCGTGACGTAAGGCCGCCCCGTGGAAGCCGTCAACGGGAGTTGCGTCATACGGTCCACAGGTGGTGGCGGACGCGCGGTCTTGGGTCTGCACAGGTGCTGCCCTCTCGACCTCTGGGACTTAGTGTGCCTCATGCTGAACGTCAGCAGTGGTCGCCAGTGCACAGTGGTTCCGAACCCAGCGTCTACCGCCAAGGAACCGCCAGGGAACAGCCAAGGAACCGTCAAGGAACCCAGCGTCTACCGCCAAGAAACACGGACGGATTTAGGAATTTTCATGGGGCGTGCAACTCGTCTGAACGCGTGCCATTTCCTCGGAGGGGCAGCACTGCGAAAGTCCACGGAATGGTCGTCTGGGAAATCCGTTGCGAGTGAGGAGGTAGGAGTGCGAGGTGCACTGGAGTCTCCCGAGAGAGGGTGCCTTTTCCCGGTCAGAGGTGCGCCATCTTTTTTTCAATAGCGGAGGGGGCCCGGCCATTCCCCAAGTGACTGGACATTCCCTGGAAATCCCCTGGGATATTCGCCATTCGCCCCCTGTGTCCGCCTCTGCCAGGGAATGCGTCGGCAACACGGCGCCCGTCGCCTGCGGCGGTTCGGACGGCGGCGAACACGACCGTAAGCGCGCGGCCGCGACGACCGCCATTTGCCGCGTGTGGCAAATGGCTTCCGCCGTCCCGCCAAAACCGGCCGACCAATCAGAGCGGCGGGCCGGCGGTGCCGCCTCGGGCCACGTCCGCCCGGCCCACGACCTGTGACCTCAATGTCGTCGCCACGGCGACCATTACTCAGGCCCCACGCGTCGCGTGTCGCCGGTGTCGTCTCGTGCGCCACTTCCCGTCGCCGGCTAGACATTGGCGGCAAAACCAGCGCGGACGGGCGCCGCCCAGCGGTTTCTAACCATAACTGGGTTCGGATGTTGGGATTCTGGACTTGGAGAGCACAGTTTTTATCAACTTCGAGGAAAATGCTATTCATGTTATTCATTTGTCGACGCTATTCAGTTGCCAAAGTGGCTGCCATTGCTCATTTCCGACAGAATTCCGCCGCCCACTCCAACGCCCCTGCACTTATACTTCCTTCCAGCCGCCCCCGCCACCATGCCACAAGGTGGCCAAGCGCGCGGCGACACTCGGGAGGTATGGCCGCCCTACCTATGACGTCACCTGGTCCAGCTGACCAACCACACGGCCGACTGGCAGCAGCCAATGCCCTCCTCCGGCCCACCGCTGCCATCAGACCCAACCGAGATAGATGCCACGACGAGCAACGCGGCATAACACGAACAAGTGGCGACAGTCCGTTTGCAAGTTGTATAATTATTTCATGTTCGACATTGCTCTTAGACCAGGGGTGTAGCTTTATATGCTTTTGGGAGGGCACTTGCCCCTTCCCCAATGCCAGCTGCGCCCCCAAATTCAACCTTTAGCATGGAACCCTAAGTGGTATGCCCCCATTCAATTTGGGTTCACCCATTGCCTTCATGCATTGTGCCCCCCCCAATAATTTGTAGAGTCCTACGCCTCCTACGCCCATGCATTGGGCTATTAATCACAATACTCCCAACCCTCCCGATAGCTTCATAAACTACGCCGTATATTAGCCAGGTCACAACCACCCCGACACATTTCTTCGCACACATCCCTCGACACATTCCTTCCTTCATTCGGCAGATGCGTGCCGCATGAAGCGAGTGCAGAAGTGCATAAACTTCGCGGCGAGGCTGGTCACTGGAAGACGGAAGCACGACCACATCTCGTCCTCTCTGCGCGAGTTGGGCTGGGATAGGATTGAGGAGATGGTGCGACACCGTGACCTGTGCAACGCACACAAAGCCATACACGGCGCGAACTGCCCACCTGCCATCAGATAAATGTTTGTTGAACGCTCGGCTGTGTCGGAGAGAAGCACTCGTGCTACCGATGCTGGGGCACTTCACCTGCAACGGTGTAGGTTAACAGCCACCCAGCGGGGCTTCTCCTACCGCTCCACTCTCCAGTGGAATGCGCTTCCCGGTCAAGCACACGACACAATTAGCCGTGCTACCTTCGTGCGTGCTATCAGTCTCAACCATACAACTAGGTAGCTAGGCGACCTGGGTGAAAAACCATACCAAAGTCGCAATGCTTGTCTGTATTGGATGTCATGAGCAGCTGAATGAATTTCTAGCCGGTATTTTTACGAAGCTGCACCGTCCGTAAATTGTAATGGGATTTTATCCTTTATCTTTTACAATTGTATCTAACGTGATGGCAGGAATGTGATCAATTGACTAGGTATTTCGTAAGTTCCACCATGTGGCAGTGCCTTAATAAATGACTTTGACTTTGACTTTGACTTCGCACGAAGACGCTGGTGCGTGATTTACGGTACCGCCGATCATGCTTCACTGAGTTAATTTTACAGGCATTAGCGCAAATCGACGTAAGCCTGGCTCGGCCCGGCCCCGAGCGCGCCGGAAAACGTGCTTAGTCGACGAGTAACCAAAGCAGCGCAACCTGAGCCAGAGCCCAACCAGGTAACCAAATCAGCGTAACCTGAGCCAGAGCCCAACCAGGTAACCAAAGCAGCGTAACCTGAGCCAGAGCCCAACCTGGTAACCAGAGCAGCGTGACCTGAGCCAGAGCCCAACCAGGTAACCAGAGCAGCGTGACCTGAGCCAGAGCCCAACCAGGTAACCAGAGCAGCGTAACCTGAGCCAGAGCCCAGCCAGGCAACCAAAGCAGCGCAACCTGAGCCAGAGTCCAACCAGGCAACCAAAGCAGTGCAACCGAAGCCTAACTAGATGACTGAACCAGTAACAACACCGAGTCACCAACCAAGGCAAATCCGGTAACTGCGATTGACATACCAATGAGTCTCCTACCAAGGCATACCTGGTAACTGTGATTGAGATACCACCGAGTCACCCCCCAAGGCATACCTGGTAACTGTGATTGAGATACCACCGAGTCACCCACAAAGGCATACCTGGTAACTGCGATTGAGATAGCACCGAGTCACCCACAAAGGCATACCTGGTAACTGCGATTGAGATACCACCGAGTCACCCACCAAGGCATACCCGGTAACTGCGATTGAGATGCCACCGAGTCACCCACCAAGGCATACCTGGTAACTGTGATTGAGATACCACCGAGTCACCCACCAAGGCATACCCGGTAACTGCGATTGAGATACCACCATGTCGAGCATCGTCTTCGGAAGCCATCTGGCGGCGCGAGCGCACATTCCAGACATCAGCCGAGACGGACAACGTTCCACGAGGACCAGCCGCGGCCGTACGGGCGCTACACGTGCCTGTGAACGTTCGACGCGACGATATCGCAGCAGGAACGGCAGCAGCCGGGGATGGACAGCACGTGTCTCATCCGTTCGGTGCTTCGGCGTCCGTTTATTTAGCGAAGGGCGGCACCGGACGGCCGGGGAAACGGTTGGTGGGTTATTGGCTTTTACGACACGTCGACCGTTGAGTCATATAGCGTCGCCAATCTCTCACGCCGATTGGTCGCGGGCGAAGAATAGCGACAGGTGAGATTCGAACCCAGACACCACGGACCGGGCCGCCGACACCAACGTCACGTCGGCCGTCCAGCGTCACGCAGACGCCCCGTGACGTGGCCACCGCCCGGTGACGTCACTGGTCCCACGTCGGCCGTCCAGCGTCACGCCGACGCCCCGTGACGTGACCACCGCCCGGTGACGTCACTGGTCCCAGTCGACCGTCCAGCGTCACGCCGACGCCCCGTGACGTGGCCACCGCCCGGTGACGTCACTGGTCCCACGTCGACCGTCCAACGTCACGCCGACGCCCCGTGACGTGGCCACCGCCCGGTGACGTCACTGGTCCCACGTCGACCGTCCAACGTCACGCCGACGCCCCGTGACGTGGCCACCGCCCGGTGACGTCACTGGTCCCACGTCGACCGTCCAACGTCACGCCGACGCCCCGTGACGTGGCCACCGCCCGGTGACGTCACTGGTCCCACGTCGACCGTCCAGCGTCACGCAGACGCCCCGTGACGTGGCCACCGCCCGGTGACGTCACTAGTCCGTGATCCGAGCCGTCGGCGGCAGGTGCCGGCTGCCGCAGAGCCCCTCACGAGGTGGTTGCGGCACATTTGCGGTGCTGCCTCCATTTCGTGGAGGCAGCACGCCGGTGCTGTGCTGTACGCCGCTGCCTGAACGTGATTTCGTGTGGGGGGGGGGGGCTTTAGAACACAGCGGCGGTGCCGCCTTAGTTCCCAAATTACTTGGCTGTTGCATGTTGGCACTTGGCGTTGGCACCATTCCACTTATGTAGTAACTATAGTCACTATAGTCACTGTAGTCACCCTGGTGGTGTCTCCAACAAGCCGGCTCTGCGTGAACTTCAGATCAACAGAGTCCCCTGTTCCTCAGGTTCTGCGTCAACTTCAGATTAACCAGGTTCCCTATTCCTCCACAACTCCCTGAAGTCGTGATCCGTGTCCTGTGTCGTGATCCTGAGGTCGTGACTCCGTGTCATGTGTCGTGATCCTGAAGTCGTGATCCGTGTCCTGTGTTATGATCCTGTGTCGTGATCCTGAAGTCGTGATCCGTGTACTGTGCCGTGATCCTTTTTTTTTTTGTTGTGTTTTCCTGTGTGGTGGTCCGGGGTCGTGATCCTGAAGTCGTGATCCGTGTACTGTGCCGTGATCCTGAGGTCGTGACTCCGTATCATGTGTCGTGATCCTGAAGTAGTGATCCGTGTCCTGTGTCGTGATCCGGTGTCGTGAACCTGAAGTCGTGGCCCGTGATGACTGCACACTGCTGGAGCTGCAAACACGATTTCATCATCCGGCACCAGCTGCCCACTTGGCATTCGAAACAGCAGTTATCCAGCCTCGCAATGTCTTTTGTTCGGGCTCATGAAGTACCGACGGGCAGTAACGGCGGCCGTTCCGCCCACCGCGGCGATTGCCAGGGACCCAGTCACCCCAGGATGTGCAGCCGGCGCCCCGCACGTCACCCCCACGTCACGTCACCCCGACCCCGTCACGTCACCCCACGTCAGGAGACGGTGGGCGGTGGTGGCCGCCAGCCGCCGACCCCGTCACGTCACCCCCACGTCAGCGCCAGCCGGCCCGTCACGTCAACGTGGGAGACGGTGGTGGCCGCCAGCCGCCGACCCCGTCACGTCACCCCCACGTCAGGGAGACGGTGGTGGCCGCCAGCCGCCGACCCCGTCACGTCACCCCCACGTCAGGGAGACGGTGGTGGCCGCCAGCCGCCGACTCCGCGTGACCGTCACCGTGACGTGACGTGACTTGACGTGGCATGATATGACAGTGACCGTGACGTGAGGACAGTGACAGTGACGCGAGGAGACCGTGACGTGAGATGACAGTGACGTGAGGAGACCGTGACGTGAGATGACAGTGACGTGAGGAGACCGTGACGTGAGATGACAGTGACGTGAGATGACAGTGACGTGAGGAGACCGTGACGTGAGATGACAGTGACGTGAGGAGACCGTAACATGAGATGATCGTGACATGAGAGGACATCACATGAGACGATAGTGATGTGACGTGACCGTGACGTGGCGTGGCGTGACTTGACGTGACATGAGAGGACAGTGACCGTGACGTGACATGAGATGACAGTGACGTGACATGACTGTGACCGTGACGTGACGTGACGTGAGGTGACCGTGACATGAGATGACTGTGAGCGTGTCGTGAGGTGACCGTGACATGAGTGGTCACGACATGAGACGACAGTGACGTGACATGACTGTGACCGTGACGTGACGTGACGTGAGGTGACCGTGACATGAGATGACTGTGAGCGTGTCGTGAGGTGACCGTGACATGAGTGGTCACGACATGAGACGACAGTGACGTGAGATGACTGTGACCGTGACGTGAGTTGAGGTGAGGTGAGTTGAGGTGAGTTGAGTTGAGTTGAGTTGTGTGGTTTAGGGGCGCATCGACAGTTGAGTTGAGTTGAGTTGAGTTGAGTTGAGGTGAGGTGAGGTGAGGTGAGGTGAGGTGAGGTGAGGTGAGGTGAGGTGAGGTGAGGTGAGGTGAGGTGAGGTGAGGTGAGGTGAGATGACATCACGCCTTACGGTGCGAATACGACCGGCGCTTCGGAAAACCAAGTCAACATCGCGTAGCAGCGAGAGGTTTGCGCGCGAATTGTGCCACCCGAGATTGGCGGGGAAGTGGCACGTGGGCGCGGCTGGTGTGCCCCGCACCCTGCTGTCTGCCACACGGTTGACAGCCGCGCGATAAGACAGAGCTTCGTGACCACCGATAAGTGCCCAGTTCATACACCACTTTCGTCCTGTCAATGTACCCGCTCCAGTGGTCTGACACCGCACTCCATTTAAATGGCCTGACACAGCACATTCCAGTCGTGCCAGACCGCATGACGTCCCAGTGGTGCGAGACCGCAGTACGTTCGAGCGGTCTGAAACCGCAGTACGTTCCAGTGGTCTGGGACCGCAGTATGTTCCAGTGATCTGAGACCGCAGTACGTTCCAGTGGTGCGAGACCGCAGTACGTTCCAGCGGTCTGAAACCGCAGTACGTTCCAGTGGTCTGAGACCGCAGTATGTTCCAGTGATCTGAGACCGCAGTACGTTCCAGTGGTCTGGGACCGCAGTATGTTCCAGTGATCTGAGACCTCAGTACGTTCCAGTGGTGCGAGACCGCAGTACGTTCCAGCGGTCTGAAACCGCAGTACGTTCCAGTGATCTGAGACCGCAGTACGTTCCAGTGGTATCAGACCGCAGTACGTCCCAGTGGTCTCAGACCGCAATACGTTCCAGTGGTCTGAAACCGCAGTATGTTCCAGTGGTCTGAGACCGCATACCACGTTCCAGTGGTATGCGGTCTCAGATACCACGTTCCAGTGGTATCAGACCGCAGTACATTCCAGTGATCTGAGACCGCAGTACGTTCCAGTGGTCTGAGACCGCAGTACGTTCCAGTGGTCTGATACCGCAGTACGCTCCAATGATCTGAGACCACATTATGTACCAATGTTCTGAGACCGCAGTATGGTCAAATGGTCTGAGACAGGCGTATGTTCTAATTGTTTCAGATCGCATCATGGTCCAATGACATACGACTGCAATACGTTCTGGGAAGCACAGATCGGTCAGGCATGTCTGTCAGGCACGCCTTGGTCCCGCTGTCTCAGACGTGTGGCAACCCCGGCGTCACTCTTATGGAATAATAACGACTTTTATAATGTTGCCATGAACGAGGCACAGGGAACTACGGGGACTATGGCAGTTGCACCCACGCAACAAAAATATTAATTTTGGCATCAACCCCGTGGAGTTGCATGGTAAGTAACGAGTCAAAATGGATGATTGTCCCTCTTGCCTGGTCAAACGAGGTGGTAACACCCTTGCTACGAAGGCAACAGTAGGATGTTTTGAAACCATCCTCACATGTCACACACAGATGTTTTGAAAACATCTGTGAACCACTTTTTTACTTTTCTGAAGAACTCGGTAAATTCGGCGGATTTATTATTCCACTTTTCTGAAGAATTCCGTCAATTCAGAGCATTTACCAACTTCATCATCGATCTATTCTGGATCCGATATTATAGTTGTTGTGCCATTTTCCTCGTTCATTTGGAATATCTCAGAAACCCGAGGAAACGACATGGTGTCATGACCCTGTGCACGTGCACTTGCAGCGTTTTCCTCTGCCTTTCAACTGAAAGTGATTCGACACGTCGTGACCGCATGTCACGTGGCTGGACTACGGCTGACGTCACATCAGGTGACGTCAGCTAGGTGGCAGCCCGGCCCGACACGGGCGACCGCGCAGGAAGGGGGCGGGGAAGGCGAGACGTGGTCGTGTCACGTCGTGTCAGGTCCCAGGGCGGGTGGGTCGCATCGAACCGCCACTGGTGCGAGGGTGGTCACGGGAGCTGCCAGTCACGGTCAGGTCAGCCACAGGAGCTGCCAGTCAAGGTCAGGGTCAGTCACGGTCAGGTCAGCCACAGGAGCTGCCAGTCAAGGTCAGGTCAGTCACGAGAGCTGCCAGCTACAGTCAGATCAGTTACAGGAGCTGGTAGTCACGGTCAGATCAGTTACAGGAGCTGGTAGTCACGGTCAGATCAGTTACAGGAGCTGGTAGTCACGGTCAGATCAGTCACAGGAGCAGCCAGCCAAGATCACATCCGTCACGGGAGCTGCCAGTTACAGTCAGATCAGTCACAGGAGCTGGTAGTCACGGTCAGATCAGTCACAGGAGCTGCTAGTCAAGGTCGCATCAGTCACAGGAGCAGCCAGTTACAGTCAGATCAGTCGCAGGCAGGGTTTAAAAACAGGCTGGTCCTGGATTTTTGTCATCCAGAGCATTATATCTCCCTAAAGAGTTGCTTTCTTTTTATCGCTGGAAGGTGAAATGATTACCAATGACTGCACACTTACGTCTTCCTAAAAACTCAACACTCACTGGAAAGTATGAAAGGGAGCTTCTGGTGCGACAAACAAAGCAAAATTTTATCTCTGCATTGGAGGGTCCAGATATTTTCCTCTCCACATTCAGGAGCCCAAAATCAAAATTAAACACTGGTGGCACCGTCACATCGTCATCCAGAGCAGATCACTGGCACCGTCACACCGTCATCCAGAGCAGATCACTGGCACCGTCACATCGTCATCCAGAGCAGATCACTGGCACCGTCACATCGTCATCCAGAGCAGATCGCTGGCACCGTCACATCGTCATCCAGAGCAGATCGCTGGCACCGTCACATCGTCATCCAGAGCAGATCGCTGGCACCGTCACATCGTCATCCAGAGCAGATCGCTGTCACCGTCACATCGTCATCCAGAGCAGATCGCTGGCACCGTCACACTGTCATCCAGAACAGATCACTGGCACCGTCACACTGTCATCCAGAGCAGATCCTGCACCCACACCCCCCCAACCAGACAGATCACGGCCCGCACACGTCATCCAGAGCAGGCACGGCACCGTCACAACAAATACGTCACACCGTCATCCAGAGCAGATCACTGGCACCGCACACCGTCATCCAGAAATCACTGGCACCGTCACACCTATCCAGAGCAGATCACTGGCACCGTCACACCGTCATCCAGAGCAGATCACTGGCACCGTCACACCGTCATCCAGAGCAGATCGCTGGCACCGTCACATCGTCATCCAGAGCAGATCACTGGCACCGTCACACCGTCATCCAGAGCAGATCACTGGCACCGTCACACCGTCATCCAGAGCAGATCACTGCACCCCCGTCATCCAGAGCAGATCACTGTCACCGTCACACCGTCATCCAGAGCAGATCACTGGCACCGTCACACTGTCATCCAGAGCAGATCACTGGCACCGTCACACTGTCATCCCAAGCATACCGCTGCCGTTGTGCTGTCATGTGACAGTTGTTGCGTCTTCCCACTGAATGGCTACATCGTCCATAAATGTTGTGCCCTCCAGCTTCGGCTTGCCCCTCCCACAATCTCGGCAACAACGGCACCCCCACCCTCCTGTCTGTCTGTGTATGGGCCAGCCGCGCTGTCTGCCAACAAGTAGTGACCGGTCCACCTCTGTTGGTTGGTTATTTGGGCTTAGGGGCGCATCGACTGCGATGGTCATACAGCGCCCATGGTCCACCTCTGTAGAACATCACACAACTCTCACAGGTGCCAAATGTGCATCTGCTAATGTGTGCGACCGAAAACCTCTGGTCGCGGGTATGACAATTTCTGGTCACCCATGACAATTTCTGGATCCGCTCATCAGTGTCAGCAGTGTCAACAGTGTCAGCAGTCCCAGCAGTGTCGGCAATGACAGCAGTGACAGCAGTGACAGCAGTGTCATCAGTGACAACAATGTTAGCACCGGCAGTGTCAGCACCAGCAGCGGTGTCAGCAGTGTCAGCACCAGTGTCAGCACCAGTGTCAGTGGTGTCAGTCGTGTCAGCAGCCGACGTCCTCGCAGTGTTCATCGAGCATCAGCAAATCAATATACATGAACGAGCATCCAAAGCCCCCACCAACGACCAGCCATTCGACGACGGCCGAGGCGAAATATCCCCATCAACAATTACACCCCCGACATCGTTACATATTCAGTGTACGTGCATAAATTACTAAAATGCACTTTCCTTGCGTTTAAGCAATTGAAGGGACATAGCTCTGATATTAACCTAGGGCTAGTGGCCTATGGGGTAGCAGCTAAATTATTTTAATTGCTTGGACAACTATCTGTACCAACTCCGTGCTACTCCTATGCTCCCTTTGTGCTCCTTTTTCCAGTCGACTCAATAAGCCTTGGCTCCAGACTCCATTCGAACAACGGCGGACATTTGGCAGCTCTTGGCTCATCGCACTTGGCGGTTAAGGCGCTTTATAACGGCTAATGGGGATATTTCGCCTCGGCCGTCGACGCCACAGTCATGAGCGGCCATGTTGCCATGACAACGATCAATAGCGTCCATTTGCACCGGCCGGCAGCAGCCGTCGGGTTGTCGCTGAGGCCGCACCGGACGGTCACGTGACGTGCGAGGTGAGGGCTCCCGGCCGTCCGGGGAGGCCGTCTGGGTGTTGGTCGGTCACGACGCAGCGTCCCTCGCCTGATCCTGATCCTCCGCCTTGACAGGCAGCAGGTCATTGCTTCTTTTTGAGAAGCAAGCCTCAGAGATTGGTGCTCTTTAGATCTCAGATCTCCCACAAGCCTCGCGACATCAGACAAGGGAAACATGGGCAGCGTCTTGTTACCGTGGGATGGGCGGCAACAAAACATGCTGTCAAAGAGCTAGCCGGAGGCAATAAGAAGTTGCGACACAAGTTTGGCGAGCAACGTTTAAGTAGCAGGAAAGCCAGGTGCGGCGGTGCACAAATGACACTTCCTAAACGATACAATGAAATCCATCGATTGTGTACACCCGCAAAAAACGCAGTAAATGCTAGCGCAAAGTTCCGCATGATTGGCATACTTGATCAAACTTCGCATAACTTCAGGATTTACCCTGGCTTGAAAGTTTTCCTGGTTTACTTAGGCTTGAAAGTTCTTCTGGCTTTCTCTTGCCTGAAAGCACTTGCAAAGAGCATTCACCGATGGCGGAATAGTCATACCCAGGGGTGTTGTTTTATATACTTTTGAGGGGGCAAGTGCCCCCTCAATGTTGGCTTCGTCCTCTCCCAATAACTTCAACTTTTAACATGGGACCCTATGGAGTATGCCTCCCAATCCATTTGAAACAGGCCATTGCCTTCGTGTATTTTGCCCATCCCGTCCCCCACCCACACAAAAAAAAACAGAAATCAACACCCATGGTCATACTACACATATAAATGAACAACCCGCATCACGTTTCGTGATTGGAATGTTCCCTCTTTCGTGATGTAATTAGCATGTCGGCAGGGACCTACCGCAGAGCATGTGACGGCTCTCTTAAGATGTTATTTCAGGACGTCCGAGGAGCCTCCACGAGGAGGAGGGGAGAAAGCCTTCACTTTTGTCTGTCGTTGGTAAGGTCTATAGTAAGTATTTCGGTTTGACATGGCACGTAGTAGGCATTTCTCCGCGTTCTGTTGGAGTTTCGATTACAGCCTAGGACCTGTCGCTCACGATGCCGTGTGGCGCCGCCAAGGACGCCGCAGCTATTGGCGCTGAGCGAGACATATCTACTCCGATGTTTCAGAACGGTGACATTACCCCAACGACCAACCGGCATTACACGATTGGATTTAAAGCTCCAAAATCCTCGATGCATTTCGCCGCAATTGGGACATATTGTGACAACACGATCCCAAAGGGACTACACATAACGACTGAGCGATGGCTTCCGGCCGGGCCGCAGCTCACATCATCGCGCCAGCAACATCCATGTCGGCACCACATCCGGAGACGACCTCGAAACGCCCGCCTCGAGTGGGGATCGAACCCGCGACAGATCGTCATCACGATCTGCGGCCGGGCGGCGGCTGCCGCCGACGCCGGCCGAGGACGATGGCCACGCGCGTGTCCCGGGTGGCCGGCGCCATGTTTGACCTTGATCCAGGTGCGGCGCGCCGCGCTGGCCGGCGGCTGGAGCGCAGGCGGGCCGCCGGCCGCCGCTTACGTAACGCGGCATCATGGGCGCCGGCGAAAGCGTGGAAACTCAAGGACGGACAGGTGTAGGGCGCCAGCTGCCCCCCGGTCAAGTGGCCGATTCTCGGATTGACTAGCCGGTCCAGAAAATGCATAGTGGTGCCGGCCGCTATAGCACCGTTGCGGGCTCTGCAGACCAAATCAGTCACCGGGTGGTGGACCAATCCAGCTGGAGATTCTGTTCTGGGGAACGAAACCAGCCCGGAGCAGGTGTGCATAGCGGGGGAGCGGGGGGAGCGAGAGTGCATGGCGAGATAGCTGAAAGAAGTGGGAGAAGGAGAGAGGAACAGGGAGAGGAAGAGGAATAGGGAGAGGAAGAGGGAGACGTGATAGAAATGTGGATGGATATAGAGATGGAGATGGAGACGGGAGAGCAGGAGAGTGGGAGAGCAGGAGAGTGGGAGAGCAGGAGAGTGGGAGAGCAGGAGAGTGGGAGAGCAGGAGAGTGGGAGAGCAGGAGAGTGGGAGAGCAGGAGAGTGGGAGAGTGGGAGAGCAGGAGAGTGGGAGAGCAGGAGAGTGGGAGTGGGAGATGGAGACGGAGACGGAGACGGAGACGGGAGCGAAGAGGGAGAGGAAGACTACCGACGACGAAGCCTCCAGCACTGCTCCTCCCGCCCATGCGGACGCACGCGGCGCCCATTCTACCAGCCACCGCGCCGCTACAGTTCTCGAGCGGCGAATTTCCCGCGCAAAAGGGCGCCGGTGTGCCCCGGTTCCGGTGGGTGCGCTCCCCTTTCGGTGTGGACAGCTGCCGTGGTGCGGGCGGCAGGCCAGGCGCGCCACTGCCGCACCAGCGGGAGCAGACGATGGGACGGAGGAGGCGGTACACATGGCAGACTGTGACAGAGGAGGCGGTACACTGGGGAGACTGTGGACGGAGGAGGCGGTACACAGGGCAGACTGTGACAGAGGAGGCGGTACACTGGATAGACTGTGTGACGGAGGAGGCGGTACACAGGGCAGACTGTGACAGAGGAGGCGGTACACTGGGCAGACTGTGTGACGGAGGAGGCGGTACACATGGCAGACTGTGACAGAGGAGGCGGTACACTGGGCAGACTGTGTGACGGAGGAGGCGGTACACAGGGCAGACTGTGACAGAGGAGGTGGTGCACGGGGGAGACTGTGTACTTTAGGGGCGTATCGACTGCATCGGTCATATAGCGTGGTAGACTGTGTGAAGGAGGAGGCGGTACGCGGGAGACTGTGTGATGGAGTAGGCGGTACACGGGGGAGACTCAGTGGCGGAGGAGGCGGTAGACGCAGGGAGACTGTGACGGAGGAGGCGGTACATGGGGAGACTGTGTGACGGAGGAGGCGGAACACGGGGAGACTGTGTGATGGAGGAGGCGGTAAAGGGGGAGAATGTGTGACGGAGGAGGCGGTACACGGAGGGAGACTCCGTGACGGAGGAGGCGGTAGACAGAGGGAGACTGTGACGGAGGAGGCGGTACATGGGGAGACAGTGTGACGGAGGAGGCGGTACACGGGGAGACTGTGTGATGGAGGAGGCGGTACATGGGGAAGACCGTGTGACGGAGGAGGCGGACACAACTCGGCCCGGCCGCTCCACCTCGAGCTTCCTCGCCAGGCTCAGGCGCCCCTCCCCCAACCCTCCTCGGCTCATCATGTCAGACCGGCCGACCAGAAAGGCATGCGGTCGGTCGGCCGCCCGACACAGCAGCACGCCATACACGCCACCGATGCTGCGCCGCACTACGCAGCTCCGTGCCGCTGCACGCCTCCAACACGTCCGGATCACTCCACCGTTAACGTCGCCAACAGCAGGAACAGCCACAGCAACAGCCGCTAATAGCAGCAACAGCCACAGCAACAGCCGCCAATGGCAGCAACACGCCGAACACCCGCTAACTCGCATCGCTTTTTACGGACCTTTCGTTTTGCCGTCTTATAGTTAGTTGAAAAAAGTGGTTGGGAATTCGGGGCATGGCGGATTATCACGTGAGAAGCCGCCGGGCATCCGCCGTGTGGACAAAGTCTGAATACTGTCGTTACAAGTCAGCATCAGCTAATAGCCGGAGGGAGACAGAAGACGTGCATATCCTCCGTGTCAGGCGGGGAAATGTCGCGCTACTGTCGAACTTCGTAAGTAATTTGCACTTACTGTCTAAGCTATTTTAACGCAGCTTCAATCACTCCCAATGAAGATCCATATTCATCCGATGCGGGATATTCCAAAGTGTGTGAGGTGGCGCAGGCAGCACAACTTCATGGCATGTTGTGGGTGGGGGATCAGCGGCGTAGCCAGGGGAAGAAGAGGCAGCCGCCCCCTGCCTGGAGGGCCCGATGGTGCCCTCTGAAACAGTGTCCGAAATCCGAGGAGCTTTGCAAAAGTGTCGGTGCGGGGGTGGGTGGTGGGGGAAGGAGGGAGGTTCCCTCTTCAGATGACCGCCCCTGGACAAAATCCTGGCTGTGCCACTGGTGGTGACATCAATGTCCAGCAGCTAGCTATCTTCTTAGGCCTTTGATCTTTCACTGGTGACGCCGGTCGGCTCGCCCGGCGAGAGCGTCGTCATGCGCTACGTGAGCCACGCCCACTGCCACGCCCACGTTTCAGTCACAATGCCTACCGACATCCGGGCGGTGTGTTGATTGGGCCGACTGCCACGCCCACTTTTCTGACCCAATGTCTATCGACATCCGGGCGGTACGTTGGTTGGTTGGCTTGTTGGTTGGTTGGTTGGTTGGTTGGTTGGTTGGTTGGTTGGTTGGTTGGTTGGTTGGTTGGTTGGTTGGTTGGTTGGTTGGTTGGTTGGTTGCACTGAACGTCTATCGCTACCAGTGATGCCGGAAGCACAGTCGACACAACTCTCGATCTCTCCCACAAACAGTACGAGCTCGGCAGAGCTGGCGGGAACGTTTGGCGCGAACGTTTGGCGCGAACGTTTGGCGCGGGCGCTTGGCCACTTTCGCGCTGTTCAACACGTCTACCGCACCCGAAACGGCGCGTGTTCGCCTCAGGCCCACAGCCGACACACGAGCGTCGACGGTGATCCAGTCAGGGCGTCGCCTATCGATTGGCGCCATAAGCGTTGGCGCGCTTTAGGCGCCACGTAACCGGCAATCGATGCCCCATGGCCGACATTCAGCCTGTCTCCACTCTCCACTCTCCAGCTCAGGAGCAAAGGGTCGGTCTCCACTCTCCAACTCAGGAGCAAAGGGTCGGTCTCCACTCTCCAGCTCAGGAGCAAAGGGTCGGTCTCCACTCTCCAGCTCAGGATCAAAGGGTCGGTCTCCACTGTCCAGCTCAGGAGCAAAGGGTCGGTCTCCACGCTCCAGCTCAGGAGCAAAGGGTCGGTCTCCACTTTCCAGCTCATGAGCAAAGGACAAAGGGCCCGGTGAATAGTAGCCGCAATCTACTTTTTAGAGCGTATGACTGAAACTGCGACCGATGACCTAGAGGTGACCAATGACCCATGACAAGAGCTGGAAACATGGCTTTGTCTTTGATGTTTTCAATCCAAACTGGTTATAACCGGTTAAAAGCGATATCCTCTCATGGTAAGTATTCACTCTTATGTTATCAAAAGGTGAACCGAGCTGTTTGAAAATGACCGCAAACTCATTACTGTTTGATAAACATGTCTGACGCTGACGGAGAGTGTAAAAGTGAGTTCTTGATGTTAAAAGCAGAGGATAAATCATCCTCTCCAATCTGGAATGCCACATAATTCGTCCGCTCCAAATCCAGGATTCCAAACATAAATGCCAACTCTGCCCGTGATCCAGCTGTGACCCATGTCCTGTGACCTGCCCTACATGGTGGCGAGACATGATCGTGACCCGCTACCCGTGACCCATGAGACACGACCCATCCTGTGACCTGTCCCACATGGTGGCGAGACATGACCCGTGACCCGCTACCCGTGACCCGTGACCCATGAGACACGACCCGTGAGCTGTGACCCGTGACCTGTGACCTGTGACCCGTGACCGGGCACTCACCTGACTGGTCGAGCCGAGCCTTGGCCATGGCCGCCTCCATCGCGTCGGTCACCATCACCGAGTCGGTGATGCAGGCGCTGACGATGTCGTCGCGCCCGATGGCGGTCAGACCGTGCGCCAGCGTGTTGCCTGCAACGGCACGCTGGGTCACCGGCCGCTCAACGTGGCGGTCACGACACGACGCGGCGTCCGGCTCAGGCCGCGGCGCCATGGCGCGCTGTCCGGGCCCTGCTGGAGGCCCTGCTGGAGGGCTGGCGGGCCGGCGGCCGCCCGCACCACGTCACACCACACCCAGTCACAGGTATCGCAGTCAGGGGGCGCGCCGGGAGGCTCAGTTCCGAGGCTGTGTCGCCGCCCGCACCGGCCAACACTTCGCCGCCGACACACAGCACACAGCACACAGCGCAGGCGTCCGTCCGGCGGCGCACGTTCGAGCGAATCGTCAGCCCCGACCACGCCCCACACCTCAGCGGTCCGATGGCGGACGTCTCGCACACACTTCACCTGTGTCTCTCACTCTCACGCACGCACGCGCACACACACACACACGCACAGCACGTCTGGTATCACCGGCGCGACTCGCGCCAATTGGGCGCCTCGTCGCGAGCGTCGCACGGCACGGCCACGCCCAGGCTGCCGCGGACCTGCCTCGCCGCACTCCGCCGGCAGACTGGCGGATGCCGGCCGGCGCGCGCTACACAGGCGGCTGACGTCACTGCCCCGCCCACCAGACAGGGCCGCGTCAGCGCCGAGCTGGCTCCCGCCCCGGAGCCCGGCCCGGCACAGCGGACCGTCCACAGGCGGCACTTGAGGTCGGTGGTGGGGACGTGACCAGCGGTGAGACCTCAGGTCAGTGGTGGGGACGTGACCAGGGGTGAGACCTCAGGTCAGTGGTGGGGACGTGACCAGGGGTGAGACCTCAGGTCAGTGGTGAGACCGTGACCAGGGGTGAGACCGTGACCAGGGGTGAGACCGTGACCAGGGGTGAGACCGTGACCAGGGGTGAGACATCAGGTCAGTGGTGGGGACGTGACCAGCGGTGAGACCTCAGGTCAGTGGTGGGGACGTGACCAGGGGTGAGACCTCAGGTCAGTGGTGGGGCTGTGACCAGGGGTGAGACCTCAGGTCAGTGGTGGGGACGTGACCAGGGGTGAGACATCAGGTCAGTGGTGAGACCGTGACCAGCGGTGAGACCTCAGGTCAGTGGTGGGGACGTGACCAGCGGTGAGACCTCAGGTCGGTGGTGGGGACGTGACCAGGGGTGAGACCTCAGGGCAGTGGTGGGGACGTGACCAGGGGTGAGACATCAGGTCAGTGGTGGGGACGTGACCAGGGGTGAGACATCAGGTCAGTGGTAGGGACGTGACCAGGGGTGAGACATCAGGTCAGTGGTGGTGATGTGACCAGGGGTGAGACCTCAGGTCAGTGGTGGGGACGTGACCAGGGGTGAGACCTCAGGTCAGTGGTGGGGACGTGACCAGGGGTGAGACCTCAGGTCAGTGGTGGGGACGTGACCAGGGGTGAGACCTCAGGTCGGTGGTGGGGACGTGACCAGGGGTGAGACATCAGGTCAGTGGTGGGGACGTGACCAGGGGTGAGACATCAGGTCAGTGGTGAGACAGTGACCAGGGGTGAGACATCAGGTCAGTGGTGGTGATGTGACCAGGGGTGAGACCTCAGGTCAGTGGTGGGGACGTGACCAGGGGTGAGACCTCAGGTCAGTGGTGGGGACGTGACCAGGGGTGAGACCTCAGGTCAGTGGTGGGGACGTGACCAGGGGTGAGACCTCAGGTCGGTGGTGGGGACGTGACCAGGGGTGAGACATCAGGTCAGTGGTGGGGACGTGACCAGGGGTGAGACATCAGGTCAGTGGTGAGACCGTGACCAGGGGTGAGACATCAGGTCAGTGGTGAGACCGTGATCAGGGGTGAGACCTCAGGTCAGTGGTGGGGCTGTGACCAGGGGTGAGACCTCAGGTCAGTGGTGAGACCGTGACCAGCGGTGAGACCTCAGGTCAGTGGTGGGGACGTGACCAGGGGTGAGACATCAGGTCAGTGGTGGGGACGTGACCAGGGGTGAGACCTCAGGTCAGTGGTGGGGACGTGACCAGGGGTGAGACCTCAGGTCAGTGGTGGGGACGTGACCAGGGGTGAGACCTCAGGTCAGTGGTGGGGACGTGACCAGGGGTGAGACCTCAGGTCGGTGGTGGGGACGTGACCAGCGGTGAGACCTCAGGTCAGTGGTGGGGACGTGACCAGGGGTGAGACCTCAGGTCAGTGGTGGGGACGTGACCAGGGGTGAGACCTCAGGTCGGTGGTGGGGACGTGACCAGGGGTGAGACATCAGGTCAGTGGTGGGGACGTGACCAGGGGTGAGACCTCAGGTCGGTGGTGGGGACGTGACCAGGGGTGAGACCTCAGGTCAGTGGTGGGGACGTGACCAGGGGTGAGACCTCAGGTCAGTGGTGGGGACGTGACCAGGGGTGAGACATCAGGTCAGTGGTGGGGACGTGACCAGGGGTGAGACCTCAGGTCAGTGGTAGGGACGTGACCAGGGGTGAGACATCAGGTCAGTGGTGAGACCGTGACTAGCGGTGAGACCTCAGGTCAGTGGTGGGGACGTGACCAGGGGTGAGACATCAGGTCAGTGGTGGGGACGTGACCAGGGGTGAGACCTCAGGTCAGTGGTGGGGACGTGACCAGGGGTGAGACATCAGGTCAGTGGTCGAGACCGTGACCAGGGGTGAGACCGTGACCAGGGGTGAGACATCAGGTCAGTGGTGGTGATGTGACCAGGGGTGAGACATCAGGTCAGTGGTGGGGACGTGACCAGCGGTGAGACCTCAGGTCAGTGGTGGGGACGTGACCAAGGGTGAGACCTCAGGTCAGTGGTGGGGACGTGACCAGGGGTGAGACATCAGGTCAGTGGTGAGACCGTGACCAGCGGTGAGACCTCAGGTCAGTGGTGAGACCGTGACCAGGGGTGAGACATCAGGTCAGTGGTGAGACCGTGACCAGGGGTGAGACCTCAGGTCAGTGGTGAGACCGTGACCAGGGGTGAGACATCAGGTCAGTGGTGGGGACGTGACCAGGGGTGAGACATCAGGTCAGTGGTGGGGACGTGACCAGGGGTGAGACATCAGGTCAGTGGTGGGGACGTGACCAGGGGTGAGACCTCAGGTCAGTGGTGGGGACGTGACCAGGGGTGAGACATCAGGTCAGTGGTGAGACCGTGACCAGCGGTGAGACCTCAGGTCAGTGGTGAGACCGTGACTAGGGGTGAGACATCAGGTCAGTGGTGAGACCGTGACCAGGGGTGAGACATCAGGTCAGTGGTGGGGACGTGACCAGCGGTGAGACATCAGGTCAGTGGTGAGACCGTGACCAGCGGTGAGACATCAGGTCAGTGGTGAGACCGTGACCAGGGGTGAGACCTCAGGTCAGTGGTGGGGACGTGACCAGGGGTGAAACATCAGGTCAGTGGTGGGGACGTGACCAGGGGTGAGACCTCAGGTCAGTGGTGGGGACGTGACCAGGGGTGAGACATCAGGTCAGT
Source organism: Ashinkailepas kermadecensis (assembly GCA_034440615.1). Taxonomy (NCBI): domain Eukaryota; kingdom Metazoa; phylum Arthropoda; class Thecostraca; family Neolepadidae; genus Ashinkailepas; species Ashinkailepas kermadecensis. The sequence continues at coordinate 293,738 of JAOTOM010004926.1, read as the reverse complement.
GGTGAGACCGTGACCAGGGGTGAGACCTCAAGTCAGTGGTGGGGACGTGACCAGCGGTGAGACCTCAGGTCAGTGGTGGGGACGTGACCAGGGGTGAGACATCAGGGTAGTGGTGAGACCGTGACCAGGGGTGAGACCTCAGGTCAGTGGTGGGGACGTGACCAGGGGTGAGACATCAGGTCAGTGGTGAGACCGTGACCAGGGGTGAGACCTCAGGTCAGTGGTGGGGACGTGACCAGCGGTGAGACCTCAGGTCAGTGGTGGGGACGTGACCAGGGGTGAGACCTCAGGTCAGTGGTGGGGACGTGACCAGCGGTGAGACCTCAGGTCGGTGGTGGGGACGTGACCAGGGGTGAGACATCAGGTCAGTGGTGGGGACGTGACCAGGGGTGAGACCTCAGGTCAGTGGTGGGGACGTGACCAGGGGTGAGACATCAGGTCAGTGGTGGGGACGTGACCAGCGGTGAGACCTCAGGTCAGTGGTGGGGACGTGACCAGGGGTGAGACATCAGGTCGGTGGTGGGGCTGTGACCAGCGGTGAGACCTCAGGTCAGTGGTGGGGACGTGACCAGGGGTGAGACCTCAGGTCAGTGGTGGGGACGTGACCAGGGGTGAGACATCAGGTCGGTGGTGGGGCTGTGACCAGCGGTGAGACCTCAGGTCAGTGGTGGGGACGTGACCAGGGGTGAGACCTCAGGTCAGTGGTGGGGACGTGACCAGGGGTGAGACATCAGGTCAGTGGTGGGGACGTGACCAGGGGTGAGACCTCAGGTCAGTGGTGAGACCGTGACCAGCGGTGAGACCTCAGGTCAGTGGTGGGGACGTGACCAGGGGTGAGACCTCAGGTCAGTGGTGGGGACGTGACCAGCGGTGAGACCTCAGGTCAGTGGTGGGGACGTGACCAGGGGTGAGACATCAGGTCAGTGGTGGGGACGTGACCAGGGGTGAGACCTCAGGTCAGTGGTGGGGACGTGACCAGGAGCCCGCTGGGCACGAAGGGCGGCACCGCAGGTGATCGGTGGGCGGGGCCGTGCCAGGGTCCGGCTGGGGAGGAGGGGCGGCACCTCAGATCAGTGGTGGGGCCTCGGAGTCCGTGACCAGGGGCGGGCTGGACAGCAGGGCCACGACCTCAGGTCAGTAGTGAGGCCGTGGTCGGACTGAAGCCGGAGGAAAGCTGGATGAGCAGCCGGACACTGCGGGCTGAAGGGACAGCCGGACACTGCGGGCTGGAGGGACAGCCGGACACTGCGGGCTGGAGGGACAGTCGGACACTGCGGGCTGGAGGGACAGTCGGACACTGCGGGCTGGAGGGACACTGCGGGCTGGAGGGACAGTCGGACACCCCGGGCTGGAGGGACGGTCGGACACTGCGGGCTGGAGGGACAGCCGGACACCCCGGGCTGGAGGGACAGTCGGACACTGCGGGCTGGAGGGACAGCCGGACACTGCGGGCTGGAGGGACAGCCGGACACTGCGGGCTGGAGGGACAGCCGGACACCCCGGGCTGGAGGGACAGCCGGACACTGCGGGCTGGAGGGACAGCCGGACACTGCGGGCTGGAGGGACGGTCGGACACTGCGGGCTGGAGGGACGGTCGGACACTGCGGGCTGGAGGGACAGCCGGACACCCCGGGCTGGAGGGACAGCCGGACACTGCGGGCTGGAGGGACAGCCGGACACTGCGGGCTGGAGGGACAGCCGGACACCCCGGGCTGGAGGGACAGCCGGACACTGCGGGCTGGAGGGACAGCCGGACACTGCGGGCTGGAGGGACAGTCGGACACTGCGGGCTGGAGGGACAGCCGGACACTGCGGGCTGGAGGGACAGCCGGACACCCCGGGCTGGAGGGACAGCCGGACACTGCGGGCTGGAGGGACAGCCGGACACCCCGGGCTGGAGGGACGGTCGGACACTGCGGGCTGGAGGGACAGCCGGACACTGCGGGCTGGAGGGACAGTCGGACACTGCGGGCTGGAGGGACGGTCGGACACTGCGGGCTGGAGGGACAGCCGGACACCCCGGGCTGGAGGGACGGTCGGACACTGCGGGCTGGAGGGACAGCCGGACACCCCGGGCTGGAGGGACAGCCGGACACCCCGGGCTGGAGGGACAGCCGGACACCCCGGGCTGGAGGGACAGCCGGACACCCCGGGCTGGAGGGACAGCCGGACACCCCGGGCTGGAGGGACAGCCGGACACCCCGGGCTGGAGGTTGTGAGACACACTGCAGCAGCACGGCCAGTGGCAACTGGTGGCCAGACCGGCCGCCATCCAGCACACCACCCAGCTGCTGCTGGAAACTTCCTGACAGAGTTACGGATGTCGCGTACTAGTCTGGTCAGACATGACCACTGCTGATGACGTCGGATATGACGACTGCTGATGACGTCAGCTATGGTTACTGCTGGTGACGTCTGACATGGTCACTGTTAATGGCGTCGGGTATGGCCACTGCTGATGACGTCGAATATCATCACTGCTGGTGACGTCAGACATGACCACTGCTGATGACGTCAGCTATAGTCACTGCTGATGACGGCAGACATGGCCACTGCTGATGACGTCGGACATGACCACTGCTGATGACGTCAGACATGACCACTGCTGATGACGTCAGCTATAGTCACTGCTGATGACGGCAGACATGGCCACTGCTGATGACGTCGGATATGACAACTGCTGATGATGTCGGACATGACCACTGCTGATGACGTCAGACATGGCCACTGCCGATGACGATGGTCACAGTCAGCCAAGACCGAACAGTATACGATTACACGCAGAACACTCCCTTCAGCGCCGCCGTATCTACACGTCGCCACGCCTCGACCAAAAAGCTACGTGAGTCGCGGTGGCGGCGGTAGCACCCCTGGAGGCACCAACTGCCCGTCATTCTCTCCTGGCCGCCCTGCCACTCCACTCCTCTCCTCTGCCACATATCCTGGTCACCACCACCATCTCCTGGTTACCACCACCATCTCCTGGTCACCATCCATCTCCTGGTCACCACCATCTCCTGGTCACCACCACCATCTCCTGGTCACCACCACCATCTCCTGGTCACCACCACCATCTCCTGGTCACAATCCATCTCCTGGTCACCACCACCATCTCCTGGTCACCACCACCATCTCCTGGTCACCACCACCATCTCCTGGTCACCACCGCCACCGCTGAGCACCGGCGACACACCCAGGACCGAGACAGCCCCGGCACCTCCAACCTCAGTCCGCATCGCCACCCTGTGATGGTGCCTCCTCCCAGGCCGTGCCGCCTCCCAGACCAGACCGCCTCCCAGGCCAGACCGCCTCCCAGGCTGCACTGGGACCGAGCCCGTCCCGGACCCGGCGCATTCCCAGACTAGCTCTCTAACAACGCGACCGTCCTGAGTGACCCCTGAGTGAGCGCGACTCGCCATTGCCTGCACCACGGGTGGCATCAGTCGCCAGAGCCGACTGGCTGATTGACTGATGCATAATTGGCTGTTGACTGATTGACATCCTTACATCGTCCTGTCTTACTCCGGCTATGCGTCATAGCCTCGTCCTGTCTTACTCCGGCTATGTGTCATAGCCTCGTCCTGTCTTACGCCGGCTAAGCGTCACAGCTCCCAGCTGGACGCCAGAGCTTCATCTTCTCTCAATTTAAGTAAAAGCTAGGCGTCTGGCTGAACGACAGAGATTCGTCATGTCTTACTCCGAGAAACCGCAAGAGCTTTTAGCTATTTCCCCAGAGCTCCTGACTGATTGACGTCCTTACACGGTCCCGTCTTACTCTGGCTATACGCCGCAGCTTCTGACTGATTGACATCGTTATACCGTCCTGTCTTACTCTGGCCACACGCCAAGATGTCCGTGGTGTGCACGGCGCCTGATTGATCATCAAGTCAGCCGATGTATGCCAATCGTTGCTCCAAAGGCGAACCTTCCGACAACACGCTCACCATCAAGCCAACCAGGGTGAACTGGATGAAAACTGACGAACGCTTCGCTGCAAATGCATTGCACGGAGGGAACATTTGCAAGTGGTGCATTTGTGCAGCACACGTGTGTCGCGTGTGCGCGGGCGCAGCGCCACACAGCGGACTGTAGGTTCAACTCTGAGACGGGCCAGGCCACCGGCGACGGGCCGCGTTGCCATGCCAACCGAGTGCGCAGGCTCCGACAGCCGCGCCAATGTCGAAGCAGTTTCATTTCATCCAGTCGAGTGGCTTCCCGACGCCGCCTTGACCTTGAGCGCCGTCGTTGGAGGCGGTGTCAGCCAAGGTCAGGGCACGCGAGGCCTTGACGAGCCGGAGAGATGAGGCGACGCGGTGACCCGCGGCGCTGAGATCCACTACAAAACACCTCAGTCACGGCCGTACACAGACACCAGCCTCTCAGCATCCAGAGTACCCATGCCAGGCGCAGCAGCCACAGCAACCACAGCAGACACATCACCCAGATCAGCCTCAGCACCAAGATGCCCGGATCTCATTCGTCCAAAGCCCAGCATCATCCCAAGCTAGTGATGCCACCAATGAGAAGTGAAGTTCGTGTGTGAGTTGAGGAGAGTCGGTGAGGGCAGAAGGGAACGGCGAATCAAATGAACGGAAAATCTGTCAGTTGCTGAGAGTCACGGTGGTGACAGTTCTGACGTTTTTGCAAGAGCGACAGGGGCTGCTGCAGACCGGAGACAGTCAGGCGCCACATGTACGTGACAGGGGCTGGATAATTGAGACAGCTTGGCGCCACATGCACGTGACAGGGGCTGGAGACTGGGGACAGTTTGGCGCTACATGTACGTGACAGGGGCTGGATAATTCAGACAGTTTGGCGCCATACGTACGTAACAGGGGCTGGAGACCAGAGACAGCTTGGCGCCACATGTACCTGGGCGGATGCCGCGGACCGATCCCCCCCCCCCCATCTGCGGCGTGTTTGTGGCGGAGCCATGTCTCATATAGCCGCCCACAGTCGCCTGCAGACGTCCGCTCCCGCTCCCGCCCCCGCCCCCGCCCCCGCCTTCCGCACCACGCAACGCGGCGCGGGCTCTGAAACAGGGAAGTGCACAGCAAACAGACAGGAAAGTGCACAGTACGAATGCACAGAACGAGCAGGAACACAAACAATGAGTTTATCATTTGAAACACCCGACCGGAGGCTCGATGAGGGGAAGACAACCGTGGTGGCGGTGTGTGAGTGTGAGTGAGTGTGAGTTACCGCGCGGACGCAGGCAGGAAGTAGAGCACAATAACACTTGAGCCGGCTGGGCTATCGGTTGTTCACTATGAGTGTCGCAGTACACAGTAGGTCGGCCACTGGACTGACCCCTCTCACCATCAGCCTCATACCAGCTGACCACTAATCGGTCACCCACTTGGATTTGTCAGAGCCGGCCACACGACGAGGAAAACAAACTAGCCAGCCCAACTACAGCCGAAACAAAGCCTGAACACGCCACCCAACAGCGGAACATGCGCCGGGCACGTTTTGCCAACAACAGCCAACAAGGGCCAACAACGGCCAACAACGGCCAACAACAGCCAACAGCAGCCACCAACAGTTGGGCTGCGGATCCGGCGAGTCGGCACAGAGGTGGTGAGAGACAGGAGCAGCACCTGCAGGTCTGACGAATCCAGGCGGGGGCAGAACCTGCGAGACTGGCTTCCCGGGCAGGGGCAGCGTCTGCAAGACCTGTTTCCCAGACCGACTGGTCCAGCCAAGAGCTGCAGCAGCGGGACTGGCCGGCCTGGGCAGGAGCTACAGCAGCGAGACCGGCTGGCCCGGGCAGGGTGCGGACGATTAGTTTGCCTGCACCTGCATCTGCACCTGCGACTACCACTCACGGCCGCCATGTTCACCCGCCAGAGGGGCACACCACCTCAGCGTACATAAGGGGCGCCCCAACCACCAGGCAGGGTAGCCACCCCTCAGGAAACTCAGTCAGCTGTTCGGAGAGTGGTGGCAGCGAGCTCTCAGAAACACGACCTCTCAGACTGGCCGTGCCGGCGGAGCGACAGAACCCCCGACGAAGCTGCAACTCTGCAACAGCACAGCCGGCTCTTCGGAAGTGTCACAGAGCCTGACGCAACTCTCTCATCCCCACTCCGCCCCACCCCCGCCCCATCCCCTCTCCTCCCCACGGGTGGTGGTACCGCATGTGCGCGGCCCAGACGGCCGGCGGCGGGAGTGTGCTTAGAGACGCGCCGGACCATAGAGATCATCTGCGCCGCCTGTAAAGCGAGTGGGTTTTGCAAGCAAGTGTAAGGCAGTTGTACATTTACGTTAAAGGAGTCTTGCGCTATAGTGTATGTGACGTTGAGGTGCTGAAGGCGGGGGGTGGGCAGAGAGCCATCTCCCAGATGCTCAGAGTTCTAGTTTGCTTTACTACTTCGCAAGATAATTTGCATTTGGGGTGGGAGAGGGTTGACAAGCAAGCTGATCTTGCCGGGGCCCCGACGGCCCTTCCAAGACGAGATAAGCCTTGAGCGCCACGCCGGTCGGCAGCGACGCCACATTCGCCGCGACGGTCGGTCGGGACACGGGCGCGACGCCTGCTGATGCGCCAGGTCACGCGCACACCAGCACAGCCGCGCCGGCCCGACCACCGTGCCAGGACACGCGCACACCAACACAGCAGCGCGGCGCCTGCTGATGCGCCAGGTCACGCGCACACCAGCACAGCAGCGCCGGCCCGAACAGCGCCGCGCGCCGGCCAACACCCAGTTGGGGTTTATGGGCGAACCGGCACTCGGGGACGACGCGGAACGATGGTGGAATGTCATTGTCCGCGTCGGCAGTCGGCAGTAATGGACGCCGGGCCAAGTGGGCCTCCACGCCACCGGCACCGGCACGGGGCAGGGCGACGCAGCGGGGGTCCGGCCCCTGGCAGAGTCGGCAGTCGGACTGAGTAATTGACTGGCTGACTGAGACTGAGTACTTGACTGGCTGACTGACTAGCTGGCTGGCTGGCTGACTGACTGACTGGCTGACTGCCTGACTGACTGGCTGACTGACTGACTGGCTGACTGACTGACTGACTGACTGACTGAGACTGAGTAATTTACTGGCTGACTGAGACTGAGTAATTGACTGGCTGACTGACTAACTGGCTGACTGACTGCCCGACTGATTGACCGACTAACTGACTGACCGACTGACTGATTGACTGACTCAGACCGACTGATTCCGGCAGTCGTGGCCGGCAGCCCTGGAGTGTGTGCGTGCATGTGAGTCTGAGGACGGAGTGAGGGACGTCGCCAGAGCTGGGCTGCACCACTTTTTCACACACAGCGCCGCCGTCTGGCCGTGGCGTCGCCCGCTCCACCTGGCGGCCACCGTCCGATGATGCAGGGGTGTCCTGTGTTTGGTACGGTGGATGACGAACCACGGCACCTCGCGCGGCCAACAGGGGCGCCGCTGTCGCCCGCCTCGCCCGCCTACACCTGTACCAGTACCCCGCCAAACACCCGACGGTACCTCACGCGGCCACCAGGGGCGCTGCCGCCGGCCGCACCTCACCGATCGCATCACTACCTGCGCGCGTACGTCGGGACGATGAATAATGTATGCCGGGGCGGCGGAACACTCCGAGCGGCGATATTCCCGGCGGCCGGCAGGAATGCGCCAGCGCCGCCGCCGCCGCCGCCGGACGGTGTCGATATTCAGGGCTTCACTACTGCGTCACCAGTTGTGATATCGAAGCCCGAATACATATACGCAACACAGTAAGACATGCAGGCGTAGTTCCATAATGACGCGTATCATATGTGGTGGCGCTCCTCGAGCTAATGACGTCACTGGACGACAAATTTGGCAAATTTTAGCGTGAGCCATCTTCAAACGTATCATGCTGTCGGCAGGGCTACAGGTGTTCATAGACGGCAGCACTCCTGCCAAAGTCAAGCGCCCTTGTATCTCTACGGCCCGGGGTCCCCACACTCCTACCCCTCACCCCACCGCACGAGCATACAAGGTACGGCATCACCGCTAGAAGGAAACGAGTGCGAACCGAGCTCATTCTGAGGCTGCGATTCCGCTATGTTTCCACCGACGACCAGATGTAATCTCGGCCGACCGAGGTTTAATTTCAGCAGAACCGGTGTGCGTGGAGTGTCCCACCGGTGCGAACCACTGATGTGGTATCAAGACCAGAAAGTTCAATGAAATAATCAGACACATCTCTATAAGATACAAGTAGATTGCGTTGCTCACAATCCTCTTCTAATTTACAGGCGATAGATGGATAGATAGATAGATAACATTTAGTTTGATCCCGGAAAAAGTGCACGCACATCGTGAAAGATTGATGTGAAGTCTGCAAACATTTACAAGAGCCGGTAATCCCACACATCTGCCAAGTCACTCAGGCCAACACAAAGTGAACACCACGGTGATCACCATAAAGTGAACCAAAATGGCCATCACACAGTGAAGACCGGGAGTGGCCGTCACATTGTGAAGGCCACAGTGGCCGTCACACAGTGAAGACCGGGAGTGGCCGTCACATTGTGAAGGCCAGAGTGGCCGTCACACAGTGAAGGCCCAGTGGGTGCGGCGACTGTCAGCTGAGACGAGAGCCGCTGCCAGGCGCACGCCCGTCGCCGCCGGCCACCCCACCCACAGCCAGACCACAGCGTCGACCTTGCCGCCCCGCCCCGCCCCGCCCCGCCCCGCCCCGCCTCGGGTCAGCCCATCGGCGGCGAATGCGATACGGCAATTGGCGCATGGCGAAATACCGGCCGGCCGGGCCGAGCGGCCTGTACGGCGGCCACCGAGGGGGATGAGACGCACCGAGGAGAGAGAAGGTCCGACGAGAGAGGAGACGCGCCGAGGAGAGAGGAGGTCCGAGGAGAGAGGAGACGCGCCGAGGAGAGAGGAGGTCCGACGAGAGAGGAGACGCACCGAGGAGAGAGGGGTCCGACGAGAGAGGAGACGCACCGAGGAGAGAGGAGGTCCGAGGAGAGAGGAGACGCGCCGAGGAGAGAGGAGGTCCGACGAGAGAGGAGACGCGCCGAGGAGAGAGGAGGTCCGAGGAGAGAGGAGACGCGCCGAGGAGAGAGGAGGTCCGAGGAGAGAGGAGACGCGCCGAGGAGAGAGGAGGTCCGAGGAGAGAGGAGACGCGCCGAGGAGATAGGAGGTCCGACGAGAGAGGAGACGCGCCGAGGAGATAGGAGATAGGAGGTCCGAGGAGAGAGGAGACGCGACGAGGAGATAGGAGGTCCGAGGAGAGAGGAGACGCGCCGAGGAGAGAGGAGGTCCGAGGAGAGAGGAGACGCGCCGAGGAGAGAGGAGGTCCGAGGAGAGAGGAGACGCGCCGAGGAGAGAGGAGGTCCGAGGAGAGAGGAGGTCCGAGGAGAGAGGAGACGCGCCGAGGAGAGAGGAGGTCCGAGGAGAGAGGAGACGCGCCGAGGAGAGAGGAGGTCCGAGGAGAGAGGAGACGCGCCGAGGAGAGAGGAGACGCGCCGAGGAGAGAGGAGACGCGCCGACAGCCCTCGGCCACAGCACGGCCGGGTGAGGTCAACCACCGCAAGTGTGCCGTACCGCGGCGCTGGTGCTGGTGCTGGTGCTGGTGCTGGTGATGGCCGGTACTGCACACGTGCCTCAAGTGCCGCGTACACACTGGCAAGTCACGGTGAATGGCCGCACGCAGCCGGAAACAGGATATTTCGAAGCCTTGCCAGTAAGAGATTGATATCAACTCAAATGTCTTGGTCTTTATGGATAGGTGAAAACATCAATAGGCAATGGAAATATAAATTATACAGATTACGTCAACCAACTCTGTGTGATTTATGTTTCATCACTTATTTTCACCTGTCATATATGTCTATGGATAGTCCCGTGCTTTCACTTTCATTTTTACCAGACAATATGAATAGCATCCAAAAAGTACATGGTGTAAGAGATGCACCTGATAGTGCAATTAATTACCATCAGCTCGAAGCATGTGATTATTGCTGGGCACTGCAAATAACTGTAATTATATTTTGATCTTTTTCTTTGTTATTTCAACTGCTCATCTTACTTTTTCTTGTTTCTTCCCTTTTAATTTCATCCCCCCCCCCCCACACTTCATTTTTGAAAAGTTCCACCTCTGGACAAAGGTGTCCATATTACATTCCAGTATCGTTCAATTATCGACATTTCGTCCAGCATAATACATCTTGGAGACTGGCAGGACCTATCAACGGTGTGAAAATAAGCATCGCATATCATACGTGACGCTAAAACATTTCTGCGGACTTGGACACAACCAAAACAGTTTCCAGTGCAACATTCCAACATACTATTCGTCATTCCCATATCCAGGCGTTCTCACACCCATCATCACCTGTGGTCCTAGCGGCACCCGGTCACAAAGTAGCGGGTTTCCACGCGCGTTTACCTGCCGATTAATGAGCGGGTCGGCATGGCCGATGCTATCGCTTCTGAGACGGTCAGACACTGCCCATCATTCACACTTGTCAGTAATTCGGCGCTGCCTACTGGTGGTTGTCTTGAGAGAAGTGTGTGTGTGTGTGTGGCGCTTCTGGGTATGTGGCAGTGGGCCGCCGCTTCGCAGGTGGATTGTGAAACATCCGCCGAATGTGGTGGACGTCTGCCGACACACATGACCATTTGGTAGGAGCGCGCAAATCCTCCGTTGAATTCACAGTAATGCACTACATGTGTTTCATTCAGCGATGCTGGGTCACGTGACTTGCTCCCGGTAATGAAAGATATCACGCGGTTGGACTCCGGTAGCGCATGTTCAGTTTGGTGCGGTGAGTGGGCTGTTTGGTGTTACAGTTCCCGTGCATTTCGCTTTTGAGTGCCGTTTCGTCATGTTTGAGCCCGGGCGACATAATGTTTTGGTGGCACAAGTTGTTGATACAGTCAGCCGGTGTCGGTCGTTGGACTGACTGAAGTTGTTTTGCGAAGACATTCTGAAGTTGTTTGTCTGTGCTGGATATAGGGTGAGTGGAGTGGTGTTTGCCAGTGCTTTCTTAATACTTGCGATCTGGTGAGAGACGACAGGCCAGGTGGAGCTGTGCTTCGGAGCACGGCATTAGTTAGTTATTTGGGCTTTAGGGCGTGTCGACAACTATGGCCATATTGCTTCGGAGCACGACGGACCCGGCCCCAATCTCAGCATCCTCGTAACGATCGGGCCACTCGCCGACTTCGGTTAAGTACTATCGCTGGTTCGCCGTTTTGCGATGTGCGCTCGTGCGGTAGGTAGTGATGGCACTTCCTCATTACTGAATTCACACTCAGTCGGCGTCTCAATCCACCTGCGAAGCGGCGGCCCACTGCCACATACCCAGCAGCACCACACACACACAAACTACTCTCAAGACAAACACCAGTAGACGGCACCGAAACGCTGACAAGTGTGAATGATGGGCAGCGTCGTACCGCCTCGGAAGCGATAGCATCTGGCATGCCGACCCGCTCATTAATTGCCAGGTAAACACACACGTGGAAACCCGCTACTTTATGATGGGCCACGCCAGAACCACATGCGAGAATGAGTACGAGAACACCTAGCTATGGGAATGACAAACGGTATGTTGCAATGTGACAGTGGAACGCTGCCCAGTGAACGCCTGCCTGTCACTGTACGTGTCACTGCCAGGCGAGCTCCTGCCTGCCACTGTACGTGTCACTACCAGGCGACCTCCTGCCTGCCACTGTACGTGTCACTGCCAGACGACCACCTGTCTGTCGCTACCCAGTGACCACCTGCCTGCCACTGTGCGTGTGACTGCCAGGCGACCTTCTGCCTGCCACTGTACGTGTCACTGCCAGACGACCACCTGTCTGTCGCTACCCAGTGACCACCTGCCTGCCACTGTGCGTGTGACTGTCAGGCGACCACCTGCCTGCCACTGTGCGTGTCGCTGCCAGGCGAGCTCCTGCTACCCAGTGACCACCTGCCTGCCACTGTGCGTGTGACTGCCAGGCGACCACCTGCCTGCCACTGTGCGTGTCGCTGCCAGGCGAGCTCCTGCTACCCAGTGACCACCTGCCTGCCACTGTACGTGTCACTGCCAGGCGAGCTCCTGTCTGCCACTGTGCGTGTGACTGCCAGGCGACCTCCTGCCTGTGATTTACACGAGACGACAACAGGCGACCCCTTGCACTGCACAGCAGACACCAAACCTCCGATCCCGTCCGCCGCCAGCCGTGCAGAAGGCGCATCCTCGGCGGAATCCTCGAGTTTTTACCGCGGATGTCGCCCCTTACACGGACAGACAGGTCCAGTTAGTTGGTTATTTTGGTTTTAGGGCGCATCGACTACTGAGGTCATTTGACAGACAGGTCACATGGAGGTCCGGACATCCAGGTTGAGTCCACGGGAGCTGCGCTGGACACTGCGAGAGCCATGCAGATGGTCCGCTGCTGGTTGTTGGACTAGTCTGTTCGGCGGGCTTTCTCCGGCTTCACTTCACGCGATTCAGCTGGAAGAGGTCGAAGAGAATACGGAGGGAGAAAGCAGCGTGGGCGTGGGAGCGTCTGAAAGACGGGGGTCAGGTCAGGGGCGGGTCCGGGAGTTTTCACGGGATAGGGGATGGGGCACTCGTCTGGAGGAGCGACATTTTCTCGAAGGGGGCCACTGCGAAAGTTCCTGGAGGGGCGCCTTCGGCTGAAAATTCGTTGAACGGGAGGGGCGAGGGCGCACTGGAGCATACTGAAGGGGTGCCTATTCATCTCAAGAGATCGTCTATTCCTCCCAAGGGATCGCCTATTCCTCTGAGAGGCGACTTTGACTGAAAAATCCGTTGAGCAGGGGAGAGGGTGCACTCGAGCCTTCCCGAATGGCGGTCTTTCCCAGTCAGAAGGGCGCCACTTCTCCACGGGGCATACTCATTTGGGAGCGCTACCACTATCGCCCAGATGACCTACACAGATGGACCACCTGCTTTGATTACATTGTATTGTATAGATAGTCAAGCATGCCGTGTTGCTTAATTTCTTTTATTCTCAACAAACGATCATGGGCGACGTTGTTGCAATCTTGGACCTAGCACGTTCCTTTGTTACGACAAGCTTCGGCGAATCTAAAGAACATGGGAGGGACAGTTACCAATGCTGTGCCTTCTCTTCCCATGCATCATTAGGCGTGGGAAGGGGAACAGCTCCCATCAGTGACCCGGGCGCTCTAGCAGCAGCCGGGTGTCAGAAGCACAGCAATCCAGGGCGCTCAGCAACAGTTCGGCGACCCAAGCACATCGGGCGCGCCGTGGCCGCAGTCCGCGTCAACAACGTCTTGTGATCCCAAACAACGACGTAAACACCCAACAGTGCCAGAATACAGGCCAAACAGCAGAACAGATGACGCCCCCCCCCCTTAGCAACCAAAAACACGCAAGATCAAGCAAGAAAGTTTGAGATTTTCACCACGCAAAACTAGAAGCTTTCGGCGCACCTGGAGCGCCGAAAGCGGTTTCTGTTTGAAAACATTTTTTGGGTCGGGTCCACCTTAGGACAAAACTGGCTGCGACCTCTCCCACCTCCCCCTCCCCCATCCACCCTTCCCCGCACATAATGCAAGTTTGCATATTAATCCCATACAAAAACGTCGAAAAGATCGTGCTACATTAACTTTTTGTGGGGGGGGGAGGGGGGGGGAGGGGAGGGGGTCGGGCCCCTCAGGAAAATCCTGGTTTCGTCTCGGCCTGAGCCAATGCGGTTATATTAAAAGTTCGTAGGTGGGCATGCCCTCGGTGAGCACCCACCTTTTTCCAACAGAAAAATACTTCCGCATGTCCATCCTTGAAGGAAGTCTTCCTAGAAGGGACAACATGCTACCAGGACATTGCTTTACCATACATGAAACGAATGTCAGGTACATTTGAAAAGACAATGGCAACGTGTCGATGCTTGCCAGCTGACTGCAAGGCAGGTGCACCTTCATAGCCGGCTTGATTGGTCGAGTTGGAGGCCATCCCCGCATCGACAAATCAAAGTGCAGGATTCTTCGAGCAGCTCGGGCTTACGGTAACCGGTGAAAAAAAAACGGAGTAGGTACTATACCCGAGCAGGTGAAAAAAAGGGTGATAAAGCTGTAAGCGAAGCGTTGATTCCTTTCAGATTGCTGTCGTTCAGGGGCGCAGCCAAAATTTACTGAAGGGGGCGATCGAAAAACGTGTTGAAACAGACAGGTTCAGGCGCGCGAAGCGAGGCGAAATGCTTGGTTTTGCGTGGTGAAATTCTCAAAATGTCTTGTTTGATCCAGTGTATTTCTGGTTCCCGGGGAACGGGAAGGGGGCTTGGTTGCGCCTCTGCTGTCGTCAGTCGTATAATAAATACTTAATCGTCTAGAAGTGGCCAGAACGGTTTGGAGAGGATCCTTTCAGTATGACGGAGAAAACCGGCGATCGGTTAACTTAATATGCGTTTCAGGTGTCCGTCGCTTGCGGTGAGGAGGGGGAGATATGTTGACATTGGCGGAGGCTTGCATAGATTTTCAGGGCCGCTTTTCCGCTGGCCCTGACTGGTTCTATGCTAGACTTCATGGATGTTCGACAGGCTTCAAGGATGCGCAGGCACTTCTAGGATAATACACTTCTCCGCATATGTATGTTCCTCACTTCCCACGTAGGGTCATGGTCGGATTTCCCACTGGATCCGCTAGTGGTTTCATATTATCCAACTGATCGTGCGTTGGAGGGCGCCCAGACTGCAAAGAATCTGCCAGAATCTGTGACCCGCCCGAAAGATCCGAGTTTTTATCAAGCGCATACCTCACGAAAGCGTCGCGTGGCATTCGATCCGCGTGGAGGCCGCAGGAATATTGTCGCGAAAAGTCAATGTTGAGAAAAAAAATTAGCTTTGACTAGGTTGGTTATTGGTTTTACGACACGTCGACCGCTGAGTCATATAGCGTCGCCAATCTCTCACGCCGATTGGTCACGGGCGAAGAGTAGCGACAGGTGAGACTCGAACCCACAAACTTTCGATTGTGAGACGAGCATCTTACCCCTAGACCACTCGTCCCCTAGCTTTGACTAGTCACAGAAATACATTTTCCGTAAGTATGAAACAGCAACACAATCTAACGCACGGGTAAGATGCTCGTCGGGTAAGAATATGGCTGACTCTCCGAACGCGCGATTTAAGATTCTGTTGGACGTCCCGTAGATCCTATTTTCGCCCGGGCGGCCACGAACGCGCGCTAAAACGGCGCGTGGCGCCCTCACGGGGCTCACCGACTCGGACGCGGACGCAGCCGAAGCGGCGGCGGCGGCGGAGGCGGAGGCGGAGGCGGCAGCGTCTCAGGCGGCCGAGAATGCCGCTGCCCTTGCCCAAGGGCAGACGCCAGCGCACAGTTGCGGTCCAGCCCGCAAGATGGCAGCAGCGACGCACGAGCTGGCGCCAAATGGGCTTTTGATTGGACTGATTGGGCGATCGCGCGGTCGCGGTTTGGGGCGCCGCGTTCGGCTGGCAGAAAGCCTGTTGCACGCGCCGCCCGCGCTAGGTTTCCCGGACTTCGGACATCCGTCACACGTTCGTAAAATCGCCTGCGGGCATCCATTTTCGATGGACGCAGGTGTGACGGCGAGCTCGGGGCGACAATTTACGTCCGTCGAAAAATGGATTTGTCTCGACTTTTAGTGCAGCTTCTATGGGCGCAGCACGCGCAGCCGCGCCCAAACGCACCTCCGACGCCCATCGATAACGCAACTGGACGCTCGCGATCCTCGACCGTTCTCCGCTCTGTTTTAGACGTCAGACGGCCGCAAAACCTGAAACGCGCCAGCTATGAAACGGGACTTAGTGGATAACGCACGAGCGGTTCAGCTAATATCGTGACGTGACGTGATGTGACGTGACTTGCCGACTGATGAGCTTTGAGTCAGCACGTCGACATAAATGGGCCAGCGTGTCTGCCGGGCCGTTCTGGCAAACAAGTCGTCCATATTGAAGCTGTCCGAGGAAACGTATCGCGAAAAAAATATTGAACGGGCTTGGAAAATATTGAACGGCCTGGAAGCACTCACATATCTAGGAGTTCGTTGAGGGGCGAAATTTTGAAGAGGCACCTCCAGCTACGACATACACTGAGTGGAGAGAGGGGCGCACTCGAGCTTGCCAGCACTCAACTGAAAATTTCGTTGAGCGGGGGGCGGGGAGGCACTCAATATTGTTGGATTCTCTTCCACATGCAGCGGGGGATGCCTCCATCTCCATCGGGCGCCTTTCCGGGTGTCCGGGTTCCGGGTCCAGGTTTCCGGCCTCTGGGTGGGGGGGGGGGGCGTGGTCCCTCCCGCTATATCCGCCCCTGGACCGCCACGATCCGACAGTTTTCACCGAACGCTGCCGCAACGTTACCGCAGCGTTACCGCAGCGTTACCGCGGTAACGAGCGGCCGCACTTCCGCAGGAAGCCGGTCAAACTGAGGCCATAATGAGCTCACGTCAGTCACATCGCGCGGGGCGACCACAACCGTTGGCAAGATCGTCCTTTGTTTCATTCACTTGGGAAACCCGCGCGGATAAATTGAGCTCGTTAATAGCACGGCACTCAGGAGTGCTTTCAGAAGTGTTTGTTCATATCATTCAGTGGCATGGACGAAGGGACGAAAAGGAACAGGAATGGCAGCTTCCATACAAACATATTTCAATCCTAACATGAGCTCAATGGATGTTAAATGGAAAGAACGGCCTTCTCCGACCCTTTTTCCATCGCAATAATAACCTGGTTCTTACAGGCTCAGTGGTGATGAAAAACGCAGCAGGGTGGAGTTGGGACACACGTCCATCCCCATATTTTGAAACAGGAAATATCTGCTTGTGTCCGGGGATTTAAGGATGAAACTTCCGCATGAAGGTGGACGGTTATACCAAACCCAGCACCAACTCCGATATCCGATATCCACCAAATCCACGAAGTGCCCGAGTGAGGGCAGATCCATAAATTTGCATGGGGAAGGGGCACCCGTCTCGAGAGGCGCCATTTTCTCGGAGAGAAGTCACCGCGAACGTCTCTGGAGGGACGCCTTCTGCTGAAAAAAAATTCGTTGAGGGATAGGGGTGCGGCACTGGAGCATACTGGATGGTCGCCCTTTCCCGCCAGGGGTACCTCTTTTCTTTTCCGCCTGTGGCTGAAAAAAATACATTGAGCAGGACGGAAGGGAGCGAGGGGGGGGGGTGCACTAAAGCCTTCCCGGAAGTGAGCCATTTCCCGGTCGGAGGGGCGCCGTTTTCCATGGGAGAAGGTTGTCGCATATGTTTCCAGTACTCACTCACCTCCCCCTACATCCGTCCCTGCACCAAATCCAACACGCCGCAGAGCGCCCATGTTCAAGGGCTAAATGCACAAGCTTCCCAAATCAGCCGTTGCTTCATCGGAGCGGAAAAACTGGTGTGGTGAACAACTACTTTGAAGCGAACTTATGAAAGCATTCCACGGTGCCTTTGAACCAAACGAGCACCATTCTTCTTAAGTGAACTAATCCGCCGCACTGTTCACAAGTGCCGACATCATTTTTCCTCCAGCTGAGAACGGCCGGACGTGCCTGAAGAACCGGCCGCAGGCATCAGCCCCACATCCTGTGCCGAAGACGTGGGCGGCCGCCCGATCACCAGCTGCCGCCGCGGCTCGGCCGGCGAGGTGACGTCACCGTGCAGCCGGGCGGTGACATCACCGGCCGAGCGGCGGCCAATCAGCGGCCGGTGATGTCATACCCGCGCCGACCGGCGGCGGAAGTTCCGGCGATTGGGCTCGGCCTGGTCGGAGCCGGACCGAGCGAGGCGGAGCGAACAAGCACCGTCAGCTGGACCTGGCCTGGTCGGAGCCGGACCGAGCGAGGCGGAGCGAAGAACAAGCACCGTCAGCTGGACCTCAAGTGCCGCAGCCTATCCAGACACAGACAGAAACATGACGTGGCGTAGGAGGCAGTAGGAAGGCGCCAGTCGCGGGCCGGCAGTCTGTAGCAGGTCTGTCGCCGATCAGGGTAGCAGATCTGGGGTCATTAGGAGACTAGGGTAGCAGACCAGGGCAGCAGACCAGGTTAACAGACGGCGGCAGCAGACCAATGTTGCAGAGCTACGGTTGGTAGCAGGCTGAGGTAGCAGACCAGGGTAGCACACTTGGTCATTGGCAGATCGATGTAGCAGACCGAGGAGTATCGCAGCGGCACGTGCTTGTGAGCTTGTGAGTGTGAGCAGCGCACCGCCATCAGAGCTCTGGGAAATGATCAGAGCCACAGGTCGGCCGACTCCAATATCACATCATCAGACAGATTCTGCACCGATGAAGTACACGCAGCGTTTCGGAGGAAATCTGACTCACGTGTTCCCAGCGACTCATACGGGAGTTCTCAGCACGGCACCAACAACAGGGCGAAGCTCGGCCAATCAGATGGGAGTTCTTAGCACGGCACCAATGGCAGGGCGAAGCTCAACCAATCAGATGGGAGTTCTCAGCACGGCACCAATGATGGCGCGAAGTTCGACCAATCAGACGGGAGCTCCTAGCACGGCACTAATGATGGCGCGAAGCTCGGCCAATCAGACGGGAGCTCTCAGAACGGCACCAATGATGACGCAAAGCTCGGCCAGTCAATAATCCAGTCTACGTGAGCAGCGACACGTCCCAATATGATGCGATTAGGAATGCTTACGAAAATATTGTTAAGCTTTTCGGATGCATCAGTATGTCTGAAGCCAGCTTACAAGAGCAATATTTTCCTACGTTTTCGTAATCGGATCGTATTCAGAAGTTTCCCTGCCGGCGTAGACGGGTAAGTCGATACATGCACTTGGTTTCCATCAGAGGTCTGTGTTACTCCACAAGGTAGCATCGCGACATCGTAACGCCACCTGTCGGCGACCCAGCAGCCTGCTGCAGCCCGCAGCAGGCAGCTCAGCCCATGGCCAGCTGCGCAGTCTGGCATCGTGTTCCGCCTGGCGTACATGTGGGCCGCACGGCAGGCACATGTACCGGTGTACCCGCGGGGCACCTCTCCCTGACCTGAGGTACAGGGGCCGCACGACCCGCACATGTACAGGTGTACCCGCCCGGCACCTCTCCCTGACCGGAGGTACAGGGGCCGCACGACCCGCACATGCACAGGTGTACCCGCCGGGCACCTCTCCCTGACCGGAGGTACAGGGGCCGCACGACCGGCACATGTACAGGTGTACCCGCCGGGCACTTCTCCCTGACCGGAGGTCCACAGCGACTATCCGCAGCTCGCAGCACTGTGAGCTGGACACAGGCGTGCCGTCCAGCAAAACACGACCAACGCTTCAGCGCGGCATGTTTTGAAGCGGCTCATGCATCATTAAACCGCTTGAAACACAAGGCACGCACGCGTCTTGGACAGGCGACCGGACAGCACGCGCAGCGTGTGGCTACGACACCGAGGCGAGCACCGTGGGGACTGGAGAGGTCACCGGCGACGGGTGGGGTAGAGGTGGCCGCCGACCACTGCTGGGGTAGGGTAGAGGTGGCCGCCGACCACTGCTGGAGTGGGGTAGAGGTCACCGCCGACCACTGCTGGGGTAGGGTAGAGGTCGCCGTCGTCGATCACTGCTGTGGTGTGGTATTAGGTCGCAGAAAACAGACAAGGCCAGCAGAACCGCGCATCAACTCAGTACCTACAACCACTCACCGCACGGCACTACGTTAAACTGTGTGTAGGTTGCGAGAATAATCAATGCGTGTCACTTCAGATGTACTGTAACAGGCACCGACGTGTACGACTGGCGAGGCAGGAGCATGGTAATGGACGAGGCGAGACGAGGCAGGCAGGCAGGCTGGCGAGCATGGTAATGGACTGATCCTGCCTCCACCTGTAAAAGCTGTAAAAGCTGCGGTCACATTGCTGCAGCTAGTCACTGTATATGGAAGCGTGCTGGCGAGCGACACATTACCAGGGACCCCGCAGAGAGTGGGGAGGAGCCCACGTCAGGTCCCGACACCCGTCCGTCGGCGGAGCAGACCCGCAGAGAGTGGGGAGGAGCCCACGTCAGGTCAGGTCCCGACACCCGTCCGCCGGCGGGGCCGACCTGCAGAGAGTGGGGAGGAGCCCACGTCAGGTCCCGACACCCGTCCGCCGGCGGAGCAGACCCGCAGAGAGTGGGGAGGAGCCCACGTCAGGTCCCGACACCCGTCCGCCGGCGGAGCAGACCCGCAGAGAGTGGGGAGGAGCCCACGTCAGGTCCCGATACCCGTCCGCCGGCGGAGCAGACCCGCAGGGAGTGGGAGGAGCCCACGTCAGGTCAGGTCCCGACACCAGTCCGTCGGCGGAGCAGACCCACAGAGAGTGGGGAGGAGCCCACGTCAGGTCCCGACACCCGTCCGTCGGCGGAGCAGACCCGCAGAGAGTGGGGAGGAGCCCACGTCAGGTCCCGACACCCGTCTGCCAGCGGAGCAGACCCACAGAGAGTGGGGAGGAGCCCACGTCAGGTCCCGACACCCGTCCGCCGGCGGAGCAGACCCGCAGAGAGTGGGGAGGAGCTCGCGTCAGGTCTCGACACCCGTCTGCCGGCGGAGCAGACCCGCAGAGAGTGGGGAGGAGGAGCCCACGTCAGGTCCCGACACCCATCTGCCGGCGGAGCAGACCCACTGAGTGGGGAGGAGCCCACGTCAGGTCCCGACACCAGTCTGCCGGCGGAGCAGACCCGCAGAGAGTGGGGAGGAGCCCGCGTCAGGTCTCGACACCCGTCTGCCGGCGGAGCAGACCCACAGACGGTCACGACCCGACCGCAGCGTGACAATGGAGAAACAAACGACGGCGTGCGGCAGCTCGGTGCTCACGGGCACGCGACTCCGTGACGCGCGTGACGTGGGTCCGGCAGTGGACCGTGACGGCGCCGTGACGGGGGTCAACAGCGGGCGTCCGTCGCGCCGACACCGCGCCAGAGGCGCGTCCAGGCACGACAACGCGGCCGTCGGCTGCGACACAGCGCTGCGCGGGCAGCGTGTCGGCATGCACGGCACTCCTCATCAAACTGGACGCTACAGTGCACGCCAACCGCCACACGGCGAAATGGGGGGGAGGGGATGGCCAGCAGACCGAAGCTCCTCAGTCAAACGTGCGGCGGCCACGTGACCGCCGTCCCTCCGTCGCGGAGGTCCGTGCAGGGTCGCCACCGCCTCTGCCAGCCGGCGACCGGCGGCGGCCGCGACGGGTGCCCCCCGACACGTGTTCCTGGCTGCGCCTCTGTGTGGATAAAACGGCGCCGCTGAGCGGTGCACGGGCCGTGCAGCCATGAGATCACCAGAGCGGACGGCAGCCGCTGGTGCCAAGGCCAGCCGTCGCCACAGCGCGTCACCAGCGGCTCGTGTCCGGCGGCCGTGCATGGCGGGGCCGACCGACCCGACCGGCGCCGACCGACCCAGGGGCGGACCGGAGGGTAGACCGGAGGGTAGACCGGTGTCTCACTGACCCAGGGGCGGACCGGAGGGCAGACCGCTGTCTCACTGACCCAGGGGCGGACCGGAGGGCAGACCGGTGTCTCACTGACCCAGGAGCGGACCAGAAGGTAGACCGCTGTCTCACTGACCCAGGAGCGGACCAGAAGGTAGACCGCTGTCTCACTGACCCAGGAGCGGACCAGAAGGTAGACCGCTGTCTCACTGACCCAGGGGCGGACCGGAGGGTAGACCGGTGCCTGACCGATCCAGGAGCAGATCACGAGACGGGCACATACCTGACCAGCCTAGGGGCAGAGCAGGGGGAGGGGCATAAAACTGCAACTGACATTGACTTCAGGTACCACACAGGAGACAGCGGAACTAGAAAGCAATGCCACAGTCGAATTCCACTACACCGCCAAAAATCGAGAGGCAGTAACGCCACTACAAGACCAGCGGTGACAGAATTCCAGGAGCACGCAAAACGAACCAACACCGTTAATGTTCGGCGGTGTCTATCACCAACAGATGCCGCTTTTTGACGAGATGACAAATGGGCGCGCTCATGGGAAAATGATGTACGGAAGAAAAACACCCGCAGCGACATGTGTGATACCTGGTCGGTAAGATTGGCAGGTGGTGGCCTCCCAGTCACCATCAGCCAACGGCGGAACAACCCTGCCAAGCCTCCCCCCCCACACACACACAGTTACCAACATCAACATGCCAAGCCGGCGACGGTCCACTGCAAACACGGCGTGCCACTGCTGGCGACGCTACCCTGCAAGACATGCCCACACGGAGACGGACCCGAGTGTAGAGAGACAATCGGCGGCATGCCGACCTTCCATCGGAAGTTTTTGCATCGGCGCGGCCAAGGCGTACTGAGAGGCAGGTGGCGCTGTGCTGCCGACTGTGCCAGCGGTACGGCCACGGTGACCTCAACGAGCGCAGACCCATGCTCGGGGAGGCAGCAGTTGCCGACGTCGAACAATTTTCAATTGCCGCTCTGAGAATGCGCTACTGGCGGGAAGCGGCCCATATAATCCAAGAATAAACATCGGATTGAACACTGGCCACCAACGACGCCAAAACACACGGTTTGACTTATGATGGCCAATATCGACACGAAGACCCACGGTTTGACGAATAATGACCACTATCGACATCAAGACTCACGGTTTGACTAATGAGCTGGCGTCCACGTCAGACCATTCCGTCGTGTCACGTGATACCCCATCTAGTGCAGCACCCCTGTACTGGCCTGCAGACTGCAGACTGCAGACTGCAGACTGCAGGCGGCAGACTGCAGAGCCAAGTCCGACCAGGTGGCGCACTCACGATGTTCGCAATCGGGTCGTCATGACATTTTACCCAAACACCGAGTGCTTTCACAAATAAAAACGTTCCGATCGTCGGGAACGTTGATAGGTTTTCCTATCTTTATACTACGGGGGTATTACGTGGCACTATGGCATAACGGTACTATGGTACATGGCATTACGGGGGCTACACAACGCGTCGATTATCGGCCATAAAACATGACCTATCTCTCACGACGATTGGTCGCGGACGAAAAGTAGGGGCGGGTCGGGTCGGCCTCGAACCCGCAACCTATCGGTTGGGAGACGGGCACCTTACTCCAGACTGGAACCCTAGCCCTTTCTACTGCGAGGATCGCGTGGGCGCAGTTGTCAGCCGAGTCGCTCCTGAGACGGCGCAGATGGAATGTGCTGACGCGATGACGTCACTCCGGCCGGTGACGTCACCGGTCGGCCGTGGCTCGGTGCGGCTGTACTTGTCAGGGCCGCGCCAGCGCATCCTGCTGTCACGTGGTCTAGGCGCGGCCGCCAGACGGCCGGGGTGGGCGGCCGCGGCCGCCCGACGCGTCTCGGTCCCGCGTCTCGGTCACGCGTCTCGGTCACGCGTCTCGGTCACGTGTCTCGGTCACGCGTCTCGGTCACGCGTCTCGGTCACGCGTCTCGGTCCCGCGTCTCGGCCACGTGTCTCGGTCACGCGTCTCGGTCACGCGTCTCAGTCCCGCGTCTCGGTCACGCGTCTCGGTCACGCATCCAGAACATCCAGACGCTGGCCGGGTGCCCGCAGTGGAGGGACCTCCGTCAGCAGAGTCAGACGCTGGCCGGGTGCCCACGGGGGAGGGATAATTATCTCATTCTGTCATTGGAGTCCGATGCTGTTAAAATGCGTTTCGTGCGGTGGTGAGCCGGATTTCGCCGGATATCTCAGTTATGTGTGATTGACATGACGCCATTCTATGAAATTGATGATTAAAAAGATACTCATGTAATACTCAGCTCATCCCTACCCCGATGCTGATCAGCTTGTATTACATGATTTGTCGAAGGTAAAACCATAAATTGTGGTGTAAGAATCCAAGTAATTAGCTATTGGGATTTATAGGCGCGTTGACCAAACATACTGCGCCCATATATCTTTCAGTCGTACTAAATCATTAATGCATCGTTAGAAAAATGTGGCAAGTAATCCTTTCATCTTGGTGTGTAAATGGTGTTCAATCCTATTTCTGAAAGAAAGTGAAAGAACCTACCATTATGTACAACTGGAGACACATCATCCAGTATGCCTGACATGTCAGCGAACCAGCAATGGCCCTAAAGTGTCGCAGGCGCTTCCCATCACTACCTCCACACGAGTGCAAGACGTGGCGTGTCGTCGAATGTGCAAGGCATCTGAGGCATGGTGGTGACTCGTTTCTGCACAACAGATAGCGATCTTAATTTTAAACAGCACGCTGCTGAACATAGCCGAGCCCGAGCGGCCGAGCGCCGGCCGCTGCCCGTCGGAAATTCACCACCACCTGCATCGTCGCTGCGCTCGGTACGATGATGATGCCTACTCGTCTGTTTGCCATCAGCGGTCCTGAGCGTGTTGCGCCTGTTGGTGTGCGGGCTCGTGACCGCGTGACCTCTAGCTGACCCTAGCACTGGGCGTGTGTTGACACCTCGGTGGGGGGCCCCTGGCGTCTCGGCAATCTCGCCGTCAGCGGCGCCATTAAACGTGACGACAGGCGAACTGCCGCCTCACAGCGTCCATCCATAAAAACGTCCAACCATCAGAACAACCAATGGCCAAAACGTCCACGCATCGATAGGCTCCACGACAAAAACGTGCCGATGGAAGATTGCAGGGGTGCATTTCCGACAGCTCGCTACACCGGTACCAGCGTGATCCGACACTGGATCCGATGCAAGCTCGCTGAGTCAATGCAAAACAAAAACACGTCCAAGCCGTCAATCAATCAAAATTCCGCCTGTGCCGGCTTTTCGTCGACGAAAGACTTTCGTCGGACTGTCCGAAGTCCGTTCAATTTCGATAGATTAGTTCGTGAAAGCTTTCCTCAACGACATTTTAAAGCTGAGAAGCATGATCTAAGGAAGCATGCATAGGTTCATCCATCTCCAGCACGCGGGCCTGCCCCAACCCCACTGCCTGCTGCTGGAGGTGGGGGGGGGGAGGGGTCAACCTGACCACAGCCGGAGCTGAGGGCAGCGACAGACAGAAGACACCAGCCGTGGGGCGCCGCTCAACCGTGACAGAACGTGACGGGCGTCCGCGGCGGCAGGCTTCACCACGATCCCTCGCCTGACTTCTGGTCTAACCTCTGGTCTAACCTCTGGCGTGACCTTCGGTCTGACCTCTGACCCAACTGCTGGTCTGACCTCTGGCCTTACCTCTGGCTTGACCCCATCCTGACCTCTGGCCGAGCTCAACCCCATTACATCCCCTTGACTTTTATCCTCATCTAGCCACCGCTGACCCCGTGTTTGACCTTGACCCTGTCTCGGCGCTGCTCTATGTCCCTAAAGTACATATGTTTCACATATGTATAATCCACACTAATAAACTTCGTCAAACGGAGCAATCTCAGTGCAGTGCTTACCCGCTCTCCTCACAGAGCGTTTAAATCAAATGCCAAGCCGTGGGTGCTCTTGCCAGAGCGAGGCGTAGCCTGGGCAAGCGCATATACAAAATCCCCTGCATACACGGAAACGATTCGCGCGAGTGCCTCTGCAACACACGCCACCCAGTCGGAAGGGGGCCGCTGACGTCGGCAGCGGCCTTAACTGATCCCACCCAAGTGGCCGCCCGAAATAGCCGGCGGCAGCAGCAGCTGCTGCACACTGCAGAGACACACTCGCACCACATCCGACACCGTCCGGCGGCCGTCCGGGGCGGCAGCCGCCCCGTCGCTCGAAGACGACGCCCCCGCCCCAGCCCCCGCTACCACACGAGCTCGTGAACCGGGTCGGCCGCTCCCAGACGCGGTCCGGGGCGACTCCGAGTCAGGGACGAGTCTCGTGGCCGGCCAGTCCGCCCCCGCTCCCGCCCCCGCTCCCGCCCCCGCTCCCGCTCCCGCCCTCGCCCCCGCTCCCGCCCCCGCCACCACAGGAACTCGTGAATCGAGTCGGCCGCTCCCAGACGCGATCCGAGCCGACTCTGAGTCAGGGAAGAGTCGCGGGTCCGGCCAGTCCGCCCCCGCCAGCCGAGGGGCCGGTCAGAGGCCAGTCGAGTCATGCCCGAGTCGGAGTCGCAGCGGGGCGACACGCCGCCGCACCCGATAACCCGCCGCCAGACGAGTCACACATGAGTCATGAGCCGCTGCTCACCGCCACAGAATGCGGCGCTGCGACGCTTGCAGTGGGCGGCGGGCGCTTGCAGTGGGCGGCTCCGATGTGGGAATGTCGTGTTGGGCCACTCGACACGTCAGTTCGCATTGTTCACAATCTGCCATCGGCTGCAACACGGCAGTTTCCGGCGATCTTCACGGTCACGCCACCGACACGCCTCCGTGGCGTCGCAAGCGACACGCTCCCCAAATAGCTCAGGGCAGTGAAAGTACGCCGATGCACTTACGACGCTTTGCACCAGCCAAGCTATACATCACAGAGAAAGTCTCCACCCGCTGATCATTTGATGCCCGCTCCGTTGGGTGTGTTTTTTTAACGACGGATTTAAATGACCGTACGCATTGTGACGCCGGCGGCTGGTTTTATTTACATGCTGCCGTCCCGCACATGACCCGAGCGCCGGGTCAGCGGGACAGCCGCCGGGTAACGGCTCACGCGGCGTGACGTCACGCGACGTGATCGTCGGTCGGCCAATCAGGGGCGACTTCAGCGGCCGCACCAGCCCATCATCGGAGGAATTTGGCCGCGAGAAAGTGGGCCCGCGCGGCGGTGGATCTCCAGTCTGCCTGGCCCGGCCGGCCAGCGTAGCAACAGAGGCGGCTACCCGTGACGTCACCGCGACACACACACCAGCAAGCAGACAACAAGCATACCCGGACAATGAACGCCGCACAAGCGGCCACTGGTCCAGTAGCGGTAGTTGGGTCCAGCGCAGCAAGGGCGACACCAATCTGGCTTAAAATCTACCACTCAGTTCTTAACTGAAAATCATACAACCCAACCGATGCGGAATCATGAATCATAAGCACAGTCATCGTCGGTGACTGTGCCTATGAATCATGACACCGTACTTTGGCGACTGCTTCACAAGTAATAAGCACTTGGCATGGCCAAAGACTTGTTCCAAAAGACATATGGCGTGGCGGAACATCACAGACAACAGGACAACCATACGTCGGCACATCACAGACAACAGGCCAACCATACGTCGGCACATCACAGACAACAGGTCGACCATACGGCGGTACATCACAGACAACAGGCCGACCATACGGCGGCACATCACAGACAACAGGCCGACCATACGGCGGCACATCACAGACAACAGGCCGACCATATAGCGGCACACCACACACTACAATCAGCTGACAGTACCATGTGTGACAACAGGCGATAATGGAGTGCTGATGTCAACAAGGGTGCAGAGCCGTGTCAAGGGTCAACAAGCCGTGCAGAGGGTGGCCTCTGATATTTCCGTCAGCTGGTGGAGCTGTGCAAAGCATCTTGTCCAGGGAAAGCGGTGGTGCGGTCGACCGACTCGGAAGAAGGGTGATCTTCCCCACGCAAACTTTCGGGTCACTGCAGGTCATCCAGGAATTGTCATCGGGAGAGGGACACACATGTCCGGAGTAGCGCCACTTTCCTTCAGAGGGGCTCCTCTGGCTAAAAGCTGAAGGGGTGCACTCGAGCATTCCTTGGGTTCTTTTACGACACATTCAACCGCTAGGTCACATAGCGTCGCCAACCTCTCACGCCGATTGGCCGCGGGTGGACTCGGTAATGCCGCCGGTTGCGAGATTCGAACCCACAATCTTGCGATCAAGAGTCCGACACCCTACCGACTGAGCTACCGCGGCCACCATGGGGGAGGGGGGGGTAAATAAATGGTTGAGTTGGCCAGTGGCTCCCTTTGGCGTATACAAAGCAACACAAACGGCCCCGTCCCAACATGCTGATTCCCAACGGCCGCGGCTCCGGCTCCGGCAACGGCTCCTGCTCCGGCTCCGGCTCCGGCTCCGGCTCCGGCAACAGCACTGGCAGGCCGTTGACGTCATTTAACACCGCACCGCAGTCCACAGGCTGTTCGCACGGTCGCGATTTTCTCCTTTCCAGTCGTTCGGTTATTCACCGGCGTGGGAAAGCGGCAGAAAGTATGGCATGACGAATCGACTGCGAGGGCAACCCGCTCCACGACTAGGATAATGCAAACGGAGAGAAACCGGGCTCCCACGCAGGGCGAATACGCAGTATTTCTTAGTTAAGAACAAAATTTGCATGACCACTTGCATGTCAACGTGCCGCAAATACCATGCTGCAAATATTGGCGTTCACCTTCAATGGTTATAGCACCTTAACTTTCCATTCAACGCGGCACTACATTGGGGAATTCATGCAGTATCGCAGCAGGGATTTTCGTAAGAGGGAGTGACCGCAAAACAAGAAGAAAACGGAGGACGCTTTCAGTGCGGAAGCGCACTTAAATTTCCGTTATTGCGTGGTGAGAATCTCAAATTTTCTGGTGTATTTTTGGCTGCAAAGGGACGGTGGTCCATTACTGCGCCTATGAATGCATACATCCGTCTGCTAACACCATACACATATCTACCTGGCACACACGCCTACCACGTTCCAGTTCTGCAACCACAATATCTGCAGTCACGCACAGTATCGAGGTTTTGAAGAGAAAAAGCCGGCTTCACGGGTGCGGTCACCTCCACATTCACGCTCAGGCGTTCAAGAGCTCCCCGTGTGCTGCATTTCGCTGCAGGGCAGATCGCTTTAGGGGGGCAGTCAGTGCCGCTGCTATGATCCCATAGAGATCACCGATCATAACGGATCCGGGATCAGGATCCGGGATAACGAAATTCCCGTAGAGCAATTTCATGCAAAGGGATTGCCTATAATGTGCTATGTTATACAATACCAGTTTATAGCATAGGTATTTGCATCGCTATCATTGATATCGGTATCTCCAAATTAGGTACCTCTCAATACACGCAAAATGGATATACGGTACTATGCAATTGTCCGAAAACTGGACTTCAAGGACCTAAATATTTTAAACAGCATTATTTCCATAGCGATTTCGACATCCCGCTGTACTCGTTTCGACATCCCACACCTAACGAGAAATCATTATTTTAACACTGTGCTATGATCCCACGGAGATCACCGATCCAGGCTGCTGGTAGGACCAGGCTGCTCTGGGTCATTGACCTGGAGACTGCCGCCACTGTGGCGGCGACGGTCGGTAGATAGGATGGCCATGGGGAGTGGGGGGGGGGAGGGGGTCGGTCGGTCGTTCCGTCAACTGCCGACAATTGGACGACAATGGACTGACGGCGCGCCGCCAAGACGTCCGCTGACACAAATGACCTGACCCCCCCCCCCCCATCCGGCGACAGACCTCACCGCCACCGGAGAGAGGCGGCAGGGGAGGGGCACGGGTCGGGGCGGAGCTTCAACAAGCCGTCCTCACACCTGCACCAGTGGCACATCTGCACCAGTGGTACATCTGCACCAGTGGCACATCTGCACCAGTGGCACATCTGCACCAGTGGCACATCTGCACCAGTGGCACATCTGCACCAGTGGCACATCTGCACCAGTGCCGAGAAACACAAGCTAGCAGAGCGGTCGGCGTCTGGTCGCTGCTCATGCAAAGGTCGAGACATCCGGAAGAGTTTCCTCGGGGTTTTCCCCGATCAGTCACCAGTGGATGCCACCAGAGGTCACCGGTGCAGGTCACCAGCGGAGGTCACAAAAGGTCATCAGTGAATCAACACAACCGCCGACCAGCCGCCGTCCCTCCACCCAAGTCTCGACAAGGGTAGACAGTAAACAGGCGTTCGAAACTGCTTCGCGCATGAGAATCATACTGGTACGCGAGAGCATAGGAGGGCGATGCGACCAATTATTACTGTACTGCTGATCAGCACTGGGGTAAGTATTCGGCACCTGAGTCGGCAGTGAGGAGGTGGGGTGTACCAACAAAGGCACGAGGACGGGCGGTGGGGGGAGACAGATGTGAGCCAACTTTGTCCAGCGTCACCCCCCCCCCCCCACGCCTCCTCCACACACCTTGGATGAGCTTAGCATTGAGCCAATGGGCGTTGCATGGAAAGAATCGATTTCAACATGGCTCCCCGTCAACATCGAGACAGTTTCCGTGCCACTGGGTGCAAACACTGCGACGAACCCGCCGAAAGTCCGCTATGATCTGCGTGCTAAGCACAGAAAGCGCATCCCCCCCCCCAGGGTAACAAACCTCCATGTCACTGGAGTGACCTCACGCCACAACAGAGTGCAATGGCGTGTTTGTCTTATTGTTGCTGACACGCTGTGTGTCACTCGCCGCACCTTCGCCGCCAGCCACGGCGGCTGTGCCAACGCCCGACACGAGCGGCACTCGACCCTTGTTTCGGGGCGACACAACACTCGAGTCGAGAGGCACTCGGCGGCCGGCTCAGCTCCCCCCCTCCACTCGAGTCGAAAGGCACTGCGTGACGGCTCAGCTCAGCCCCGGCTGAGCCGTCACGCATCAACTCCAACAGCCAGGCCCGTCGCGTGTCGCGAGTTCGTCAGTCGTCAAATGTGACCCGACGTGCGGAGATTCTCACGCGCACGGGCCGCTACTTCGGACATGCCGACACGTGGAGTCCACACGCCAGCCACACGTTTCCCACGAGCCCGACCGGTACCGCAGCAGCCATTTGTCCAGGCCGTCACGGCCGTCACGGTCGCCACGGCTGACACTTCGTCACGACAGTTCTGCCACCACGGCAGCCTCACGCCCAGCGGCGGATCCAGAAGCCCGGCTTTGGGGATTTAAAAAAATGCTCTGATTTCGAACTCACCAGACTTGCAGCTAACACTCGTCGGGTCTGCTTAAGACAATATTCGTCTGATAAAACGTTCCAAATTTCGAGAAAATGCCATTTCAGTGCAAAATGTCGGCAAAAATCGGACTCTTGGGGGGAGGGCCATGGCCACGTCGGCCCCTTCTGGATACGCCCCTGCTCACACGGCAGAACAGGGACCCCTAACGTCAACGCACGTCAACGTCCACGTCAACGCACGTCAACGCCCACGTCAACGGCAGAACAGGGGTGACCATGCCGATCCTCCTCAAAACGCGCCCAGCGTCACCGCCTTGGATACCACGGCCCACTGCCGTGCCCTAACGTGCCGACAGCAACCACTACAACACTACGCCTTGGATACCACAGCCCACTGACGTGCCCTAACGTGCCGACACCAACCACTACAACACTACGCCTTGGATACCACGGCACTAACGTCTGCCTGCCGTGCCCTAACGTGCCGACAACCACTACAACACTACGCCTTGGATACCACGGCACTAACGTCTACCTGCCGTGTCCTAACGTCCCGACACCAACCACTACAACACTACGCCTTGGATACCACAGCGCTAACGTCTGCCTGCCGTGCCCTAACGTGCCGACAACCACCACCGCGGCTTTATGGTTAATGGTATAGGCAGCCTGGCATATGAGGAAAGATTGAAGAAATTGAATATGTTTTCACTTAGATATAGAAGGCTGAGAGGAGATCTCATCGAGGTTTTTAAATTTGTTCATGGTCAGGAACAGGGATATCTCAGGGAAATGTTTGAATTTAACAGAAATGATGCAATTAGAGGTCATCAATTCAAAATTAAAGTTAATCACAGCAGGACAAGGTTAAGACAGTCTTTCTTCACCAACAGGGTAGTAGAACACTCGGAACCAGCTGCCAGGAACAATTGTCTGTAGCAACACACTGAACATCTTTAAAAACGGCATAGACAATCATTATAAGAATAGGGGGCTTGTTTTTCTGTATTCCAGGGAGGGTTGATTGACAGATTTGGTGGGCAACTGGTTCAGTGTACAAAGTGCAACCAAGAAGGGCCCTTGTGGCTCATAGTTGCACTGATCTTTTATGTCTTTATGTCTTTATGTTTCGCTGGACGTCCACCCTCCGCCCACGGCTACCGGCACCGCCTCGCCAATGGCACCACATAAATTTGAGAACCACTAAGGGTGTCTACCTCTTCCGCGGTGGCGGCGGTGAGTTTGAGAGCCACTGACGTCAGCCAACCGCGGTTGCCGCGGCAGTGAGTTTGAGAGCCGCTGGAATACCGCGACGCATCCTGTTCAATTAGCGTCGACAGCGTCGGCGGCGGACTTCCTGTCGCGGCCGCGAGCCACGCACACGGCCCGCCCCACTATGCCGACTGTACCACGCCGCGGCCAACGCACCAGCGCACAGCGAACGCCAGGAGATGACGTCACACCTCGTGCGGCATCCACACGCAGCCGGACATACCGCATCGGCCCGTTCGCCGTCACATACTTCATCGCGTGACTCGGCGTTATGCAAATACATTTTGCCCAAGTTCCGGACCATCGAGGGTCCTGGTATGCTGGTGGCTCGCTGTCACCTTGAATGTTAATTCGGAGCCACATCACAACATCCAAGGTTCATTTACTCCACAAGTTCATAATGTCGTTAGTTTGCGTCTGTTTCAACGACACCGCTGAAATTTGGCACACAGTGTGCTCAGCTTCAGTCGGCCAGTTCGCCTGATCCTCAGCCTCACACTGGCTTCATCTTCCCATTCCCCACCAACCGCACAGGTGTCGGGGGAATTTTCTCCGGCGGGAAGGCCTGGTTGGATCCAGGTTGGATCCATACTGGCCCTGCCAATACCAGCCGAACCAAACGCCAATGTCCGCCTACGGCAACCTTACAGGTACACCAGCGCACAGTGTGATAACTCAAGGAAAAAAATGGCCAGAAATGTATTTCTCAACTATTTTTTTAAGGTGATATTTGCAGCGCCATTGCACCAGCAAATGCCTGAAACACACCAGGTCGCAGTTTTTATGAAAATTTGCACACGATTTGACATAGTAATAGTCCACGAGCATGGACAACATTACGTGTGTGAAAAAAAACCGATGCACATGTGTGCAGATGTTGTCGGAGTTGACGAATGATCAAGGTCAGACACTTTCTAAAAACCTGGGACACCAGGGCACCAAACTCGGGACACTAGGGCACCAAACCTGGGACACCAGCGTCACGGCTGTCTCGTGCGCCAGTGTACGTCAGCGCCAGTTTGGCGCACAGCACGGCGCTGTGCACGCCCAACAGCACCAAACGCTTGACAACCCCGATGACAACGGCGCGGTCGCGGTGCATGGACAGCGGTAACGGCCGGCAACCGGGCTGCCGCCCCCGCCCCAGCCCAGGCCAGCACCGACCCGCCCGCCGGTCGTCCTGGCAACGGAAATGGTCCATTCGTGAGAACGCGCTTCGTTTGCGGCCGGCCATCCCACGGGAGGAACGTCGTCGACAGCGACGCCCGCACCCCGCTGGCCACTCAGCTCCCTCCCACCGACACCGACACCCCAGAGGCCTATCCAGTGTCCAGGACCTTGGCGGCCTTTTCCGGCGGCTCGGCGATGCGGCTGAGGCGAGTCCGGCGGCGCCAGCGTTGTCATGGCAACAGGCGGCGCGCCGTCCCGGCACTGACTGCTCGCCAGCACGAGCAGCATCAGTTATCGTCGCACATTTGCACGCACGCAGCCCACGCGGCGGGGCGTCGGTCGTTACACGACGGGGCGCTGTTAGAGCCAACGTCATCACTGCACAGGGCGAATGATGGGGAAAGGAGAGGGAGAGAGGACACTCGACCCACTGGGTGGCCAAATGAAAATATGCGTGCCATGGTTTGGGAATATTCCAAACATGTCGATCGGTGCAAAACTGCTCAGGTGATTATCCTGACGGAATTATCGACAAAAGCTAAATGTCACGATACATGAAGTAGTCTTCCTCACCTCCGAAGACAGAAAACAATCTGTTCAGTTAGGGAACAGTCATCAGCGAACATCCGGAATTCTGCGCATGCGCAATCCTAATAGGCTCCGCCCATCGGCTTTGACGGTTTTTTTTTTTTTTTCCCCCTTTTTTCATTTTTTTTTTTTTTTTTTTTTTTTTTTAAAATTTTTAATCAAATTTATTTTTTTTTTTTTTTTTCGGTGAAATAGGGGAATAATTTTTTTAAATTTTTTTTTTTTTTTTTTTTTTTTTTTTTATAAATTTTTTGGGGGGGGGGGGGGGGTGGTTTTTTTTGTTTTTTTTTCTCTCCCCCCCATTATTAAGGGGGGCCCCCCCCCCCCCTTTTTTTTTTTTTTTTTTTTCGGGGTGTTTCCCCCCCCCTTTTTTTAATAATAATTTTTAATTTTTTTCTAACAATTTTTATCATTTCTCTTGCTTCATCCCAATTCCCTTCTCAAAATTACTACGCGTTTATTTGTGAACTGCCGCCTGCTCCTTTCGCGAGCTACCATAGCCCCACAATGCAGCAGGCACCATTCCACCGGCCGACTTCAAAGACTCATTGGCACAAAGAGGTAGTTTTTGTTTTGTTGGAAAATAATGAGACCGCGCTGGTTCGATGCATAATGTTTTCATCTCTCGAAAAACATCTGCACTGAACCAGTGTCATGAAGTTATGAACATGTGAGACAATTAGAAAACTACCGTGCGTAACTGACGCTTCAATACGTAAGCGAACGACATACTTGTAGTTCCGGACTCATCCACCAGGTGAACCGGCGGCGCTACGGACTTTATGTCAACGCTTGGTCTCTAGGTTCTAACGCTAACAATTTGCTAAAAGAAAGGATTTTGAAACAATAAAGCGTAACTAATGGTCACGAGTGTCACTTTGTGAAATCTACTGATCGGGCCACATGAGCTTTTTGATGGCCAAAGCTTCATCGAAAGCCTTCATCGAAAGTATCTAATGTACGCCCATAGACCCAGCAGTTAATCTTCGGTCTGATTGTAGGGGAGGGTATAATGATTGATAGGTCCCACTTAGCGCATCCAAAGCGACACCTCTGCTAATAGCACACAGTGACATGCCGGAAACTGCCGCACAGGAAGCTGTCAGCGACGGGCTATATTTGGCGCCCGGCCGCCGCACCAACTGGTCTGACCCGGCTCGGCCACGGCCCGTCGGTGGTCGGGCCGGCCGCACCACGTGCGGACGCTGCAGCCGCACTGGCAGCCCGCCCACAACCATTCAGCCAAACTCGTCGTCCAGCGTCGCGTCCAGGACAGCTCGCGCTAAACTCCGTGCAATATGTGTTCAGCTGTCGTGGCGAAGATTGCGGTACGGCGTTCGAAAGCCAGCTCCAGAGCCTGGCGCGTTGATTGGCCAGCTCCGGAGACCGGGGCCGTTGATTGGCCAGCTAGGGAGCCCGGGTCCGTTGATTGGCCAGCTCCCAAGCTCGGGGCCGTTGATTGGCCAGCTCCGGAGCTCGGCAGACTCAAAGCCATATGTCTCCAACTAGTCGTACAGCTCGATGAGATTGCAGACAACAGCGGTAATGTACGACGGCGGCACCGACGGCAGGGGTGTACGTGTGGCCTCCAAAAAATAACGTCATCACGTCAAGTCCTAAGGCGTTAATGGCATTTATCACGTTCAGTATAGTGTTTAAAAAAAACTCCGCTCGTGCACGCTTAGAGATTAGATTCCTTAAATTGTTGCCACTTCTTACAGAAAATCTTGATGAGCTCCCATATAACCCTGCCTGCTTAGCTGCACAGTAGACATCGCCTTGCATGGCAGTCAGCCTTCAAACGATCCCAGTTACTTTTGTGTTTCCTTTAATGCACATGCAAGCCATCGAGATCTGCAAACAAACGAGGGACGATTATTTTTTAAGTTGATTCTTTCTGTCTGGCGTTCATAGTCAATGGTTCCGATGACCCAGAAGTTGAGCCACAACTCTCGTGATGCTGTCCTGTCTCCCCGTTACTACTCCAATGAACAGACGAAACATTTTCTTCTGCAGAGACGCTAAGCCTCCAGGCCTGCCTGGAGCCTCAAACGGTCCAGCAAATAGCCACCAAACTACATCCCGGCCTTCCCGAGCGCCCTGAAACGAATTGGGCTAGTCGGCCGCGACATGGTGCCCATGGTGGGGTACCCCACCTCACAGCGCAGCACAGCACAGTCACGACATGGTGCTCCCCCCCCCTCCCCCTCCCCACCTCACAGCGCAGCACAGCACAGTCACGACATGGCACCATTTACAGCACATGGCACATGGCACATGGCACCCCGTTCACCTGCTCCAAACACCCCGCCCGGTACAGACCATAGCGGGCGGCCCCAGCTGGCCCCAGGGCCGGGTCGGCTGCCCCCCCTCCCCCATCGTCCCCGCCACGCCTGAATGCCGCGACGCTCTGGGTAGCCGCGCCGTTTTTTTTGCCGTCGCCCGGCGTGTGCGACACCGCCGCGACTCACAGTTCGGGCCGACAGGTTTTTACGGCGTCGGCAATCACTCACTTCCCCCGGAGCTTCAGTCGGATGTCTCTTCTCTTGTCTGCTGATTACTCCTCCTCCTCCACATCAGGGCACGCCAAACCGCTCTGTTGCCGTCCCGGGGGGGGACGGAGGGGAGGGGAGGATAGGAAGACGGTAGGACGGAGAACGGCAGGAGTACGGCAGTGGACGGCAGGGGAGGACGACGGAGAACGGCAGAGGTACGGCAGGGGACGGCAGGGGAGGATGACGGAGAAGGGCGGGGTACTACAGTGACGGCAGGGGTAGGACGACGGAGATACGGCGGGGGTCGCAGTACAAGGGGTACAACGGGGCAGGGGTCGACAGGGACATGGCAGGGGAAGGCAGAGGTCGATAAGGGTACGGCAGGGTACTGCGGAATGGAGGTCCAAGCTGAACGCACGCACATGTATGCGAACAGTGAATGGGAGTAGAAAGAGCCAGTTTTGAGTCCGTTCTCGCCACACCTAATCACCGACGCCATGGTTGGCTTTCGGATGCGTCATCGCTCTAAAAAGTTGGCCTGCAGCCATTGTCCCTCGATACCTCACATCTCCAGTGATACATTACACAGGCGAGCGAGGCTCGCGACTTCCTCAGCTTCTGAGATGACTTCCCGGCCAGCGTCCGACACGTATCGGCTCACGCTGGATTCCATCACTCCGATTGCCCATTGTTCCCGGAGCGATCTCAAAGTCGATGCAGCTGAGGTGCTGGCTACCCGATTCGAACACGTTATATCACGGGCTGCAAACACCGAAACACCCAACAGCTGAGCAGGCACGCGTCTCGTCTGGAGGTTCAACAACACCGCTCTGACCGCTGCATCGCCGCTGGTGGTGTTGTGATTCACCAGGTGTTGTGAGAGGGTCGGGAGGTGCAGTGGCACACCCGGCGCCACAGCTGCTGCTGTATCGTGGCTGGTGGTGTTGTGAGTCGCCAGGTGTTGTGAGATGGTCGGGAGGTGCACCCCATGGCCCATTCATCACACGGCCACGTCATCAGAGCTCCGTGTATGACGTAGTACATCAGTCCGGCCGCCATCTCGGGTGGCAGCGGTGATGCCGCTCATCGCAGTCCAGTCGGTGATTGTTGTGGATTGCTGTGTCGTGGATTGTTGTGTCGCGTATTTCTGTTGTGGATTGCGGTGTCGTGGATTGTTGTGTCGTGCATTTATGTCGTGGATTGCTGTCGTGTATTTCTGTTGCAGACTGCTGTGTCGTGGATTGTTGTGTCGTGTATTTCTGTTGTGGATTGCGGTGTCGTGGATTGTTGTGTCGTGTATTTCTGTTGATGATTGCTGTGTCGTGGATTTTTGTGTATTGATGTTGTTGTCGTGTGTTGTTGTCTGTTGGTGTCGTGAGTTGTTGTTGTCGTGGGTTGTTGCGGTGTAGTGGAATGCTATCAGCTCGGGGTTGGTGCAGCGCCGAGCAATCTTTCAGCATCGTGGCGATTGGAGCGGACCGGTTACATTTACAACACCTACAACACCTGCAGCACTTACAGCACATGCAGCAGCGCCTTCAGCACCTACACATTGAACTAGTGAGCGCCGCTGGACCCACCACTCGTCCCCGATCCCACCACAGCCCCACCACATCCCGCATTTCCGATCGCATCACATCCCCGCGATGCATCCGATCCCCATCACATCCCCACATCACATCACATCACATCCCCCGCGATGCATCCGATCCCCATCACATCCCCACATCACATCCCTGTCATGCATCGCACCACAGCCCCACATCCACGTCCGATCGCACCACATCCCGCATCTCCCCGCATCACATCCCGCATCTCCCCGCATCACATGACGCTTCAGAACTTGTGCGGCGTGTCCTGGGTCTGTCGCTTATCAGAGCAAACTGAGCATTACGTTAACTGCGCGCGCTGGATATTTTGCACCAGGTACGTGTCGTGAACCTCTGCCCAACTGTGACCAAATACGACCAACTGTGACCAAATACGACCAACTATGACAACGATTGTAACCATGAGACCATGACACCCACCGGCGCCGTCAGAAGCCGTTCACTTCGCTGTCAGACACTCCGCACGGCGGCCCCGACCGCTCTCGTCATCCCGCCACAGCGAGTCACGTGACCACCGCCCGAGGCGGCGCCTCCGCGGCGGAGAAAGTGATGTTCGGCGGCGGTGTTCGCGCGGCCGCTGACCCCGCCGGCGGGGTCGGCTCGACCGTTCGCCGCGGCGGCCGGCCGGCAGGCACCCTCGACCCTCTGGGGGGGGGGGGAGCGTGCGCGGCAGGTCGACGCCGACGTCACGAGGCGCGTCACGCGTCACGCGATCGCCGGCGTCCCGCGCGCTGCGTGACGCCGCCGAAATCGTCTTCTAATACCACGCCATGTCGCGCCCGCAAAAACAGGCCGAAAAACCCGCCACAGCCGGCCCAAAAGGGCTAAAGTGAAAAATCCGCCGCAAAAATACCCGGTACCAGCACGCGATCGTCGAGTGACCCGGCCTGGCCTGACTGGGTCACCGGCTCACCAGTCACACGACGCCAGATCTTCCTCAAGCAATCGCCGACTTGTCGACAGCCGTTTCCCAGTCGAAGTGGGGTGCCGACGGAACCCCACCGGACGCCAGCACTAATCACGGCGGACGTTTATTTAAAGTCAGGGCGGTGTGACCGGGTGCCATTGGAGCGCGCCCCCCCCCCCCCCGACGGAAGTGGAGGGGGAGTGAATCTACGCGGTGCACGTCTCACTTGGATGACACAAACGGCAGCAGAGAAGGGGGGAGCTGCAAACGGCACTCGCACGGTGCACGCCTCGCTTTCTTGGAGTTCAGATATTTAGGTGGAAGACGACACTTATCAGTAAATTGTTTCCACCTCCTGAAGACAGAATTTACTTTCTTAATTTAATTCCATCAACTTAAAAACATACAACTGCATTGTGTTACTGCTTTTACCATACTTCTGGCATCTGTGCCATCCATGGTTGGATTTGTGCTTTGCAATCCTGGACGTGGAGAGGATAACTTTTTGGTAATCGAATACGGAGAGGATATTTTTCTTCAACCCGTGACCTCAGAATCTCAGTGCGTTCTTTCCAGTGTATCTTGAGCACCTTGTCACGGAGCAGTCGATTATAAACACCATCATTCAGCCTCCACATGACAAAATGAGGACAATTTTCTGGAGAGGATAATGTCCTGTATGCCAAACATCCAGAAGCGGCCTAATTTTTCAACCATGGTGTCATCACAATCATGCCAGCATATGCGTGTTTCTCTGTCCAGATCATCCCTTGCCCGCACTTTTTCTCGTTCCGACGTCATCACGAGTGTTGGTGCCTTTGCTTGCAAGCCTCCACTCTTCGAAAACTGCACTCCACTCCACTCTATCGAAACATGAGTCCCAGGGCACAACTGGGCTGGTGCCCGTGGTGTGGGCCAACACCCCAGCGACACCTCCGTAACACTGGGCTGGTGCCCGCGGTGTGGACCGACACCTCAGTAACACTGGGCTGGTGCCCGCGGTGTGGGCCAACACCCCGCGATACCTCCGTAACACTGGGCTGGTGCCCGCGGTGTGGGCCGACACCCCGGCGATACCTCCGTAACACTGGGCTGGTGCCCGCGGTGTGGGCCGACACCCCGGCGATACCTCCGTAACACTGGGCTGGTGCCCGCGGTGTGGACCGACACCCCGGCGATACCTCCGTAACACTGGGCTGGTGCCCGCGGTGTGGACCGACACCCCGGCGATACCTCCGTAACACTGGGCTGGTGCCCGCGGTGTGGGCCGACACCCCGGCGATACCTCCGTAACACTGGGCTGGCGGGGGGCCGCCCCCGCCTGGGCTGGTGCCCGCGGTGTGGACCGACACCCCGGCGATACCTCCGTAACACTGGGCTGGTGCCCGCGGTGTGGGCCCGCGGTGTGGACCGACACCCCGGCGATACCTCCGTAACACTGGGCTGGTGCCCGCGGTGTGGGCCGACACCCCGGCGATACCTCCGTAACACTGGGCTGGTGCCCGCGGTGTGGACCGACACCCCGGCGATACCTCCGTAACACTGGGCTGGTGCCCGCGGTGGGCCGCGGTGTGGGCCGACACCCCGGCGATACCTCCGTAACACTGGGCTGGTGCCCGCGGTGTGGGCCGACACCCCGGCGATACCTCCGTAACACTGGGCTGGTGCCCGCGGTGTGGGCCGACACCCCGGCGATACCTCCGTAACACTGGGCTGGTGCCCGCGGTGTGGGCCGACACCCCGGCGATACCTCCGTAACACTGGGCTGGTGCCCGCGGTGTGACCGACACCCCGGCGATACCTCCGTAACACTGGGCTGGTGCCCGCGGTGCTGTAATTTCTAGTGACAAGTGCTCAATGCTGCAATATGCCGACCGCGCATCAGCACGGCTGCCGCGGGTAGACTGGTGGGGACTGGACAACACCTGCATCAGCGGCCCGCTGACACACCCACACCCGACCGGACCGCCGCCGACACAACGTGGTGGGCGGGGCAAGATCAAACGCCTCCCGCAAATCCAACGGCAGTCCACCATCAACGGGCAACACAAGCTCAGTTCGTGTGGTTGCTCTCGGGGTGCCACGTTGCTGAGCTGAGGACTGGCCGGCGGAACAGGTTTGCATTACTAGTTCGGCTCCGTTCTGAGTCACACTGCCGTCTCGGCACGGGTTCTGCACACGGTACAGCTCCGGACACCAACTCTGTACACGGTACAGCCACGGACACCAACTCAGCACACGGTACAGCTCCGGACACCAGCTCTGCACACGGTTCAGCTCCGGACACCAACCCTGCACACGGTACAGCTCCGGACACCAACTCTGCACACGGTACAGCCACGGACACCAACTCTGCACACGGTACAGCCACGGACACCAACTCTGCACACGATACAGCTCCGGACACCAATCCCGAACGGCGCAATGGGCCTGAGGCGGACGGCGGACTTCGGGCCACGGAGGGACGGCGCAGAGGTTGCTGGTTGCTGGCCGCGGCCGGACATCGCGATATTTGTCCCCCGCCCGACGGCGCGTCACACGTGATGTCGTGTGAAGCGTCACGACGAGCTGTCAGAGATTGTCACCTGTCGTGACGGGCTGTTGCGGCTTTGCGACAGGCTACGACACATTGTCGAAGGCTGACGTCACGTTACAGATACCGTCTTGACGGGTCGGGGGTGGCCGAGTGGTTAAGGTGCTGAGCTCTGGATACCTAGGTCCCGAGCTCAACACTTACACTGCACAGGACATTTCTCAATCCCGCGGCCCACCGGCG
This sequence comes from Ashinkailepas kermadecensis, assembly GCA_034440615.1. Classification (NCBI taxonomy): domain Eukaryota; kingdom Metazoa; phylum Arthropoda; class Thecostraca; family Neolepadidae; genus Ashinkailepas; species Ashinkailepas kermadecensis. The sequence continues at coordinate 252,295 of JAOTOM010004926.1, read as the reverse complement.
AAACAGTGCGGACGGCGCCATTAGCCGTGATCATGCATAAAGTGCGTCGTAAACCACCGAAAAAAAAAAAAAAACAATGCCGTCTTGGCGGTGTGTCTACCAGTGCATCGGTTGCGGCTGGATCAGCCCCATTGAGCTTCGCGAGGCACTCATTCCCCACCTAGTTCCAGGCCGTCCCACGCCCTCCCCTCCCCATCCACAGAGGTGCAGACCGTCTCACGCCCCGCCCCACCCCTCCCCTCACCACCCAGTTCCAGGCCATCCCACGGCCCCCTTTAGTGTCGCAACTTCCCCAGCAGGCGTTGCAGTAATGGCATTTCATTCACCAGCTGCCGGCACGGTGGTGCCGTGTGTGTGAAGGTCACACTGTCGACGGCAGCCGCTGCTGTGAAGACGCGCCCACTCATAGCCGCCACAGCTGCCGTGTGTGTGAAGGTCACACTGTCGACGGCAGCCGCTGCTGAGAAGACGCGCCCACCCATAACCGCCACACGCCCCCACGCCACAGCTGCCGTGTGTGTGAAGGTCACACTGTCGACGGCAGCCGCTGCTGAGAAGACGCGCCCACCCGGAGCCGCCACAGATACCCTGCCCACTCATAGTCGCCACAGATGCCCCGGCCACTCATAGCCGCCACAGACGCCCCGCCCACTCATAGCCGCCACAGATACCCTGCCCACTCATAGCCGCCACAAATACCCTGCCCACTCATAGCCGCCACAGATGCCCCGCCCACTCAGAGCCCCGCCTTCTCAGAGCGGTCATAAATGCCACGCCTACTCAGCGCTGCTACAGCTTCCACGCCCACCCATAGCTAACACATCTGCCCCGCCCACTCAGACACGCCACATCTGTCACGCCCGCTCTGAGCCGCCACATCTGCCACGTCCGCTCTGAGCCGCCACAGCTGCCACGCCCACTCAGAGCCGCCACAGCTGTCCCGCTCACTCAGAGCTGACACAGCTTCCCCGCCTACTTCAGAGTGGTTACAGATCCTCCGCCCACTCAGAGCCAACACAGCTGCCACGCCCACTCTGAGCCGCCATAGATGCCCCGCCCACTCAGAGCTGCTACGCCCGCCAAGTCACATCCGGATCCCAATCACTCCATCTGCAAATAACCATTGCAGGAATCCAACAGTTCCCAATTGTATTCCAGCTCCGTACAATCACTCAAACACTGAACAAATCGTCCCTGTCTCCGTCTCAATTTACCCATCGGTCTCCGCTACTGCACGGGCGGGCGTGCGACATGCAACATTTGGCAGCCGCCTCTGTGAGTCCATATCGTCGGCGCGACAGGGCGCCGCAGAAGGCGACACGACGTCGGTTTCCGTTTGCGGCGATAGCGCAGCTTCAACCGGTTCTGGTGCCGGCGAATATCAGGGCATCAAGCAACAAGCCCATACATGGCCGGCATGCAGGCGCCGTCCGGCACTCGACCGCCAGAAGCGCGCCCAGCGCCTTCGACACGCGCCGACGTGCGGTGCAACGGCGTGTATGTGTGTATGTGTGTGTGTAGTCGAGTGGTCGGACGACCTGACCCGCCCCCGGCCGGGAGAGATGTCGACGTGGATCCAGTTGGAATCCACACGTCGCTGGCACTGTATTCTTTACAGACACATACCGCCGGGAGAACTCCGCCACTATTCCTGACGGACGCACACCGCCGGGAGGACTCCGCCACTATTCCTGACGGACGCACACCGCCGGGAGGACTCCGCCACTATTCCTGACGGACGCACACCGCCGGGAGGACTCCGCCACTATTCCTGACGGACGCACACCGCCGGGAAGACTCCGCCACTATTCCTGACGGACGCACACCGCCGGGAGGACTCCGCCACTATTCCTGACGGACGCACACCGCCGGGAAGACTCCGCCACTATTCCTGACGGACGCACACCGCCGGGAAGACTCCGCCACTATTCCTGACGGACGCACACCGCCGGGAGGACTCCGCCACTATTCCTGACGGACGCACACCGCCGGGAGGACTCCGCCACTATTCCTGACAGACGCACACCGCCGGGAGGACTCCGCCACTATTCCTGACAGACACACGCCGCCGGGAGGACTCCGCCACTATTCCTGACGGACACACGCCGCCGGGAGGACTCCGCCACTATTCCTGACGGACGCACACCGCCGGGAGAACTCCGCCACTATTCCTGACGGACGCACACCGCCGGGAGGACTCCGCCACTATTCCTGACGGACACACGCCGCCGGGAGGACTCCGCCACTATTCCTGACGGACACACACCGCCGGGAGAACTCCGCCACTATTCCTGACGGACACACGCCGCCGGGAGGACTCCGCCACTATTCCTGACAGACACACACCGCCGGGAGGACTCCGCCACTATTCCTGACGGACGCACACCGCCGGGAAGACTCCGCCACTATTCCTGACGGACGCACACCGCCGGGAGGACTCTGCCACTATTCCTGACAGACACACACGGCCGGGAGAACTCCGTCACTATTCCTGACGGACGCACACCGCCGGGAGGACTCCGCCACTATTCCTGACAGACACACGCCGCCGGGAGGACTCCGCCACTATTCCTGACGGACGCACACCGCCGGGAGGACTCCGCCACTATTCCTGACAGACACACGCCGCCGGGAGGCCTCCCAGCGAACGCCGCTTTGGTGATGATGCACCTGGCTACCGCTCCTACACCCTCGGCCGGCCGGCCGGGTGGGTGAGGTACAAAAACAACTTCAAAAGGTGCATGTAGCTGTGACCGCCCCGAGACTCTTGGTTGGTTATTGGTTTTACGACACGTCGACCGTTGAGTCATATAGCGTCGCCAATCTCTCACGCCGATTGGTCGCGGGCGAAGAGTAGCGACAGATGAGACTCGAACCCACAATCTTTCGATTGTGAGACGAGCATTTACCCATAGACCACTCGTCCCCTGCAGACAGCGTCTCCAGCCTGCCGTTCAGACCGCACCAAACTCCAACCCAGCCCGACCAGCCCGCAGTCGGCAGACGGCACGCCGCACGCGAGACCGCGGCGAGCGTCTCGACGATGCGGCCGCTGTGGCGGACGGCCGCCGCCCCTGCGTGACTCAGATGATGGCCGAGCTCGGTCGGAGACGGCGCTGTCTTCACTGGTGCGGCCGTCGCCGCATTACCGCCACCCACTCGGTATGCGGCGCGCCTGGCCGCACGCGCGCGCCGACGTTGCGTCAGCATTTGCAGGGCGAGCCGCCGCCTCGGCATGTGGGCCGTCGTCTGGGCAGAGCGCCGAGCGGTGTTTACAGCGTCGATTAACACCGGGCGCAGTTCACACCGGTCAGCCGGCGAGGTCAGCTCAAGTGGGCCACCGGTTCAGACCGGGTCACCGGTCCAGAGCGGACCAGAAGCGGACCGGCAGTTCGGAGCGGGTCACCGGTCAAGAGCGGACCAGAAGCGGACCGGCAGTCCAGAGCGGACCAGAAGTGAACCATCCGTCCAGAGCGGACCAGAAGTGGACCACCAGTTCATAGCGTGTCACCGGTCCAGAGCGAACCAGAAGTGGACCGATAGGCAAGAGCGAACCAGAAGTGAGCCACCATTCAAGAGCGAACCAGAAGTGGACCGATAGGCAAGAGCGGACCAGAAGTGGTCCACCAGTCAAAAACGCACCAGAAGTGAACCACCATTAAAGAGCGAACCAGAAGTGAACCACCATTCAAGAGCGGACTAGAAGTGAACCATCATTTCAGACTCAGAGCGGACACCGAGCCCCCGGCAAGGACTCGGCCACCATTCGGCATCAGCACCGACGTCGGCCGCGCTGCTGCACCGCTGCTCCCATCTACCGGCATCGTCGCGAAGCAGGACACACCCATCGCGGCCATCAGCGCCACCTCTGAACATCACAGCATACCACAGGTGCGGGTACTCACCGGTGGCGTCGTTGCCGGACGTGTTCATCCAGAGCCTGAGCATGACGGTGGCCTGCTGCGCAGAGTCGTCCGGGTACTCGGTCTGGATCAGCTGTACGTCCGACTGGGGGATGGCTGCGGCAGACACGGACACCACACGTCACACCACAAGCCACGCCCACACACCAGTGTGATCAGCTGTACGTCCGACGGGGGATGGCTGCGGCAGACACGGACACCACACGTCACACCACAAGCCACGCCCACACACCAGTGTGATCAGCTGCACGTCTGACTGGGGGAAGGCTGCGGCAGACACGGACAACAAACGTCACACCACAAGCCACGCCCACACACCAGCGTGATCAGCTGCACGTCCGACTGAGGGATGGCTGCGGCAGACGGACAACAAACGTCACACCACAAGCCACGCCCACACACCAGTGTGATCCGCTGTACGTCCGACTGAGGGATGGCTGCGGCAGAGGGACAACAAACGTCACACCACAAGCCACGCCCACACACCAGTGTGATCAGCTGTACGTCCGACTGAAGGATGGCTGCGGCAGACGGACAACAAACGTCACACCACAAGCCACGCCCACACACCAGTGTGATCAACTGTACGTCCGACTGGGGGATGGCTGCGGCAGACACGGACAACAAACGTCACGCCACAAGCCACGCCCACACACCAGTGTGATCAGCTGTACGTCCGACTGGGGGATGGCTGCGGCAGACACGGACAACAAACGTCACACCACAAGCCACGCCCACACACCAGTGTGATCAACTGTACGTCCGACTGAGGGATGGCTGCGGCAGACGGACAACAAACGTCACACCACAAGCCACGCCCACACACCAGTGTGATCAACTGTACGTCCGACTGGGGGATGGCTGCGGCAGACACGGACAACAAACGTCACACCACAAGCCACGCCCACACACCAGTGTGATCAGCTGTACGTCTGACTGGGGGATGGCTGCGGCAGACACGGACAACAAACGTCACACCACAAGCCACGCCCACACACCAGTGTGATCAACTGTACGTCCGACTGGGGGATGGCTGCGGCAGACACGGACACGTCACGTCACACCACAAGCCACGCCCACACACCAGTGTGATCAACTGTACGTCCGACTGAGGGATGGCTGCGGCAGACACGGACAACAAACGTCACGCCACAAGCCACGCCCACACACCAGTGTGATCAACTGTACGTCCGACTGGGGATGGCTGCGGCAGACACGGACAACAAACGTCACACCACAAGCCACGCCCACACACCAGTGTGATCAGCTGTACGTCCGACTGGGGGATGGCTGCGGCAGACACGGACAACAAACGTCACACCACAAGCCACGCCCACACACCAGTGTGATCAGCTGCACGTCCGACTGGGGGATGGCTGCGGCAGACACGGACACCACACGTCACACCACAAGCCACGCCCACACACCAGCGTGACCAGCTGTACGTCCGACTGGGGGATGGCTGCGGCAGACACGGACACGACACGTCACGCCACAAGCCACGCCCACACACCAGCGTGATCAGCTGTACGTCCGACTGGGGGATGGCTGCGGCAGACACGGACACACCCCACAGGTCAGAGCCCCGCCCACTGCCCGGCACACGGCCGCATCAGGTCACAAGAGATGCCGGTGGCCGCCACAGAGCAGGCTGCTGCTTCACCGGTATCACAGTTGACCTCAGACTGGCAGAACGGGTGAGGGTGGGGACTGCTATCGCTGAAGGTCTGGTGCATCGCATCGATGTCCACAGGACCTGGCTAAGGGTGAGCACGGGCTACAGTCCTGCCTGTGACCTAACAGCTGTTCCCTTTCAGTGGAGGCTTGTAACATTAACAAATGACACAAGGAATCTCTTGACAGTTCATGACACTTCCCTCCTCGATTTCTTCTCACATCAATTTGAACACAAACTGAACCCGAGCGCACTACCGCTGATAGTTTCGAAGTGTTTCATCACAGACAAACATCGGACATCCCCAGTTGGGCACAGCTACACCTGTGTAGTCGTGATATGGGTGTATGTCAGGGGGGGATTACGTAAAAGGGAATGCAATATCATGCTAACTAGAGGGTAATTTCTCCTCCCCCCCCCAGTGATCGCAAGTTTTTTTCTTCTCATTTGTACGGGCAATATCGGTTAAACGAACAAGATACTTAATTTCTGTGCGCATTTTCTGGAGCAGAAAATGCGAAGTGTCCACTCAGTTTTTATGTTCTAATAATCACCCTCCTATAATCATCTAATATGTTCTCAACAATTCTTAAACGGGTCCCTCCCGCGTGGTACATCTGTGTAGCCGTGACGTGGACGTGGGCCACAGCACGACATGGCGCGGGCGACATGGCGTGGACGTGAATATAGCACCGTGACGTGGACGTGGGCCACAGCACGACATGGCGCGGGCGACATGGCGTGGACGTGAATATAGCACCGTGACAATGGGCGTGGGTCACAGCACGACATGGCGCGGGCGACATGGCGTCGACGTGAATATAGCACCGTGACATGGACGTGGGCCACAGCACGACATGGCGCGGGCGACATGGCGTCGACGTGAATATAGCACCGTGACATGGGCGTGGGCCACAGCACGACATGGCGCGGGCGACATGGCGTCGACGTCAATATAGCACCGTGACATGGGCGTGGGCCACAGCACGACATGGCGTGGACGTGAATATAGCACCGTGACATGGGCGTGGGCCACAGCACGACATGGCGCGGGCGACATGGCGTCGACGTGAATATAGCACCGTGACATGGGCGTGGGCCACAGCACGACATGGCGCGGGCGACATGGCGTCGACGTGAATATAGCACCGTGACATGGGCGTGGGCCAGTGTGATGCGAATCACTCGGCCCGGACATTGAGAACGCAACCAGTGCACCCTACCATGCGCCAAGTACCGCCCGACGACGGGGAAGGTCATCCTCGATACCAGATATATCGATACTCGATATAGTTGTAACTTTACAAACATAAAAGCATACCAGGCACCATGGCCATATTAAACCGTGTAGTAAATAGCCATATGAACGTGACAGGCTGCATGAGTGTGTCGGATGTCGATACATATGAAGCCGTGGCCATACAGCAGTGTGTCGGATGTCGATACATATGAAGCCGTGGCCATACAGCAGTGTGTCGGATGTCGATACATAGGAAGCCGTGGCCATACAGCAGTGTGTCGGATGTCGATACATAGGAAGCCGTGGCCATACAGCAGTGTGTCGGGATGTCGATACATAGGAAGCCGTGGCCATACAGCAGTGTGTCGGGATGTCGATACATAGGAAGCCGTGGCCATACAGCAGTGTGTCGGGATGTCGATACATATGAGGCCGTGGCCATACAGCAGTGTGTCGGATGCCGATACATAGGAAGCCGTGGCCATACAGTGTGTCCGATGCCGATACATAGAAAGCCGTGGCCATACAGCAGTGTGTCGGATGTCGATACATGCCAACATACAGCAGTGTGTCGGATTATACACAAGAAGCCGTGGCCATACAGCAGTGTGTCGGATGTCGATACATAAAAAAGGTGGCCTATAAAGGGGTTTTTCGGATGTCGATACATGGAAGCCGTGGCCATACAGCAGTGTGTCGGGATGTCGATACATAGGAAGCCGTGGCCATACAGCAGTGTGTCGGGATGTCAAAAATCGATACATAGGAAGCCGTGGCCATACAGTGTGTCGGATGCCGATACAACGTGGCCATACAGCAGTGTGTCGGGATGTCGATACATAGGAGGCCGTGGCTACACAGCAGTGTGTCGGATGCCGACATTCAATGGTTAGGGCGGCACCACGTGGAGCGCTCGGCGTCTCACCCAGCTGCGGCGCCAGTGCCACCCAGTCCTTGCCCAGCTTGTGCGCGATGTCGGTGATGCGGATGTCGGCGCGATGGATCTCCGGCGTCACTGCAGACACAGATAGAGAGAACGGTCAAATCAGGTCAAACCATGTCAGGCCAAGCCAGGTCAAACAAAACAACACACAGAGGCAGACTTATTATATTACAGGGCGATACATTTTCTGATTTCAGGTTTGGCATTACTGCCTGGAACATCTCAAAACTCAAGACAATAGCAAGGAGCACGACAAAGATGATAGGGGTGAGGATGATGGTGAGAGCGAGGCTCGGAATGTGGATGAGGGTGATGGTGAAGGTGAGGGCAAGGGTGTGGGCGCAGGTGTAGGCGAGAATGTGGCTGTAGGTGAGGCTGTGGACGAGGGTAAAGATCAGGATGAGTGTAGGGGGTGAGTGGGGTGAGGGCTAAGGTCAGGGCGAGTGTGTGGGTGAGGATGAGGATGAAGGTGAAGACCATGGTATGGATGTGGTGGATGTGGGTATGGGCGTGGGCTAGAGTTAGGGCGAGGGTGTGCATGAGGGTGAGGGTTAGGGAGGGTAAGGATGAGGATGAGGGTGGGGGCAGGAGTTGGATGTGGGCGATGGCTAACGATTAGCGTGAGGACGTGGGTTCGGGCTAGGGTGAGAGCGAGAGTAAGGACCAGGATGAGGGTGGGAGGTGGGAGCGGGAGTGGGGTGGGGTGAGGGTGTGCATCAGGGCCGGGATGATGGTGAGGGTGAGGTTGAGGTTCAGGGTGAGGGTGAAGATGAGGGTGAGAGTGAGGGGGTAAGGGTGAGGGTGAGGGTGATGGTGAGGCTGAGGGTGAGGTTGAGGATGAGGGTGAGATTGAGGTTGAGGGTGAGATTGAGGTTGAGGGTGAAGGTGAGGGTGATGTTGAGGGTGATGGTGAAGGTCAGGATGAGGGTGAGGTTGAGGTTCAGAGTGAAGCTGAGGGTGAGGTTGAGGTTCAGGGTGAGGCTGAGGGTGAGGTTGAGGTTCAGGGTGAGGCTGAGGGTGATGGTGAAGGTGAGGTTCAGGGTGAGGGGGTGAGGGTGAGAGTGAGGGGGTAAGGGTGAGGGTGAGGGTGATGGTGATGGTGAGGGTGATGGTGAGGTTGATGGTGAGGTTGAGGTTGAAGTTGAGAGGGTGAGGGGTGAGGGCGAGGGTAAGGGTAAGGGTGAGGGTCGGGGTGGGGACGAGGTGAGGATGAGGGTGAGGATGAGGTGAGGATGAGGGTGAGCGGAGGATGAAGGTGAGGATGAGGGTGAGGGTGAGATTGAGGTTGAGGGTGAGGGTGAGGATGAGGGTGAGGGTGAGGTTCAGGGTGAGGGTGAGGTTCAGGGTGATGGTGAGGGTGCGGGTGAAGGTGAGGTTGAGGATGAGATTGAGGTTGAGGGTGAGAGTGAGAGTGAGGTTGAGGGTGAGGTTGAGGGTGAGGGTGAGGGTGTAAGGTGAGGTCAGGGTGAGGGTGAGGTAGTGAGGCTGGTGAGGGTGAAGGTGAGGGTGAAGGTGAGGGTGAGGGTGAGGGTGAGGGTAGGTGAAGGTGATGGTGAAGGTGAGGGTGAGGGTGCGGGTGAGGGTGAGGGTGAGGGTGAGGGTGAAGGGTGAGGTTCAGGGTGCTGGTGAGGGTGAGGGTGAGGGTGAGGGTGAGGGTGCGGCAGTGCCGGGCGCCCACGTACCGAGCCGGCCGATCTGGCGGACCGTGAAGGGGGTGAGCCGCTGCCTGAGCAGCTCGCTGTCGGTCGACACGTCTGCGTCGGGACACAGGTCGGCCGGCAGCTGGATGTTGAGGTTGCAGATGGGCAACTGTGGCGCATCCTGGCGACTCAACTGCGAACCACAGCCGACCGCCGCATCAGCACCGACGATGGCCTTCAACACGAGTGGCGGCCAGAGGGATCATCACTCCCCGGGGTGATCACCCGGTGGCCTTCAACACGAGTGGCGGCCAGAGGGATCATCACTCCCCGGGGTGATCACCCGGTGGCCTTCAACACGAGTGGCGGCCAGAGGTATCATCACTCCCCAGGGTAATCACCTGGTGGCCTTCAACACGAGTGGCGGCCAGAGGGATCATCACTCCCCAGGGTGATCACCCGGTGGCCTTCAACACGAGTGGCGGCCAGAGGGATCATCACTCCCCAGGGTAATCACCCGGTGGCCTTCAACACGAGTGGCGGCCAGAGGGATCATCACTCCCCAGGGTGATCACCCGGTGGCCTTCAACACGAGTGGCAGCCCGAGGGATCATCACTCCCCGGGGTGATCACCCGGTGGCCTTCAACACGAGTGGCGGCCAGAGGGATCATCACTCCCCGGGGTGATCACCCGGTGGCCTTCAACACGAGTGGCGGCCAGAGGGATCATCACTCCCCAGGGTGATCACCCGGTGGCCTTCAACACGAGTGGCGGCCAGAGGGATCATCACTCCCCGGGGTGATCACCCGGTGGCCTTCAACACGAGTGGCGGCCAGAGGGATCATCACTCCCCGGGGTGATCACCCAGTGGCTTTCAACACGAGTGGCGGCCAGAGGGATCATCACTCCCCGGGGTGATCACCCGGTGGCCTTCAACACGAGTGGCGGCCAGAGGGATCATCACTCCCCGGGGTAATCACTGCCTGGGTCCCTACCATCCACATACGCCCACAGTACATACTAAAGCAATTACCTGCCGGACAAATAATTAACTCGCTGGCAGTCATCTACAGAAGTGGCCATGTGCATGGCATTGAATTACGTAACCCACACAAAATATTTCATGCTGACGTTTGCAGACATGGGTGGAGAACGCATGAATGCATATTTGGGAGCTCTAGAACTTTGACAGCTGCAACACCAACTTTGTCTAAGAGTGCACCGTGTGTGCCACTTTACGTCAGCTGTTAGCTGTTGGCAAGGCAACCTTTCATTCGGCAGCGCCGGGTTTGCGATTTGCAACAGCAGAATTTCTGCGGATTTTCAGTTTACGCCTGCAAATTAAGTCGCTGCTTCTCTGGTGGCCGTCAGCTGATAACCTCATCCATACAGATCCAATCCACATACCACAGACCACAGCAATGCGATCCACACAGATACCGTGGCGCCACTGATGCATGGGACTGTGCTTCCAATAACCAATACTTATAAAATTATCCCCTCCTGAACCACCGGAAGTTCGAAGTGCAGCTTCAACGGCAATCGTGGCAGTATCGAAGCGTAATCGGTGATACCCGATGGCATGTTCTGATGGTGTTTGGGTGCACGTGTAAGACGCGTTTTGGAGGAGCCGCGTGTCCTTGCGCCGTGACAAGACGTGCCAACAGATCCAATACTATTCGGATCGACGTCATCAGTTGCACAGACAGCGCACGCCATCGGAATCAAGGAGAAACATCGAACATGTCAATTGAGAGCTTGTTGAATAAACATGGAGCCGGCAGGCACAACTAAAAACGTTTCGTGTGGCGCCGCGAAAACAAACGTTGGAAAACGACGATTGATGTTCAGTTTGTGCAAACACGAACTTGCACTTCGTGCAAGGACACCGCTCCAGTTGGCGAGACGTCCAGCACAGCGGACATGCCCACATCCTGCATGGTGCACGACTCCACCCGCAAACTCCGCCGCTGCAAACGCCACCACGCACCCCGCCCTCCCCCGTCTGCTACCTGCCGCGGCTGACCACGCCCCCACGCCGGCCGCGAGCTCTCACCTTCTTCTCGCGCATGAAGGCGACACGACCCATCGGGTCCTGGCTGTGGTCCTTGACGCGCATGTTGAACGGCATCCGGTTCTCGCGGAACGAGTAGAAGCTGAAGTTGAGCTGGTCGCCCGACTTGGTGACGGGCACCAGGTTGCCGGCGAACTCCAGGTACAATGGCTTGCCCTCCAGTACCTGGCGAGGACGCCCGGCAGGGTCGGATCACGTGTCAGGTCACGTGTCAGGTCAGGTCACGTGTCACCAGTTGGCTAGGTCACGAAAGAGACGCTCGGCAATGCCACGTCATGTCAGGTTACGATCCGACAAGGTGATGAAAAAGACGCCCGGGGATGTCAGGTCAGGTCAGGACATGATCCGACTTGGTCATGAAGAAGACACTCGGCAAGGTCAGGTCAAGTCAGGTTACAATCCGACTAGGTCATGAAGAAGATACCCCGCAATGCCAGGTCAGGTCACAGTCCGGCTGGGTCGTGTCAATCTCAAGGCCAAACTCTCATAGTTGCTGATAGTGTGGGGCCAGATCGGGCCATCGAATGCTACCCGTACTAACCAGTTGTCCTGAAGCAATTAATGATTTTAAGTCACCCGAATAGGTTAGGCTGCATATAGCCATGCATAATTATGCATCATATGCATACAATTGCTCGCCAATATCTATAAAATTAGGCCCACCTACTCCAGCTATCAGAGACACTGACATACTTAGCAGACAGACATACCTGGAGAAGAGTACTATACTACGTCAAGTATTACGATCACACTGATTGTACAAGGGAACAATCAGGAGATGGGCTCTGGAACATTAGTAGCATCTAACCACATCCACATCACCGCATTCCCATCCACCTATATACAACACATTCTCCCACCCACCTCTATACAACACCACTATCCCATCCACCTCTATACAACACACTCTCCCACCCATATATGTACGGCACTACACTCTCATCCATCCCCATACAACGCTGGTCTCCCACCCACCTCTATACACCACTTCGCCACCCACATCTATACAACACCACTCTCCCACCCATCTAAACCATACAACACCACTCTCCCACCCATCTCTATCATTCAACACCACTCTCCTACCCATCTCTACACAACAGTACTATCCCACCCACATCTATACAACACCACTCTCCCACCCACCTCTATTCAACACCACTCTCCCACCCACCTCTATTCAACACCACTCTCCCACCCATCTAAACCATACAACACCACTCTCCCACCCATCTCTATCATTCAACACCACTCTCCTACCCATCTCTACACAACAGTACTATCCCACCCACATCTATACAACACCACTCTCCCACCCACCTCTATTCAACACCACTCTCCCACCCATCTAAACCATACAACACCACTCTCCCACCCATCTCTATCATTCAACACCACTCTCCCACCCATCTCTATCATTCAACACCACTCTCCCACCCATCTAAACCATACAACACCACTCTCCCACCCATCTCTATCATTCAACACCACTCTCCCACCCATCTCTATCATTCAACACCACTCTCCCACCCACCTCTATTCAACACCACTCTCCCACCCATCTAAACCATACAACACCACTCTCCCACCCATCTCTATCATTCAACACCACTCTCCCGCCCATCTCTATCATTCAACACCACTCTCCCACCCATCTCTATCATTCAACACCACTCTCCCACCCACCTCTATTCAACACCACTCTCCCACCCATCTCTATCATTCAACACCACTCTCCTACCCACCTCGACATCGCGGCTCTTTGCCACCTCCACGAAGTGCTCCTGCTGCTCCAGGGTCTTCTCTTCCTTGTCGTCGGTCATGCAGAACACGCGCACCCGACCTTCCAGGGGGTCGTGCCGCTTGGCGAACACCACAAACCTGCATCGAGAGCACGTTCAGAAGCGCCCACTCTCGCACACACAACCATGCAGCACAGCCGGACATATCCGTCGCTCCAGTGTTAAGCCTCGGTGCCATCGGGCTGCTGGCACGTGCTACACAACGTAGCCGGACACAGTCGTCGCTCCAGTGTTAAGCCTCGGTGTCGTCGGGCTATTGGCACGTGCTACATTGGGTGACGTTAACACCGGGTTAGGTAACAACCACCGGGTTCTCCCATGAAGCATTCCACTTCCATCAGCATCTGAACCCTACGTCAACGCCGATTGCTTTCGAATGAACGGACAATCAGGCAGTTAAGAGTTTCGAACTCAAGCCGACATTCATGTAGGTGGTCAAGAACAGGTTAGTCTCAGTTGGTTCCTGTCTCCGTTACCTTAGGCCACGTCAGGTTGCTTTAAGTTAGGCTAGGTTACATCAGATTATGCGAGGTTTTGTTGGGCCACAGTTGGCGTATGTCAGGCTAGGTTGCGGTTCGTCAAGGTCGAGATTATTCCAGGCTACCGTAGTTACGGTTGACTCAGGTCAGGTCAGGTCGGTTTACCCCAGGTCAGGTTAGATCACGGCTAATCTGCATTCGGCCAGATCAAGGCACGTTCGGGTCAGGCCAGACTGGGCAAAGCCACATCAAGGTCATGTCCAGTACGATCAGAACGGGTACAGGTCAGACAACGTCAGACTGAGTATCCCCGTCACGGTCGCGGCCTTACTTGGCCATGAACGGCACGTGGATGGCCTCCTTGTAGAGCTCGGTGGCCATGGCAGTGGCCTCCGTCACGTTGCGGCAGTCCATCAGCCAGAAGCGGGCCGACACGGTCGTGGTGAAGCTGACACAGTCGCTGACGAACGTCAGCGGCGTGGAGCCCGTCACGTCCTCCCACTGCGCGCGCGTCGTGCCACCTGCGGTCACGGGCGTCACAGACGTTACGGCCTCCCACTGGTCACGGACGTCACAGACGTTACGGCCTCCCACTGGTCACGGACGTCACAGACGTTACGGCCTCCCACTGGTCACGGGCGTCACAGACGTTACGGCCTCTCACTGCATCTGTAGCGTGCCACCTGGGGTCACGGGCGTCACAGACGTTACAGTCTTCCTGTGGCGCATCACCTGAGGTCACGGGCGTCACAGACGGTACAGCCTCTCATTGCGTCCGTGGTATTCCGCCCTGAGGTCACGGGCATCACAGACGTTACGGCCTTTCACTGAGCTCGCGGCGTACCACCGGTGGTTACAGAGGTCACATCACAGCCACTATGAGTCATCGGTGGGATCGTGCGCAATACTGTACCACACAAAGCCAGCGATCCTAAAGGCAACTCTCCCCCGTGGAGATGAGGCGCGCGTCCAGGATGCTCGAGCGCACCCTGCCCTTGCATTTTTCGCCGAAGATGCAACAATTGTGAGTGGAAGAAATTTGACAAATGTGAGTGGAAAGAGCGCACCCTGTGGAAAGCTCCAGTGCACCTATCCTCTCCCTCAACAATTTATTGAGCAAATGGTGATTTATGAGTTGTGGATGATGAGTTGGAACAGTTGTGCTTTGGACAGTTGTCGTAAGAGAACTCCTTCAACTGTAGGTACAGCCAAACGGCGAAACTCGTGCGGGCACGGAAGGCGCCCGGGTGAGGGGAAGGAGGATACGCGTCCATTCCAGATGTCAAGTTTAATATTACGCCTATGAGCGTTGCATGGCAAGAATGGACAAAACAACGACCATGAACCCCTCCCCCGCCCACATCCAAAGTACGTGGTGTCGCTGACGCGTGTGGCCCATCAAAGTACGGGCTCGCCCAGCCAAATGCGGCCGGTACGCTCCCCTCAGCTGGAGTGCCGGCACCGGCGGCTAGCCAGCGGTTGTGTGTTCCCACTGCAGGACTGAGAAAAGCCGGCACACACCCACCGCCGGGTTCAGCCACGTTTCGTTCCTGAATTTTGTCGTCTAAATTTATACATGTAACACCGAACCCGGTCAAGTTCTAAGAGGTCGGGTTTGCGCAACGCGTTGGATGGATGCGATTTCCACTCGACTGACGGGCAAATGTGCCGCTGGCACGTTGACACCACTCCCGGTCGCTGGGAGTACGCCCGGTAACTGCTGCACGTTTTGTCATTTCGGCATCGCATGGCACACGCCGAAGCCGAAGAACCCTTCGCCACCGTGCGCAGAGACGTTGCCTGATGCGAAACAGTCGCACCCACAGCTAAGCTGACCGAACAGGACACCTACTGAAACGCACTGCCTATTGGTAGAAGCCAAAATGTAGCTTTGGTCCAACGTCGCACGGCAGGAGCAGCGTTAGCAGGCGACTAGCGCTACGGTCCAGTTGGACCACTCGGCCCGAAAACACTTCCTTGTTCACGTGAACCTCACTCGACCTTCGACTTCACTCGCAACCGCAACACACCGGAAGACAGGAACACACCGACCTCAGCCACACCACAGGACAGGAGCACACCAACCTCAGCCACATCACAGGACAGGAGCACACCAACCTCAGCCACATCACAGGACAGGAGCACACCAACCTCAGCCACATCACAGGACAGGAGCACACCAACCTCAGCCACATCACAGGACAGGAGCACACCAACCTCAGCCACATCACAGGACAGGAACACACCAACCTCAGCCACATCACAGGACAGGAGCACACCAACCTCAGCCACATCACAGGACAGGAGCACACCAACCTCAGCCACATCACAGGACAGGAGCACACCAACCTCAGCCACATCACAGGACAGGAGCACACCAACCTCAGCCACATCACAGGACAGGAACACACCAACCTCAGCCACACCACAGTACCGGAGTACTTCAAACACAGCCACATCACAGGACAGGAGCACACCAACCTCAGCCACACCACAGGGCAGGAGCACACCAACCTCAGCCACACCACAGGACAGGAGCACACCAACCTCAGCCACATCACAGGACAGGAGCACACCAACTTCAGCCACATCACAGGACAGGAGCACACCAACCTCAACCACATCACAGGACAGGGCACACCAACCTCAGCCACATCACAGGACAGGAGCACACCAACCTCAGCCACATCACAGGACAGGAGCACACCAACCTCAGCCACACCACAGGGCAGGAACACACCAACCTCAATCACATCGCAGGATAGGGACACATCGACTACAACCCGCTGGAAGACAGGAACACATCGACTACAACCCGCTGTAAGACAGGAACACATCGACTACAACCAGCTGGAAGACAGGAACACATCGACTACAACCCGCTGGAAGACAGGAACACATCGACTACAACCCGCTGGAAGACAGGTGATGATGATTATTGGGGTTTTAGGGTGCGTCAACCCATGTGGGTTATATTGCACCCATAACAAACCGCTGGAAGACAGGAACACATCGACTACAACCCGCTGGAAGACAGGAACACATGGACTACAACCCGCTGAAAGACAGAAACACATCGACTTCAACCCGCTGGAAGACAGGAACACGTCGACTACAAGCCGCTGGAAGACAGGAACACATCGACTACAACCGGCTGGAAGACAGGAACACATCGACTACAACCCGCTGGAAGACAGGAACACATCGACTACAACCCGCTGGAAGACAGGAACACATCGACTACAACCCGCTGGAAGACAGAAACACATCGACTTCAACCCGCTGGAAGACAGGAACACATCAGCCACAACCCACAGGAGCTCATCAACCACAATCAAACAACCATACTGCAGAAAACAGCAAACATGACAGCAGAACAGGAGCACATCAGCCACAACCACATCACAGTACCGGAGTACTTCAAACACAATGCATCAAACACACCGGAGGAGGAAGAAGTACAAACTACTCAGGCGGGCGTCGCAGCGCCACCCACACAGCACAGAAGCCACACACCCACATCACAGAAGCCACACCCACACAGCGCACAAGCCACACCGACGCAGCACATAAGCCACGCCCACGCAGCACGTAAGCCACGCCCACGCAGCACATAAGCCACGCAGCCTCGTCCACGCAGTCCGCATGCACATGCAGCACGGACAGCCAACGAAGGCCAGACAGCAAACAAAAAATCACCAGCATCCGATGAACTATCTGATGACATAGTCTACGGGGTGGGGCACCGAATACAAGGGGGGGGGGGGCGGAACAGTGATGCAACATGCCAGCTGCAGCTAGGCTAGGCTAGGCTAAGCTACCAAGAAGTCCATCTACCTCGGGGAGAACGCTGGGAAACCACGCAAATTTCGCCACACGAGATGCCGAACACCACCACGGAAGACCGCATCGGGTTGTGAAAGATGGAGAGAGAGAGAGAGAGAGAGCGCGCGCGTGGGCCTAGCTGGGCTTGAGGGGCGCTCAGCCCAGCAGTCAGAGATAGTGAGACGCTGCGGTCGTTAGGAGGTACCCATAAATGTGACGGGGCAGAGAGCCCAGCGAATAGAAGCCGTACCCGTGTGTAGATGGTGTGTAGCCGGTATGTAGCCTGTATGTAGCCGGTGTGTAGCCGGTGTATAGATGGTGTGTAGCCGGTATGTAGCCGGTGTGTAGATGGTGCGTAGCCGGTGTGTAGCCGGTATGTAGCCGGTATGTAGCCGGTGTGTAGCCGGTGTGTAGCCGGTATGTAGCCGGTGTGTAGCCGGTGTGTAGCCGGAGTGTAGCCGGTATGTAGCCGGTGTGTAGCCGGTGTGTAGCCGGAGTGTAGCCGGAGTGTAGCCGGTGTGTAGCCGGCACTTTGGCCACGTCCACGGCGACCAGGTGGCCGCCGTCTAAAGTCAGTTCAGGTGCAGTTTTTGCACCTGCGCACAGCAGTGTCCTGACTGACCACTGCCGACCGACCCCGCCAGATGTGACCTCACCAGGGTCAGATATGACCTCACCAGGGTGAGATGTGACCTCAGGAGGGCCAGAGGTGACCATAGTTGAGCTAGATGTGACCTCAGCAGTCAAATTTAACCCCAGCAGCAGT
Organism: Ashinkailepas kermadecensis; assembly: GCA_034440615.1. NCBI lineage: Eukaryota > Metazoa > Arthropoda > Thecostraca > Neolepadidae > Ashinkailepas > Ashinkailepas kermadecensis. The sequence continues at coordinate 233,927 of JAOTOM010004926.1, read as the reverse complement.
CAAAATGTGACTTCAAAAGAGTCATACGTGACCCAATTGGAGCCAGATGTGACCCAGCCAGAGCCAGATGTGACCTCACCATAGCCAGATGTGACCTCACCAGAGTCAGATGTGACCTCACTAGTCAGTGGTGACCTCACCAGAGACAGATGTGACCTCACCAGAGCCAGTGGTGACCTCATCAGAGACAGATGTGACCTTACCAGAGTCAGATATGACCTCATCAGAGCCAGATGTGACCTCACCGGAGCCAGATGTGACCTCACCATAGTCAGATGTGATCTCACCGGAGCCAGATGTGACATCACCAGAGCCAGATGTGACATCACCAGAGCCAGATGTGACATCACCAGAGCCAGTGGTGACCTCACCATAGTCAGATGTGTCCTCACTGGGAGCTCAGTGCAAAGTGACCTCAGCAGAGTCCGATGTGACATCACCAGAGCCAGTGGTGACCTCACCAGTCAGATGTGGCCTCACTGGAGCTAGTGGTGACCTCACCAGTCAGATGTGGCCTCACCAGAGCCAGTGGTGATAGGACCGAAGCGTTGCTCGAAACCAACAAAACGCAACCGAGCCGCGCAGTCGAGACTAGGACTAAGACTGAGACTGAGACTGAGACTGTCCGTGTGGCGGGACGGTGGGTGTGTCAGTGGGTAGGCCGTAGCCGGCGCGGCGGCCACGGCGCCATGTCGGTGGGGGCCGCGGCCCGCGGGACCTCATGCGCCGCCAAACAAGCAGAACGAGAAAATAAACAGAGTGAGGCAGATAGTACAGAGAGAAAATGTGGATGAAAACAGCGCAGAGTACAAGTATTCGTTCGCCCACCTTTGAGAGATCTTTTCCGAAAGATACCTTAGCAGGAGAACACAAAGAGGAGTTAGTATGAGGCTGTGGCGGTTTGTGCGGCCAGGTGGCGACGGCGGGGCGCCATGAACAGGCTCTGACTGGCGGCTGGAGGTGTCGGCCACTACTGCCACCCGACCGAGCTGGCCGGGGTCTCTACGGGGCCAACGGGGTCTCTACGGGGCGGGCGACACCATTTGGGTCGGCCACTACAGTCGCCCGACGGAGGTGGCCGGGGTCTCTACGGGGTCTCTAGTCACCACTGGGCAGCGCGGGCCGACCGCTGACGCACTGGCGCACCCACACCCGGGTCGGGCCCGCGTCTGCCGGTCATACCCCACACTGCCGGCTGCTCTACTGCAGCACAGCTCTACCGCGCTCCACTGCCGCCAAACAACTCTACCGCTCCAGCGGCGCCAAACAGCTCTACCGCTCCACTGCCGCCAAACAACTATACCGCTCCGCCGGCGCCAAACAGCTCTACCGCGCTCCACCGGCGCCAACTCGGTCGGCGTGGCGCCGAGCGGCGCCCAAAGCAGACATCTGCAGAGCGGCGCGCTACGGCCGTACAGCTACACGCCGGAACAGAGCGGCGCGCTACGGCCGTACAGCTACACGCCGGAACAGACCGGCACCGAGGCGGCCCACCGACTGGGCGTGTCGAACAGAGCCAACGTCAAACTATAGGGCCGGACGCCAGCGCCACCACCGGCAGCGCCGGCCGGCGGAGTGAGCGGCGGCGCTGGCGGGGGCGCCGCCACCCGTGTCGGCCCGACCGCCACCCCCACCGACGGCACAGCACGACAGCGCCGACCGCAGCCGCACAGCAGGGCCGCTGTGCCGGCCACAGCGCCACAGCGCCACAGCGCCAGAGCGCGCCCACCCGGGGCGGCCCGCGCCGCACGTTGCGTCAGCGCACACGTAAGCCAAATTTCACAGAGGACCACTGAACCAGGAGAAAAAGAAGCCGCCATTAGCATGTGGAAAAAAGGAGAAAGCAAAGCAGAAGACACTGAAAGCCGACATAACCACCGCCATAGTTGGTCAGCCGGCCGCCGTGGCGCCACCGTCGCTCCACACCAGCGCACCGTGTTGGCGCCGCGCCCGCCCTCACCTGTTATTGAGCACAACAGTCTCAAGGTGGGAGCGTCGCCACTGTACTGGTTGATCATGCCCTTGGCCGCCGCTTGAGGCACCGGTATGGTGAGCGTGATGGGCTGCAAATGGGCAGCAGACGGGCAGGTGTCACACGGGGCGTCACATCTGCACAGGAGGCGTCACATCTGCACGAGACGTTACAGGAGGCTCACATCTACATCGGAGACGTCACACGTAGCACATCTGCACGAGACGTTATAGGAGGCTCACATCTACATCGGAGGCGTCACATCTGCACTGGAGGCGTCACAGGAGGCGTCACAGGAGGCGTCACATCTGCACTGGAGGCGTCACAGGAGGCGTCACATCTGCACGAGACGTTATAGGAGGCTCACATCTACATCGGAGGCGTCACAGCTGTACCGGAGGCGTCACATCTGCACGAGACGTTATAGGAAGCTCACATCTACATCGGAGGCGTCACATCTGCACGAGACGTTATAGGAGGCTCACATCTACATCGGAGGCGTCACATCTGCACGAGACGTTATAGGAGGCTCACATCTACATCGGAGGCGTCACAGCTGTACCGGAGGCGTCACAGGAGGCGTCACATCTGCACGAGACGTTATAGGAGGCTCACATCTACATCGGAGGCGTCACAGCTGTACTGGAGGCGTCACATCTGCACGAGACGTTATAGGAGGCTCACATCTACATCGTATGGGGGTCACATCTGCACGAGACGTTATAGGAGGCTCACATCTACATCGGAGGCTCACAGCTGACGGAGGCGTTACATCTGCACGAGACGTTATAGGAGGCTCACATCTACATCGGAGGCGCACAGCTGTACCGGAGGCGTCACATCTGCACGAGACGTTATAGGAGGCTCACATCTACATCGGAGGCGTCACATCTGCACGAGACGTTATAGGAGGCTCACATCTACATCGGAGGCGTCACAGCTGTACTGGAGGCGTCACAGGAGGCGTCACATCTGCACGAGACGTTATAGGAGGCTCACATCTACATCGGAGGCGTCACAGCTGTACTGGGGCGTCACATCTGCACGAGACGTTATAGGAGGCTCACATCTACATCGTTTTTCCGGAATTTAAAGAGCCACATCTACATCGGAGGCGTCACAGCTGTACTGGAGGCGTCACAGGAGGCGTCACATCTGCACGAGACGTTATAGGAGGCTCACATCTACATCGGAGGCGTCACAGCTGTACTGGAGGCGTCACATCTGCACGAGACGTTATAGGAGGCTCACATCTACATCGGATGCGTCACATATGCACGACATGTTATAGGAGGTGTCACAGCTGTACTGGAGGCGTCACAAGAAACGTCACATCTGCACGAAATGTCATAGGAGGCGTCACAGCCGTACTGGAGGTGTCACAATAGGCGTCACAGCCGTACTGGAGGCGTCACAAGAGGCGTCACAGTCGCACTAGAGAGGCGGCAGGGCGCGATAGGAGTGTCAGGTGAGCCACCACAGCCGGAGTGCATGTCAGCGTCTCAGTGGTCGTCACGGCAACAGCAGCATACTCAGCCGCTGCTCAGTGTTCAAAGAGCGCCCGCTACTTGACTACGATGGACACTGCCATGTGCCAATAGCACATGCATGTAGCGGTTCACCGTTTCTATTGTTAGAGTGCCCAGTATAAACACCGCCCCCTGCGCTTCATAGAGCACCCAGGATAAACACCCCCATCTGCACCCTACAGAGCCGCCGCCCAACACACGTCTCCACAGAGCCGCCGCCCAACACACTATGTCTCCACAGAGCCGCCGCCCAACACACCACGTCTCCACAGAGCCGCCGCCCAACACACCATGTCTCCACAGAGACGCCGCCCAACACACTATGTCTCCACAGAGACGCCGCCCAACACACCACGTCTCCACAGAGCCGCCGCCCAACACACCACGTCTCCACAGAGCCGCCGCCCAACACACCATGTCTCCACAGAGCCGCCGCCCAACACACCATGTCTCCACAGAGCCGCCGCCCAACACACCACGTCTCCACAGAGCCGCCGCCCAACACACCATGTCTCCACAGAGACGCCGCCCAACACACTATGTCTCCACAGAACTATCACCCAACACACCATGTCTCCACAGAACTATCACCCAACACACCATGTCTCCACAGAACTATCACCCAACACACCATGTCTCCACAGAACTGTCACCCAACACACCATGTCTCCACAGAACTGTCACCCAACACACCATGTCTCCACAGAACTGTCACCCAACACACGTCTCCACAGAGCCGCCGTCCAACACACCACGTCTCCACAGAGCCGCCGCCCAACACACCATGTCTCCACAGAGACGCCGCCCAACACACCATGTCTCCACAGAGACGCCGCCCAACACACCATGTCTCCACAGAACTATCACCCAACACACCATGTCTCCACAGAACTGTCACCCAACACACCATGTCTCCACAGAACTGTCACCCAACACACCATGTCTCCACAGCCGCCCAACACACCATGTCTCCACAGAACTGTCACCCAACACACCATGTCTCCACAGAACTGTCACCCAACACACCATGTCTCCACAGAGCCGCCGCCCAACACACCATGTCTCCACAGCCGCCTAACACACCATGTCTCCACAGAACTGTCACCCAACACACCATGTCTCCACAGAACTGTCACCCAACACACCATGTCTCCACAGAGCCGCCGCCCAACACACCATGTCTCCACAGAACTGTCACCCAACACACCATGTCTCCACAGAACTGTCACCCAACACACCATGTCTCCACAGAGCCGCCGCCCAGGTAAGGAACGCACCTTGTGGAACTTGCGTCTGCGAGGTTCGATGGTGACGATGGGCGACACGGCGACGCGGTTGCCCAGCAGCTTGGACACCAGCTCCGGCGGGATGGGCTGGGCCTGCCGCACGTCACGTCACGTCACGTCACGTCACGTGACACGGGGGACGGCACAGGCGGGGACGACACGGCACACGACTCGTCACGCCAGACGGACGTCTGTGGCGTGACGAGTCGCCAGATTCAAACAACCGGCGGGATGACAGAGTGACAGAGATGATATAGATGACAGTGACATTGTCTATGAGTCTATGAGATTGTCTATGGTAGCACGATGGGTATGATGGGAGGAGTTTGTAATTGTTGAGTGTGTTATGCAATAGGAAGTGAGTCTCTTATTCAGTCTAAATGTTTTATAACTTTATATAGGGTGTACCTAGGAGTGGATTCAGGACCTTCCTTCGGGATGTGATACTGATGAGATTGTCTATGGTAGCACAATGGGAGTATGTTATGCAATAGCAAGTGAATTGGTGCTAGATAGGCTGCGATATATAGCTTCCTAGGAACTTGAGGTACGGGATTGATTGGGGTGAGAGTATGTACATTTCCAGTACCCTTTCCAGATAGGCTTAACCCAGATGGGCCCCTGTGGCTCTTACTAAGCCTTAACACTTTATGACTTTATGACAGAGTTGACAGAGTGACGGATGACAGAGTGACAGAGATGACAAAAATGATACAGATGACAGAGTAACAGAGATGATATAGGTGACAGAGTGACAGAGTTGACGGCAATGGCAGAGTGGCAGAGATGCTATAGATGACAGAGAGATGCTATAGATGACAGAGTGGCAGAGATGATATAGATGACAGAGTGGCAGAGATGATATAGATGACAGAGTGACAGAGATGATATAGATGACAGAGTGACAGAGATGATATAGATGACAGAGTGACAGAGATGCTATAGATGACAGAGATGCTATAGATGACAGAGTGACAGAGATGATATAGATGACAGAGTGGCAGAGATGATATAGATGACAGAGTGGCAGAGATGACAGAATGGCAGAGATGATATAGATGACAGAGTGGCAGAGATGATATAGATGACAGAGTGGCAGAGATTACCGGCGTGGCAGGCTGGCGCCTCTACAGGGCCCAGCAGTCGAGAACCCGGCAGAAGAACACAAGGTTCTTCCTGTTCCAGGGCTGGAGATCTCTCCCGAAGCCGGGGGTGGGGGGGGGCAAGTCGTTATTTCAAGACATATTTCCCGACTTAATACGGAGAATGACAAAATATCCAGGGTTCCAAACCAGGGCCCCCCCCCCCCCCCAGAACCACCGTTGATCTCCAGCCGTGTCTCGTTCTCACCAGATTAACACTCACAGGCAGTCCGAGCGCTTAGCCGCGGACTTAGCCTCGACTTAGAGCGATAAACGTCGGTGCGCGTCAAAATTTGATACGGACCGTCCTTAAGTACGGGCTAAGTCCGGGGCTAAGCGTTCGGGCTGCCTACACCGATCTCAACCTGACGAGATCCATGAATCGCGAGGCGTGGCCTCGGAGCTTCCGGGGCACGAAGCTCTCCATAGCTCCACAGCTCCAAACTCCATAGCTCGCAAAGCGCCACAGCCAGACAGCAATTAAGTCCCGAAAAGCGGACAGCTTGCTCCTGTGGTAACACTGCTTCACGCTGGTAACAGGTTGAAAATGGCGCCACAAACCGAGGTCGCGTGGAGTGTGTCGAGCCAAAGGTCACGAACAAGCCACTGTATATGCTGATATGCGGCACCATCACGTTGCCTGTGTAGTTCACTGACATCTCGCTACATGGCAACTCACTGGACAGCGTGGGTAACGGGTCATTTCGCCACCCGGCCACACATACCATGCTACCCGCGACCGCTCCGGTGACCCGATTGAAGGCTCTGGCTTTGGATATCATTTTGGAGACTGCCTCGAGTGTCCGTTCAGTCTTCCCCAAGGTCATTTCCGATCTAGATACACAACACATGCAACGTTACTTTTGAGAGGTGAAGTTGACCTATTCTGCTGGCAACACCAACAGGTTGAGCTAGCGCGCCGATTTGAAAATAGTCAATCAGGGCTATTTTACTCACGCCTCTGTATAGGGGTGGATGCAGAACACGGGCATGGGGGAGGGGCAATGGGAGACAAACTTCCGATTTCGTAAAACCCATCAGATTTGAACAGCTAGCATTCATGGGGTCCGTTAAAACCAATATTTATATCATAAAACATCTTACAATTCGATAAAATTACATTATAGTGCGACATAGCGGCAAAATCGGCCCCCTGGAGATTGCTCCATTTCCCCTACCCCGGGATCCGCACCTGCCTCTGCACTTTATGAGAGTGTGACCCTGGGATCATTACTTACTACCACTGAGCCGAAATTAGTTCGCCACCACAAGTCGCCCGCTCCCCTAGGATTTTCGTTCCTTGCGGCCTAGGCACTACTTCCAAGCACGCCTAAATTGAGGACTAACGAACCTAGCACATCTTCCTGCAAAATAAATATTCGCGTCGGGACAACGCCTGGTACATCAGCAACACAACCATCATCAAATCAGCTTCAGCAATATGCTCCATGTTCGACCAATCCAGCCCCCGGAAATATCGCCTTCGGCAACAGCCGTGGATGAAGCTGCAGCTGCAGGCGGTGCCGGCTACAGCTTCAGCAGCGGCACACCGGCCCCAACGGCAGGGCCGGATGGTGGGCGTGGCGGCGAGTGTTCGCGGCGTCAGGTCAGCTCGGCGCGGCGTCAGGTCAGCTCGGCGCGGCATCAGGTCAGCTCGGCGCGGCGTCAGGTCAGCTCGGCGCGGCATCAGGTCAGCTCGGCTCGGCATCAGGTCAGCTCGGCTCGGCATCAGGTCAGCTCGGCGCGGCATTTGTGTGTTCGATGCGGTGTGGTGCGACAGACGCCGACGTCCCCGAACGTCGCCACAGGCCGCGACGGCCGCACTCGAAACGGCGCGTCGCCACGCGTGGGCAGGGGCGGATCCAGGGCGGAGGGTCGCACGGGGGCACATGCCACCTCTCCCCCGCCATGGAGATGCGGCGCACCGCTGACTGGACAGAGCCGCTCTACCAGGGCGCTCGAATGCATCCGCCGGTCTTGTTTTCAGCCGAAGGCACCGCTCTTGAGTAGAAAAGGGCGTCTTGTACCCAGAGGGTACAAGACGCCTTCCCCTGCAGAACGCTCGAGTGCACGTTCCGCTCCCCTCCCCCCCCCCGACATTGTTATCAAAATCAGTGGCACCTCTTCGGCGAAATGGAGCCCCTCCAGACAGGTGTTACCCATGGTAAAAATTCCTGGATCCGCCCCCTGCACATGGGCACGACGAACACGTCACCGCCTGGAGGACTGAGTTACACGTGCAACATGCCTATGGTACGGACGGGACGGCTGGGGTGTTCGGGCAGCGCTACTGAGTCGGTTTACGGGACCAACGGTACTGCCTGGGGAGGTGTGGGGGTAGCACTTTTGAGCCAGTGTAAGGGGCCCATGGTACTGCCTGGGGAGGTGTGGGAGGGGCTGCTGGGTCAGTGTACGGTTTTCTTCAGCTTCGATTAGGAAACAATCAATATATTGGGCACGTTTCGACGATTCCACAGCTATCAGAATCCCCTACTGGCTACCCGATTAACAGAAGGCTTCCGAATGGCTGCCTGGCTATCAGCAAGCTTGCCACTGGTTACTCGGTAGCCGGGCTTCTGAATGGTCGCCCGACAATCAGCGGATTCCCACCCTATCAGCAGGCTTCCGACTGGTTACTCGGTGGCCGGGATTGTGAACGGTTACCCGGGCAATCGGCAGACTACCGACAATAGACCATCGGCAGGTTTCCAGCTGGTTCGTCACCAAATGCAGTAAAAAGGTCTCCCCCCCCGGGAAATACCACAACAGCGGCAGGAGCATCGTCAGGATGTCGTAGATCCACGGGAGAATTGCACCAAGTCCAGAGACTACGTTGCACCCAGCGACGCGCCTCCCGGGCCCGAAGCGATGTGCACGTGGACAAGGCTGGGACTAAGTAGACAGCGCGTGTACACGATGTACGCCGGGTCAGCTGGGCTGGCATGCCTACGTAACATGTGTTAGGCATGCCTACGCAGCACGTGTGTTACGGCATGCTGTTAGTCGCGCAGGAGCGTGGTCTAGTCTATGCTTCATCCACGGTAGCCGACACGGACGTCTGCAGTGGAACTTCGTCGCTGCAATGACAGCCATTTCTTGCCGCGCCGGCTTGGTTGGTTGGTTATTTGAGTTTTAGGGCGCATCGACCAGGTTCGGTCATTTAGCGCCCATTGCCGTGCTGGCTTTCGCGCGCTCCGTCTGGCCGTCGCAGCTCGGCATGGCGCCACGACTGGCGCGAGACTGCGACTGCGTGTGCGCCCGACTGAGTTGTTGCGCTACGTTCTGACCATGTTGCCAGTTTTCCCCGACTGCCGTCAACAGCTGTCCTGAGATGTCTATGCGGGAGTGGATGTTCGCCTTTCCGCACGTGCCAAGCGAATGCAATTTCACTTGGATTCTGAGAAACTAAATGGGAATGCATTGCATAAAATTGCAAGCTGACGTCACTCCTGCTACTACCGTGATAACCCAGCTGATGCCACCCTGCTGCTATTCTGATAACCCAGTTGACGCCACCCTGATGCTACCGTGATAACCCATCTGACGCCACACACGCTGCTGCCGTGATAACCCATCTGACGCCACCCAAGCTGCTGCCGTGATAACCCATCTGACGCCACCCAAGCTGCTGCCGTGATAACCCATCTGACGCCACCCACGCTTCTGCCGTGATAACCCATCTAACGCCACAGCGCGTGATAACCCAGCTGACGCCACCCACGCTGCTGCCGTGATAACCCAGCTGACGCCACCCAAGCTGCTGCCGTGATAACCCATCTGACGCCACCCACGCTGCTGCCGTGATAACCCAGCTGACGCCACCCACGCTGCTGCCGTGATAACCCAGCTCACGCCTGATCCGTACAGTCTTACAACTTGGAGATTAATATTGATGTCCTGGGGGTTTGTCTCGCCACTTGGCCTGTCGAAGACCAGCCACGGTCTTGGTCTCGGCTGGTTTCCCATTCGTTTGTCCATGGTCACCACCGAGCTGGTCATGACGAGTACGACCTGACACTACTACTGCTCTCGGCCGGTCTCCACCGGTCTCTACAGATCTCCACTAGTATCCGCAGGTCTCTACCGGTCTCCATCGTCTCTACAGGTCTGCACTAGTATCCGCTGGTCTCCACGGATCTTCTCTGGTCCCCGCTGGTCCCCACAGGTCTCGGCTAGCATCCACAGGTTTCCACTAGTCTCTTCTTGGTTGGTTATTGGTTTTACGACACGTCGACCGTTGAGTCATGTGGCGTCGTCAATCTCTCACGCCGATTGGTCGCGGGCGAAGAGTAGCGACAGGTGAGACCCGAACCCACAACCTTTCGATTGTGAGACGAGCATCTTACCCCTAGACCACTCGTCCCCCACTAGTCTCTTCTTGTCTCCACAGGTCTCCACTGGTCTCCGACGATCCACCCGGCGTCGTCTGCCGGTCAGGCTGATTCCGTTCCGTTCCGTTCCGTTCCGTTCCGTTCCGTTCCGTTCCGTTCCGTTCTGTTCCGTTCTGTTCCGCTCCGTTCCGCTCCGTCCCGCTCACCTCCGTTCACTCGTCCTCGCACGGCCGGCCAGACATGCACAGCTCGAAAAGGGTCACGGGCAAATGCACGCGCGAAGCCAACCAGGTAAGCCCAATAAAGTTAGACGGGTTGCCGGGCGGGCTCATCGTGAGACGGCCGGAGCAGCATGGCGCCGACTTGGACCGGATTTTGGCGTTTTACGGTTAGTGTTAGTGAGCGTTAGTTGACAAGAGTGGCATTTGCCTCTAGCCAGTTCGAGCCATGCACGATACCAAGAGCCAGATACAGAGTCGGAAAGGCTACCAGATCAGTCGCTAAGTTTATTGGGCTTGGTTATTCAGAGTGTGAGCCATACATGCTAAGCTATCGGAGTTAGTAGTGAGACAGCAAGCGGGAAGCAGGCAGTCGGGACGGAGAGGAGATCGGGGCAGCCTGAGGCACGCGGCGCTTACCTGGTGCGCCACAAACACGGCACGTTCGCACAGAAAACGCCCGACCGGGGTGGGAATCGAACCCACCACTCCGGCTTCCGAGCCGGCCGCTCGCACCAGCTGAGCGTCCCGATCGCAGCGCCGTCCGTGCCCAAGTGTACGTGCGCCAGGCTGCCGCCAGATGTCACCGCCGACGCTGACGCGATACAGCAAACACACACAGAGGCGGCCGGCACACAACAGACGAACGCGGCGCAGGCTCGGTCGCGGTCCGAACGGCACGCACGCGACCGTGAGAGCTGTGTGTCGGTCAATGCGGCGCAGGCGGCGGATGCAAGGACCACCGCGAAGCCTACGGCGGCCCGATGCACGTGTCCCACACGGGCCGGCGCGCGCGCGCGCGCGCGAGACGCCTTCAAACCGACAGCTGTTCCCGCGCCACCACCACCACCACCACACCCACGCCAATCATCGACGCCCCCGCCAGAAGACCGGCGCGAGCGCGCGGCGCACTTCTGAGATTCGCGCGCAAATATGGCGCGGCTGGCGGTCGGGCCGCTTGTACTTCAGGCCCGAAAGGCACAGCGAACACTGACAGGGTGGAGCAGCAGTCCGCAGCAGCTGGAAGTCTGCGTCAGATACCGGCATGCACGGGTATCACCCAGGGCGACAACACTACAGAGGGAGAGCGGCGGGCACGTGGGAGATGGGGGGGGGGGGGGGGCTGAGCTGCAGCTGTAGATGCTGGCCACGTGGGAAAACGAGGGCAAGTGCTATTCGTGCGATGAGATCGGGGGAGAGTTCAGTGCGAAGCAGGATGAAAAGAACGAAATAGTAGACAGCGGGAGAAAAGGGTGACATGGGGCGACAGAATGGGGGCAATAAAAGCAAAACAAACAGCAACAGGGCAGGTAGAAGGGAAGCAAGTCACGAGAACAAAAATGAGAAACTTCCACCTAATGATGAACAAACCGTACAGGTATAGAACATGAGAAAAGGGAGAGAGACAGAGGAAAGCGAGAAGGGGAGGAAAAACGGAAAGAGAACGCCATAAGTTGAACGATGGAGATAGATAGATAGATAGATCGATATATAGAGAGAGAAAGAGAGAGAGAGAGCGAGAGAGCGAGAGAGAAAGAGAGAGCATGGAGCTGTTTAAGAGTCGAAGATGACTGGCAGGGGCAGAAGTCGGCATCGACGAGCTGTACTGAAGCATGGCAGACATACCATGCCGGAGGCTGTCCAGCAGCAGGGAGTAGCGCGGGTGAGGGCAGGGCCACACTTGGGTACAATGCAGGCCGAGCACAGCCAATTGCGGCGTGCCCGATAAAAGAAATGAGATACGAACACACACACGCTCGCATGCAGACAGACATATCGTGCGGCTAACGCCTGAGATTCATTCGCCACGAGGATGGCAGGACTGGCGTTGTGGTACATTTGAGATTCACCCTGGTCGGAGGGTTAATACGTCACGCGGTAGAGGAATTCCTCTACGGCCGGGCAGTCCATGCAGGAGATCACAACCTCGGTGTGCGCCTGGTAACCCCGCTTGGCGACACACGCTAACCTAAATTGTCTGTAAAAATACCGCCGTGAACCGCGCACGACCCCGTATGGGAAAAAGTACTCTACCGCAAATGGAGCCTTCATAAAAATAAATACATAAATAAACAATTCGGTATGAGAAAATAAAACGCGCGCCGAGTGCCGAGCATGACTAGCATAATAAACACAGCAACCAAGTCGAGACGGAGATCGCCTTCCGGCACAAAACGATCGCCAAACCTGACGATATCACGGTCGAGCCCGCGAGCCGAGCGCACCAACCGAGCGGATAGCGCGCCAAGCGGAGAGTGCGCCACGCGGAGAGCGCGCCACGCGGAGAGAGCGCCACGCGGAGAGCGCGCCAAGCGGAGAGCGCGCCACGCGGAGAGCGCGCCACGCGGAGAGCGCGCCACGCGGAGAGTGCGCCACGCGGAGAGCGCGCCACGCGGAGAGAGCGCCACGCGGAGAGCGCGCCAAGCGGAGAGCGCGCCACGCGGAGAGCGCGCCACGCGGAGAGCGCGCCACGCGGCCGGCCTCAGTGCGGCCCACTGTTGTTGGCCAGCAGCAGGCCGTCGACGGGCACCACCTCGAGCTGGTGCTCGGCCCGCCGGCCCAGGCCGGCCAGACACCCTCACCAGATGCGGCAGAGGCGCCGCTTCTTGGGCACCAGCGGCGGCGCCTGCTGCTTGCGCGCCAGCTTCTCCTTGCGCCGGCGGAACGGGTTGGTTACCTGCAGGCCGACCTTGATCTTCTTGGTGAGCGCGCCCGGCTGGAAGACGGCCTGCACCTGCGGCACCACCGTGCTGGAGACCATGCCGCCCTCGGTGCCGATAGCGTGGACCTGCCGCAGGTGCGTGAGGTCGTCAAGGGTCATCAAGGCTGGCGGAGCTCAACACTCAAGTCACAGGTGAACAAAGGTGCATTGACGGCACGTGAAACTCCCGGTAAAAATTCTGCCGTTGAACTGGAATTCATTGATTGGGTGGTGGGGCCAAGGTTCACGCAACAAGCTCTGCTTAGCAATAGAACCCTGGTTCATAAAGCAACCCCAGCAAGAATTCGGACAATTTTTTGTTTAAAGGTCAGCGGAGGTCAACATCCAACAACGGTCAGCAGAGGTCAACGGAGCTCAACACTCGACAGAGGTTAAAGGTCACGTTAGGTAACCAGGGCCCAGAGGTCAACACAGTTCATCTGTAATGGAACGTGGCTGTTCTTCTGCCAATATCTTCTGTCAATTTCAAATTTTGCATGACATGTATTTTTCAACGGCAAGACCATTCTGATCATTGAAACAATAGCATCACCGGCGCGGACACCGTACACTTTCCTAACTCATCTCATTCCTTCCCGGGTATCTCAACCTCTCCACTAGCATCCCACGTCCTTCCTGAACACACCCGCACCACCCTCCCAGCCCCATCAACCCATCGGCACGTGGTGCCGCCTTCCCAGCAACTCGACGTCCGCCGAGTGCCACCTCCTTCGAGTGCCGGGCGCCTCACCTCCTGCCGTAGTCGGCTCACGATGGCGAAGTACTGGGGGAAGTCGGTGGTGACGATCCGGGTGATTCGGCTGGTATTGAGGTCCTCGAGCTGCTTCAGCTCTGCGGGCAGACGTGAGGCGTCACCGTCACATGCCACGCGAGCCGCACCGTCACATCCGCGAAGAGATTCGACGACATTTACGGTTCTCGCAAACATCACGCAAGTTAGTTAGTTAGTTATTGGGGCTTTAGGGAGCATCGACTGCATTGGTCATTTAGCGCCCAGGCGCGCGTCATCGACTGCACCGTTCTCAACCTGACATCCCCTCCTGAAGAAGAACATCGGCTTATTCTACACGTTCAACCGCTAGGTCACACGGCGTCGCCAACGTGTCCCGCCGATCTGTCGCCGGTGGACTCGGCACTGCCGCCGGCCGCACGTCCCCGTGTGACGATGCCGTGCTCTCTAACTCAGTGATACATTATTCGCGAAATAGGGTGGAATATACCACTTGTTAGTTAGTTAGTTATTTGGGCTTTAGGGCGCATCGACTACATAGGTCATATAGCGCCCAGAATATACCACTTGCTGAACACTGAATCAACATCGTGCTTCTTGGTGCGTGTTTGTGAAGTCTCTCTCATTATCGTTGCTATTGGTGTCCCCAAATTAGGTACCTCTCAAAACACGCAATGCGCGAACAGTGATATGTACGCAAGTGTCTCAAAACTGGGTTTGCAGGACTTAACATTTTTTAAAGATAACATTTCCATGCTGATTTTGACATCCTACGATACTCATTTCGACATCTCCCACCTGGGGACGAGTAGTCTAGGGGTAAGTTGCCCGTCTCACCACCGAAAGGCTGTGGGGTCGAGTCTCACCTGTCGCTACTCTTCGCCCGCGGCCAATCGGCGTGAGAGATTGGCGACGCTACATGACTGAACGGTCGATGCGTCGTAAAGCCAATAACCAACCAACCGACATCTCACACCTAACGAGAAACCATTATTTTACCACCGTTCTGGCCGTTCAGCAGATGACGCGACACACGGTGTCGACTCCACACATTCACACAGACTCCGCCCAAAACACGCCACCGATCGCTTGCCACGCTCCGCCAGTGACCGCCCGCTGACAAATCCGACACTGAGTAGCAGCCCTGTGTGCCACGTGGAAAACGCGACGACAACTCTATACGTGACATGTCCAGCTCCACATATGTCACAGGACTTCGCCTCACTTCCGACATTATTACGTACTCCATGCCGATGCCCCAACACCATCCACCATGCCGCATGACCGGAGAGTTCCCTACTCTTCCTCACCTCTGCAAGACGTGTCTGTGAGTTTGTCTCTCTATTTGTGTCTGTCTGTCTGTCTGTCTGTCTCTCTCTCTCCCCCCCCCCCCTACATGGCTCCGCGTTATGTAGTCATTATACACAGTCATGTCATGCTACCTGGCTCTCACAAACTGTCCCATCACTATTATCTTCCTCACCTCATCCTCTTTCAACCTCACTTACTCCTTTCTATCCCCCCCCTCCCTATTACCTACCGACCGGTCTATCCTATTATCTCCTACTTCCATCACCACACCCTCAACCACCTCATCATCTCTCAACTTCACCTACTCCTTTCTGATCCCCTATTCCCTAGCGACCGGTATATCCTGTTATCTCTTCCTCCAATCAACCCCCACACTTCATACTCCCCCAATCTCACTTATTCCTTTCTGATCCCCCTATCGCCTAGTGACCGGTTCACCCTGTTACCTCCTTCTTCCACCACCCCACCCTCCCCTCTATCGAGACGCACCATCGCCGTCGAAGCTCTCGTTGAGCACCTCCTGGACGGCCTCCTCGGACGCCTCCAGGGTGTGCTCCTTCCAGGTTTCGCCGTTGTCGGAGCGCAGGATGACGATCTCGCGCTCGCGGCCGCGCAGCGACGCGAAGTGCGGCACCTCGATGATCACCGGGCTGTCGACACAACGCGCACAGCGCCGTCAACAGCGGGCCGGCTGTGCGGAACACGTGCCGACTGCACGACTGACACGTCGTCAGACAACGGGCTGACCAGGCCATCGGTTGGACAGCTGCATCGCCACCTGGAGTGTGGTCAAGTTCGTGTCGCGGTGACATTCGCCAGGAGGCCGCGCCTTTATCTGAACGCGATATTTGCCTAATGCTCGAACACAAACTAATGCGAACGTAGGGATAGAAAGAAAGGAAAAGCTATCAAATGAAAGCTATAAATCTGATAGCTTTTTCTATAGCAATAAAAGCTAATTGCTCTAGTTAAACAACAATTACAATCAAACAACAACAATTCGCAATAAATACGCAACCAACTGAGTATATTGTCGCGCTGATCAACACTGCTCACAATACCAGTCGTGGCCACAATACCAGTACCAGTACCAGTGCAATTACCAGCATCAGTACCACCAATGCACAGGCACGCGTCGCATGGCAGCAAGGAATGCGCCGTCGATACGCGCTTGTGTCCGCTGAACGGTCCGTGGCGCTGCCGCCCCTACTGGACGCACAGCTGGAGCGAACCAGACCGGCGACCGGCACCACCTGGTCATGGTCATACCGCGTCACTCGTGTCTGTCCCGGGCCCATACCTGCACTACCTGGTAATGCCACGTCACTCGTGTCTGTCCCGGGCCCACACCGGCACCACCTGGTAATGCCACGTCACTCGTGTCTGTCCCGGGCCCACACCGGCACCACCTGGTAATGCCACGTCACTCGTGTCTGTCCCGGGCCCCCACCTGCACCACCTGGTAATGCCGCGTCACTCGTGTCTGTCCCGGGCCCATACCTGCACCACCTGGTAATGCCGCGTCACTCGTGTCTGTCCCGGGCCCACACCGGCACCACCTGGTAATGCCGCGTCACCCGTGTCTGTCCCGGGCCCACACCGGCACCACCTGGTCATACCGCGTCACCCGTGTCTGTCCCGGGCCCACACCGGCACCACCTGGTCATACCGCGTCACCCGTGTCTGTCCCGGGCCCACACCTGAACCATCTGGTCATACCGCGTCACTCGTGCCTGTCCCGGGCCCACACCTGAACCATCTGGTCATACCGCGTCACTCGTGCCTGTCCCGGGCCCACACCTGCACCATCTGGTCATGCCGCGTCACTCGTGCCTGTCCCGGGCCCCCACCGGCACCACCTGGTAATACCGCGTCACTCGTGTCTGTCCCGGGCCCACACCGGCACCACCTGGTCATACCGCGTCACTCGTGTCTGTCCCGGGCCCATACCTGCACCATCTGGTAATGCCGCGTCACTCGTGTCTGTCCCGGGCCCACACCTGCACCACCTGGTAATGCCGCGTCACTCGTGCCTGTCCCGGGTCCACACCTGCCACAGGTCAATGCCTGCGCGTGCCGGCACTTCCAGATTAACGCCCTCAGCAAAGGTTCAGCATGCATTAATGACAACAAATGTGTCGTTACGTCGTACCTGACTGAACTGAAGGCAACCCCCCCCCGCCTTACGCACAGGGTAGGTTCGATTTCTGAGAAGGTGGACCACTATCCATGGAAAACCACCACGGCGCCAAAGTGTCTGGTGTGCGTTTCAGCCCCTACTAGTGTCCGGAGCGCACTTCAGCCCATCCTGAAGTGTCAGGGGCGGAACTGAACCTGCGTGTGAGAAGGCATCAGAAGGCGTCAGAATGCATCAGAATGCATCAGAAGGCGTCAGAATGCATCAGAAGGCGTCAGAATGCATCCACTCACCCGAGGAACCTTGCCTGCGCCGGCCCCATCTCCAGAATACGGCTGCCGATCGCCTCGCCCTCCATCAGCGGCGGCGGGTGCAGCAACTTGTCCTTCTTCAGGTAGCTGATAGATGGCACAGGGAGCAGGTTACTGACCAGCTTTCTAGTCATACGACAACCGACTCAGGCATGGTGAGGTCGCATACAGCAGCTCAGAGACATCACCAAACTGGGCAATCGTCCTATCGCTGCTTTAAACAAAAATCATCAAACACCAAGAACTAGTCCCTCAAGACTAACCCTTCCCACCCCCATTAGGGAAAAAAACTGTCAGGCCGCTTGTCAGTCCCGGTATACCGTCGCCAGCGAACACTCTGTTGCACGGTTCCTGGCCCACAAAACGCACGTGCCTACTAAACAATGTATTCATTTGCAACATATGGAAGGCCCGCACCCACCTATTGCACGACTTTTTACAGATTTTCACGCGAAGCTGAACCAGCACACATACACCGAAACGCAACCATAACCGGCGAATAAATAGCATCCGCTTTAAATAACCAGGTATCCGACAACAACATATATGTTAATGCAATGCCCGGCCACATGGAACAACAGTGTCCAAAATGCCACCATTGCCTTTAAACATGGCAAAAAAGCCAACTCTACACCAACAAACGGGCGAATCGTGACGCCAACATTACGCCACATATTGCACGAGAGCAACGGAGAACAACACAGGAGCGAGGGGGGAACCAAGCGGTGACAAGGTGTGGACGAGGTGGTGGAGGACGAGGAAGCGATGTGGCGGAGACGTGGCGGAAGAGGCAGGCGGCGGCCGACTTGTTCCGATGGTCCATGTAGGAAAGGTCAGACCCGTCGCGCGGATAGGGGACTGCAACAGGGGAAGGTCGTGACGATCGCCAAATACAGACATTCGCGACAACACCCAGGCTCAGGAGCAGTGGCGTCGTCAGGTCGCCGATCAACAGACATCACACCACAGAGGACGGCGGGTCAGTGACGAGCGACGGACTGACGAAGCGGAGCCATTGTCAGAGGTCACAGAGGTCAAATCACTGGCTTATTCCACCAAGGTCAGCGCAAGACAACGCATCCGTGTACCGACGAGCTGTCCCGGGCAAGTCACCGAGTCACGAGGGTAGCGATCGACGCGGCCACAGCACCGGGCCACAGGTCAGGTCACTGAGCTCAGGTCGTCGCCGATATCGAGGTAATCAGGACTACTTCCCGACATCTAGGCAGGTTGGGCCAGAACACCAAGCTTAGCGGAACTAGATTAGATCAAGTCAGGATAAATCAAGGCCGTCAAGCACCACTCGGATAAGTCAGGTCATGTCAGGAATTTAACGGCACTTCGTGTCAGGGCATCACGATCAGATCAGACCAGATCAGGGATTTAAGAGCACTTCGTGTCGAGGCACTAACATCAGATCATTCCAGGCCAACACCTCAAGGACACTGAGTTCAGGTGACGAACTTGACGACACTCCAAGTTAGGACGTTAAGGTCAGATCAGGTCAGGTCAGGTCAGATCAGATCAGGTCAGGACAGGTCAGGTCAGGTCAGGTCAGGACAGGCGCACCAGTCCACTCACCGGCACGTGATCCTCATTGGCTGTGCGGCCTTGCGAGGCGGGACGATGACCCTGACACCGGAGTGGCGACAGCCGCGCATCGCACCGCCACGCGCGTCCACCATGAAGCTCACCAGGAACCTGCAACGGTCGCCCATAGATGGCGTTAGTGGCGGCCGACACCGGCAAAGGTGGCGACCGAGACGCCCGCCGGCCAATCACGCGATCTAACCAGCTGTACATCAAGCCGACCGACACCGGTCTTGTCCGAGTTGCCTGTACACTTTACAGGGAGATGTCCGAAGCTAAGCTCGACAGAGAGCCACGTGGAACGCAGCCGACTAAAGCAAGCGGTGCTCGGCCGGTCAGAGAAACATCACCGCCAGAGACGCAGCAGACAGCTTCGGAACCACAGGCAACACCAAGTGGTGTTCTGCGGGTCAGCTTGAAGCTTGCCCACCCATTTAACGGTCGGCCACGGTTACTATTACGGTGAAACCGATTATGATAATTACACTGATCACGTTCTGCTCCCAATGTTAGACAGAGCGTGACGTGATACGACAAACGGCGTGTTATCGTTTAGATCTAGAGGCGTTAGTTGGCCTACTGGAGGGTCTACAACTGAGCCGTCAACAGAGCACGCAATAGCCTACACAGCATTTTCCACATCCAGATGAACACGACCCAAATATCAGCTGAACGTTAGGAAGACCACCGCTTGCATAAGCCCCAGACGTTTGGGTTAATCAGGCATTCATACAATTGACGTCTGAAGAGAGGGGAGGATGGCATGGAATCATGCAGATAAGTAATCTAAATACACGAAGATCCCTTCACAAGCAATCACGTTCAAAGCACAATTCAAATGTAAAAAAGCTACTTTATTCCAACAGCAAAATATTCACACCCATTCATACACATACCCACATACGAAAGTTGTATGTCTGTATGTGTGTGTGTGTGTGTGTGTGTGTGTGTGTGTGTGTGTGTGTGTGTGTGTGTGTGTGTGTGTGTGTGTGTGTGTGTGTGTGTGTGTGTGTTAACGTTGAGTGCTCTGTGTGTATGTGTATTTATGCATGTACAACCGCATTCGACGTTGTGAATCTGTAAAGTGT
Organism: Ashinkailepas kermadecensis; assembly: GCA_034440615.1. Lineage (NCBI taxonomy): Eukaryota > Metazoa > Arthropoda > Thecostraca > Neolepadidae > Ashinkailepas > Ashinkailepas kermadecensis. The sequence continues at coordinate 213,560 of JAOTOM010004926.1, read as the reverse complement.
ACACGTATCCGTCTGCGTATGCACGCACGTGTCTGTGTAGATGTAGTATGTAGTACACAGATACAGTAGATGAGGTAGATGTAGTAGCAGTAGTGCAACAGCAAAACGATTCTGATCTGATGTGCCTAAGGCTGCCGAAGCTCTCCACAAGCTTCCCAGAAGCTTACCTTGACGACTACAAACTGCTGGCCTAGTGTTCCAGCTCCGGGAGCACTTGAATCAAGAAGCATGCACTTACCTACCAAGTGCCTCGGCCAATCACCGAGCCAGCGCTCGGTGATTGGCGGAGCTGGAGCGCATCACAGCCAATCAACAACCTCGTCCCCAGCCACGCCCCCGGCCCAGCACGGCCATTGGTCCGACGGACGACAGCCGCACTCAGCGCGCCCGACATTCGCATTCGGCCGATCATGCCATGCCGCCCTCCCACCCCTCCGCCCTCCCGCCCTTCCGCCCTTCCGACCACCCAGTACTCACGATTTCCACTTGAGTTTTGGTCTGTGCGCATGCGCAGTGGGGGTCTCGTTAGTCGGGGCGGCCTGCTCCTGGTCTAGAGCCGCCCTGGCAACACCCGGCACACGTCTGGACGGACGGCATCGGCCAGACAGCTGCCACCACACCACACCACGTCCCACGTCCCACGTCCCACCCGACACCCGGGCCTCGGCCGACTCTCCGGCGCCCACTGCCCTCTCCCAGCCGGCGCCCACTGCCCTCTCCCAGCCGGCGCCCACTGCCCTCTCTCAGCCGGCGCCCACTGGCCTCTCCCAGCCGGCGCCCACCACTGCCCTCTCCCAGCCAGCCACCACTGCCCTCTCCCAGTCAGCGCCCATTGCCCTCTCCCAGTCGGCGCCCACTGCTGCCCGCCAGCTACCCGCCAGCTGCCCGCATCGGTTACCCGCCAGCTGCCAGCCAGCTGTCGGCCGGTTACACCAAAGTCCCCCGCAGAACACCAGCCGTTTGCCCGCACGACGTAAGCATGGCGCACAAGCAGCCTCACGGGTCGCGCCGGACGACTCGCGATGGGGGCCCCAGTGAACCGGATCACGAAGCTCTGGGACAAGCTTTCCTGTTCGGAAAATCACTCGCTATGTCATCCGCGTGCTAGTTCATATTTTGTTTCAATGAGGGCCATGTGCACTGGCGGATCTAGTCCACCGTTTGGGGGGAGCCAACTTTCGGCTTTCGGCGTCAGCCCATCCCTCCCCCTCCCCCAGTGGCGTACCTAGGAATTGCATTGGATCCGATTTTGTAAACTCGTGCTGAGCAGCATAGAACCCTCGATGTGTGTCAGAATCTGCTATGCTACCATGTTGGGCTTCCAAACAATTTGAAAAATACCTTGAAAATTGGAGATTCTTTCATCCGGAACGCTATTTTTTAACCTCGGCAAAGGTTACCGCATTTTTATTTAGTTTACTTCTGCTGGTTTGGGGGGAAAGACACCATGTTCCCCAACATTTTAAGCGCTTTGGGGGGCCGTGCCCGAAATGACCCCTCCCTGTATCCGCCAGTGGCCGTGTGACGTATGTCTGGGTATCAGCCTGTCCTAGAATATGTTCTGGAGACAGGCAAGCCGGACAACATTAGAACAGCTTGTGAACCGGTATAATTTCTGGCGTGACTTAGCAGTACTACACGCTGCCTTCCCCAGCTGGCTGCAAAAGTGGCGAAGACGCCGGGTTTCTGGGCGGCTGATCTGCCACGTCACAATTCAAAGCTCCAAGGTGCAATAGAGAACACCACATACTGGTTAGTGCAGGCATCACCGCGAGCCTACCCGACCACTCCACTATGGCCTATGTTAGCTGACTACGGTCGACGCTACGCCTGTCTAGGTCCGGTGTTATCTCCGCCAGACGCCCGGGAGGTCAGCGTCAGCTCAAGGGGCCGGCAGCGTGTTAGCGATGCAGGCGGTCCCGGCACACAGCAAGCGGTCGGCACTACACGCGGCCAGAGGTCACACGCGGTGGCACGGGCGACGCCGATATCGACCAGCCCGCAGTCGGGTCAATTTTTCGTCCGTCGACCGGGCGGCACAGGCGACGTGCACCGCATCGGCCACGCAGGAGCAAAACCTGCACGGTGCCCTGGCCGCAGCCGGGGTCGACCGAGTGATCAACCACACAAGTGACGGTCGATTTGTGAACGGAACCCGGCCGGAGAACGTCCCCTCCGCGGCGACACAGCTGCTGCGTCACCAGAAGTCGCTGGTGGCACGTGACAAACGTGGGGCTACCGCGTGACGTCACGTGTGTGACGCCACCCGTCCGAACTGATGATCGAGGCGTTGCCGGCGCGACCGCGTGTGCCTGGGCCGCGCGGGGTGACTAGAGCGGCTCAACGGTGGGCGATACGTAACCTGCTTCGGAACATTCCCACAAAGCTAGTGGCGGTGCAACAAGAGAGCGTCGTGTCCAGACTGTGCACGGACGCGCTGCCGACAGAGCCGACAGCAGTGACATCTGTGGGCGAGAGGCGACAACAGAACCGCCGCGGCAGCACGGCCGGCTCACCGGGTGTGTCGTCGACAGGGCAGAGCGAGCCAAGTGAGAGACGAAAGAAGAAACGACAGCAGAGGATGAAGACGGGACGACAGAGACGGAATGTGTCTGGTTTGTGTATGCGCTTGCCGTAAAAAAACTGAGTTAAGCATCGCAGTTTGGGATAATTTTATACCTCTCGCAGTGCGGGGGAAGGGGTTAAATTGACACCATCTGCTCACTGACTTTTGTTCTAAGCAAGATAGACAGATGCGGTCAACGGTAACGTATAGGTACATCATTGAACCTTTAAGGTCATCTGACACATTTTCTCTACTTCTTTTGGCTGACCTTCCAGGTCAGGTAAAGCAGGTCAGTGTCGGGATGAAATCAGCCATCCAGTAATGCAGTCCGAGAGCCCTCGTCCTAGTTTTCTAACCTTGCTGGTAAATCAAATGCTATTTCCTGCTTCAATATGGATTATACTGATCACGGCATAAATTAACTCGGTGTACAGAAGTACCCTGGTTTCGCCATTTCTACTTCGTGGTGGCGCACATTTTAGCATCTAGAGCGCTTGGAATACATGTATGTACCATCGGCACGTTTCAGGTCATATGACCTGAACTGATATTTAACTGAAACCTGGCACGTCTTTAGACGGAGCAATTTGCCACTCCGTATATTCCAGTTGTTTAAAAATGTTCATTAGCAGATAAGCTATGAGGAAAGAACATTTTTTTCGCTTAAACATTACTTTGACCTGAAGACCCGGCCGGAGGAAACATTTTGTATTTTTCACTTTTCTTTGTCATTTGTGCACGCACCATATTTCACTTTTCAATGCATCTTGTATGGTTTGCTTTTGAAAAATGTCTCAGGATACATCTAAAAGCAGCAGAGGGACGAGATCGTGACCAAACTTTGACATACCCTAGCTCCGCTATCTTAAGAGCCAATAATGAAATTGTACACAATGTGCGCACATCACATGACGGGAGGCATACCAAGTTTCAAAGCAATAGCGTGCACAGTTCAGGTTCTACCTCAGAAAATATGACGGGTGGGAAAAGTCAAAATAACCCATCCCGCGCTGCGAAGGTTACCTACATGTACTTATTTTTTAATGACATAAGTTGAAAACAATATCGCTCCTTGTTCACCTTCGTTCTGTCTTGACAGCAAAAAAAAAGGTGAGAAATGTGGAATAGACCCAACCAATTACAAGGTGAGGGTTCTGGCTTGTCTGCGATGGGCGCCCGTGAGGGACGGATAATTTAGTGCGGGTCGCCCAGCGAACAAACGCAAATGTTGCCCACAGCGCTGCCCAATGTTGCTGTCGCACTATTGACGTCCGGCGGCCGGCACGGTGGACGCCACGGTGGGACGCCACGGTGGGACGCCATAGTGGGACGCCACGGCGGGACTGGTGGGCGGCGCCGTGATCGGCCACCGTCGAGCGACGACCAACCCAGCCGTTCCGCCTGTCCACCACTGGTGCACGCACTGGCATCACTGAAGGTGACGCGCCACACCGCTCAGATCAACACGCCCGCGCGAGCGGTCCGGTGACGTCACGCAGCACCACACTGGTGACGTCACAGTGTGCGACACAAGCTGCCGGCCATGCTGACGCGTGGCCAGCCAGACAGCGGTTATGCGTGGGGTTATTGGACAGCACGTGAGAAAGCGCAGCGCGGCGTACCCGCCGCTACGGGAGAGGGCAGTGCGTTACGATGACAACCAACACACGCAGACACAGACACAGGGCGGGGCGGCCGGAGAAAACAGCGGAAGCAGAATCACAAACAAGGAACGATATGCAGAGAAACAATAAAATGTGCAGTAAAATAGAAGTTGCGCAGACGGGAGAAATCAACATCACTTGAGAAAAAGAAATGGAAATATAAACACACAGAAGATTGCGCGAGATCTAACACATTTTAAATACAACAAATGTTAGAATGTACAAAAGGCGGCGACACATTCACATAAATGTGCACAAGCCAAGTTCAAACGAGCCACCGTTCTCGTGTCGACAAAGCCTGCGAGCAAATTCACAGCAACTGCAGCCTCGGCTTACTTGTGTGCAGTTAGCTAGCTGACAATGCCAATGCAGCCGGCACTCGACGTTCTTACGCATCCGTTAGAATAGAAAACGACGCGACGGCGGTGTCCCAACGCGGTCCCATCGAGTGGACGGCCTCCCTCGAGTAAGCCCTTCACCGTCCCGGACATGCCCGCGCCGCCAGCGACTCGACGCACCCCCCCTGGTAAGCTGGCCAGCGTCGGAATACGACCCCACCACCACCATCACCGCCACCGCCACCTCCGCCTCCGCCACCCTGCGCGCCCACCGGCCACCCACACGGCGCTCAAGTCGCCCTGCCACCTGTCGGAGAGAGCCGTCACTACACGTTCGGCGTCAGCGAATAGGCGGCGCGACTAACCCGGCGGTGACGGGGGAGCGGGAGATGTCGACGTTGTCGGGCGCAAAGCTGCCCGTGAACTGGGCGTAGGACTCGCGCAGCATCTGCGGCGAGATCATGTCTTCGATGGGCGGAGCGTTGCTGACCCAGTCTGTGGACACGGGCACGCATTGCGTGAAACGCCACGGGTCAGACTGCAAAGTCGCAAGCGAGGTCACGAGGTGCCGGGTGGCGACAGGCCATCAGGGCACCCAGTCAGCGCCAGGGTTGGAAGAATACTCTGGTCCTGGATTTTTGGCGTGCAGAACATCATCCTCTCCAGGAAATTATCCTCTCATTGTTCCCATTTAGAAGGGGAATGTTGCTGTTTGATAATGATATGTGATAAAATGCTCAAGAATTACTGGAAAGTGCAAACTGAGATCCCGATGTCAAAGATTTCAAGAAAAACATCCTCTCAGCATTCGATTCCCCAAAATTTTCCTCTCCGCATCCAAGATTGCAAAGAACAAATCCAACCCGGGTCGTGGGTAGCATTCACGACACCATTAACATTGTGGGGAGCTACCAGGTGACAGGTGAACTTCCACGATCACAAAACAAAACCAACGGTGACAGACCAGCAGAGGGGCAACAGGTGAACCTCCATGGTAACAAATCAAGAACAAACCACCACGCACCAACCACCAACTCTAGGTTTTGCCACCATAACGCTTCATGAGCAGCAGCATTGTCAGCACCAGGAGGGCATCCATCTGCACTCATAGCCGTCCAAACGAGCTACCATTTGGTGGAGACAGCACTCATGAGACACATACTGAGTTGCTGAGTATCGAGACCGCTAGAACGTCCAGTCCCAGGGGCCTACTGACCAGTGTTGAAGTCTCGAGACCGCTCGAACGTTTCATCTCGTGAAGTGTCCATTGGCATCGAGTCGTCCCCGAGCGATTTCATCTCGTCCACCGTAAGATATTTATAGGTGGAGTCTCCCAGAGGCTGGTCTTCGGCTGCGGGTCGGGACAAGTCAGGTCAGGTCATGTAACCGAATGTAGCACGCCAGGTGAAGCCACCACATGACCATTCTAGGTGCAGGTCAGGTTAGATCTCTTCGCGGCCGCTCTCTGGTACTGCAGGCGCATCTCTTCTCATCTGATACCGCAGGCGAGGTGTCAGACCAACTGAAATCGGTCAGCCCAAGTTCACTATCCAAGGTCAAACCAGCGCCGACTGGGTGATTGATTACCGACGCCTACCGTGCGGCCACCGTCTGCCACTGCACTTGTCCCGTGACACGGAGTGTGTCTTTGGCTGCCTGCCTGCTGTACCTCCGCACCCGACGACAGACCACGTGCAGTGAGTGCGACAAGGCCAGCATGTCAGGTCAGGTCAGGTCACGTCCTGCACCACAGTGCATCCTGTATCATTGGGTGGGAATGTGCCTCCGTGTGACAACGGACCGCGCGACAAATCCCCCCCCTCCGCCACACACTACCGCACTGCGCTAAACCTTCCGCTGTGCCCATAGGCCATAGCTACACCTTCCACCACATGCATAGCCACGCATCCAGTCACACTTCCCGCTACTTCACTCGCCACAACCCCGCTAAATCTCTCGTCACACCTCCTGTCACATCCCAGCCACATCTGTAGTCACATCTCCCGCCACATCAATAGTCACACCTCCCGCCTCCCGCCACAACTAAGATCACACCTTCCGCCACAGCTATGGCCACACCTCCCGCCACATATATGGCTACACCTCCCATCACTTCTATGGCCACACCTCCCACCACACCTATGGTGACATCCCAGCCACATCTATATCCACATCTCCCGGCACAGCTACGGTCACACCTCCCGCCACAGGTATGGCCACACCTCCCGCCACATCAGTGGTCACATCTCCCGCCACACCGTCCGGCAGAAGCGCGACTCGCCAGCACGACAACATACGCCGGCGGCGCGCGGGCAGTGTATGGATGTGTGGCGGTCAGCGCCGGACAGTCGGACAGTCGACGCCGGACAGTCGGGGCGTGGCGCTGCGCCGTCACCCACCGCACCATCCACTGTCCCGCCACACACGACACCCGCGACCACACGTGACACGTGGCGTGCGCCGTGACACGTGTCCGCCACCGGCTGACTTCCGACGCACGCCACGTGTGACACAGCCCGTGCCGGGCGCGCACGTGTCGCGGCGAGCAGCGTAGTATACCATCTGCTGAGACAGCTGGACATCCAGCCGTACATCAGCTGACGTCACTGCCGACATCAACTATGACCTGCACAGTGAGCACGCACTTCTGTCCGATGTCTTTGCCGACCGAGGTTAAAATTCGTTGCCCATTGCTCTCCAAGGTCCGTGACACCAATTAGCAAGTGTTGCTCACAATATTCCGATCGGTATTCATCACTTTTGTCGCTGGCAGGTATTTGTGTTCTGCTTTCGGCGCAGGACGCCGCCTGGTGCTGTGCGGCTACGCTAAGACCGTGTTGGGTCGCTGCCCGAGGCCAGTGCCGTGTCGTGGCCGCGGCGGGTGGGCACGACGGGCCAGATTGGCATCACTGTCGGCCGCCGCCGCCGTGCCGCCTCCCGGTGGCGGTGTCACGTGTCACGCGTCACCACTCTGCCAGCTGGGACCAGACGGCGCCAGCGTCATCGCCGCCGCCGCCCCCGCCAAAGTCCCGCCCCCCCCGCCAAAACCTGGCCGTCAGATGGCGCGCTCCCGGTGTGATGGTTGGTTATTGGTTTTACGACACGTCGACCGTTGAGTCATGTAGCGTCGCCAATCTCTCACGCCGATTGGTCGCGGGCGAAGAGTAGCGACAGGTGAGACTCGAACCCACAACCTATCGATTGTGATACGAGCATCTTACCCCTAGACCACTCGTCCCCTCCCGGTGTGATGACTTCTTGGACACGACAGGGGAGGATCGCCGCCTCGCCACTGCCCCCCCCCTACCTCCTCCTCCTCCCGTCGTCATCATCGCGCCCGTCCGATGGCATCCTCCGCCATCAGCCCGGTCCGGGGACGCGGCCGGTGGCCGGAGACGAGCTCCGAGCACGGCTATTACCGGACGACGTCAATGCCATATGGGTCGATGCCATGCGGGTTAATACCATACGGGCCCAGAGCCTCGGCTCGTCTGACAAGACCTCACTGGAGGAGGGGGCGCTACCATCGACTTCATGGAGGGCAAGTCCCAGCCTTTCTACCCCCCCTCCAGTAATGCTTAAGAAATTGGAAATGCGACCTGACTAGGGGTCATGAGTGTGGGGGAGGGAGGGGCACGGCCCCCAATTAGCATGTTAGGGCATGAGGAGGCCCTGTATGGGTCAGTGACAGATGGGTCCGTGGTAGATGGGGCAGTGGCAGATGGGTCAGTGATAGACGGGTCAGTGGTAGACGGATCAGTGGTAGACGGGTCAGTGGCAGACGGATCAGTTGTAGACGGATCAATAGTACATGGGTCAGTGGTAGACGGGTCAGTGGTAGTTGGGTCAGTGGTAGATAGGTCAGTGGCAGACAGGTCAGTGACAGTCTCAGCTATAAGGTCTTTATCAGTGCTAATAGTGTTCACTGAAAGTTTTCAAGGACGTGGTCAGTGGTGGGATCTGTAGTGGGGTCTGTGATGGAGTCTGTGGTGGGATCTGTGGTGGGGTTAGTGGTGGGATCTGTGATCGGATATCTGGTGCGATTTGTGGGCATACAGTGCAACAATAACCTGGTCAGTAATGAGCACAATTAGGTGACTCATAATCCTTCTTTTCCAAAAGACCTATACCTTTACGTGCTCGAATAGCACATACGAATGGAACAGCAAGCAATACTCATGCAAATTCAGCTGAACTTCACCACCGAATACGGAAATGTCGGGCACGAGTGAAACCAACAAGCATGCTTGCCAGCTATGTGATAGTGTCGAGCTGCCTGTCAAGACACGGTTCTTGGCTGGTTCTTGATTTTTTACTGTTAGGTTCTTGCCATAATAGTTACCAACCAGGCACTTGAACATCGAAATATTACGGCACTAATGTGTCATGGTGCTTCGTCACTCACCTCCAGTGGAAGGAGAGAAAGAGGTCATCGGAGGTCCAGCGGGATATGGAGATCACCAGCGGAACAGCAGCGGAGATGGTGTGTGATCAGGATATAGGGCAGTACCGGAGGGATACAGAGCAGCGGAACAACGGTGGGAATGAGGTCGAAGCAGGATAAGCAGGACCGGCAGGAGACAAAGGAGATAGAGGACGTATGGTGCAAGACATGGCTTGGGCCTTGGCTGGCTCAGGATGAGGTGGACGAGGATGAGGATGAGGATGAGGATGAGGATGAGGAGGAGGAGGTTGAGGTTGAGGCTGAGGTGGCGGAGGTGGCGGAGATGGAGAAGGAGGAGGAGGAGAAGGTGAAGGAGTAGGAGAAGGAGAAGGGGAAGGATAAGGAGAAGGAGAAGGATAATAAGAAGAAGGAGAAGAAGGAGAAGGAGGAGAAGAAGAAAAAGGAGAAGAAGGAGAAGGAGAAGAAGGAGAAGAGGGAGAAGGAGAAGGAAAGGATGTGAAGGAGGAGGAGACTGAGGAGAAGGAGAAGGAGAAGGAGAATGAGAAGGAGAATGAGGAGGAAGAGAAGAAGTAGGAGGAGGTAGTGTTGAAGGAGTTGAGGCTGGAGTTGAGGCGAGCATCAATATGCGGCCCGCAGGCAGGGTGAAGGGCAGGCGGCGGTAGGGTCACGGCGGACCCACGGCATGCTGACATCTGTCGACACAGGGGACAGCTCAGGTCATGCTTACATAAGTCAGTTCAGGCTAGGTCACGCGAGTGACACCTGCCAGTTGGAGGTCACACATGCCAGGTGAGGTCGCCAAGGTCAGGTGCCGCTTGCCAGGTTACGGAAGGAATGACCCAAATCTTAGGGGGTCAGAGGAGTACAGAAGTGCCATCGGTCACCACGAAATACCGAAGATCGGGCAGGTGAGGGCGCATCTCTGACTCAAGTCACTTTCGATACCACCAGATCGCACAGATCTGCAAGACCTAGACCATGAACAGGTACAACAGTGACTGTAGCCCGTATGAACCTGTCAGCGACTGTACGGTAGTGGGTTCTCTGGCGAGGACGACCGACAACCACCTCTGTCAGAGCTAGTACGGCCTTGGACTCGTGACGTATCAACTCCCCCGATCAGAGGCAGCACAGTGTCCGTCGTGTGATCCTCAGTGATCGCCTCTGGTAGAGACGGTGCGGGGCAGAATCACGTGACCTGCTGACCCCGTCACCGCCAGCGTCACTGGACACACCCCTTTGCCGCCGACGGCTGGCGCGCCAAAGGTCGCACTGTTGGTCCGTTGGGGGTGTTGGGCGTTGGGGCTGTTTGCATTATCAGAGGTGGTGCATCGCCGCGAGGCTCGTCGGCACCGACGAGGCTCGTCGGCACCGACGTCGGCCGACGGCCGCAGCGCGGCACCGAAACAGCAGCAGCGCCGGCCGGACGTGACGCCCAGTAGGCCACGAGACAGATCACTCCCACGTCAATCGTCTGGCAAGTCGCCAGCAGGTCACGGTCGCCCGGTCGCTAGCAAGGTCACGGCCGTCGCAGGGGGAGTAGGAGACTGGCCAGTCGCCAGCACGGTCGCGGTCGCCGGGTAACACTGTCAGCCTGCGAGTCCGACCAGAGAGGCTGGGACGTGCTGGTCTGGGGCACCAGCAGGTCGGACAGAGAGGCTGGGACGGGCTGATCTGGGGCACCAGCAGACCGGCCAGAGGCTGGGACGTGCTGGTCTGGGGCATCAGCAGACCGGCCAGAGAGGCTGGGACGTGCTGGTCTGGGGCACCAGCAGGTCGGACAGAAGGCTGGGACGTGCTGGTCTGGGGCACCAGCAGGTCGGACAGAAGGCTGGGACGTGCTGGTCTGGGGCACCAACAGGCCGGCCAGAGAGGCTGGGACGTGCTGCTCTGGCGTTCAGTTGCCGGGTGAAAACAGGCTTCTGCTGGGTGTTGGTTTGAGCATAAACTGTGTGATTTCAGGCTGGTGAGGCTGTGGCGGGGGCATCGGGACCTGGTGCCGGCCGCTGTCCACTGGTGTCCTGTTCGTACATCCGTCACTCACCTGCGTCCACAACCACTCGTCTTTACAGACCACTCGTCTTCGGACCGCCAGCTCGTCACGGCTGCCCTCTCCCACCACTGGAGCACTACCCCTGTCCCCGACACTGCAGCACTATCACTTTCCCAACACCGGAGCACTACCCACGTCCGCAACACTGGAGCACTAGCCCTCTCCCAACACTGAAGCACTACCTTCTCCCAACACTAGAGCACTATCCTCTCCCAACACTGGAGCACTACCCTCTCCCAACGCTGGATCACTATCCTTATCACAACAATGGACCTTTCTACCAACACAGGACCTCTATCCCAACACTGGAACACTACCCCTCTCCCAACACCTGGAGCACTACCACTCTCTCAACACTGGAGCACTACTCCTCTCCCAACACTGAAGCACTATCCCTGTTCCCAACACTGGACCCCCTCTCCCAAAACTGAAACACTATCCGTCTTCCAACACTGGACCCGTCTCCCAACACTAGAGCACTTTCCTTCTTCCAACACTGAACTTGTCTGCCAGCAGTGCAGCACCAGCCGTCCCGCCACGTTCCACCGCCGCCGCGGGTGCACCAGCTCGTTACGCGGACGGGCGCGGCTCTGTTTACATTGGGCCGTGACGCTGGGCCAGTGTGCCACTCTGTGGCAACTGGACACAGCGCGTGCCGGACAGTGTCCACCGGACAGGCCTACCCCACCGGACAGCGTCCACCGGACAGGCCTACCGCACCGGACAGCGTCCAGCGGACAGGCCTACCCCACCGGACAGCGTCCAGCGGACAGGCCTACCCCACCGGACAGTGTCCACCGGACAGGCCTACCCCACCGGACAGCGTCCAGAGGACAGGCCCACCCCACCGGACAGTGTCCAGCGGACAGTAGGCCCACCCCACCGGACAGTGTTCACCGGACAGGCCTACCGCACCGGACAGCGTCCAGAGGACAGGCCTACCCCACCGGACGGTGTCCGTCGGACAGGCCTACCCCACCGGACAGCGTCCACCGGACAGGCCTACCGCACCGGACAGCGTCCACCGGACAGGCCTACCCCACCGGACAGCGTCCAGCGGACAGGCCTACCCCACCGGACAGTGTCCACCGGACAGGCCTACCCCACCGGACAGCGTCCAGCGGACAGGCCTACCCTACCGGACAGCGTCCAGAGGACAGGCCCACCCCACCGGACAGTGTCCAGCGGACAGTAGGCCCACCCCACCGGACAGTGTTCACCGGACAGGCCTACCGCACCGGACAGCGTCCAGAGGACAGGCCTACCCCACCGGACAGTGTCCAGCGGACAGGCCTACCGCACCGGACAGCGTCCAGAGGACAGGCCCACCCCACCGGACAGTGTCCAGCGGACAGTAGGCCCACCCCACCGGACAGTGTCCAGCGGACAATAGGCCCACCCAACCGGACAGGCCTACCCCACCGGACAGCGTCCAGCGGACAGGCCTACCCCACCGGACAGCGTCCAGCGGACAGGCCTACCCCACCGGACAGTGTCCAGCGGACAGTAGGCCCACCCCACCGGACAGGCCTACCCCACCGGACAGTGTCCAGCGGACAGGAGGCCCACCCCACCGGACAGTGTCCAGCGGACAATAGGCCCACCCCACCGGACAGGCCTACCCCACCGGACAGTGTCCAGCGGACAGGAGGCATACCCCACCAGACAGCAGAACTCCCTCATGGGACAAGCCGAACGGATAGAGGATCTCCCCACGGAACAACGTCCTGTAGGGTACCTCCCCCATGGAGTAATGCCTAGCGGACAGGGAACGTCCTCCAAGTGACAATGTCGAGACGACAGGGGAGCCCCACGGAACAACGCTAAGTAGACAGGGGACGTTCCCCGGCGAACAGCCTTCCCTCACCGACCACGTGACCGCAAGTTCCATCACAGACGGCAGTATGCCCGGTCAGCAGAGCTTAGTCTGATCTCGTCTGCTTCGCCTCGCCCGCCCCCCCCCCCCCGAGCCGGCGACTGACTCTCAGCCCCGTCCTGTCTCAGCGCCACCTGCCGTGTTGCCACCCATCTCTGGGTCTCTGACCACCAGTTCGGAACAGCTGCTGCACAACTACAACGGCTGATGATCAGCGCCGCCCAGCCAGCCCAGGTCGGGTGGCTGTCGCTTTCCAGCGGCATCAGCCCCTGCAGCAGCATTAGCCCGTGCAGCAGCATCGGCCACTGCAGCAGCATCGGCCACTGCAGCAACAACAGCCACTGCAACAGCATCAGTCACTATAGCAGCATCAGCCATTTTAGCAACATCAGCCGCTGTAGCAACATCAGCCATTGTAGTAGCATCCGCCACTGTAGCAACATCAGCCACTGTAGCAGCGTCCGCCACTGTAGCAACATCAACCACTGTAGCAGCATCCGCCACTGTAGCAACATCAACCACTGTAACAGCATCAGCCACTGCAGAAACATCGGCCGCCGTAGCAGCATCAGCTACTGTAGCACGTCAGCCACCGTAGCAGCATCCGCCACTGTAGCAACAGTCGCGCCTGCTATTGGGCTTCGTCAGTTGTGCGGTGCCGATCGCCACGGGAAGGTGAGCGGCCGGCTATCCATTACACATGGAGTGGCGCTACACGATCCAAGCCGACCAGCTTACCGCTGCTCGAAGCGGTTCGCCCTTCCTGAGCTCCAGCGCTGTCGCACGTTAGCTTATTATAATTCGGAGTCCCCGATTAGAGCTGCAGATAACCGCGTGTAATCAATAGAGCCATGTGGGTTACACGTCAGCGCGCAATAGACCAAGAATGTCAAAGGGCGTCGAGTTATGGAAACTATTGGAGGTCCGATAGATGGAGGAAATGGGCGGGTCAAAATTGATGGGGGTGTCATCCCCATAGGGCCCATGCTAAAACTTCGAATTATTTCGGGTAGGAAAGGCAGGCACTGGCCGAGGGAGGCACGAGCCCTCACAAGTCTGCAGATCGAGGGACACCGCAGTGAATTGTGCATTGCTACTTATCAATATGCGGTGCGGGAAACACCGCCGTAGTTCGTATCCCCAAAATAAAACTTTACAACACGACGATAAAGAACGGCTTCCTTCGCACTACTGCATTCAAATCGAGCATGAAATCGTCCGCTTCGGTGCGCTGCTTCTCTCTATGAACTGTATACCACTGCTCTGAATATACGACACGCTTTGCTATCATTTCGCCAAAAAATTAGAGTGCCAATAAAATGGCGGTTATTTATTTGGGCCTGAGGGCTCGTCGACAAATATGGCCATATTGCGCCCAAATAAAATGTCACAGGCACCGACCATGCACCATTGCGTCGATTGCCTGCACCAGGAATAGTCGAGCTCGATGCAGGCGCATCGATCCCAACGGCGCGCCCGTGTGATCCACACCGATGGCCCCAACAACACCTGGACGCAACAACGATGGCCCCAACAATACCTGGACGCAACGCGAGTGGTTGTCCAGCTCGATATGTCAGCGTCAGCTCCACGGGTCATCACCTATTGTGACCTCTGGAAACACGACAGACACCGGTGCCAGCTCGAGTTAAGCCTGGAGCGCGCGCGGAGGCTCCTTCGCGGCTGTCCGAATCCGAACTGGTTCGGATCGCTCCGGACGTCGGCGGTTGCCTGCGTTCGGCTCGGAACGTCACCGGCCAACCGAGTCCGGATCGGACAGGATCCGATCGGAATCCGACTCACCTTGCGTCTGATCCGTGCCTGGGCCATTCCGTATCGCATCTGTGTCCGGATCCGACCCCGGCTGATCGCAGAAGGCCCCGCTCCGCCGTACGCGTTTCCACAGCCGGCGCATCACTGCGTGCGGTTGCGTCTTGGGTCACACCCGTCACACACGTCACAGCACGCTGGACGCGACCATCAATTATCACAGCAGATCCGCATGCCAGCTCACAGCGGGCGTTCCTCGCCGGCCAGCAACGTCACAACACACGCCGGATCTGTCCATCGCCGCCTCCCGCGATCACCACGCGCCATTTTCACCACAGCCGTTCACAAAACGTGCGGCCGGACGACACTGCCCTGCGGCAGGCCGTCGGCACCGTCCACGTGCGGCGGCGCGCGCGCGCCGGCTGTCTGCACGTCGGCCACGGCGGGGCGACTGGGCGCGCGCCGGCCGTGCCGCCACCGCCCGGTACGGCGGCCGTGCTCGGCGGCGCGCGTCAAACGCCTTCGTCGAGTCGACGATCGATGTCGAGCGTGGCACCGCCCCTGGGCACGATCCTCGCCGACGGCCGAGCGCCCGATCATCAACGTCAGCACAGCCGGGTGTCAACACGTCCAGAGTCACGGACCGCTCCTAGCGCGCGCTCGCGCCGACAAAAGGGCGCGAGTGACGTCAGCAGGGCCCGGAGGGCTCACGACGGACTCCGCCGTACCCCGCCCGGGGCGTCCCGCTGGCGCGCCGCCGGCCGGCGCGCCGCCGATCGATTCGCCTCTCTCCGGTCGCCCAGCTGTGTTGTTCGTCCTCACGCAACCCCGCGCGCCACGCCGACGCCGCAACAGCAGCCAGCACGCAGACAGCCAGCACACCAGCCAACGTACAAACCGCCAACAACAGCGGCACAGCTGGCTCCGCGCCGCCGCTGCCGGTCGAGCCACCAAGTCAAACCAACCGCGACAGCGGCACAACGAACGAGCCGACCGACAAGCGACCCTCGGGTGCCCACACCGTGCGTGTGTGTGTGATTAGCCTACACCGTGCGCTCAGCCGTCACCGGCCCTCTGCTGCTACGCGGACTCGGCAGCAAAACTACCGAGCGGCAAGCCGGTCTCGATCCCATGACGGTTGGCTCGCAGGCCGAAATGTCACCACCGGGTCGGTGCGGCTGCTTCCACCGGCGCCGAGGCGCACTCGGCTCGTCGGAGGAGGCAGCGGCGCGACGCCGCTTCCCCCCCCCCCCCCTCCCCTCCACGCCCGCCGGTCACGCCCTGCATTGTGTGCCAGGCATGCAAATCGCGTGGTCGCTGGAACAAACGACCGCAGGGTGGCGGGACGTCGGCGATGATTAGGCTCAGCGTGATGGATGTCAGCCGACGTCATCGACAAGGTTGGATTTGCGCTTCGAAATCCTGAATGTGGAGAGGGAAGGTTTGTGGACACCACGTTCAGAGATAATGATTTGTGTTCTATTTCTGGCCATATAAATCCACTTTTACAGTTCCTCGTGTGGGTGCTGTATGGCCAACGCAGTTGATGCGCCCCTAAGCCCAAATAACCAACCAATAGTTCCTCGTGAGTTTTTCCCTTTCTCTCAAAGAGCAAGAAGTGTGCGGGTATTGCTAAACAGTATCATGCAGTCTGCTGGCAAGAACAGCGGAGGATAATTTCCTGGAGAGGACAGTGTTTTCGATGGGTATTTGTTCAGCCCTGGTCATCTGCCCACGGTATCCGACAGATGACGCCATCTGCCCACGATAGCCGACAGATCAGCCGAGCAGAACCGCCGTGATCAGCACCGCGAGTGCCAACCGGTGAGTGGCAGCGCGGGTGTAGTTAAGACCGTGAGTGGGGCCGTGAGCCCAGGCATGACATGAGTGTGGCCGTGAGTGTGAACACGGTCGTGAGCAGCGCTGTAAACGTGAACGGGACTATGAACGTGCGAGCGGAAAGTGTGGGCGGGGAGTGTGGATGGGGAGTGTGGATGGGGAGTGTGGGCGGGGAGTGTGGGCGGGAGTATGGGCGGGGAGTATGGGCGGGGAGTATTGGCGGGGAGTGTGGGCGGGGAGTGTGGGCGGGGGGTGTGGGCGGGGAGTGTGGGCGGGGAGTATGGGCGGGGAGTATTGGCGGGGAGTGTGGGCGGGGAGTGTGGGCGGCACGGGCGGACACGCTCGTCCCGCAGCGGCCGTCTGCAGCAGCGGCGGCGCCCATTGCGCTGGCGTGATGACGACCATCGGGGAGTGCTCAGCGCGAGGTGCCGGTGTACCCGGAGAGCCGGCACGGCTCGCCCGTCTTGAAACGATCGCCATTCTCCCATCTTATTAAATCCAGCTGACGGACGCTGGGGAGCGATGGCAGCCGCCGCAGCCGCCCACCTGCATCTTCTCTCGATGTTAACTTCGCCCCGCACGCACAATATCAATACTGACCACCGTGACAACTTTGCAGGTCACCCAGGACAGCGATGGAAACTCAGGTCACCAAGACGGATTACATGAACTCAGGTCACCGAGACGGATTACATGAACTCAGGTCACCGAGACGGATTACATGAACTCAGGTCACCGAGACGGATTACATGAACTCAGGTCACCGAGAGCAACCATGGGGGCTCAGGTCACCGAGACTCAGCGGAGACTCG
This sequence comes from Ashinkailepas kermadecensis, assembly GCA_034440615.1. Lineage (NCBI taxonomy): Eukaryota > Metazoa > Arthropoda > Thecostraca > Neolepadidae > Ashinkailepas > Ashinkailepas kermadecensis. The sequence goes on along the minus strand of JAOTOM010004926.1, from coordinate 196,237 downwards.
GGTCACCTAGAACATAGGTAAAACCTCCGCAGGTACCGTGAACACGAGTGGGAATTCCACAGCTTGCTGTGATCTCGGTAGGTACCTCAGTATCTGTGACCTCGACAGTCACTGGCCCCCACCACCAACCACCGAGTCGGTACTCGGAGTAGGAGTCGATTTTGCGCTCGCTCGAGAGCGTCAAAAGTCAAATGATCCGTTCACGAGAAGAAGGACAACTTCGAATTCGAATTATAACTGGGAGCTGATTTTGGTTGCATACAGTTCTCAGGGACGGATCCATAAATTGTCATGGATGGGGGCATTTGTCTGGAGAGCCGTCATTTCTTAAGAAGGACGCTACTGCGCGAAAGTACCTGGAGGGGCGCCTCTGGCTGACAAATTCGAGGCGGGCGGTGCAATCGAGCGTTCCCGGAGGGCGTTTTTTCCCGGACAGACATGGGCACCTTCCAGGGGGAACATGCCTCCTGTGCCTCCCCCTGCATCTCCGCCCCTGACAACTCTTCGTGTTGATTCACTGGAACGCACCGACCGCGAAACACTCTTGTCACACAAACGCAAGAGATCGCCGAGCACCTCTGTCCAGCGGAGCTCTGTCATGAACGGTTCGAACCGTGCGAATGGCCGCGCAGCAACCCAGCTCCAATAGCTGCAGGCGCCATAAACATGTCAAATCACGCCGTCACCACACGATCGTGCTGGCTGATCGGGATTGGTCATGATTGGTCATGATTGGTCCTGATCGGGACCACTCCAGTGCCGGTCAGTGGCGGCAATGTCGAGGCGGCACCACGGACCGGCGGCGTGGTGCAAACTCGATCCGATCCAGAGCCCACGGCGACGGCTCAACCACACACGCTGCAGCCAATACCCGGCGTCTGAGACCATAGTGCCCGCCCATTCCACCGGTCGGCCCCTCCCCCCGTCCTCCTGCCTTCCCTCCGACCCTCCTCGCCACACCCAATTCACTCCCTGACAGCCAGCGCCCCGCAAAGTCTCGCAAAGGCCACAGCCGGTCGTCACAATTCAACTCCAATCGCCCCCTCGTGGCATCCGCTCGGTTCCATCCACTCTGCTACAGGACGCGACAACCATACAAGAAGAGCTGGCGTCACCAGCCAACGAGCGGTACATTATGTCTGCGCCAACGGAGCCGCTCTGGTGCGGCCGGCGGCCGTGACGCTCTGCCGGCGTCGCCGCAGCACACTTCGAGACCAGCCCCGGCGCGAAGGACGACCGGGCAGGGGCCATCAGTGCCAAAAACGCTGTCCGCTGAAGTGGCGACGTGCGAGAAGGATGAGAAGGAAAATACATGCACACACCCACACCCACACACACACCCACACAGACTGACATGAGGATCAAGAATTAGGACGACGTCGATATTCCGGGCCGACACGTGGATCAAGAAGTAGGACGACGTCGATATTCCGGGCCGACACGGATTACGAGTGGATTCAGGCGACGATGGCACTTGGCCAACGCGCCACGCCCGGATGAATTAAGGCGGCTGCGCGGTCTTAAGTGCAGCGGCATCTGACTGGGGAGGTGACGTCTGACTGGGGAGGCGGCATCTGACTGGGGAGGTGACGTCTGACTGGGGAGGCGGCATCTGACTGGGGAGGCGGCATCTGACTGGGGAGGCGGCATCTGACTGGGGAGGCGGCATCTGACTGGGGAGGTGGCATCTGACTGGGGAGGCGGCATCTGACTGGGGAGGCGGCATCTGACTGGGGAGGCGGCATCTGACTGAGGAGGCGGCATCTGACTGGGGAGGTGGCAATCTGACTGGGGAGGCGGCATCTGACTGGGGAGGTGACGTCTCACTGGGGAGGTGGCATCTGACTGGGGAGGTGACGTCTGACTGGGGAGGCGGCATCTGACTGGGGAGGCGGCATCTGACTGGGGAGGCGGCATCTGACTGGGGAGGCGGCATCTGACTGGGGAGGCGGCATCTGACGGACGGTGCCGACAGGCCGACAGAGGATCCTGCGGACCCCAGCGGCGCCAGAGGCCGACAGAGGATCCTCCCGACCCCAGAGGGGCCAGAGACCGACAGCCTCCTGCGCGCCGTTGCCGGGCGGAAGGAGCGTCGCGCCAGCCGATGGGGAGAGGGAGAGTCGCCGCAGACGGGAGAGCGGAGCGCGAGTCGCCGCCCATCGACCGGCGCGGCCCGCCCGGCCGAGGTGGCGGGCGGCGAGGCCGGTCACCGACCGACCGTCCGGCGGCGGCGCTCCGCCCCCAGGGACAGCCGCCGCCGCCGCCGCCGGGAAACAGTGGCACGCGGCCACGACCAATGGCGGCCGGCCGGTCCACCAACACAGCGGCACGCGCCGCGTGCCGCCGCAGTCTCAGATCAATGGCGGCACGGCAGGTGACGCGGCACCGGCCGCACCGCCACAATGACGGCTCGTCGCAGGTGCGCCATGTTGAAGAGTCAGGGCGTAGAAATTCGCCATGAGACGATGTCGTTTAAGATGCCTTTAGCTCTTTTCAAAACCGGTCTGTATGCAATAGTGTATTGCATACATTTATTATATTGCATACATATATTGCATACCTTGCATTCTATTGCATACATTTCCCCTCTGTCCGCCTATAATGGTGCCTCCTCCATTGTGTCTGGGAGTAACTCTGTCTATGCTATCAACAGCTGTTGGTGTGCAACAACTACATCACAGGTAATCAATTACCTAGAATTGTACTACTCACTCTTTGAATATCACTGCCCGTAATAGTACGTGTCTGACAATTATGAACACGATGCTGTCAGGAGCGAGTCATGAGAACTGTCTTCCCATGCAACCACCCATGAACCACGATTTCAGAACTTCTAGGAGAAGGATGTGAAGTTCGTATTAAATAATTTATGATGAGCTTCACCACCCGAACTTAGTAAGTGCCCAGTGACCTAGCTTAGCGTCATTACAGAACAGAACTTGGACTGTTATAGAGCACAGATCCACCTGAGTTCGAAATCAGAACTGCCCTCCGCCGGGAAGGGCAGCTGCTACTGCTATACATCCGAGCCAAGTCCAGGCAGCAGCTCTGAGGAGCAGCCGCACAAGGTGAGGTCCCATAGTGTAACACTGAGGCATCGCCGTTTCGTTCTTCCACAGCGTCACCGGCAAAACACCGTGATGCTTGATGCCATGACGTTGGAGCACCATGCTCCGCCGTGAAGGTGGTGCTTGATGCCCGTTGAGTGGTAACGGTACTGGTCATGCGCCTGATGCCGAGACAGTTGTGCCATCCAGCGGGCTTAAGAGCAAACCTGAGATTGCGAAACGCCGCCAGATGCGGCAACCGCGAGAATATCAGTTCCGTCTTCTGATCATTAATGCATCGTCGTGTCTAAGTACGCAATCATCAGATTTGCGACAACTAGAATCAGACAATCAGACAACTAGAAGCGACATCAGACAACTAGAACGCGCAGTACTGCAACAAAACGCGTTACTACGGCTCCAAAAGTGTACTGGTCAGGTCGCTCGGAAGAACGTTTGTACCATTATCACGGGAACGGAGTCGCCCGGGCTTCCCCCTCGCTCTGAGCGAGCGAGGGTGACACCTCAGATGACATGCCATTCGATGCTATTAAATATTTAATCAGAGCATGGCTGGCGATCCCGGGTGGATCGGGGGATCTGGGCCCCCCGGTTTGGTGCCCTGCACATGTTAATCGACTAAACTATAGAGATGACTTGCATGCGGGTAAGGAGAGCCTGAAATGGGTTAATTTTGCGTGTCCGCAACATCACAACCGAACGACGGAGTCCTTAGTCTAAGCTGTAACAAAATAACAGAAGCCTTACTTCTGTAATGGATACGAATGGTACGAGGCCTGACACAATTCGTACTGTGGCACTTGGCGTTGGACGTTGGACGTTGGGTGTTGGACGTTAGGTATTTGACGTTGGGTGTTGGCCATCAAGCCCCGGGCGGACAGGAATCAACCGGAACTCGCACCGCGCGCCATACGTCTGACGATGTAACCACTGCACCGTTGAGCCCCAAGCTCCACCCGAACGAGGTCCCCACACGCGGCCTGCGATCTTCGGCGACCGCAGCATTCGACAAGCACATTCCCACCTGGTGACGTCATTCCCACCTGGTGACGTCACCTCCACCCCAGTCGCAGTCACGGATCACTGCCCGACAGTCCGGCGCCACCCGTGGTGACCTGGCGTGTCACGTGGTACACCTGACCTGGCACCACGAGCGGCGACCTTGCGCATCACCTGGTAGCGCCCGTTACAGCAACACAAGTTCCATCTCGGCTCGGCGTGCCGGTTTAGTTCCATCTCGGCTCGGCGTGCCGGTTTAGTTCCATCTCGGCTCGGCGTGCCGGTTTAGTTCCATTCGACATGCGTTGGCGTTAGTGGCGGATGCTCTAGCACGGCTGCAGGCGATCGTCTGTTATTGGCGAACGGTCGCCGGCGCGGCGGCTGGCGTCTGGTCGGCTGGCCGCCCTTCGACCCGAGTTAGTCTGCCCGCGTCGCCTCACTGCTGCACTACCACGGAAGCCAGTGATGTCAACTTGGGCAGACTGGGAGCCCACCGACCCGTCACCAGAGTCGGCTACGTCGGGCAATCTAGGGCCGCACATTGACATCACTAGCTGGCGCACGGCACTCGGCACAGCACACCACACAGCTGTGGCCAGCCGACGCTGTCCACAGCTGGCAGACACCCCACAGCACACCCCGCCTGCTGCTCCTGTCCCACAGCACACCCCGCCTGCTGCCCCTGTCCCACAGCACACCCCGCCTGCTGCTCCTGTCCCACAGCACACCCCGCCTGCTGCTCCTGTCCCACAGCACACCCCGCCTGCTGCCCCTGCCTCACAGCACACCCCGCCTGCTGCTCCTGTCCCACAGCACACCCCGCCTGCTGCTCCTGTCCCACAGCACACCCCGCCTGCTGCCCCTGCCTCACAGCACACCCCGCCTGCTGCCCCTGTCCCACAGCACACCCCGCCTGCTGCCCCTGCCCCACAGCACACCCCGCCTGCTGCTCCTGTCCCACAGCACACCCCGCCTGCTGCTCCTGTCCCACAGCACACCCCGCCTGCTGCTCCTGTCCCACAGCACACCCCGCCTGCTGCTCCTGTCCCACAGCACACCCCGCCTGCTGCTCCTGTCCCACAGCACACCCCGCCTGCTGCCCCTGTCCCACAGCACACCCCGCCTGCTGCCCCTGTCCCACAGCACACCCCGCCTGCTGCTCCTGTCCCACAGCACACCCCGCCTGCTGCTCCTGTCCCACAGCACACCCCGCCTGCTGCTCCTGTCCCACAGCACACCCCGCCTGCTGCCCCTGTCCCACAGCACACCCCGCCTGCTGCCCCTGTCCCACAGCACACCCCGCCTGCTGCCCCTGTCCCACAGCACACCCCGCCTGCTGCCCCTGTCCCACAGCACACCCCGCCTGCTGCCCCTGTCCCACAGCACACCCCGCCTGCTGCCCCTGTCCCACAGCACACCCCGCCTGCTGCCCCTGTCCCACAGCACACCCCGCCTGCTGCCCCTGTCCCACAGCACACCCCGCCTGCTGCTCCTGTCTCACAGCACACCCCGCCTGCTGCTCCTGTCCCACAGCACACCCCGCCTGCTGCCCCTGTCCCACAGCACACCCCGCCTGCTTCCCCTGTCCCACAGCACACCCCGCCTGCTGCCCCTGTCCCACAGCACACCCCGCCTGCTGCTCCTGTCCCACAGCACACCCCGCCTGCTGCCCCTGTCCCACAGCACACCCCGCCTGCTGCCCCTGTCCCACAGCACACCCCGCCTGCTGCCCCTGCCTCACAGCACGCACACAGCAGACCCCGGCAGCCGCCTCGGCAGTCCCGGACAGCCGGTGGGACGGTCAGACAGCCGGCTGGGCAGGCAGACAGCCGGTAAGTTATATATGGATGTAGCGCAGCTCCTTCCAGAATCATGCTGACGGCAGGCCATGCCACGGTCGGACCGCGCGCCGGGGGACTGGCATCGTGTGACGGGACCCCGCCCCTCCCTGACTGGGGCACACCTCGTGTGTCGGGACCCCACCCAGCCCTGACTGGGGCACACTTCGTGTGTCGGGACCCCCGCCCCGCCCTGACTGGGGCACACCTCGTGTGTCGGGACCCCACCCAGCCCTGACTGGAGCACACCTCGTGTGTCGGGACCCCGCCCCTCCCTGACTGGGGCACACCTCGTGTGTCGGGACCCCGCACCAGGGCAGTGTAGCTGGCGACACATAATCGAGCCCTACACCACCGGATCACAGATTGTGCTATGGGTACCACACCTCACCCACCGGGTCACAGATTATGTGACGGGTACCACACCCACCCACCGGGGTACAGGCTGTGTGACGGGTACCACACCCACCCACCGGGTCACAAACTGTGTGACGGATACCACTCGCACCCGCCATAATGTTGGAATACTTGCCACCTTCGGGGTCCGGGTCTGTACAGCAATCGGGAGCGGCGCACCACTTACCAGGTCAGGGCCGGCTGCCACCTGGTGCGCGTGTGTCACCCTGCCCTGCCCCGTCGGCCCGCCGTGTGCCGCCGTACGGGTTGTGTCAGAGTGGGGGGGGTCGGAGGGGGGGGGGGTCCGTCCCACGATGGTCGGCCGGCGCGCCAGCCAGGTCAGCCGTGTCAGCCAGGTCAGCCGTGTGCGGTCTCACTCACTGGTCAGCTCCATCTGGCCCTCGTAATAGGGCAGGTGCACGTGGTGCGCATTGGACGGTCGGCCATACACGGCCGAGTCGAGAAAATCGTCGCCTGACGCGGGGGCACACCGCAGGTTATCAGCTGATCACACAGTCAGCTGACCACACCAGTCTGCCCGGCCATTGATGGACATAGAAATAAACAAATATATAACGAGGTAAATAAAAGAAAAATAAATATAGACATCAAAATAATATTATATATTATATTGATTTATTGATGTTTATATTTGATTTCTTTACAAAAACAGTTTAGATACTTTCAGAAAATCATAAATTAACCCTAGCTGCGCATTGAAGGATGATTGCGGGACGCCGTTCCCCTTCCCGACAACAAAGTTGAAATTTTATCATCGCAAACAAAAATCCGGCCCAGTTGGTCCGGTCGATAAGCGGGACCGGCCTCCGAGTACGCCACCAATGTGCCGGCGTTGGCCGAACAACCAAAACACCTCCGAGCTGCATTGCACGCCGGGCAGACCTCCGCGAGTGGTCGCCCAGCGTGGTGGGGGCGGGCGCGTGTGCCGGGACCGCCCACCACTCGACGTCCGCCGCGACCACTCACCTCCCTCGTCCTCGCTGTCGCTGAGGAACGCCTCCTGCATGGTCTCGGGCGCCACCACCTTGTACTTCTCCTCGATGACGGTGGTGGTGGTGGTGGTGACGATCGTCTCCGTCACCACCTTGAGCGTCTCCACCACCGAGATGTAGCCGAGCCGCTGGGCGATCGACAGCGCCGTCTGGCCGGTCTGCGCGGCACGTGGTGACGATCAGTCACGCGCCCACGGCCACATCTGCCCTGTCTGCCAGGTGCTGACCGCGGCCACCTCGACAGCGCCGAAATATCTCACACAACACTACATAGCGCCAGACACCTAACGGTTATCGTAAGCCCACGTTGTTCGCTTTGGATACCGTGTGGTTCTTCCTCGTGAAAAAAAAATCGTGGATATGGGTTTCAGCAAAAGATCGATAAACACCAAAAATGTCAACAACAAAAAAACAAGATGGAATAAACCACCAGTTATGACCTAGCCGTCGTGTCTCAGAATTTAACCACTTACATGTGAAACTATGAACACTAAATGTCAAGCGTACGTACGAGGTGGTTTTCTCGAGATATTCCTCAAAGTCGTTCTGATCAACATACTAATATTATCTCAATATAAGTGCTTGCTACTAGAACAATGGCGTGCGACAAATATGCAACACGTAAGAAGTTCAGCTTGGTGAACAGCCGATGTCATTTTTCTTGAGAGGCTGAACTGGCGGGTATAATTTGAGATTATCGAGTGGCGGAAACTCACTGCGGTAGTTGCAGAATACAACTATCGCTATTTGAATCAGACTTTTTCCTTCAGTTATAAAACAATCGTATTGGTGCGCATAGTACAGCCCCAGCTGGTCTCATACGAGGCACCCCGGGCACTCAGACACCCGCCGCACCCTGAACACACTCGCAACACTCCAGATACCGGGACACTCGCGATCATCCATGGTCACAAACACTGTGCCCCTCTCACGCCCCGATAACAGTACAGGAAGGCATGAGCGCGGTAAATGTGTGATACTGCACCCGCTACACAGCGAATGACCGAGCGATAAAACTCAGCGACAACGTATTGACAGAACACGGAATAAGAGGATATGAACGATGGGCTGAGGCGGTCTAGCCACGGACCCAGACGCGGGCAGAGGTGGGGGGGGGGAGGGCGGCTGTGGGCGTGTCTGCCGCGGCAATATCGTCCAGTGTGGGCCCAACGATGAGTTCGACCGGCGCTAAAGGTCAGCCTGGTCAAAGGTCAACACAGGCCAACACAGGCCAGGTGTTTCGGTGACCTTTCCAGAGCTCGCCGCAACCACACCGCAGCCAGCGACACTCCCTTCGTGCATCTGACCGTGCGTAACCCGCCGTCCCTCCTCGTCCCAGGTAACCAGCCGCCTATCCCACACCAACCACCGTACCTGGTAACCAGCTGTCTATCCCACACCAACCCTCGTTCCAGGTAACCAGCTGTCTATCACACTAATCCTCGTCCCAGGTAACTAGCATCTATCCCACACCAACCACCGTACCTGGTAACCAGCTGTCTATCATATCAACCCTCGTCCCAGGTAACCAGCTGTCTATCACATCAACCCTCGTCCCAGGTAACCAGCTGTCTATCACATCAACCCTCGTCCCAGGTAACCAGCTGTCTATCACACTAATCCTCGTCCCAGGTAACTAGCATCTATCCCACACCAACCCTCGTCCCAGGTTGCCAGCTGTCTATCACACACCAACCCCCGTCCCAGGTAACCGGCCGACTATCACACCAACCCCCGTTCCAGGTAAAGGCAGTCCCTCCAAATATCTGCCCGTGCGTAACCCGCCGTGCCTCTTCGCCCCAGGTAACCAGCCTATCCCACACCAATCCACGTACCAGGTAACTAACCGTCTAACCCACCAACTCCCGTCCCATGTAACCAGCCGTCTACCCCCTCCTCATCCCAGTGATTGCATCAGCCGGCTGGCTACCATATCCAGCCGGCCCACTGCTGCGCCGCTGCCATATTGCGTGTCTCATCACCGCCAGCCGCCAGTGGGCAGGTGACCACGAGCGGCGGTCCGCGCGCCACGAATTCCGCGGGAAACCCGAGCCACACGGCAGACGGACGGCCGGAGGGGGGGGGGGGGACAGCCACCACGTGAGGTTTGGAGCTGCACAGTGTACGGACACCACCCACACCATCCACACCACCGACGCCGCCGAGTTGAAAGAGAAGGCGCCATGTGTTCACAAACCCCACCACCGCATGAGGCACGGAGCACCACCAATACCTTCACCCTTAACCTTTACTGTACTTTTCCTTTACTTTACTTAACTGTGGTTCACTTTTACCTTTCCCCTTATATTTTACCATTACCTTTATGTTCTACCTTTACCATTGACCTTTAACAGCACCCACATTACCCCCACTACCAACACCACCCACAAAACCATCAGCACCATCGGCATTGTCCACAACCATCACTATCGACATGTCCAGCACCACCCACACTTCCAGCACCACCGTGTGAAGTACACAGTCTGAGACCTTCATCGGCTGTTCAAACTGATGACGTCACTCCATCCGTGAAGTGACATAATCAGACTGCCGGGGAAGCGGTAGTCACGTCGCCGGGGGGACGGGGCAGCAGCGGGGACGCCGGCGCGACTCACATTGGTGATGGCATTGGGTTGCGCCTTGTTTTCCAGCAGCAGGTTGATGATGAGCGTATGGCCCTGTTGGGCGGCCTGGTGCAGCGGCGTGTAGCCAGCTGATGTCACCGGGTTGACCTGAGGTCAGGTCAGGTCAGGTCAGGCTAAGTGCAGCGGCGTGTAGCCAGCCGATGTCACCGGGTTGACCTGAGGTCAGGTCAGGTCAGACTAAGTGCAGTGGCGTGTACCCAGCCGATGTCACCGGGTTCACCTGAGGTCATGTCAGGTCAGGTCAGACTAAATGCAGCGGCGTGAATCCAGCTGATGTCACCAGGTTCACCTGAGGTCAGGTCAGGCGACGTAGAGCGATGTGCACCCAACTAATGCCACCCACCGGCTTTACCTACTCAGGACTGATCAGGTACTTCAGGTTATAAAACAGAGATACGGACCTCAAAAGGCCCATGCACCACGACGGGCGCACCACTTTGGGGAGAGACCCAGATCAATAAACTGTCAGTATGAAAGAGCTCAATAAGCGTCGATATCATTGCAAAAACCACAAGAGATAAACCACGTCCCTAAGCAGTTCATCCGCAGCAGGAAACCACACAATATATCTCCACAATAACACACTTACAGAACATGTAACTTTCACAGTCGGGAGGGGGGACCATCACCAGCACCAGGGCCCACACACGTCTGCCTGGTACTGCACCAGATGCCACTCACGTCTGCCTGGTGCTGCACCAGGTGCCACTCACGTCTGCCTGGTGCAGCACCAGGTGCCACTCACATCTGCCTGGTGCTGCAGCAGGAAACCACTCACGTCTGCCTGGTGCTGCACCAGGTGTCACTCACGTCCGCCTGGTGCAGCACCAGGTGCCACTCACGTCTGCCTGGTGCTGCACCAGGTGCCACTCACGTCCGCCTGGTGCTGCACCAGGTGCCACTCACGTCTGCCTGGTGCTGCACCAGGTGCCACTCACGTCTGCCTAGTGCTGCACCAGGTGCCACTCACGTCCGCCTGGTGCTGCAGCAGGTGCCACTCACGTCTGCCTGGTGCTGCACCAGGTGCCACTCACGTCCGCCTGGTGCTGCAGCAGGTGCCACTCACGTCTGCCTGGTGCAGCACCAGGTGCCACTCACGTCTGCCTGGTGCTGCACCAGGTGCCACTCACGTCCGCCTGGTGCTGCAGCAGGTGCCACTCACGTCCGCCTGGTGCGCAGCACCAGGTGCCACTCACGTCCGCCTGGTGCTGCACCAGGTGCCACTCACGTCCGCCTGGTGCTGCACCAGGTGCCACTCACTTCTGCCTGGTGCTGCACCAGGTGCCACTCACGTCCGCCTGGTGCTGTGCCAGGTGCCACTCACTTCTGCCTGGTGCTGCACAGGTGCCACTCACGTCCGCCTGGTGCTGTGCCAGGTGCCACTCACTCGCCGTGAGCACCAGGTGCCACTCACGTCTGCCTGGTGCTGCACCAGGTGCCACTCACGTCCGCCTGGTGCTGCAGCAGGTGCCACTCACGTCTGCCTAGTGCTGCACCAGGTGCCACTCACGTCCGCCTGGTGCTGCACCAGGTGCCACTCACTTCTGCCTGGTGCTGCACCAGGTGCCACTCACTTCTGCCTGGTGCTGCACCAGGTGCCACTCACGTCTGCCTGGTGCTGCACCAGGTGCCACTCACGTCTGCCTGGTGCTGCAGCAGGTGCCACTCACGTCTGCCTTGTGCTGCACCAGGTGCCACTCACGTCCGCCTGGTGCTGCACCAGGTGCCACTCACTTCTGCCTGGTGCTGCAGCAGGAAGCGGACCATGTTCAGCTGGCCGAAGTGTGCCGCCACGTGCAGCGGAGTGTAGCCGGCCGCCGTCTCGGGGCCGATCTCGGCGCCGCTCTTCACCAGGATGGCCGCCACCGGCACGCGGTCTTCTTGTGCGCACAGATGCAGCGGCGTCAGGCCGTTCTGCAACGCCGGTTACCGGTGATGAGTCATTCGCGAAGTACGGTGGAATGTGCCACTCCTGAACACTGAATAGACGTCCTTCCCAAAGAAGCATGGATATCGTGTTTTTTATGTGTGTTGATGAAGTCTCTATGCTTCGCCTCTCATGGTGTCTTGTGCATCAGCATCACCGTTATGCTCACCATTGTGGAGTGTGATGCACAAACATCTCGAAGCACAATTCCAGGTAAAGAACGTATGATGTGTTCTGTTACGTAAAGCCATTTGTTGATAGTGTGTCATTCTTGTCGGTATCGTTAGGATAGGAATCCCTTCGTTGGGTGTCTCCCAAAATACACGAAAAACGTACACTACTGGCTCAAAATTGAGTTTCAAGGACTAAACGACATTTTAAACGATATCGTTCCCATGACAATTTCGACATACTGGCTTCAATATCTCACACTTCATAAAAAAACATTATTCTAACACCGCAGACGACATTCGTGTCCCAACGTGTCACACGACGTTCGTGTCACACAGCGTTCGTGTCACACGACGTTCGTGTCACAACACAAGCGCCGACCCTGCTGCTAAAAAGTTTGACCTGGTCGCGGATCGATCCCACGACCCACAGTCTCAAGGCCTACGCACGGCCACACATCAAACCGTCGGTCACGTGTGGCCACAGCGTACTAGCACACTGTGAGCTCGACACGCCCACCCAGCCGCACCTTGGCCCGGCGGCCGACGTCCGCCCTGTGCTCGATCAGCAGCGCCGACATATCGGCGTGGCCGTCCTGCGCCGCCAGGTGGGTGGGCGTGAAGCCCGCCTTCGACTCGCAGTTCGTCTCGGCGCCGTACTCCAGCAGCGTCGTCGCGATGTCCATCTGGCAACAGTGGCGTCGCCGGCAGTCAGCGTCTGGCAACACTGACACAGGGGTGCACCAGCAGGTAGCAGCACTAGCGCTGGCTGTAAGAATGGCGCGATACTGTCTGGCGGCGGTGACGCCCGGGTCGGCTCGGACGCCGACAGCGCTTCACAGCGGTGTATTCTGCAATTGCGTGCAACCGACTCTGCAGACGTTTCGACTTCGAGTTCCGGCAGTGGTCGGGTCAAATCACACCAGACCGGACCACGACGGACCACAGCAGATCAGACTGGCGCACTGCAGACCGGCCCAGGCCAGACCACATAAGATCGCACCAAACCAGATCAGGTCAGATTAAGCCAGCCAAAGCCACTCCAGCTCCAGCTGATCACATCAGATCACATTACATCACATCACATCAGATCATAATGAAGTTAACGGCGCCGAGCACCACCTGGCAGTTGTTACCACAGCAGCCCTCCAACATCAGCGCTCGCCACCGGAACGTCCAGCTGTCACGTCCGAGGCGTCACCACCACCTAGGGCACCTCGGGTGCGCGGTGGACAGTGTTGTCGAAGCTCCCCGAGGCGGGAGTCCCGAGACGCGTCCGGTGCAATGGAGACGCACGCCGGCCAGCCGACCATCGGGTCGCAGCGGTGGCCTTACACGCCGCACGCGTCTCACCTGGTTCTGCCACCGTCGGGCCGCAGCGGTGGCCTTACACGCCGCACGCGTCTCACCTGGTTCTGCCACCGTCGGGCCGCAGCGGTAGCCTTACACGTCACACGCGTCTCACCCGGTTCTGCCACCGTCGGGCCGCAGCGGTGGCCTTACACGTCACACGCGTCTCACCTGGTTCTTCTTGGCGGCGATGTGCAGCGGCGTGTAGCCGTTCTTGGCGGTGGCCTTGACCGAGGCGCCCTTCTCCAGCAGCAGCAGCGCCACGTTCTGGTGGTCGTAGTGGGCGGCCACGTGCAGCGGCGTCACTCCGTTCTGGCACGGTCAGGTCAGGTCAGGTCAGGTCACGCTCTCTGGCACGTCCAGTGGGATACTCACCATAGTTTGTGTATAATTTGACCGCACGATGAGGGAAAGTTTTACTTTACCTTTACTGAGAAAAACTAGCTTTTGTCATGACAACCAGATTTTACTAGTAAACTAGTGCAAAACTGGTAAAAACAGGCCAAACGTTGGTAACATGTTTACACTTCCTCCTGAGACACTTTTTAGCTCTATTTTTGTTATTGATATGCATTATGCGCGTTGTATGATACGTGGCACCCTACTAAATGTACACATATGATGTCTTAAATATTTTTTTTCAGGATTAAGCAAAGTATTTGCAGGACCCTTAATGGCAAAAACGGTGGAACAGTTTTTGACATGTTGGCTTTACCAGTGGTAAAAGCTTTAAAACAGGTTTGGCAGTGAAACTGCTAACCCTGGTCCCATCACAAGCCTATGCTCATCACGTGTCGTATTCCCCTACGATCACGTGTCGCATTCCCCTGCCACCGACCCTGAAAATCGCCCCATAGCTAACCCTTCAAACCGAACATATTTATCAGCCTAGCTTCAGCACCTATCCCCTTGCCAACGATGACGCCGCTCCCACTCTGGCCTGGCGTTTGAATTCTGAGCTACCCGTCTTTCACCTACTCAGCTCCTTCACCTTTCAGCTCCTGGGATGGCGCTGCTCTCCATTTCTCCATCAGCCCCGCGCGCTGCTCCCGCCACCAGTTCCATCCCTCTGACCTCTAGGTTTTGAGGTTCATTTACATTCGGCCGTTCCAGGGTTAAGGGGTAAAGCAGCTGATTTGAGTGGCAATAATAGAGTAAGAGCAATGGGTATAGCTCAAGGGGTGGAGTAGGAAACGTGAATGTGGTTCGCAGATTCAGCCACCTGACCGCCTGGATCCTTTGACCCCTCTGACCTTTCCCTGAGCGTCGACCGGCGCGTCCTTGGCCAGCAGTGTCTTGGCGACACGAATGTTGCCATATTTCGCCGCCAGGTGTAGCGGCGTGAAGCCCTTCTTCGTCACGGCGGACAGGGAGGCGCCGTGTTCCATCAACACTTGAGCCACCTGGCGGCCAAAGCACAAACTTGAAGTGCACAAAGCCGCACATGGGTGGTGATAGAACAGAACACGCTTGATCTCAGCTTGATGCGAGCTTGATCAATCAAGCTATCAAGCTGATTCCGTGTGCAAAAGAGCTTCAGACACTCTCATATAATCATGTAGACGCACACAGACAGACATACAGATAGCCAGACATACAGACAGACAAACAGACAAACAGACAAACAGACAAACAGACAAACAGACAAACAGACAAACAGACAGACACATAGACACACAGACACAGAAATATCTGACAGACAGACGGACGAATGAATGAATGAATGAATGAACGAACGAACGAACGAACGAACGAACGAACGAACGAACGAACGAACGAACGAACGAACGAACGAACGAACGAACGAACGAACGAGCGAGCGAACGCACAGGCAGACAGACATAAACACGGGTGCCGCGCCGAGAGCGCGCGACAGCCGCCGCCAGAGCTGCCAAATTGGCGGGCCGCCAACTGTGGCGGCTGCGCCGGCGGCGCGCTATTTATAGCGCTGCATTGTGGCTCCACCTGTGCTGCGGCCGGCCCGCCGCCGCGGCTCCAGCGCCGCCGCTCCCGCCCGGCCTGACCCAGTGACCTCGGCCGACCCGGCGGCGGGTCACGGCCGGCTGGCGCTTCAGCTCGGCTCGCTCGCTCAGCGAGAGTTTGCTCGGCGCGTGGCGGCGGCGACACAGGCGGCAGCAGAGGCACAGGCGGCACCTGGTATCAGCGCGTGTATTGGCAACACTTTCACCAGCACCGCTCACAGCACAGCACAGCACACAGCACAGCACGGCACGGCACGGCACGGCACAGCAGTACAACACAACAGCTCTGAATGACACTGACTGTGCCAAGAGCGGATATAGAGAGAGCCTGAGGTATGACCAGGAGAGCCTGCGGCACGTGACACGATCTTGAAACAGTACCGTCAATTTTAGAAACTTCCCTGGCATCAACAAATCCCAACAAACCTCAGTGGTCCTCGCTGGGTACCCAAACTCGCGTCGGAAACTCACACTCTCCGTGGCACACCCGGCTGTGTTCCCTGACGCTACCTCACCAATCACAGTCACCGACAATCAGTAGATCCGACTATAACCGTTCACGCCAGGTGAGCGTCTCTCGACTTCAGGTAGGTCCTAAAGCTGACAGCGCGGCCGAGCACAGTGCACCACGACGTCACGGGCAGGCGAACATTACAAGACTGCACGAGAATGGAGCACACAGTCGCCACAAATGGCGCCATCGGACTCCGGAAACGCGGGTACCGTCGGGGCCTGCAGCACAATCGAGCTCCGGGGAACACGGCGGTGTCGGTGCCAAGTGTCATCGAGCTCCGTGGCTGTCCACAGTAAACTTCACACCCCAGTAAACTTCACAACTTCTCCGAGGCTGGCCGACTGCCACTCGTTTACACACTCACAAGGTACGACTATCCGATAGCAGATGATCATCGCCGTAAAACGCATACATAAAAAGGGTAAATTCAAGCAAACAGATTCATGAGGTAAAAAAACGGGAATTCGATAATGCAAGTTGGTCGAAAAATCAAATATCCGAATGCCGCCCCAGCATGGTACTCAATACCGTGGGGGTCATCACCTCTCAGGGACCGACATATGGCCTGATGGAAACTAGCGTGTGCTCCAAGTCCAACCACGAGACCTTCAGGTGGAAATTATCATCGGCAGTGGGATAGAATTCAGGTAACCAATCGGCGATAAATTACGATTAACTAACAAATTAGCAAACAGGTCTACAAAACACACACATACGCACACCGCAGGGATGTGTGTGCGTTAATCAGCCAGATATTACGGGGAGTACAACTTCTGGTTGATTCCTCCAGACGCCCTGGGGCTAATACTTCTTGTAGACAAGGTTCGGGGTATGGATCCCCGGCCTCTGTTTTACCACGCCTGCATCAGGGTGGGTGGTGCCAGACGGAGGCGGATCCAGAAGGGGGCACAGAGGGCATCTGTCCCTCCAAACGAGTGCCCCCCCCCCAACAAGATTCCTGGATCCACTTCATGCACTAATATCACCAAAAGGACGCCAACGAAAACCAATAATTCATCTAAAACTACATGTCTAAATCTAATGTTTCTGGGCCACATACTATATAAGGCACATGAGAGGCCTGCATCTTACACGCATAGGCCAGTGCCTTGGCGTACGTCCGAGGTCGTCCGGACAGCACAAATTCCTCGAGAATCTATGACCCGTCCGGAAGACTTCATGCGGTGGGCAGTTCGAGGCGGTCCGGACGGCACAAATTCCTCGAGAATCTATGACCCGTCCGGAAGACTTCATGCGGTGGGCAGTTCGAGGCGGTCCGGACGACCAGGATCTACCGGACACCCCGTTCATTCTATCCCGATGGAGCATAATATTTGCAGATTTGGTTGGTGGGTACGATCGTTGGGCTTTCGGTTTTTCTTCTTTAAAGGCGCATGCTTCACGAGGCGTCGCGCGGCATTCGATCAGCGTGGAGACTGCAGAGGCATTGTAGTGAAAAGACAACGCTGAAAATTGTTTTCTTTCGGCGTCGTAGTCACAGAAGCCAAATATCTACCTTTGCCGTGAATATGACACGGCAACACGCCAGCCAACGCACGGGCACAATATGGCCGAAGCTCCGAACTCGGAAATCGAGATTCTGTCGGAAGTGCCGAAGATCCTATTTTCGCCGCGGGGCTTCGAACGCACGCTAGATGATCTGGGAACTTTATGAATATCAACACACGCCGTGCCACTTTATGAATATCAACACACGCCGTGCCACTTTAAACGGACGCGAATGTGCCCGATTAACGAGTCGGCGACGGGCATCTTCGGTATCCGTTAGCAGACGGATCAATGTTTGGGCGGGCCTGAACGTGCTGGCTAAGACGATACACTCGTCCGTCCGGGGATGGAGTTGGGATACGTCTGACACCGGCGTTGCAACACCAATCAAAATATTGGTGTTACCAACAAGGCTGGAGATTTCTCACCAAACCAGGGGGTCAGGGCTCTAAAGTCTTCAGATTGCAGATGGAAAATGACAAATTAGCATTTGAGGGTAGCAAACCAGGAGGTCCAGACACCCGTCAACCCATCCGGAATCTCCAGCAATGCCATGGAACCATGGGCGTCGCCACCGCTGGGGTCCCTGGAGTCCCGAACCCCACCTGGATTTTGATATGGGTTTGCTTGTAATGCTTCTTCAGGCACGCAAGATGCACCGTGGCAATCACGAGTGCTCTCAGCATTTGTTGGTGGTTAAAAGACAGGTCACACTCAAACGGCCACGTTCTTACCCCTCTTGCTCGAAAAGCTTTCCTAAGCCTCTGGGTTAGGTCCCACCAGAAAACTGATGATGGCGACACCCTTGCATGGAACATCAATAAAAATCTCCTAACCACTCCCCGCTCTAAAGTCTCACGAAATTCGTGTATCAGACTAAGCAATTGTTCAGATGGAAATATCACAACACCACACATTTCCGCGATGACGACTCGGGTATATTGCCGACGACGGACACCAAAAATAATCAAATTCAGCATCAGAGCTGAGGTACCACATGAAAAGCCACGAGCTCCAAGCCTCCTCCGTAGCACCAATGCGCCTTGGAAAGTCTATACCTAGTCTATGGGAAGACTCAGGAAGCCTATACCTATGACCTGTTACAAAGTCCTCCGCTGCCCGAATTGGCACCGGTGGCAGCTTCCCGGCAAGGTTGTGGTGAACAATACAGTTCTCCTGGTAATCTGCTGCAAGTCACGTGTTCATCCACCCGTCTCCAATCGCCCTGCCCCTGACTATTTAAGGCACTGGCAGATTTAGCGGGCGGGGGCACGGGGCCTCCAATAATTGGGACTCCAAACACTTTCGGGAGACGGCACCGCCTGTCTCAAGGGTGCATGAGCCATGCAGCACCATCTGGCTGGTGCTGATCCGCAGACGAGGCACTCCCGACAGCACTGGCGTCCCGGTCACCACTATGATGGTGCTGGCCTTTAATATACTCTGGTGCTGGCCGCCTTGACTCTGGTGCATCAGGTAGTACCCATACCCGTAGATGAAACACCTCATTCATGTTGGCATCCAGGCACGGTGGTGATTCCTTTTTTTTTTTTTTTTTTTTTTGGGGGGGGGGGGAGGGCCATAATACATGAAGGCAATGGGCGAACACAAATGGATTGGGGGTACACTCCAAAGGGTGCCATGTTAAAAGTTGAAATTATTGGGGGAAGCCAACATTGAAGTGGTACTTCCCCTTCAAAGTATATAAAACAACGCCACTTCATCCAGGTGCGCGGCGAAAAAAAAAAGTTTTTTTTGGATGGAAACAGCTTCCTAAATGTATGCCTGGACTAGCCACCTGGCTTCGACAAATATTTCCCTGAAGCCAGTTTCAACGATATATGTCGGTGTTAAATTTTCCCATGTAGTTTTCTATTCTGGGGGCGGGGGTACTTCCTTACCATGTGCACTTCTTTCTAAAACATGGAGGGGTCAGTGCCCAGTCCCCCCCCCCCCACTGTGCCAGTAGTGACGTCTCCAAACCCGCGGAATTCGTCTCCCGCCCCCACACACACACACACACACACAAAATCCGGAAAATGGGCCTTACATGGATGATCGCCACAAACCGAATATGAACATTGAATACCCCGGGCACGGTCCCACCAACCACGCAAGCACGTGTAATTGACCTGCTGGGGTCCCCAGTTTTCCCAAAATGTATTAATTCATGGCTTCTCAAATTTGTCTGCATGGGTTTTGGCTCGAGCCCAATTTTACCTATCCTAACAAGGGCCCTCCTATCGCGTGAGCGCGTGAAATCCATCTGTAATGGCACGTCCGTTTTTTTCCCTTGCCACTATGTTTTTGTCAGCTGAACAGAATCGGCGTCACCGCAAGCCTTGCGACAGGGCCGAAGGAAGAGCAGGAATTCGATGGACCTCCAAACATACGGAACTAACGAAGGTTTCGTATCCGCGGTTAGCTTCACATATCATAAGCTCTCATTCGGCGGACTCGCGTGCCGGCCGTGTGGCCTAATGGAGAAGGCGTCGGTTTCCGGTACCGAAGATTGCAGGTTCGAGTCCTGTCACGGTCGAAACTTTTCTGCACGCGAATCTTTTTCGTCCGCGAACGCAATCTCACGTTGCCTAGGCAATCAGCAGTTATACCAGCACTTAGAAACGAGCGGATCACAATCGTCGGCTACCCAGGTTCCTCGAGTAGTTTACAAATTGTCATTAAACACTTACAATACAAACTAACCACTTTCCGCTGTTCGTATTTGAAATGACAGTATGTGACCCTAGGTCTTAATCAAACTGAGTCATGTAAGGTGACAATTGTGGGCTCGCATCAATTCTCCGCAGGATATCCAGCACCATTAGGAACCAGCAGTACCAGGTCCAGTATTTTTCCTTGCACGAATAATTTGTGGCCATCTTGGCCTTTTTCCTGATCAAAAGATCAACCAAAAGTAACCTTGGCTGCCATTGAAATTTTCGCAGATCCGAATGCACCTCACCCCTCCCTCCTTTTCGCTCCTAGATTTTCCTGGCCATTGGCGCAATCCTGGATGTACGCCACCGCGCCGCGAACAGGGTTTCTGATCTCTGTCCGTCCCCTCCACGGAAAAGAACGAAAACCCCGGCTGTGCGCCTGTTCAGCACTAGGCTTGCGGTACTTCTGTCGCGATGCCGACGCACCAGCAGCACCAACCCGCGCAACAAATCGGCTCCAGAAACAACCACCTGCCCATAACCTCCCACCTGATACGTGCAACCACCGCCGACACGATCTCCAACATACTCCGCAAACCCAACCACCTTCCTCTCCGCATCGCTGTCGCCGAATCACAGCTCGCGTCCTACCCGGCGCGCTGCGCCTCGAGCACGACCAGCCGCTGCCTGATCCTAGCCGCCATGTACGCGCTGCTGATGTAGCAGCACAGCTGCTGCGCCTGCTGCAGCACGTGGCTGACCTCGTCCTGGCCCTCCTTGGCGGCGATGTGCAGCGCCGTGTACAGGTCCTTGGTGGTGCTGTCGACGGCGGCGCCGTGCTGCAGCAGCATCATCACGATGTCGGCGTTGCCCAGCCGCGCGGCGATGTGCAGCGGCGTCTGCTGCTCCTGTCGGGGGCGGGGCCTCATCGTGACCACAGGGTGACCACAGCGTGACCAAGGATGGCCACAGGATGGCCACAGGGTGACCACAGCGTGGCCACAGGGTGACCACAGGGTGACCACAGGATGGCCACAGGGTGGCCACAGGGTGGCGACAGGGTGACCACAGGGTGACCACAGGGTGACCACAGCGTGACCACAGCGTGACCACAGGGTGACCACAGCGTGGCCACAGCGTGACCACAGGATGGCCACAGGGTGGCCACAGGGTGGCGACAGGGTGACCACAGGGTGACCACAGGGTGACCACAGCGTGACCACAGGGTGGCCACAGGATGGCCACAGGATGGCCACAGGGTGACCACAGCGTTACCACAGGGTGACCACATGATGACCACAGCGTGACCACAGGGTGACCACAGCGTGACCACAGCGTGGCCACAGGATGGCCACAGCGTGACCACAGGATGGCCACAGGGTGGCGACAGGGTGACCACAGGATGGCGACAGCGTGGCGACAGGATGGCCACAGCGTGGCGACAGGGTGACCACAGGGTGACCACAGGATGGCCACAGGATGACCATTCGACGGGATGACCACAAGAGTGCTATCGACATGTGGCAAGATGACCATTTGGTTGGGTGACCACACGTGTACCGTCGACATGTGATAGGATGACCACACGATGGCCATACGAGTACTGTCGACATGTGCACATGACCACTCAACGTACAGTGGTTATTCAAAAGCCGTAGCTATAAAACGCTACACACAGGTGAGCATCGAGTGGATTTGTGCTTTGGAATAATTTATTTCAAGTGGAAAATTCCTGGTCCTCAAATTCGGAGATGACAGTTAAAAGTTCGTCTCTCATGCAAGAAACCCCTGTTATACTTTCCAGCTAGTTCCTGCCGGGGTTTTCATCACGGAGCAACGAGCTTGCAGTCATTGTCAAACAGAACCATTCAGTCTTTCGGCAACAAAAAGAGAGGATATCGATGTACGTCCGGCAACGCCCAGAATAGTTGTCAGGCAGTTCTAGAGAAGCCCAGTCAGTGTGTTCCCTGCTGAGGCGGGGGAGGCGCGTCCACCCAGAGAGGTGCGCCACCCCGTCAGGTCGTGGCATCAGACCACCGAGGAGGTATCCACTCGCTGTCGACGTCCGTGACCGACACTAACATCGTCCTACACACACATACACATCCGTAAGGGACGTGGGCTCCACAGACACTGGCATAGGCGTCCCTTCTCCACATCCCGAGCTAGGAATATTGGTTGCCGGTTTTTACGACGCGTCAACTGACGTGGCCACTCAGCGTTGCCAATCTCTCGCACCGATTGATCGCGAGAAAAGCACAGCGAAGGGTGGGACTCGAACCCAAAACCTTGCGGTTGGACAACGATCATCCCGCCCCTAGACTACTCAACCCTACGTTGGGGCTGTGAATGTCGCGAACGCCGTGGACGTTTTGCCTGTGGACGCTTTTCCTTGTGGACGTCTTTCCCTGTGGACATTACGAGCGGTGGACATTACGACAGCCGCTGTGACGTACCCTGGCGCGGGCGTCCACCTCGGCCCTGTTGCGCAGCAGGATGCGGATGATGTCGGCCTGGTTGGCGCGCGCCGCCAGGTGTAGTGGCGTCTCGCCGCGCACGGTCGCGTGGTTGGGCTTGGCGTCGTGTTGCAGCAGGTAGATGACGATGTTCATGCAGCCCATGAACGAGGCGACGTGCAGCGGCGTCAGACCGGACTGTCGGCGACGTACGACAGCCGTCAGCGGTTAGTTAGTTAGTTATTTGGGTTTTAGGGCGCATCAACTGCATTGGTTATACAGCGCCCATAGCCGTCAGCGGTGTGGGGTCGCCGAGCCAGGGTGATGCACATGCGTACGCCAAAGTGTAGCGGGGTACGGGGCACGGGGACCGTCACCTACCAATCTGACGCGGTGGAGATACATACACAAACACATACACAAACACATACACACACAGACCCGAGTACTTCCGCCGAAATCGCGCTCGGAACACAAGAGTTCGAATCATAACACACAACAGACACAATTGGCATACATTGGCAGACTGATGGTGCACAAAACCAGTATCCAAACCGGGGTTATTATATTTACGACGCACGATAGATACAGCGGTTGAGCTACGGTACCACCCACATAACGCACATAAATTGACAAATGTGCGCGGATCTGTGCGGCGACCCGGCCACCTTCCCGATGACCCGACTGACCTCTGTGGTGGCCTCTATGTTGGCCCCGTACTTCAGCAGCAGCTCCACCACCTCGATTCGGTTCTTCTTGCAGGCGATGTGCATCGGTGTGAAGCCGTTGAGGGCGCGCGAGTTGGGGTCGGCGTGCCGGTCCAGCAACAGCTTGGCCACCTTCACGTGTCCACAATGGGCTGTCGAGCAGTGGTCCAGTCACATGTCACAGAAGGTCACAGGAGGTCACTGGTAGCATGAACGTAGACGATGATCCGCAGAGTGGGCTGGCACCGCACACACGGTCCACACACGCACAGCACACACAAACTCCCCTTCCCTTCCTACAATACCACACCCACAAACTCCCCTTCCCTTCCTACAACACCACACACACAAACTCCCCTTCCCTTCCTACAATACCGCACACACAAACTCCCCTTCCCTTCCTACAATACCGCACACACAAACTCCCCTTCCCTTCCTACAATACCACACACACAACTCCCCTTCCCTTCCTACAATGTCACACACACACACAAACTCCCCTTCCCTTCGTACAGCACCACACACTAACCCCCTTCTCTTCGTAGAACACTACACACTAACTCTCCTTACTTTCCTACAACACGAACAGACACAAACTCCCATTCCCTTCGTACAACACCACACACAAACTCTCTCTTCCCTCCACCACCACACACACGAACTCCCCCAGACGCTTTTACGGCCATGGGTACACGGACATGGGTATCAATCGGGAGAGGGAATACACACGAACATAAATATAATGAATCACTTATTTTATTTCGGTGTCTACATGTACCTGTAACACCGGGCAAGAATAGAGTGAGACAGGTACAGGCGCAGGTGGAAGGTCAGGTGGGGAGCCACTACGGCCAGGTGGAGAGGAACTAGAACCAGGAGATGAATTAGGCCCCAGTGGAGAGACACTAGGACTAGGTGGGGTGACACTACGACCAGATGGGAAGATATTATAACTAGGTCGGAAGGCAATTAGGACCAGGTGGGGAGACACTATGACCAGATGGGGAGACATTAGGACCAAGTGGAGGGAAACTAGGGACAGATGGATAGGGCCAGCATCAAGCAGGTACGAGCTAGGACCAGCAGCTAGCGTGCGGATACCACATCTGTCCAGAGATGTCGACCGAGTTCTGCGCAATACAACATTCCAGCGACTCTCGAACGTTCTCTTATGGAGCAGCACCTCACTAGGCAAACACAAGGACACCCTTTGACAGTACTACCAGTCCTGGAGAAACCTTGGTTGATTGACACCGGAGACCAGCCCCTGCCCACCGAACCTTGCTTACCACCTATTCCTGTCCCCGTTGGTCCCTATTTGCCGCCTCATCCTGCCTATTAGGCCGTGCTTACCGCCTCCCCCTGCCCCCACCAGCCCCTATTTACCACCTCTGCCTGCCCCCACGGCCTCTACCTACCACCTCTTCCTGCCCCCCGTCGGCCGCTATTTACCGCCTCCTCCTGCCCACCCCGCTTACCACCTCTCCCCGCCCACTATCCCCTGCTTACCACCTCTCCCCGCCCACTATCCCCTGCTTACCACCTCTCCCCGCCCACTATCCTGCTTATCACCTTTTCCCTCCCCACTACGCCCCTGCTTACCACCTCTCCCCGCCCACTATCCCCTCTTACCACCTCTCCCGCCCACTATCCCCTGCTTACCACCTCTCCCTGCCCACTATCCCCTCCCCTGCACACTATCCCCTTACCCCCCCCCGCCCACTATCCCCTCTTACCACCTCTCCCCACCCACTATCCCCTGCTTACCACCTCTCCCCGCCCACTATCCCCTGCTTACCCCCCCCCCCGCCCACTATCCCCGCTTACCACCCACCCATGGCCCCCCTCCCCGTGCGCCGCCCGCCGCCCCCACTGCCCACCGGCCACGTGCAGGGCGGTGAGATAGTCCACCGTGACGTCATCCACCGGCGCCTTGTGGTAGAAGAGGATGCGTGCCGCGTCCACGTGGTCGCCCTGGGCCGACATGTGCAGCGGCGTGAGGCCGTTCTGTCGGACACACAACACGTCACGTCACGCCACGCCACGTCACGTCACGTCACGTCACGCCACGTCACGTCACGTCACGCCACGTCACGCCACGTCACATCACGTCAAGTCCCGTCCCGTCGCGCCACACAACAACGCCAAATCATCCAGCATGGAGCAGATCAGTACAACACGTCACGTCACGTCACGTCACGTCACGTCACGTCACGTCACGTCACGTCACGTCACGTCACGCCACACAACAACACCAAATCCCCCAGCAGGGAGCAGATCGGTGCCACAATCTGCGGAAGCTGCTCTTCACCGTTCAGGAGACGTGACAAACCGACCAACAAGCTACCCAACGTGTGATGTGATGGTTCTCATTCAAGAAGCCGCTCAACTCGTCCCTGTCATCAACCCTGGGCGTGGAAGACCCGCCCATGGCGAGTGCAAATGGAACACGGCCGGACAGAGCGGGACCAGTCGGAGCGAGGGTCGAACACAGGACGCCAGAGGCCTCGGACACCAGTCAGACACAAGACGCCACGTCAGCCTATGTCCAGAGCCGGTAACGAAGGTGGGACCAGTCGTCTTTTGCCGATCGTCAGACTGAGCAGCAGTTCCTTAGCGGCAGTTATACTGCGTCCACACACAAAGTCCGGCACATAGTGCCGCGTTCAAACACAAAGTCCGGCACATAGTGCCGCGTTCACACACACACACGTCCAGCACACAGTGCTGCACTCATACACAAACGTCCAGCATATAGCGTTGCGTCCGCAGCCAAAATCAAACAAACGACAAACAAACCTCAACATATCTCGAAATTGCCTGGTTTATCGCAAACATTTCACATCGCAAACATATTAGCAACAGTTCCCAAGCGAGCTTTATGGAGGCCAATTTCCCATTACGTCTGACCAAATTGACCATCATGCATAACAATAAACTGTAAATCAACTGAATGGAGAGTGAAGTCGACTATCTACTTTCCATTGGCCCGTCCACCGCTGGGTTTGATGGCAGAAATTTATAAAAATGCCAAGTGTTGTGCTGTAATTTCCTTCGTTTGTTTTCATTTGGCACCTCAAGTATTAACCCCATATTTGAGTTTATCAACGCATGGCGCATTAACTGTGTCAATCATGCAACGGTGTCCTGAAATTGTGAAACTTGAGTCGAAATGTACGCTTAATGATAAATGTTTTGACGTCAATTTTTCGTTTTGACATGACAAAGTCCCAATTTTGTTATTCTTAGTCCAGATATTATGAGTGCGCTTTGGGTCTTTAAAAGCGCTCATGGCCTCTGGCAGCAGCACTGCCCACTGGTAAAGGCAGCAGGTGCAATACTGGCATCACCGGCATCCAACCAAGAGAGGTCACAGAAAATCACTCATTAAAAGGCCCTATCTACATATATTTCCACTTCTTTTTAAATCAGTTGGCTTTTTTGACATCACCCATCTCCACTCTACAAAAAAAAACTTCAGGACACTGTTATGCAGTGATCCCCCCCCCTTCCCAACAACAACAACAAAAAGAGGAAGAAAATAAGCTAGAATGAGAGACAAGTGCGCAATCAGAGACAGCATGGCAGTACACCACCGCCGCCGCCTTCAGTCCAGACGGCGGTGTGCCACACCAGCCATACACACCACCACCACCGCCTTCAGCTCAGAGCCAGCCGGCTCCTGACCGGCCGCCGGTGTGACGTGACACGTCACAGCCGGCTCCTGACCGGCCGCCGGTGTGACGTGTCACGTCACAGCCGGCCAGCTCACCTTGGTCTTGGCCGAGATGAAGGCGCCCTTCTCGAGCATCAGGTCGACGACGTTCTCGTGGCCGGAGCGGGCGGCGCAGTGCAGCGGCGTCAGGCCGTCGCGCGTCTTGGACTCCTGGTTGGCGCCGCGCTCGCACAGCAGGCTCACCATGCTCGCCTTGCCCCACTTGGCGGCCACGTGCAGCGGCGTGATGTGGTGCTGCGGTGGGTCACGTCACGTCAGGTCACGTCACGTCACGTCACGTCACCACCACAGGTCAGCAGCGGTCAGGGCACAGCCAAGTCTGACCGTGTCGTCGGTGAGGATCCGCCCACCGCGAACTGCCACCCGGTGTACACTGCCAACTGCCACCCCCCCCCCCCCTATACACGCTCCAATTCCGCACCTGATCACCTGCCATCCAGATCAATCCTCACCGCTAATCACGGGGGAGTTGATGGTCCGGAATGATGGACTTGAAAAGAGCAATTTGTGCACATCCAACACGGAAAGGATAATCTTGTTTTCTTTTGGCATCACACGCTCGTTTTGGACATTCCAGCCTTGAGGTCATAGCTAACTTCGGCTTGCAACTTCGGATTGATGACATTGGCAAAAGGAGGAGAGCATCAAAGATCACGAATGTTCATCAAACAACGAAGACCAAACGTCAAAAGTTCAAACAGCAAACATCAAAATCGTGAAATGCAGCTCCAGTTTTCTTCCGACACCCATCTAGTGCACTCTTGCCGGAATGAACATCAGGTCCGCACGGACAGATAACCGGCTGGCGGGGACCCGGTCACCTTGGCCATGTAGTTGATGTCTGCGCCCTTGTCGAGCAGCAGGGCGGCGATGTTCTGGTTGCCGTAGTGGGCGGCGATGTGGAGCGGAGTGAAGCCGGACTTGCTGGTCACGTCCGACTTGTGGTCGTTCTGAAAACGTGCGAACACGAAATGACCATTCTGGGCATATAATAACATGAAGTGACCATTCTGCATGCAGGCTAACATACAGTGACCATTCCACGCGCATGTTAGCATACAGTGACCATTATGCGCCGTACAACACCGTGACTTCTCTGCGCGCAGAATAACATAAAGACATACGTTTGCGTGCATATAAACATATGACGGATTAACAAATAAACAGAACTGAAGCGAACATAAACAGATAAACACATGATTACGTTACCCTCACGTCAACGCAGAGACCGTTCTCACAAGAAACAAAAACACACAGCGGCCGTTCTACTGAGGGTTGGAGAACGGGTTTTCAGCCTTCGCATACGCAAAGGCGGATACACCCAAGAAAAGCCAACACGCTTCCGCTGAGCTATAGGCAGCTACTGATCATCTGTGCTTGCTAGCAGTGTGGTCCGGTACCACGGACAACAAACATGTTGACTGCCGAGGAAATTTCATCCGCGCCTCGCAGTGTTTATAGTTGCCGTGTATTCAAGCCTTGGTACCCGCCTCTCCAGCACTACTGTGTCGACAAGGCTTCTTTGGGCTAAACTACGAATGCAGCGCACACAGCAACAACGACAGCATGCCTTTTTGTCAGGCAGGTAACGGCGTAAATTTTATCTGATCTATAACATAACCAGACACAGAATGACACCACAACAAGCAGACAGGAGTGTCCGACACACACCGCCAGACAGAACGGCTCGACCCAAACCGCACGGACATGACTGCTCGACCCATACCGCCACAGACAGGACTGCTCGGCCCACACCGTCACAGGACTGCTCGACCCACACCGCCACAGACACGACTGCTCGACCCACACTGCCACAGACACGACTGCTCGACCCACACCGCCACAGACAGGACTGCTCGACCCACACCGCCACAGACAGGACTGCTCGACCCACACCGCCACAGACAGGACTGCTCGACACACACCGCCACAAGACTGCTCGACCCATACCGCCACAGACATAACTGCTCCACACACACCGCCACAGACAGGACTGCTCGACCCATACCGCCAGACAGGACTGCTCGACACACACCGCCACAGACAGGACTGCTGGACCAAGCCACAGACAGGACTGCTGGACCACACCGCCACAGAACTGCTCGACACACACCGCCACAGACAGGACTGCTCGACCCACACCGCCACAGACAGGACTGCTCGACCCACACCGCCACAGACATGACTGCTCGACACACACACGACACAGACAGGACTGCTCGACCCACACTGCCACTGACAGGACTGCTCGACACACACCGCCACAGACAGGACTGCTCGACCCACACCGCTACAGACAGGACTGCTGGACCACACCGACACAGACAGGACTGCTCGACCCACACCACCACAGACAGGACTGCTCGACCCACACCGCTACAGACAGGACTGCTCGACCCACACCGTCACAGACAGGACTGCTCGACCCACACCGCCACTGACAGAACTGCTCGACCCACACCGCCACTGACAGGACTGGTCGACCCACACCGCCACAGACACGACTGCTCGACCCACACCGCCACTGACAGGACTGGTCGACCCACACCGCCACTGACAGAACTGCTCGACCCACACCGCCACTGACAGGACTGGTCGACCCACACCGCCACAGACACGACTGCTCGACCCACACCGCCACTGACAGGACTGGTCGACCCACACCGCCACAGACAGGACTGCTCGACCCACACCGCCACAGACAGGACTGCTCGACACACACCGCTACAGACCTGCTAGACCCACACCGCCACAGACACGACTGCTCGACCCACACCGCCACTGACAGGACTGGTCGACCCACACCGCCACAGACAGGACTGCTCGACCCACACCGCCACAGACACGACTGCTCGACCCACACTGCCACTGACAGGACTGCTCGACACACACCGCCACAGAACTGCTCGACACACACCGCCACAGACAGGACTGCTCGACCCACACCGCCACAGACAGGACTGCTCGACCCACACCGCTACAGACCTGCTAGACCCACACCGCCACAGACACGACTGCTCGACCCACACCGCCACTGACAGGACTGGTCGACCCACACCGCCACAGACAGGACTGCTCGACCCACACCGCCACAGACAGGACTGCTGGACCCACACTGCCACTGACATGACTGCTCGACCCACACCGTCACAGACAGGACTGCTCGACCCACACCGCCACAGACAGGACTGCTCGACCACACCGCCACAGGACTGCTCGACCCACACCGCCACAGACCTGCTAGCCCCACACCGCCACAGACACGACTGCTCGACCCACACCGCCACTGACAGGACTGCTCGACCCACACCGCCACAGACAGGACTGCTCGACACACACCGCCACATGACTGCTCGACCCACACCGTCACAGACAGGACTGCTCGACACACACCGCCACAGACAGGACTGCTGGACCACACCGCCACAGACAGGACTGCTCGACCCACACCGCCACAGACAGGACTGCTCGACACACACCGCCACAGACAGGACTGCTCCAGCCGTACCTGCAGCAGGAGGACGGCCGACTTGCAGTCGTCCTTTTTGGCGGCAATATGTAGCGCGGGCAGGCGCACCTTGCCGCGCGTGTCGTTCTCCAGCAGCACGGCCACCACCTTGTCGTGGCCCTGCTGCAGCGCCACGGCCAGCGGCGTGAAGCCGTCCTGTCGGCACAGGGCTCAGGTCAGCCGTCACACCATCTCAGGTCGGCCGTCACGGCCATAGCCTACTGTCGGATTCTGTCAGTTACGGTCCAGCCCCAGGTCGGTCACTGTCTGGCACGGGGTCAACCCCAGGTCGGTCACCATCTGGCCCGGGTCAACCCCAGGTCGGTCACCGTCCGATCCGGGGTCAACCCCAGTTCAGTGAACGTCCGGTCCGGGGTGACCCCAGGTCGGTCACCGTCCAGCCCGGGGCCAGCCCCAGGTCGGTCACCGTCCGGCCCGGGATCAGCCCCAGATCAGTAAAGTCCGGTCCGGGGTCACCCCAGGTCGGTCACCGTCCGGCCCGGGATCAGCCCCAGGTCGGTCACCGTTCGACCCAGCATCACCCCCAGTGCGGTCACCAGACAGACGAGAACGTCGGCTCCCATCCGTCTGATACCCGCCGCCACAAGTGTTCAGATACCACCGCCTGCGAAATCCTGGCTAACGGAGCCGACAGACACGACCGCCGTCAGACCTGAGCTGAAACGCACGGCTAGGGGACGAGTGGTCTAGGGGTAAGATCCTCGTCTCACAATCGAAAGGTTGTGGGTTCGAGTCTCACCTGTCGCTACTCTTCGCCTGCGACCAATCGGCGTGAGAGATTGGCGACGCTACATGACTCAACGGTCGACGTGTCGTAAAACCAATAACCAACCGAAGAGCACGGCTAACGACCCCCAGCCGGCGCGCCAGGGCCTACACAGGTCGCAACCAGCACAGAAGCCGGCCTGGCTTGGCATACAGGTACCGCTGCATCAGAATCAATGCATGGTACTCCTTCAGGTGGTGACACTCCCACCACCGCGCAACTCGTGCGACAAGGTGTTTGCGGACTTCGAGAGTGCAGGAAGTGATCGGACGTATGGGCGCGGATCCCTAGCTTGAGATCTGAGACTGGCCAGGCTTCGGCAGTGTTACCGCCGAGACCACCTTAGTCGCCACTGCGACCACATGGCTTGGTGGCGGCCCTGTTCAGCACGTCTCATCCCACGAAACCTTCCGCTTCCGTTTCGGTGGAACAAATCACCATCCATCCACTGGAACCCATCCGATACAATCATATATTAAGCAGGCGTTCAGCCACAACATAAATATTTTGACTGCTAAAGCGCAGCCATTAGCACAGATGGAATGATTAAGGATACTGGAATAATTAATGAAGTGCTTTATTGCTGCCATGCTTGCTGTAATAAACCAGAGCCCTCCAAACGGATTTGATTTTGTTAGTTAGTTATTTGGGCTTTCGGATTTGATTTTGATTGTCGCTCTGGTTCTCAATGGATTTGGATTGGACACCGATTGACCTTCACGGAGTTGAATTGGGATCGATCGAGTAATTTGAATCCACGTCACGGTCCAGTCACCGCACAGCGACCGCACGCTGACGCGAGTGCTCTTCTGCCGTGGCGATTGCATCCGTGCCCCCCCCCCCCACCGTTCCCGCCGCGCCGCCCACGCCAATCGCCACCCAATTACGGCGCGGCGCGCTAACGGCCCGCAGACGAGCCGGCGCTCGCCGCATCTGGCGCCGTTACCATCGACCTGGCCACCAGGGAGTTCGACCTGATCCCGGAGACCGGCCGGATCCACGGACTGGCACCAGCCACGGGGGCGGACGTTATCCAGGCATCAGCAACGGCACATTGGAGCGACTTGATCCACGGATCAACACCAACCCCGGGGACCGACCTGATCCAGGTAGCACCAGTCACGGGGCGAGTCAGGCCAACACCTGCACTTGATCCACGGATCAGCACCTAGCACCCAACCCAACCTGATCCAGGGATCAACAC
Organism: Ashinkailepas kermadecensis; assembly: GCA_034440615.1. NCBI lineage: Eukaryota > Metazoa > Arthropoda > Thecostraca > Neolepadidae > Ashinkailepas > Ashinkailepas kermadecensis. Next base: position 163,768 of record JAOTOM010004926.1, on the reverse strand, counting down.
CAGCCCCCTAGCACCAACCTGATCCAGGGATCATCACCAGCCCCCGAGCACCGACCTGATCCACGGATCAACACCAGCTGCGGGGACAAGCCTGACCTAGGGATCAACGCCAACCCCGAGATGCGTCTCGGCCCGGTGGCGGTGGCGTCATGGCCACATTTGTGGTTTAGGGGCGCATCGACTGCAGAGGTCATGCAGAGGTCATGCGGCACGGCCACATTTGGTGGCTGCGCTCATTTGGCTGCGCCTTGACCCTGCGCCTTGACCCTGCGCCCATCGCACCGCGAATGGCTGCCAGCGCGACCTGCACGCGGAGATCCCACCATACACATAATACGAGGAAAAATGGAGGCAGCAAAATGGGTTGGGTTCTCATGGGAGATGCCGTCCACACGGGAATACATCCCGGGGATCTACGGCTTCTGTTACTTAGGTGGTTCACGACGCACGTTCATGCTCACGGCTAATGGAGCCAGCCACACCGTTTCGCCGGTGGGCCGCGGGATTTGGAAATGTCCGAGTGGTGCGAGTACCTGTGGACTTATGTATCCAGAGCCCTACACCTTAGCCAATCGGCCATCCCCGCCTCAATCTGCAGCTTCCGCCCACGGATAGACACAACTCACTTTTTTCAGGACGGGGCCTACTGCAACGGGCCCGGACAATGTCTGTGGCAATGTCTGTGACAATGTCTGTGATAATGTCTGTGACAATGTCTGTGACAACGTCTGTGACAATGTCTGTGACAATGTCTGTGACAATGTCTGTGACAATGTCTGTGACAATGTCTGTGATAATGTCTGTGACAATGTCTGTGACAATGTCTGTGACAATGTCTGTGACAATGTCTGTGACAATGTCTGTGGCAATTGTCTGAGAGGGCTTCAGGAACATCTTTTACTAATATCTGGTGGCAGGATCTGTCCAGCAAGAAACAAGGGCTGGGACATGGCTGTGACCTAACTTGACTTGCTTACCATGACCTACTGCTCATCCCTGGAATTTAACGTAATTAGGTCTGCGACGATGTCTGTGACAAGGCACTCCTGCCTACCTATTAATAGGTAGGGAATAAAAAATTCAACAAAAAAAAAAAAAAAAAAATGTCTGTGACAATGTCTGTGACAATGTCTGTGACAATGCCAGTGACAATCACAGTGATAATGCCAATGGCAAATTCACGAGCGTGGAGCGCGTCTCACCGGGAGTGAGAAGATGCGATTGGCGGTGCGTACGTGCGGCAATTGGCAATAGCATGCACATGGCCACACTCATGGGCGGAAGCTCGTGCACTTTTGCTGCTGCCGGTGCAGCACCAATGAAAATATTGCTGTTGCCATGCAGCACCAATGTTGACGCTCCTCCTGAGTGTCACCCAATACTCGCATTACTGACTGAATACGGAGAGGACGCCCAACTCCTGTCCAAGGAGATACAAATGCTCAATATATCAGAGTTCGACGGGTATTCACTCGTGGACACGCCGATATATTTGCTTCTGCCGATGCAACACTAATCATTTTGTACACAGTTCAGAATTCAGGCCCGTATTTCCTGGTGGTAGTAGAGTTCCGGGTCATTGTAGAGATATTCGAAGCTGCATTGATCTTTACGATCCAGGAATGACTCGAAATTTAGAAGAAGAAAAAATGCAAAGCTATATTGTAACGACTCGGCCATCGGCCATTATCAAGCAACTCGCTGCGATCGGCGAACGGGTCGAACATTCAAATTGCTGCAGGCACGGAAATCGAGAAAATCCATCCACCACCCCACTTTGAGAAGAAAAAAATCAAAGTGAAGAAAAAAGACCACACGCACCCACGAACGCCAAAAAAGAAGAAAAAGCAAAACAAGCCTAACGTACATATGCATAGACAGGGACGGCAGGTGGAAGCAGTCGCGAGACGGACGCGTCCACCTGGCGGCAGAGGGGACGCAGTTGTAACATCCACACACCTACATACAACTCCTTGGCCTTTCTCTAAGGACAGTTCTCTAAGACTCTACGTACGCGATAATTTATCAGCCACGCGCAAACCAAATTAAACCAAACTTACGCTTATCAAAACTTCAAAACTAAACAACATTAGAATCGCGTGGTACAGCGAATCCTCGCTAAAATCTATTCTGGTAAGGTCAACCTTCAGCATCCCCACTTGCCCTTCAGGTGACAATGGTTTGACAAGAAAATGTAGAATCAAAAATGCAGTTTATAAGGTGACGTGCATCACTTGTCCGCCCGCCCTCTATGTTGGGGAAACGACACGCCCAGTAAGGCCCAGACGGATTCAACGAGCATTTGGGGGATGCACGTCTCCGGCGTCCCTTCACTCCCCTAGGCGAACACATGACGAAGCATCACTTCAATATGAACCATCCGGAACCAATGGAAATTTCAACATAGGTATCCTAGGCACAGCGAGAGACGGCGTGGACTTAAAAATCTTAGCATCTCTTGTTATTCGTTTAAACTGAGTGTGAGTTCCCTCCAGTCGTCGTCGCATGTAACATTGGGTATCAGTCTCACCGACGTTTTGCGTGTGGCTGACACATTACCGCGTCAGTATAGTCCTAGAGAACTGTCCTTAGAGAAAGACCAAGGAGTTGTAGATAGATGTGTGTATGTTACAACTGTTACAACTCTGCCGTCAGGTGGAAGCATCCGTGCCGTGACGGCTTCCACCTGCCGCCCTGAATATGCATAAAACACGTTAGGCTTGTTTTTCTTCTTTTGTTTGGTGTTTGTGAGTGCGTGTGGTCTTTTTTCTTCACTTCGACTTTTTCTCGCAGTGGAGGTGGTGAATGGATTTTCTCGAGTTTCTTTGCAGCAGCAATTTGAATTTTCGACCCGTTCGCCACGAGTGTATATATAGTTCGAAATCGAAATCGAAACACGTGTTTCGATCCGTTTGCGATCGCAACGAGTGTATGTATAGTTTGACAATAGCCGATGGCCGAAACACTACAATATAGCATTACAATTTGTAAAACTTTGAGTCATTCCTGGATCGTGAAGATCAATATAACTTATAATATCTCTACAATGACTAATCATTTTCATCATCTAGCATTCAGTGTACAACGTTGCATGAAAGCAATGCGGTTGAATGACATGTTGACATACCAATGATTATATGAAGCCTTCATCTGTGGTCACACCTATCCCTGACCAGGAAGCCCATCTCCATCTGCGACCCAGTCGACAGAGCCTCGGGCAGCACAGAGCCTTGCCGCCGGCGCCTGCTGCGGGCCAGTACAGCCTCTGGCAGCGACACAGCGCCGGCCGATATCGATTGGCCACGCCCGGCGCCGCCGCTTCCGCCCCAGTACGGCCTCGGACAGAGGTCGCCGGCCGGCCGGTACGGTCTCTGGGCGTCTGGAGCGGCGAGACGACAGGAGCCGGGCCGGAGAGGAGAGGGCCGTGATGCGACTCACTCTCCCTGAGAGTCCGTGTCATCCCGGTGATCTAGGTACGTAGGTCCCGGTGATCTAGGTACGTACACGCGTACCAGCAGGTGGTCAAAGGTGATCATCACTGCGGTGTGGGCGGGCCGACCAGCCCCCCCCCCCCCACACACACAAGCCCTTCTTCGACATGGGCTACGGCCATCGCGACACGGGACGCGCTCCCTGCAATGTAGATTAACGATGGGCAGGACTGAACTGGCACCCGTCGGACTGGCAGGCAAACGTCCAATTTAGTTGACCTCTACAGCTACGACGGTCGGTCACAACTGCCGAGGCGGACAGGAGGGGTGCCGCTCCTGTTCCGCCTCCTGCTCCCATGCTGGCCGTCGGCCAACCTGCTCTGTCCCTGTCGCCAGACGAAGGTCCGGCGATCCGAGCCGAGTCGGGCCGTTTGGGCCGCCATCCAATCGACCACAGGCTGCCGGCACATTCAATGGACCACCGACCGGTGTCAGGCGTCTCGTCTCAGCACTCTCCCGGGAGCCGACAGCAGCTCTTAGGCAGGCGCCTCATCTCAGCGCCGTCCCGGGAGCAGACAGCAGCTCACAGGCGCCTCATCTCAGCGCCGTCTCGGGAGCTGACAGCAGCTCACAGGCGCCTCATCTCAGCGCCGTCCCGGAAGCTGACAGCAGCTCACAGGCGCCTTATCTCAGCGCCGTCCCGGAAGCTGACAGCAGCTTACAGGCGCCTTATCTCAGCACCCTCCCGGGAGCCGACAGCAGCTCACAGGCGCCTCATCTCAGCACCGTGTCGGGAGCCGACAGTAGCTCACAGGCGCCTCATATCAGCACCGTGTCGGGAGCCGACAGTAGCTCACAGGCGCCTCATCTCAGCACCGTCCCGGGAGCTGACAGCAGCTCACAGGCGCCTCATCTCAGCGCCGTCCCGGGAGCTGACAGCAGCTCACAGGCGCCTCATCTCAGCACCGTCCCGGGAGCTGACAGCAGCTCACAGGCGCCTCATCTCAGCGCCGTCCCGGGAGCTGACAGCAGCTCACAGGCGCCTCATCTCAGCGCCGTCCCGGGAGCTGACGGCAGCTCACAGGCGCCTCATCTCAGCACCGTCCCGGGAGCTGACAGCAGCTCACAGGCGCCTCATCTCAGCACCGTCCCGGGAGCTGACAGCAGCTCACAGGTGCCTGATCTCAGCGCCGTCCCGGGAGCTGACGGCAGCTCACAGGCGCCTTATCTCAGCACCGTGTCGGGAGCCGACAGCAGCTCACAGGCGCTGCCGGCAGACCACCGGCAGCCGCGGGGCGGGGTCAGATAGACCCCCCCTCCCCCTCTTACTATGCATGAGTTTGAAAAATAACGGCACATGGAACAACGTGGGAGTTGCAGAGAAGGAAGCTACTGCAAATAGCTTTCACCATCTCACGATCTTCCACCCATCCCACCAACTCGTCACCATTCCAGCCCGTTCGAAATGCCCACTCCAACGTCCCTACCGGTGGCCCATCTAAAGCTGCCATCCTCCGGGGGAAGGGGGGGGGGCGGCCATTGGTAGTTGCAGTTTCTACTGTAGCCCGAGTCTCTCGAGACCCCTGGCCACCACCGGCAGCTGCCACCCAGGGGCGACCATCGGCTCCTCCACTACAGCCCGAGCCTCTACACACCTACCACCACCACCGAAGCTTCACTCCGGAGCTTGCGGTTGCAAAGACTGCGGTCTCAGGAAGCCCACGAAGTGCATCGAACGTACAGCTCTGCGATACAGAGGGAAGGCCGAGCGGTCTCGGGGAGCCCATGGAGTGCATCGAACACGCAGCTCTGCGATACAGAGCGAAGGCAGATTCTCGCCAGCGTTCCGAGAGTTCCGAGTTCCGGGTGTCTCGAGCCTTCGAGTCGGATACGCGAGTGTCCGAGTCGGGCTGAGAGTCCAGATAACACTGCTCAGCCGTGTAGGGCGTCACCAACAGCCGTGGAAGTCACACTGGAACGGAGATTCGGCTCACGTTTGCGCCGCCGCCGGCCAATTGGCGTTCGAGCCGATCGACCCAGCAACACAGGAAATTGGAGCGGAAACAGAACCCGGTCCCATTTCGCCCAGTCATCCTCATTCGGCCGCTAAATTAATGTCTGCATTCGACGTCAGTACGCCACCATGGCCGTCCGCCAGCGGTGCAGTGGTCCCCGGACAGGACAGGACAGGACAGGACAGGACATGGCATGGCATGGCATCACAAGATAGAACAGGACAGGAGGACAGGACAGAGCAGGGCAGGTCAGGATAGGGCGGGGCAGGACAGGGTAGGAAAGAGCATGAGGCAGAACAGGACAGGACAGCGCAGCGCATGACAGGGCAGGACATGACATGACATGACATGACATGGCAGGACAGGACAGGACAGGAGAGGGCAGGGCAGGGCAGGGCAGGGCAGGGCAGGGCAGGGCAGGACAGGACAGGACAGGACAGGACAGGACATGACATGACATGGCATCATAATATAGGACAGGACAGGAGGGCAGGGCAGGGCAGGATAGGGCGGGGCAGGACAGGACAGGGCAGAGCATGAGGCAGAACAGGAAAGGACAGCGCAGCGCATGGCAGGGCAGACAGGACAGGGCAGGACATGACATGGCAGGGCAGGGCAGGGCAGGGAAGGGCAGACAGGACATGACAGGACATGGCAGGGCAGGGCAGGGCAGGGCAGGGCAGGGCAGGGCAGGGCAGGGCAGGGCAGGGCATGGCAGGGCAGGACAGGACAGGACAGGACAGGACAGGACAGCGGAAGACAGGACAGGGCAGGGCAGCACTGAGCAGGACAGGACAGGGCGGCACATCACCCCAGGGCGTGACCTTTCGTGTCCGTACCACCGTCTGCAGATGCCTACTGATCGACCTTCACACGCCACACGTCACGTCACGTCACACGCGTCACGACGGCGCGATAACGGCCATTGCTGACGGTGTGGACGCGCTTGGTGGACGAATAACGCAAATGTAAGCGCAGACTTCAAAGCAACTTTAAAGTTACAGCCAATTACAAAGCGCCGGCACTGCCTGCCACTACTCTTGAATGGATGCTATTACGAGCGAGGGCGAACCCCAAGCTAGTTTAGTTCCTTGTGTATGGTGCATGCACACGGAGAGGGGAGGGATGTGGGAGGGCGAAGGGTGGGCAATGGAGAAGGAAAAAACGCTGCTTTCGTCTTTATGACGGGGAGGTGGGGTGGGGGTGGGGAAATATCGCTGCTTGTGTCTGGATTAGACAGGGGTGGTCGCAAGGGGTGGGGGGTGGAGGCTGGGCTATCGAGCAATTGAGTCGAAAATCCTAATCGTCACAAGAAAAGAAGAGCTTGCCGACCGCTCAACCAAAGTGGTCGAAATTCGAGGAGTGCTTTCACTAACAACACAATACAATAACACAATAATAATAATAATAACAAGAAAGAAAAATAACAAACTGCACGGGTACCACTTTTCCATGGGGGCAAATGTTTCAGTGCCTCCCCCCCGATCCCTCACCCAGTGTATCTGCTTCTAGATATCATTCATTGCCAGTTTGCACATTCACACAATTACCGACCGTCTTGACTTCGTCGCAGCTGTTGCTGTCTTCGCCAGATACCCTCCACTATGAAGAAAATTGGCTGAGACCTACAGACGGAGACCCGGGGTGGGGGGGGGGGGGCACAGTCGCCAGCTGCCTGACTACCACACACCGGAAACGGCAGCGGGTCAGACACACCGGGGGGGAGGAGTGTGCTACCACACCGCCTCCAATCGACCTCGCCGACAGTCGGCGGCCATTTGAACTCACCGACCACCGGCGGCCATTTGACCTCACCGACCGCGGGCGGCCATTTGACCTCGTCGACAGTCGGTGGCCATTTGACCTCGCCGACGGTCAGCGGCCATTTGACCTCGCCGACGGTCGGCGGCCATTTGACCTCACCGACAGTCGGCGACCATTTGACCTCGCCGACAGTCGGCGGCCATTTGACCTCACCGACAGCCATTTGACCTCACCGACAGCCGGCGGCCATTTGACCTCATCGACCGCCGGCGGCCATTTGACCTCACCGACCGTCGACGGGCGGTTATCTCACCAGCAACCACATCTTGGCTTCCATGACACTGACTGGAGCCGGTCCAAATCTGGCTGTCGTCACGGCTTCCGGCCGCTGACTGCCAATCAGGCGCGCGCCAATGGCCAGCAAGCGTGACGTCACAAACACCACAGGTGAAGGAAGAGGTCACAGCGTATGCAAGATCAAATTCCCGCCTTGGTGTTGCTCACCTCTATGACGATGCTCTGGTTGGTTCCTCTGTGTCTATGCTCACCTCTGCGACTCTGTTCACCTCTGCGACTCTGCTCACCTCTGCGTCTCCTCTCACCTCTGCATCTCCTCTCACCTCTGCAGCCCTGCTCACCTCTGTGGCGATGCTCTGGTTGGCGCCGTTGGCCAGCAGGTAGCGCACCACGCCGTCGTGGTTCTCCTGGGCGGCCATGTAGAGCGGCGTGAAGCCGTTCTGACTCTGGCCGTTGACGTTGGCGCCGGCCTGCACCAGCAGGCGCACGATCTCCTCCTGGCCGGCTGTGGACACGGAGCGGCGGTGGGTAACGCTCCAGCCTACAGCAGGCACACGATATCAGGCTGTGGACACGGAGCGGCGGTGGGTAACGCTCCCGTCTACAGCAGGCACACCATCTCCTCCTGGCCGGCTGTGGACACGGAGCAGCAATGGTGGGTAACGCTCCAGTCTACAGCAGGCACACGATATCAGGCTGTGGACACGGAGCGGCGGTGGGTAACGCTCCCGTCTACAGCAGGCACACGATCTCCTCCTGGCCGGCTGTGGACACGGAGCGGCGGTGGGTAACGCTCCAGTCTACAGCAGGCGCGCCATCTCAGGCTGTGGACACGGAGCACCTTGCCGCGCACTCCACTAATTGATGTGGGAAAAATGGAAATGTGCATACATGATATTTAAAAAAAAACACAGATTGGCCTCGTACACAACGCAGTTTCCAAAGATATGGGGAGAGCACAATGTCAAGGAGCATTTTTCAGCCTTCCAGCTCGAATCTGGAGACCAGCAATTGTCTGCATTCTACATGACAAAAATCCACGATGGCGCTGTTTCTCCCAGCCTGCCACCACCTTTGCTGCAAAAGTGCTCTGCTCCAGACAGTCACCACCAGACAGCTGAACGGGCACTGTCCGGATGCGACGCGGAGCCGAGGAATGGCGCGAGCCACGTGACCAGGTGTGCCGAACATGCAGCCGGCACGCGACCGACACATCGTCTGCCCCGGTGCGCAGCACGGAACAGCACGGAACAGCACGGAACAGCACGGAACAGCCGCATTGTGTCCCCGGTGAGCTCATGAACTTGCGTGGCGCTGCTACACATCGTGCTGCACGCCAACTGACACGGCACGTGGCGTTGCTACACATCATGCTGCACGCCAACTGACACGGCACGTGGCGCTGCTACACATCGTGCTGCACGCCAACTGACACGGCACGTGGCGCTGCTACACATCGTGCTGCACGCCAACTGACACGGCACGTGACGTGCCGGCACCACCCGCTGTCGCCGCTGCAATCGCGACGAGGCGGTGCCGCAGCCGTCACGTCAGCGTCCAGCCCGACTCCGCCGACCCCAGTTCAGCCCGACGTTCGCGTCGCTTCGACAACACAGACCCCGTGGGGAGCAGACGCTGTGCCGTGGGGGAAGACGTACGCTGTGAGGGCAGACGCTACGCCGGCCACTTCCCCGGTCCCATACTACAGCCATTGTGAGAGATAGACGCTACGCCGGCCACTGCCCCCCGTCCCCATAATACAGCTATTGTGAGAGATAGACGCTACGGCAGCCACTGCCTCCGGTCCCCATACTATAGCTACCGTGAGAGATAGACGCTACGCCGGCCACTGCCCCCGTCCCCATAATACAGCTATTGTGAGAGATAGACGCTACGCCAGCCACTGCCTCCGGTCCCCATACTATAGCTACCGTGAGAGATAGACGCTACGCCAGCCACTGCCCACGGTCCCCATACTGTGGAGCTATGGTATGGGAACCGGGTCGTCTGTCTCTCACGGTAGCTCTACCGTGAGAGATAGCGCTACGCCCAGACTGTGGTGTTGTTGCATGACCGGCCATACCCAGACTGTGGCGTCGCTGTATGACCGGCCATACCCAGACTGTGGCGTCGCTGTATGACCGGCCATACCGAGACTGTGGCGTCGCTGTAGGACCGGTCATACCCAGACTGTGGCGTCACTGCATGACCGGCCATACCCAGACTGTGGCGTCGCTGTATGACCGGCCATACCCAGACTGTGGCGTCGCTGTATGACCGGCCATACCCAGACTGTGGCGTCGCTGTATGACCGGCCATGCCCAGACTGTGGCGTCGCTGTATGACCGGCCATACCCAGACTGTGGCGTCGCTGCATGACCGGTCATACCCAGACTGTGGCGTCGCTGTATGACCGGTCACACCCAGACTGTGGCGTCGCTGCATGACCGGTCATACCCAGACTGTGGTGTCGCTGTATGGCCGGTCATACCCAGACACTCCCAGCATGCAGTGTTGCTGCATGCTGACGAACACAAATAGCCGCTTTTCAGTGTTGAAATAATGTTTTTACGTCAGGTGTGAGATGTCGAATCGAGTACAGCAGAACGTCGAAATTTTGCATGTACTGCAATTATGCTGCTTACCCATCTCTCTGTCCTGCTTATAACAAAAGTTAGTGCATGCGGGGTGCCAATCTCACACCCTCCTGCACTGCATGGGGTCAAAATTGTCCAACACCGCAAGAGCTAAACATACATTTATGCGCACGTCAAAGCGTTACACGCACGATGTCAAAACGTTTTGTGGCAGGACAGCGACTCAATATTCATCACATTGTAGGCTCCACCATTTTGGCCAGCAGCGCGTCACCGCCCAGGCGGCTGCCACTGACCGAGTGAGGCCACGTGCAGGGCCGAGTTGCCCTTCTTGGTGACGGCGTCGACATTGGGCCCCCTGTTGAGCAGCTCACTGACGATGTGACTGTGACCTTCTTTGCTGGCCAGGTGCAGCGCGTTCAGTCCATTCTGCCGGAAAACACGGCACGTCCGGTCAGGCTTCATGTCACTGCAGGGTCAAGTGGTCACGGTGCCTCTCGACAGGTCAGGTGAGGTCAGGTACGATCCAGTCTGAGGTCAGTTCGGGGCAAGCCAAGTCGTGTGGGTGTCTGGCCATCACGCATAACACCACTTCATTTACTTCGTCAAACTGGGTCAGGCGTGGTCAGACTGGGTCACACTGGGTCAGGTGAAGTCAGACTGCATCAGAATGTGTCAAGAAGTGAGGTCAGGGTGGGCCAGATTTAATCAGATGAGGTTAGGCTAGGTCAGGTGAAGTCATATGAGATAAGACTGGGTGACACGAGGTCAGATGAAGTGAGACTGGGTCAGACAGGGTCAAGTGAGGTCAAACTAGGCCAGGCTGCGTCAGAATGGGCCAGATGAGGTCAGGCTGGATCAGGTGGGGTCAGACTGGGTCCGGTGAGGTCAGGCTGCATCAGAATAGGTGAGGTGAAGTCAGACTGGGTCAGATGAGGTCAGGCTGGATCAGGTGGTTTCAGACTGGGTCAGGTGGGGTCAGACTGGGTCAGGTGGGGTCAGACTGGGTCAGGTAGGGTCAGACTGGGTCAGGTGGGGTCAGACTGGGTCAGATGTCATGCCAGGTCGCGTCAGCGCACGTTCGCACGGCAGGCTGATCCATCATATTACGTCCATGATGGCACATAGCACCACAAATCACAGGCAACAAAACAACGCGTACATAATACGCGTAAAGGCATAGGAACCTTGCACGACACGAAGGGCACCTGGCGGAGCCGACGACGTAGCAACGTCACCGGGCGTGGACCGCACGGTGGGCTGCGGGCTGCCAGCGGTGCACGGAACACCACAGCAAATGTACACGGTGCTCTGCTTCACTGCTGGTATAAACGTGGTGACCAGGCGGTACACTAAGCCGACTCAGAATCGTGAATGGCGAGAATATCGTCAAGAACTGCTGGTCCTAGTTTGTTCTGGCACAAGCAGGTTATACCTTATCTTATTGCATGAACCTGGAGTTTATTCTGGTGCCAGCTGGTGCAGGTTGGACTTATACGGAATCTAGCTAGAGACGAATTCCATGGTGGTTGTGACCGGCAAATATCTGTGAAGAGGTGAGCTAAAATGGCCCACGAGTTTAAAACTCGAAAAAATAGCACGAAGCGTGCGTTCTTATGAATTGTTCAATAGCTCCAACAGCCAATGGACGTCCTTTTTATTTAAAAAAGACGACATGAATCGATCCATACAGCAAGCAATGTCAGGCAGCAAATTTCGTGGTTTGGAGCAATAACCATGCGTATCATGTCCGCTGATATCTGAACCTTTACCACGAACTTCTATTACCAGGGTTGGAGAAGCATGCCGTTTCTGGGTTTTTAACATCCAAAACATTATTGTGTCCAGAAAATTATCCTATCATTTGTCTCAATTCGATGTTACATGGTGCTGTTTGGCAATGACCTGCTTTGTGATAAGGTACTCAGTTAATCTTGAAACTCAAGATTCACTGGAAAGTGTAAGCTGAAATTCTGATACCAGAGGTTCAAAGAAACATACACCAATATTAAATTACCAAATAGCACTCCTCTCCACATCTAAGATTACAAAGCAGAAATCCAACCTTGTCTATTTACCCATGTCAGATTCACAAACTCACTTTAAATGCATGATTTGTTGGCCACCAAAGACGACATGAGCTGACCGCCAGCTCCATCACTTGCACGGCCCGCACGTAAGTTGTCAGATCGAGACAATTGAGAAGCATATCCTCCACGAGCACAGCCCTCCCTCCCCAAGTCTGCAGTCTATGGTGGTGGAAGCCAGCACCATATCTGCAGCACATGTGCGTTCCCAATGATCGCCTTTGTCAATCGCCTATGCCAGGCGGCTTCAGGCGGCGTCAGGCGGTGTCAGTCAGGCGATGTCAGGCTGCGTCAGGCGGTGTCAGGCGGTGTCAGGCGGTGTCAGGCGGTGTCAGGCGGTGTCAGGCGGTGTCAGGCTGCGTCAGGCGGTGTCAGGCTGCGTCAGGCGGTGTCAGGCTGCGTCAGGCGGTGTCAGGCTGCGTCAGGCGGTGTCAGGCGGTGTCAGGCGGTGTCAGGCTGCGTCAGGCGGCGTCAGGCTGCGTCAGGCGGAGTCAGGCGGTGTCAGGCTGCGTCAAGCTGCGTCAGGCGGTGTCAGGCCGCGTTCCCAACTGCCCACGTGAGGTGGCGGCTCGCATTCCCGACGGGCCGGGCAGCTGACGAAGACCGACGAGGTGCCGGACGCCTCGTAAACCCTCCTATCGCTGGCCACGGCGGCGAGCACCCGCACAACCGAGTGCCAAGTCGGCTCGATCCACGACCCTGCTCAGCCGGCCCCGCCGGGCCCCAGCCGCTGGTCTGGCGCTCGCCTCACGGCAGAAGACGCTGCTGACGTCAGTCGCCTCGGGCACGGCGCCGGCCATGCCTCTGCCGTCGTCGGCCGGCTGTCCCAACACCATCCGCCGGCCGGCCGCCACTATCAACAAGCTGTCCGGCACCGTCGGCGAGCTACTCCGGAGCGTCAACTGGACCTTCAACTGGATCGTCAACTGGACCTTCAACTGGATCGTCAACTGGATCGTCAACTGGCCCTGCGGGGTGCACGTCGACTGATATCCCAAATTAATCCACTATCTCCGGACAGTGACAAATGGCCGACTTGACCAAGACCCACCCACCCACCGGTGTCCCACCCACTCCCGAAATGACGTCGACCCTCCAGACAAAGCCTCGGGCATGAAGTCAGAACGTGGCGAACTGCTAGTACCGCGCCACATCAAGAACACAATGGCTTATTCTCACCATTGAGTAAGTAACCATGGGTGGTGCATAGCAACATATCAACAGTCGGTGCCAATAGGACAGTCGAATGAATAAGTTAAATACGAATAAGTTAAAGTGAAAAAGGAAAAACGGTGTCAAAGTGTCCAATATCGCTGCGACAATGACAAGGTGTGCCGATGCAGCAATTATCACTATCAGTATACGATTGGAGGATAGCAATATGAATGGTGTTGCCACCAAAAATGTCACAAATGTTGTGCTAACCCGGCGAGTATTGGCATCGATATGGCAACTGGTGTCAATGTGTCAACTGGCGTCGACATATCAGCTGGTGCCAATATGTCAGCGGCGCCGATATGACAGCTGGTGTCGCTGTGACACTTGGCGCCGATAAGACAGCTGGTGTCGCTGACACCTGGCGTCGATATGACAGCCGGTGCCACCGCTCCAGCTGGCGCGACATGACAGCCGCTGTTGCTGCCGGACCGCCGCCGACGTCAGAGCTGCCAGATGTGACGTCACCCGCCCAGCGTTCACGCTGTGCCGGCGCGCATCGATCGTCTCCAGCGCGGCGGAAAGTCGGCCAGGCGCCGCCGGCGGAGATGCGGAGATGCGGAGATGCGGAGATGCGGTGGTGCGGAGATGTCGATGGTTGATGATTGGGCTGATGGGGAAATGATGGACCCTGCCGGCAGCCCGACCACCAGCGGCAGCCGCGCGAAACATCGATATCGGCGGCCACACGAGGCGGCGGCCGACGATGGACCTCCGCCGGGAGGAGCGGTATCGGACGGGGACCGGTCCAGGACAGGACTCCACACGGCCATTGTGAGAAGGTGGCCGAACGTGCTCCAGCTCGCTGGATCCGGTTGAATCGATGGAATCGACGAAATTGTTGCGACCTGTTTGCGTTTCAGTTATGAAAGGTAATGGAATGGCAAGCCGTTTTCTCCATGTCCGCAGCCCTGACACGTGGTGTCATTTGGACATCCATGCTCGATCATTGCAATGCTTTCCTTTTGGGAGTTTTTGTGTAAGCTAAGCGGAACGAACTTTGGTTCCATTTAAGATACACATGGGTTTTTAGGACTAGATGTTAAGATGCACCATGTGTTCTTGAGACTAGGTGTTATCAAACGACTATATTCATTCGGCCAAGAACAGTTTCCACCATCTAAATAATGGCTGCTGCTGAGGGCTTAAGGACTGTAGCCTGCTCAGGACTTGAATGAAAACTGTAACCCGCTCAGTACTTGAGGGCTCCAGCATGTTCAGGGTTTGAGGGTTTGAGGGCTTGAATCTGCTCAGGGTTTGAGGGCTTGAGTCTGCTCAGGGCTTGAGGGCTTGAGTCTGTTCAGGGTTTCAGGCCCTGCTCAGGGCTTGGGCCTGTTCAGGGTTTGAGCCTGTTCAGGCTTTGAGCCTGCGCAGGGTTTGAGCCTGCTCAGGGCCTGAACCTGTTCAGGACTTCGGGGCTATAACATGCCAAGGATTCCAGGACTTGAGCCTGTTCACGACTGGACGGCTGCAGGGCAGCGGCACATCGGCACGTGTGCTCCGCGCCAACATTCTGGCGCCGCTCCGTGGGCCCAAGTTCCGTCGTCAGTAGCCAATTGGAGACGAGTCGCTCAGCGATCAACTCCCGGACGGCGATGAAGTCGCGACGATGGAGATCAACTTCTCGATGAACGCCCAGAAACTTCCAGACCTTCTCTCGTTGTTCGGCCGACTGCATCTCGTTGCTTCGGCCGACTGCATCCCATACAATAAATGGCCACGTGCCACGTGGAGCTATGTGTACGCAAGTGCAAATACAATACCAATGCCGCTGCCGCCACTGTCACACAGTGACATCCGCCAAGGTCGCCACAAGCAAGGCGTCGCCTCTATCTGTTGCCGTTATTATTGTACCGCCATTATGATTAATGTTATTATTGTTACCGTTATTATTATTACCGTTATTATCGTTACAGTTATTATTGTTGCCGCTATTGTTGTTACTATTATTATCATTGTTTCGCTATTATTGTTACCGTTCCACATGCCCCCATTGGCCTTGTCTCGCGCACTGTTCAAATGGTGGCCAGAGCACGACACCGGTGATGCATACCCGGCGATGACGCCAAAAGGCCTCACCGGTGATCTGGTGACGTCACGGCCCGTGTGACGTAATGGTTGTCAGCCGAATTGTGTCGCTTTTAACTGGCCGGTTTGATGCGTTACTACGTATAGTTTTTTTTTCCCCAGGGGCGGATCCAGGGGCGGATCCAGGGAGCCAAAGGGGCCAATCTGCCCACCGCTATGGGGCCGATTTTCCACGATATTTTGCACTAAATTGGTATTTTCTCGAAATACATGAGCATTCTGAGATAAATATTGTCTTATAAAATGTTGGCTTAAACAGACCCGGCGAATGTTCGCTGTTCAAATCTGATGATTTTTTTTATCGAAATCGGAGATAATTTTGTAATTGCCTCTCTCCCAAAGCAAGGCTTCTGGATCTGCCCCTGAGCTTTTCCAGCAGAACAAATCTGTTTCCGAGTGGTTCGGCAAGTACCGAGCGACCCAGTCGGTGCGTGGGAGGCAGCATTCGACACAAACACCACTTGCCGGGTTCGCCACCGGCGCCGTGCCGTGCCGTGCCGTGCCGTGTTGTGCCGTGCCGTGCCGTGCCGTGCCGTGCCGTGCCGTGCCGTGCCGTGCCGTGCCGTGCCGTGCCGTGCCGTGCCGTGCCGTGCCGTGCCGTGCCGTGCCGTGCCGTGTTGTGCCGTGCCGTGCCGTGCCGTGCCGTGCCGAGCCGCACGTGCTGTTTGTTTTAGTGCGTCAGTGAATCAGGTGTCAATCAGCTGTCATCGGCGGCGGCCGGTGCTGTCTGGCGCACCAGCTGTCATTGGCGCCAGTCGGTGCTGTCTGGCGCACCAGCTGTCATTGGCGCCAGTCGGTGCTGTCTGGCGCACCAGCAAACACCCGCGCCGCTTACAGCACGGCTCCACGTGCGCTAAACATCGCTTATAATCACGCCGTTGACATCGCTTAGAAAACATTTCGTTTTCCTTTGGTGTTGCCAATTACCTTTTCCTCAGCACCAACTGTTTTGAAAATTGTCATCTTCAACAGTTCATCACATATTTCCAGGTATTTGACCTTGACGGGATCGGAAAACTTGACATTTGCACGTGTCACCCGCGTTGACCTAAGTTTTCGGTTTAAACATCATCAACACTGAAGTGCGAAATCGCATTTGTTTTGTGGCCAGGGTCAGAAAACTAGGGTGGTGATCGACGGTACGATATTGACCTGCTTCATCTGACCTACAAGATCAACTAAACAGATAGAGGTAAATGTTTCGAGCAACACTGAAAGTTCAAAGACGGAGCTGCATTGTGGCGTCTACCACATCCTTCTATCTTGCTTAGACCATACGTTCGTGGGAGTGGAGCTCAAAATGCCCACCCCTGCACTGTGAGAGGTAGAAAATGCTCCCCTCCCGCACTGTGACAGGCAGAAAATGCTCCCCTCCCGCACTGTGATAGGTAGAAAATGCTCCCCTCCCGCACTGTGACAGGTAGAAAATGCTCCCCTCCCGCACTGTGACAGGTAGAAAATGCTCCCCTCCCGCACTGTGACAGGTAGAAAATGCTCCCCTCCCGCACTGTGACAGGCAGAAAATGCTCCCCTCCCGCACTGTGACAGGTAGAAAATGCTCCCCTCCCGCACTGTGACAGGTAGAAAATGCTCCCCTCCCGCACTGTGACAGGTAGAAAATGCTCCCCTCCCGCACTGTGACAGGCACAAAATGCTCCCCTCCGGCACTGCTCTGCCTCCCGCACTGCGAGACAGAAAATGCTCTCCAGCACTGTGAGAGGCTAGAAAATGTTCCCTCCCGCACTGTGAGAAGTAGAAAATGCACCCTCCCGTACTGTGAGAGGCATAAAACGCCCCCTCCCGTACCGTAAGAGACAGAAACTGTTCCCGCGTTGCGAATTAGCTGGCGCTCTGCTGCAGTCCCCAGCCGAGGGCCGCCCTGCTCGAGAGGCACACATCCTGCCCAGACCTGGATATATCGGGAGCTACTTGATCGCTACGATTGTTATTTGGGCTTTAGGGCGCTGTGACCAGTCTTGGATCATTCGCGCCCATCCTTGCTCGCTTCAAACGATTCGCACAACAGTCCATTCCATTGGGTGACGCAAAAACATGTCAAATATGTATATTGCAGGTCATGAATAAGGTCACAGATAAGGACAAACGCAAAAAGATCATGCTCGCCGTGTTGTTATCAACTAAGTCTGGCAAAGACAATCGAATATATTTACTTATCTCTGAATACACTCGGCAGGGCCAAAGCACGTAATCCGTGCCATGATTCACAGCCTCGTTGAGGTTAATGTCGAGGGCAAGGGCAAGGAAGGTCAATGTTCGAAATAAGGTCAGTAATTCTTGCGATGCATACCTACATAAAATGTTCTAACCTGTTACAGAGAAAGCATATTCTTGAAACCACTTCGTTTTGAAGTTCACATAATGAAGGAAAAACGTCCTTAAAAACATCGGTTTTCAGTGCATTGTCTCAAGATCATTTTGTTCGTTCAATTCTACAATTTCGACCAGTCATATCATCAGTTAAATGAATATTCCGAGATAACCATTTTGCACCTAATTTAGCTATCATTTGTGATAGGAAAGCCGGCTGACCTGACATGCAGTTTTTCACGAAGAGCTAAAAGTGTTCCAGAGTTGGGCATCAATACCGTACGTGACGTCACTGGCTAGGTGACAATACCGTAGGTGACGTCACTGGCTAGGTGACAATACCGTAGGTGACGTCGCTGTGACGCCATTCCGCTTCAAATAGAATGGGTTCTTCTTTCGGCAATCTGTGCGGAACTGAGTTACGTGTACTGCTACACTGATATACTTGTGCTGCTGCACTGAGGTGTTGAGGTACTATAGGTACTGAGAGCTCGTGTCAATATCTGCAACCGTTCCTTAGCGCCGGTTAAGCTTAAAGTTAAGTTAAGTTAATGTGTGTTAACTTAACACATATTTACACTTAACACACTTAACACACATTTAAGTTAAGGCTCCTGCTCAGCCCACCGCCTCGTCGGGCCGTCTGCCGTCGCCACTGACCTGGTTGCAGGTGTTGATGTCGGTGCCGTTCTTTATGTAGTCCAGCACCTTGTCGAGGTTGCCGCCGCGAGCTGCCCGCAGGAAGCTGGCACTCGCGTCCGACTGAAACAGAGGGCCAGGTCAGGTCAGGTCAGGTCAGGGTCATGTGAAACATAGGACTGCATAGTCCACAAGGATACGCGGACCATCAGGCGAAGTACCAAACATGACCTAGCATGGGGTGGGAATCAAAGCTCATGGGCTAACTAGGTCATCAGTCAAGAAAGCGTACTTGGACCCATGATGTTTTTGGTAATATAGTGCAATAACTTTAGTGAACTTCGTTTCTTCAGCATTAGGTAACCACCACCATTACCATGCTCGCCATCACGATCCCCGTCACCACCGCCATCACCATCACCGCCGTCACCATCACCACCACCACCACCATCACCATGCTCCCCATCACCATCCCCGTCATCACAACTACCGCCACCATCCGCGTCACCACCGCCATCACCACCCCCGTCACCATCACCATGCAGCAGTTCTGAACAGCCGCTGTTCAGTTCTGAGCCGCCGACGGCCACCCTGTACGCCGGTCACGCACGCCATAACCAGCCAGCAACGATCCGCCAGCCGCCGCCCAGGCCAGGCCACGCCGCGCCGCGACAGCACAGTCGACAACACGTCCGTCGACCGACCCGCGCGCGCCGCGGTGACACCACGACGTCCCACGTCCAGCGGCCTGCAATTCATTTCAGGTGGAGTGGAGCGCCTGAGCCCAAGACGCCCAAGTCAGCTGTGATGTCGAAACAGGTCAACAAAATCGCACCGAAAAGTGATGAACTGAAAACAAAACACCAGTTGTTTGCAAAACACTTGCATAGTGCCAAAATGAAGCATTGTAAGCATCTGGTGAACTAACGTTGTTGAATGCCGTCACACTTAACCGAAACATGTTCAGGAAGTGACGTATCCGTTCGAGGATGTCAAAACAAACGTCTATTACGTGTTGGTTTCGGCGCAAACTTTGGAATTCCCGGACACTGCTCCCGTGCGAGCGGGCGGCATCTCCGGTACGGCGTTGGCTCCCGCTACCGCTACGGCGATGGCTGCCGCTGCCGCCACACCCCCATCAGCCAAATGAGCCCCAGTCCCTGGGGTGATCGGCGCTACAGACAGTATCGGCAGCCGTCCATCACTCTCGGCCAACTGTCAATCGGACCGTCACGCACTTCTCACGGCCAGAAATCATCCGGCAATATCCTGAAAGCCACGCAGTTACGTGAATAGGTGGTCCGAAAGGCTGCAACATCATCATCGACTGACGGCGGAATTCAGGTGGACTGGTGGTGAACTGGACGACTGACTGTGAACTGGACGACTGACGGTGGACTGAACGACTGACTGTGAACTGGACGACTGACGGTGGACTGAACGACTGACGGTGAACTGGACGACTGACTGTGAACTGGACGACTGACGGTGGACTGAACGACTGACGGTGAACTGGACGACTGACGGTGGACTGGACGACTGACGGTGGACTGAACGACTGACTGTGAACTGGACGACTGACGGTGGACTGAACGACTGACAGTGGACTGAACGACTGACGGTGAACTGGACGACTGACGGCGGAATGTCAGTTTGTCGGAACTGCGTCACCGTTTATAGCACGCGCGGATGCGGGACAACAGACTTCAGCGGTCGCTCCGCCAACTCGTCACCACGGGGCAACACAGAAACTCGACAGCCGAGACATCCCAGCCGAACAACTCACAGTCGCCATTCAAGCAAAGCCACCATTCGGCTGTCGTGACCGCCGAAGTTGATCACAGAGCACGCGAGTGTTTGATATCGGGAACTCGGGTCAGCCGGAGCTGCCCCCCCCCCCCCCTCCCCCACATCGACGACCCGTGACCTTGCCCACGGCGCAAACAACCTCAACGGCAAACAATCCTCGAGGCGCCGGTCACGTGACGCACAACTCGCGACCTTTCACCCCTGCGCGCGCGCCGGTCACGTCCGCTGCCGACACAAGGCTGGCTGCCATGTGGCCATGTGGCCATGGTCAGCATGGCAGACATGTGTATCGGCCTTGCATCGGATCGTGGCGGTCGTCCTACTGCCCACTTCCTTAGCCCCGTGGCCTGTGATTTCGGATAGGTTAGAACCTTTTTCCACAGTTCGGTTGTATATGAACGGCAAACCCGGTGTAGCTGAGGAACGCTACATATTGGGTGACGGCTCAGTAGCAGTTCACGACGACTCAGCGACAGCTCAATGACAGCTCCGCGGCGGTTCAGTGACAGCTCAGCGACAGCTCAGTGACAGCTCCGCGGCGGTACAACGGCGCTTCACCAAGTTCACCGGCAGTACAGTGCTATTTCAGTACCAGCTTTGTGAGCGGCACAGATATACAACAGCGAGGTAACACATTTCGCCGGCAGTTGAGTGACATGCCGGCGGCAGTAAAGCGGTATATCGGCGGCAGTTGAGCGGCATATCGGTTCCAGTTGAGCACCTGACCCTCAGCGTTCATCCATCACCCCCCCAGCGTGTGACAGTTGTTGGGCGGCGTGTGCGCCGCGCCTGCCGCGCCAGCCGTGCCCGCGAGCCGGCGCGTGCCGTGAGCCGACACAGCCGCACCAATCGCCGTGTGCCTTGTGGTCAGTGACTGTCCAGGCCCGCCAGACCGCCACACCATGGATAATTGCGCGTCCAGGCTCCCAGTTCACCACACGGCCGACACCAGTGCCGCCTCCGCCACTAGACGGCGCACTGCCTGGTCGATAAACACCTCGCGTGTGGAGGCCTTCCCGGCGACCCCGGCGGGTGCCCGCGGGCCAGCGCGAGGTCACGCCAGCTGTTCGTCTGACGGTCGGGGCTCGCGTGTTTTCAAGTTCGCCCGTTTGGTCGATGTCAGCAAATGGCAGCCGACCACGCCCACCCACGGCTGGTGACGGCCGTGTCGAACATGTGGTCGCCATGGAGACGGGCCACACAACTAGCCGACATTCCAGGACGGTCCATACAAATAACAATTTCAAAAATAAACAAGTCTCTTTTGCTCTATTTCAATCTACACTACCTGGTGTGGTGTGGTGTGGTGTTCACGGGGATGGCCTGGGGAGGGGTGTGGTGTTCACGGGGATGGACCTGGGGAGGGGTGTGGTGTTCACGGGGATGGACCTGGGGAGGGATGTGGTGTTCACGGGGATGGACCTGGGGAGGGGTGTGATGTTCACTGGGACGGGCCTGGGGAGGGGTGTGGTGTTCACGGAGACGGGCCTGGGGAGGGGTGTGGTGTTCACGGGGATGGACCTGGGGAGGGGTGTGGTGTTCACGGGGATGGACCTGGGGAGGGGTGTGGTGTTCACGGGGATGGACCTGGGGAGGGGTGTGGTGTTCACTGGGACGGGCCTGGGGAGGGGTGTGGTGTTCACGGAGACGGGCCTGGGGAGGGTGTGGTGTTCACGGGGATGAGCCGGGGACGGGTGCGACGTTCGGTCTTGAGAGTCCATTGCTGACTGGTGATGATGATGCAGCTGGCGTGAAATACTTGGCGGGCGGGCGGCCGTGGGCCAATACATACACGGGCGCTTCTGGGAAACGGTGAGGTCATATCGGGGATGAGGTCATAGCAGTGCTGGTCCCAATGGACGGACGCCATGTTCCCGTCGGATTCCGGTCGCATCAACTTCACGACGGACTTCTCAACTTCACGACGGCTTCTCTGATTAGGCCGTGTTACACTGGATATGTGGACCACGCTGGATTGTCGACCACGGGGAATTGTGGACTAACTGCGGTGAATTACGGACCACGGGGAATTATGGACTATGGCGGATTGTGGGTCACGTTGGATTATGGACTACGGTGAATTATAGACCACGGTGGCTTATGGGCCACGCTGGCTTATGGGCTACGGTGAATTATGGACTTCGGTGAGAACAGACAAGAATGCCCATCAGGATACCCTTCGGTGGGGCTCCTACTTCCCTGTGGAAAAAGCTGTACGTCGTCCACGTAATTACCACGAAATGGCCCGCCTCCAAGCATGCATGTGGCTGAGAGCATCTCCTCGCCATCCTCGCCAACACGACGCTCGCGTGTCGGGCGCGTCATCCCCCCCGGGCGCAGGTGAGGTCACGCCCGCCCCCGTCTCCGCCTCGCCGAACCAGACCACCGGAAGTGGCAGCGCAGCTGCTCGCGAGCTGTGGCCCAAGTTGGCAGCCCCGAGCGACATGCTGTCAGCTCCAGCGGCGCCGAGAGAAATCCACCGCCGGTGGTGATTGTCAGCAGCAGCAGGGGACGTTCACTGGGACACCGGGAGCGCGTGTGGGCGACGAAACCGGGAAGTAGGAAATGGTGCGGGTGACCGAGGCTGGCTCCCAGGAGGCACACTTGCCGAGACAGAGGCCGCACGTGACATCGCAGCCTGTGACGTCCGAGACGATGGATGTTGGCAGACACGATGGATGACGTCCGAGACGATGGATGACGTCCGAGACGATGGATGATGTTCGAGACGATGGATGACGTCCGAGACGATGGATGACGTCCGAGACGATGGATGGGGCAGAGACGATAGATGACGTCAGAGACGATGGATGACGTCCGAGACGATGGATGACGTCCACGAAAGACCGCATCCGTACAGACACCCGAAGACATGAAGCAGACAGGAAGGGTGCTCACAGACAGGCTGCATGGGTCCAGACAGTCTGTCTGCACATCCAGACGTCCGGCAACCTCGGGCCCCGTCGTGAGAAGCAAGGGCCGACACTGAGCGCGCTCACCGCAGCCGCCCACGCATACGCCACCACCCCTGACACGCCACGTGCGTGTTCCAGACTGTCTGCTTCAGATCCGGGGTGGTCGCTGAGCGGTGGGTAGCAGCGCACTCGACAGCGACGTGGCTCAATGGGCTCGCCAGGAGCGTCAGCGAAAGCCGCGGCCCTCCAGGCGGCGGCGAGTGATTGTCTGTGTCGGCGGGCAATGCCGTCGCGGGCGGTCGTCGGCACCGTCGGGCAGCCGTCGGGCGGTCGTCGGCACCGTCGGGCAGCCGTCGGCGGCCGTCGTGCGGCCGTCGGCACCGTCGAGCCTCGGCTGCGCCCGGCGTTAGCGAGAGCCGACCCGCCGGCCGCGATTGTGTTCCCGGCAAACACAAGCGCTAATGGTGAACTGGCAGACGGTGGCGCTGTGTACCGTCTCTGGTGCCCGGAAAATAATGGCGTTCCGTGTAGTCTCGGGTGGCCGGCAAATAGCGGCGCCGACGCGATGGTGTGTGTGTGTTTAACAAAGACAGATGGCACCTTCAACGGCAGTCGGCGTCCAGTCAATACAACCGCTGGTGGTGAGAACCCGATCTACTACGGCGAGCCCGATCTACTACGGTACAGTTTGCAGTTAGAGGTACCAAAAAAAAAGATGTGCGCCGATCCTGACAAATCAACGCGAGACAGCGCCGCGTATCTCCCGAGGTGCCCGGAAAATAGTGACGGCAAAGGCATGACAGCGTGCACAGATGAACGATTTGCGCCAGGTACGCCACAACTGCCACGACACTCCAGAAGCCCGCCCATACATTCTCCAGAGTTGATAGGGGCGTCACCGTCACCCCGCCAACCTCCAATGGTTCCTCCTAGGCATGCCTGAACCAGCGGTGTGTGTTGCCAGGCGACGCACAGTGTGATAACTCACGGGAAAAACTGGCCAGAAATACATTTTTCGACCATTTCTTTATGCCATATTCGTGGCGCCATGGCATCAGCAAGTGCTTGACGCACACCAGGTCACAGTTTTTATGACAATTTTCACAGAATTTGATATAATAACAAGTCCATGGACATGGACAACATTACGAGCGGAAAAAACGATGCACGCGTGCACAAATGTTGTCGGAGTTTGACGACTGATAAAGGTAAGATGCATTCTAAAAACCTGGACAAGTGAGGTATGAAATGATAGCTGAGAACATTATCCATGCGATAAGCAATTCAAAAAGGCATGGAACGATCCACAATATTCTGTTTTTGATTTAAAAAATAAGTAATTACAACAGTCGTTCAATTTTTAGTACCTCCAAGTTCGATTAAGGCTTTAAAAAAACGCACAACAGCGCACAACCAGAGACCAATCCCAATGAAATCAGCGATCCTTCGACTATATGTACCGTAAGTTTCAGCTGCACCTATCTGCTCTAACACCGGTAGTGATCAATTGTATCCCGGCAGGTCGCGGTGCGATGCGGTGGCCGGCACGGGGAAGCCCCAGCCGGACGCCGCGACGCGCCGGCTGGCGGGGTGTTTTGACCGGGTAGCCTGATCCAGCGATCGCTGGGCAAAAAAAATCCCCTAACTGACGAGGCGACGAAGTCGAGATAGGTCGCGTAGAGCGTTTCCCATGGCAGGGGAGCTGTCCTTGCCTGTAATAGTCTGGTCAGTGTGGTTGGATTTTGCGTACAGTGAAAATGGAGGTGCTTGTCAGCAGAGAGGAATTAGTGGACTTGTTAACCAGTGCAAAAGCGTTTGGGCGTGGAAACTATTATGCTCATGTATTTACTTATAGTTTGCAGTTGGTTGTGGAGAAAATCCCTCAGGACTATCTCCCGATTGAGTCGTCGATTGTGGACACGAAAAGGACGACCGACTTGATCACCAAGAACTTAAAAGGAAAGTCGGTTAAGTGTGAGCGAGCCCAGGGTAAATTCAGAAGTCAGTTTGCGACTTATCTTTCGGGAGACGAGGTGTTCTACGTGTCCCTAAAGCGCGGTGACCACGTCGTGAGTGATGATGAAGCTAAGACCCGCCTTGATGACGAGGCCGTGGAGGGAGCGCGAGGGCGACCAGGTAGAATCTACGATCAGCTCAGCGCCCGTTCTCAGCGTCGGGCGTCCTCAAGAGTTGCTCAACAGCACAGTTCTCTGTAGCTCGTGGAGGCTGCTAGGCAAAGTGCTTGTGCTGAGGGCATGAAGGACGCAGCTTTCGTGCTGCGACAGGTGGGGGAATAACCGAATCGGCCCAGCAAGATTCGCCGGGCTCTCAGAAGCTCTAAAGTGAGCCAACCCGAGCGCGTGTCAGGAGACCGGGCGGTGGCAATGTGTGTGTCAGCTGACTTGTCTGTGCACGGCTACCGTATGGTCCATGCGGCGAAGACAGACATCCTGCCTGCCTATGGAAAGGTACATGAGGCCAAGGTAGAGTGCTATCCGGCAGTCAACAGCATGCAATTCACCGAGACGTCAGCTCTCCTGGATCATACGTCAGCTCTTTACAGGCTCTCTTGGATCATACGACGCAGCGGCTGGTGGCATGTCTGCCGTCTGTCGCCCGTACGGACTCAGCTTCACCTGCCGACCAGCAGTCGACGTCATCCAGCACCTGCACTTCGGCCGTGCTTCACGTCAAATGGGAATTTCACGAGGCTACAGGGCAAGTTGTATACAAACAGATGGGAGACGGCGATGAAGCTGCAGAACAAAATCTGTTCTGTACCACTCTGATGCCTTTGCAACTAACAGTGGGTGGCACTTGCGTCTGGACCAACCCACGCCGTCTTCAATCCGCTTCTGCCGGCCGTTGCGGATCCAGTACAAGCGCGAGACAGCAGAGGCCTCCCGGAAAGAACGAGACAGTGACGTACTCAGTAGACGTATCCGAGATACGTCTACTGAGGCCGACCTACGTCGCCGCAACAGACGGTACCAGTTTCAGAGTGGCGTACAATGTTCAACTCACCATGATTCACAGCAAGGTGGTGAACGCTCTGACCAACACCGGCAGCAGCATGACATGCACCATTTCTGGGTGCACACCTCATCAGATAAATGACCTGTCTGCTGCCGCGGCTCGACCTGCCCGCGAGGGTGCATGTCAGCTCGGTCTCTCAACTATGCATGCCTGGATTCGATGCTTTGAGTGCCTTCTCCACATTTCTTGCTGCCTGGAGGTCAAAGTGTGGGCAGTGTCTGGCGAAGAAAACAAGATGCGTGTGAAAGAAAGAAGGAAATAATTACAACAGCAGTTCCGGGAGAGACTGGGTCTTGTCGTGGATCAGCCATGTGCTAGGTAGGTAGGTACGTCTAACGACGGGAACACGGCTCGACGTGCCTTCAGAGACCCATATTTTACCTGTGTGTCATATCTTAGGGATGTATTTTGGAATAATTTCAGCCACTTAAGACAAGATCTTGGATCTATTCTGCGGAGCAATTATTTGGTCACATTTACAGTGCAGAATGCTCCCATAGCAAACGCTAACTAATAATTATCCAATATATGAGTGCCCATGGACTTCGCTTATGACGTCATTATGATGTCACTATGCATGACTGGACGTCGATCTTTTAAAACGAAGTACACTAGATACTCATGTAGGTGTGTGCACAATTTGAGCTGTCTATCTCAATTGGTTCCCGAGATATTTCGCGGAAGCAAAATGAGGGAAGGGGAATGTTCCCTTCACTCTTGTAGGTATTACCTCTGAAATTCCTGGGTTAAGCAATCTTTAACCTGCACAATTTGAGCTGTCTATCTCAATTGGTTTTGTTTTTTTTTTTTGGGAAAAAAAAGGGGGGGGGAATTTTCCTTTCTTTTTTTTGGTTTTTCCTTTGAAATTCCTGGGTTAAGCAATCTTTAAGACAATAGAGCTTCTCCATATGTTCTAAATTTGAAGCTCTTTCGATTAAGACCAAAATCGCCCCTGTAACTAGCATACTTTGTCCGCAATGATTTATGGCCAGTTTTTCCTTCGAGTTATCACAGTGTGCGACGGTCCTCCCCCCGCGCCCACACGCTTTATTTTTTTTTTTTTTTTTTTTTTTTTTTTTTTTTTTTTTTTTTTTTTTTTTTTTTTTTTTTAGTTTTTTTTTTTTTTTTTTTTTTTTTTATGCAAATTAATATATTTTCATTTTTTTAGGAAAAAGGGGGGGGGGGAGAAGGGAGGGTGAACCCACCCCAGCGGGGCCCCAACTTTTTTTTGAGGGAGAAATAAAAATATCTCTATAAACAAACACCCCCCCCCCCCCGGCCCCCGCCTTTGTTGGGGGGGGGGGGGGGGGGGGGGGGGGGCGCGCGGGGGGGGTGGGCTTGCGCCGGGGAGGAGAAAAAACCCCCCGCCCTCTTCTCCCCCCCCCCCCCCCACACTCGACACCAACGAGCGGCCTTGGCCGGACGGTCGTCCACTTGACGCCTGCAGAGGGCGGGCTGCAGCTGAGAGGCAGGGGTGGGGGGGGGCTGCAGCTGACAGTCTGTGACGAACTGTTCGACAGATGGAGCTACAAAGCCAGTGGCGCCAATTGTGCTGTTCCCTCAGTGGCGCCAATGCTGTTTTATTTCGCTACGACCCTAAGCAGCTTCTCAGAGAAGCTGGCCTCGACGAATGTAACAGAGGACAGGCCTTGTTTAATTACTCTGAGGCTGAGCTCCCACTTCAGCCTTCATCTTTCACTTCGACAGACCATATCCATTAATCTCTAGCATAAGGTTAAATGGAATGTTTGTCGGCGTGGGTTTCGGCGCCGAGCCGTGCGGAGCTGGTGGTGTGGAGCCTTAGCCAATCCTACCGGGTACTGGCTGCTGAATACTGGACACTGGGTACTGGCTGCTGAGTACTGTGTACCGGGTACTGGCTGCTGAGTACTGGACACTGGGTACTGACTGCTGAGTACTGGACACTGGGTACTGGCTGCTGACTACTGGACACTGGGTACTGGCTGCTGAGTACTGGATACTGGGTACTGGCTGCTGAGTACTGGACAATGGGTACTGGCTGCTGACTGCTGACTGCTGGACACTGGGTACTGGCTGCTGAGTACTGGATACTGGGTACTGGCTGCTGACTACTGGACACTGGGTACTGGCTGCTGAGTACTGGATACTGGGTACTGGCTGCTGAGTACTGGACACTGGGTACTGGCTGCTGAGTACTGGATACTGGGTACTGGCTGCTGAGTACTGGACACTGGGTACTGGCTGCTGAGTACTGGACACTGGGTACTGGCTGCTGACTACTGGACACTGGGTACTGGCTGCTGAGTACTGGACACTGGGTACTGGCTGCTGAGTACTGGACACTGGGTACTGGCTGCTGAGTACTGGACACTGGGTACTGGCTGCTGAGTACTGGACACTGGGTACTGGCTGCTGAGTACTGGACACTGGGTACTGGCTGCTGAGTACTGGACACCGGGTACTGGCTGCTGAGTACTGGACACTGGGTACTGGCTGCTGAGTACTGGACACTGGGTACTGGCTGCTGAGTACTCGACACTGGGTACTGGCTGCTGAGTACTGGACACTGGGTACTGACTGCTGACTACTGGACACTGGGTACTGGCTGCTGAGTACTGGACACTGGGTACTGGCTGCTGAGTACTGGACACTGGGTACTGGCTGCTGACTACTGGACACTGGGTACTGGCTGCTGAGTACTGGACACTGGGTACTGGCTGCTGAGTACTCGACACTGGGTACTGGCTGCTGAGTACTGGACACTGGGTACTGGCTGCTGAGTACTGGACACTGGGTACTGGCTGCTGAGTACTGGACACTGGGTACTGGCTGCTGAGTACTGGACACTGGGTACTGGCTGCTGAGTACTGGACACTGGGTACTGGCTGCTGACTACTGGACACTGGGTACTGGCTGCTGAGTACTGGACACTGGGTACTGGCTGCTGACTACTGGACACTGGGTACTGGCTGCTGAGTACTGGACACTGGGTACTGGCTGCTGAGTACTGGACACTGGGTACTGGCTGCTGACTACTGGACACTGGGTACTGGCTGCTGAGTACTGGACACTGGGTACTGGCTGCTGAGTACTCGACACTGGGTACTGGCTGCTGAGTACTGGACACTGGGTACTGGTTGCTGAGTACTGGACACTGGGTACTGGCTGCTGAGTACTGGACACTGGGTACTGGCTGCTGAGTACTGGACACTGGGTACTGGCTGCTGAGTACTGGACACTGGGTACTGGCTGCTGAGTACTGGACACTGGGTACTGGCTGCTGAGTACTCGACACTGGGTACTGGCTGCTGAGTACTGGACACTGGGTACTGGCTGCTGAGTACTGGACACTGGGTACTGGCTGCTGAGTACTGGACACTGGGTACTGGCAGTGTTCCGACACGGCCGCTCCGCCGCCCACGCCGTCCCCTCTCAACCTGCCGGCTACGGTGGCCAGTCTGGAGACTGCCTTCCGGCCAGAACACCGCCCACTCCTGCCGGCCGCCCGTGCCAGAGGTGTACTTCGGAACCCAAATTCTGACTTTTCCGACTTTCGTCCAAATTTCGATCGAATTTCGAAAAATTCCGAGTCGGTTGGGCGCGCCGCCAACGGATCAGACCAAATTTGGACAGTCATCGCCTGCAATGAAATACCAACTACAGGCAACATCGAAAACAGAGATTACTCAGCTTGTTGATTTAATTAGCCAGTCGATCGATAGCTCAGACCACAATCGGACAGGGAATAAACGACTAGAGTGAGGACTTCGGTATGAAAAGTCATATCTCTCTCTCTCCTGAAAAATTCACAATTTTTGGCAAAGCTTCACGCAGGGCTTTTATACTCGGCACCCTTACTCAACATGAGTGCTGTGCACGCATATATTTTGCATGACCCTGAGAGATAGAGGTATGTGTGGTTTACGTTGGATGTTTGATCCAGTTTTATGTTGACGGTAAAGAAAGGAGCAGAGAGTACCACAAGGTAAACGCAAGAACAAAGACTGATCTAGCCCCTCGACCAAACAGAAGAGTAACTGCTCCTGATGCACGAGCGAAGACAGCACCATCTCCAGTGATAGCAGGATCAGGGAATGGACCAGTGTACCATCCAGTGTACAATCCTTGCCGACTACACGAGGCACTGGCGGCGGCTCGCCGGCTGACACAAGATCAGGGACCGTACCACCCCAGCTGCCAGCTCGCCGGCTGACACGAGATCAGGGACCGTACCACTCCAGCTGCCAGCTCGCCGGCTGACACAAGATCAGGGACCGTACCACTCCAGCTGCCAGCTCGCCGGCTGACAAGATCAGGGACCGCACCACCCCAGCTGCCAGCTCGCCGGCTGACACAAGATCAGGGACCGTACCACCCCAGCTGCCAGCTCGCCGGCTGACACAAGATCAGGGACCGCACCACCCCAGCTGCCAGCTCGCCGGCTGACACAAAATCAGGGACCGCACCACCCCAGCTGCCAGCTCGCCGGCTGACACAAAATCAGGGACCGCACCACCCCAGCTGCCAGCTCGCCGGCTGACACAAAATCAGGGACCGCACCACCCCAGCTGCCAGCTCGCCGGCTGACACAAGATCAGGGACCGTACCACTCCAGCTGCCAGCTCGCCGGCTGACAATGAGGCGGCACCATTGTCGTCACGACTTCAGAGCTGTGATTTACCACCGGGATCCGACGGCAGGAGGTCTGGCGCGGCGCCCCAGTGGTCCCGCGTGACCAGCTGGGGGCCATATATCGGCGGGGCGCGCAGGCCGCCAGCCATCCGGCCAGCGCCCACGGCGGCGCCACCCATCCACAAAATCAATGACAACAGCTGATTGTGCCCGAGTCAGCTGATTGTCGCCGGTGACCGTATCGACAGTCGGCTCAATAATGCACCCGCGACAATGGCTCTGCCGACAATGGCTCTGCCGAGGGGAGGTGACCGGGGAGTGTCGGCCTCCCCTCGCAATCGGTGCATCAGAGGCGCCCACAGCACCGCTGCAGTGGCGACGACCGACGACAGGGGACGACTCCAGAGGACAACTCCAGAGGATAGGGGACGACTCCAGAGAATAGGCGACGACTCCAAGGGACAGGGGGCGACTCCCGATGGCACACGATGACTTCAGAGGACAAGGGATGACTCTAGAGAGAAGGGGACGACTCCAGAGGACAGGGGACGCCTTCAGATGGTAGGGAAGACCCCAGAGGAGAGGAGACGACTTCAGAGGGTATGGAAGACTCCAGAGGACAGAAGACGACCCCAAAGGACAGGGGATGACTCCACAGAGCGGGAATAACCCAAGAGAACCGCGGTGACTTCAGATGGAAACCAAATTCAGCAACACGGTTGCAACCCGGCTGAAGACGGCCGGAAGTAGGTGCGCACCCGACGTCAGCAGACCAAGGTCAGCCCAACAACTTGCGCCCACGTTGTGCTACTGAGCCGCATCTTCCCGCCACCAGTCGTGGCGCGCTCGGGCAG
Source organism: Ashinkailepas kermadecensis (assembly GCA_034440615.1). Taxonomy (NCBI): domain Eukaryota; kingdom Metazoa; phylum Arthropoda; class Thecostraca; family Neolepadidae; genus Ashinkailepas; species Ashinkailepas kermadecensis. The sequence continues at coordinate 132,079 of JAOTOM010004926.1, read as the reverse complement.
CCTGTTGCCAGGCTTGTTTTTCCATTCATTCCACCCTCGCCCAAAGATTAAATTAATAACACGGCACAAACAAACGATCGCGGTGAATTGTCGGCGCGGCGGAGCGTTTCCTCTGTCATTATGCAGATTGTACGGCGGAGACGGCGCGGCTGCCGCCGTCGGCGTCGCTCTCCGAGCCCCCGCCGACCCCGCTCGGCGGCGGAGACGGCGCGGCTGCCGCCGTCGGCGTCGCTCTCCGAGCCCCCGCCGACCCCGCTCGGCTGGCGGGCGGCCGTGTTTCCGGCGTCAACACACATCGCGACCCCTCATCACCAAGTCAAACCAGGCCGGCAGCAGCACCGGCCCGACGACTGGTGCCGCGCCCCGACCAGACCGCGGCGGGACTGGGGGGTGATGGGGTGATACCGCTCCAACCAGACCGTGGCGGGACTGGGGTGTGATGGGGGTGATACCGCTCCGACCGGACCGCGGCGGGACTGGGGGTGATGGGGGTGATACCGCTCCGACCGGACCGCGGCGGGACTGGGGGGTGATGGGGGTGATACCGCTCCGACCGGACCGCGGCGGGACTGGGGGTGATGGGGGTGATACCGCTCCGACCGGACCGCGGCGGGACTGGGGGTGATGGGGGTGATACCGCTCCGACCAGACCGCGGCGGGACTGGGGGGTGATACCGCTCCGACCGGACCGCGGCGGGACTGGGGGGTGATGGGGGTGATACCGCTCCGACCGGACCGCGGCGGGACTGGGGGAGTGATACCGTGCCCCGACCAGACCACGGCGGGACTGGGGGAGTGATACCGCGCCCCGACCAGACCTCGGCGGGACTGGGGTGTGATGGGGTGATACCGCTCCGACCGGACCGCGGCGGGACTGGGGGGTGATGGGGGTGATACCGCTCCGACCGGACCACGGCGGGACTGGGGGAGTGATACCGCGCCCCGACCAGACCACGGCGGGACTGGGGGAGTGATACCGCGCCCCGACCAGACCGCGGCGGGACTGGGGGTGATGGGGGTGATACCGCTCCGACCGGACCACGGCGGGACTGGGGGAGTGATACCGCGCCCCGACCAGACCGCGGCGGGACTGGGGGAGTGATACCGCGCCCCGACCAGACCACGGCGGGACCGGGGGTGATACCGCACCCCGACCAGACCGCGGCGAAAGCAGGACACCCATCCTGGCCCGGGCCACCCCAGACCGGTGGGATGGGAGTGGCCGGTAGAGCAGGAGAGTGGAACAGCAGCCAGCAGTGTTGACGCAGTTTGGACACTCTCGGCAGCAGTGTAGGCGGGCACTTCCGGCGACATCCTGCAGAAGCCAACTCAAAGACAGCCAAATAGCTGACTCTGCCGTCCGGCCTACAGCCGTCTGCCTACAGACTCTGCCGTTCAGCCTACAGACTCTACCGTCCGGCCTACAGCCGTCTGCCTACCGACTCTGCCGTCCAGCCTACAGACTCTGCCGTCCGGCCTACAGCCGTCTGCCTACAGACTCTGCCGTCCAGCCTACAGACTCTACCGTCCGGACTACAGCCGTCTGCCTACAGACTCTGCCGTTCAGCCTACAGACTCTACCGTCCGGCCTACAGCCGTCTGCCTACAGACTCTGCCGTTCAGCCTACAGACTCTACCGTCCGGCCTACAGCCGTCTGCCTACAGACTCTGCCGTTCAGCCTACAGACTCTACCGTCCGGCCTACAGCCGTCTGCCTACAGACTCTGCCGTCCAGCCTACAGACTCTACCGTCCGGCCTACAGCCGTCTGCCTACAGACTCTGCCGTTCAGCCTACAGCCGTCTGCCGTCCAGCCTACAGACTGACAACACAGTTGGCCTGACTGGGATGTCAGAGACGTCAGGGACGTCAGAGCGGGAGGCAAGTCACCAGTCCGACTCGCTCACCCGAGTACATCTGATGTACCCGAGTGCATGAGTACATCTGACGTACCCGAGTACATGAGTGCATCTGACGTACACGAGTACATGAGTGCATCTGACGTACACGAGTACATGAGTGCATCTGACGTACCCGAGTACATCTAACCAGTACTTCGCAGCGCTGCTCGGTCCCTGACAACTTCACCAGCCCAGCCGAGACCAATATTCGCAGTCGAGGTGGCGACGGCGATGCAGAAAACAACCACAGAGTGGACAGGTCCTGGGTACGCTGTCCCCACTACAGGGAGAGGACAGGCGAGGGCCGGTCCCAGCCCCGCTGTACGGCTCCCATTACCGGTAGAGGACAGGAGAGGGCCGGTTCCAGCCCCGCTGTACGGCTCACACTACAGGGAGAGGACAGGAGAGGGTCGGTCCTAGCTCCGCTGTGAGATCCCTACTACAGGTGGAGGGTCGGTCTCAGTCATGCTGTGAGGCCTCCATTACAGGGAGAGGACAGGAGAGCGCCGGTCCCAGTCACGTCGAGGGGGGATGGTCGGGCACGACACGAGGCCCCTCACCCCGTACCGCCGGAGCACACAGCTGTCAGTCAGCATCACGACAATGGACCCGGGTGCGTGGATGCCATGGCGACTGTCGACTCCCCACGCGCGTCCTCTGAGCGACCCCCCCCCCCTCCCCATGGGAGAGAGGGCTGGCTGCTGAGTGGGCAGATGCGAGGCCGACAGGGTATGCCGGCGAGCTGGCGGGCCGGCCAGATCCCAGGGCGAGGGCCGTCACGCGTGAACGTAGGAGCAGAGAACACCACGGGGCAGAGAACACCACGGGGCAGAGAACACCACGGAGCAGAGAATACACGGAGCAGAGAACACCACGGAGCAGAGAACACCACGGAGCGGAGAATACACGGAGCAGAGAATACACGGAGCAGAGAACACCACGGAGCAGAGAACACCACGGAGCAGAGAATACACGGAGCAGAGAACACCACGGAGCAGAGAACACCACGGAGCAGAGAACACCACGGAGCAGAGAATACACGGAGCAGAGAACACACGGAGCAGAGAACACCACGGGGCAGAGAACACCACGGAGCAGAGAACACCACGGAGCAGAGAATACACGGAGCAGAGAACACCACGGGGCAGAGAACACCACGGAGCAGAGAACACCACGGAGCAGAGAATACACGGAGCAGAGAACACCACGGAGCAGAGAACACCACGGAGCAGAGAATACACGGAGCAGAGAACACCACGGGGCAGAGAATACACGGAGCAGAGAACACCACGGAGCAGAGAACACCACAGACACGGAGCAGACCGGCGGCGTGGAGGGAGGACCAGCGATGAGCCAGCCGATGGCAAGCCCCACAATGCTACAATGCTACACAATGCTACACAATGCACAATGTACGTGGCCCGACATCAGTTCCTCAGTTGAGGCTCAGCCGGGTACAACTGGGTCCGCCTCAGAAGTGTCTCCGGCACGCTGTGGTCCACCGTACAGCACCAGCGCGTGTCGGTGGCACATTCAGCTGCACAGACGGGTCTTGTCACCAGTCTCTCGATGACGTCATCAGTCATCAGTCATCGTATCTAGTCATCTAAGGACAGCATGCATACCCAGCAGGCATAGCATGCGTCTCCTAGTACCATTGTATGTAGCCTGTCATAGTGTAGCACAGCCTAGCATAGTACAGTGTAGCATAGCATAGCGTAGCATAGCGCAGTATACATAGTTGTATATATTCAGCACTGCATTACATTGCATTGTATGCATGCATCATTACGCTGTGTTGCATGCATACATAATTACATTGCATTGCATTGTATGCATACAACATTGCATTGCATTGTATGTATACAGCATTGCATTGCATTCCATGTATACCGAATATATACTATACTAGCATGTCTGACTGGTGACGCACACCATCTGTCAAATTCCTGTAGTTAACGTTGGGCGGCGATATCCTACATTCAGCGTGTCAGGTCAGTCCGGTGACCTGCCCACCCCGGCCGCCCCCGGTGACCCGAGCCAGCCGGGGTCATCACTATACAAGCTGACACGCCGGCCGTGGGCCTCACGCCCGCCGCAGGTGCAGCGGTACACGCACACCCACACCTGGCTCACGTGACCCGCGATGGGCTGCCGCCGCCCCCCCTCCTCCCCGCCGGCCGTGTAGAGTGCCGACGGGCCTTCAGCGCCGTCAGCTTCGTCGCCGACGTCAGTGCCTTCAGCACCGTCAGCTTCGTCAGCCGACGGGCCTTCAGCGCCGTCAGCTTCGTCGCCGACGTCAGTGCCGTCAGCACCGTCAGCACCGTCAGCACCATCAGCACCATCAGCACCGTCAGCACCGTCAGCACCATCAGCACCGTCAGCACTGTCAGCACTGTCAGCACCGTCAGCACCATCAGCACCGTCAGCACCGTCAGCACCATCAGCGTCGTCAGCACCGTCAGCGCCGTCAGCTGGCACATCTACTGGCCGCTGTGTCAACATGATGCAACACCTCCAATCAGCATCGCAAACGAGCAAAGAAGAACCTTCGGCTTGTTGCTATGGCATTCGACTGCCACGTCATATGGCGTCGCCACCCTCTCACGCCGGATGGACGCGGGAGGACTCGGTAATCCCGCCGGTGGCTGGATTCGAGCCCACGACCTTACGATCAAGAGTCGAAAGCCTCATCGATTCCTACCGCAGATTCAACAATCAAACAAAAACGCTCCAATATTCCCAAATGCATGGAGGACAAGAGTCTCTGTGTCCAGTGGACTGGCGTCTGGCTTCCGGACTAACGTGAGAAGTGGCACAAAGTACCAAACCATGTGATAATTATCCGACTAAAAGGGGCTAGAGAAGCCAATCAGTGCCACGGCGGCGCCACAGGAAGTGCATGGTGAATGTCACTGGCACCGACACTGCCAATCTGTCACTGCTGGGGTGTGACGGTCGTCTACGGTGTGACGGCCAGTGTGACGGGGTGTGACGGTCAGTGTGACTGGGTGTGACGGCCACTGCGGACTCCACTGAGAGTGTGGGGCATCAGTGGGGCATCAGTGGGCATCAGTGTGGCATCAGTGGCATCAGTTGCATCAGTGGGTATGGGTGTGTGATTCATCAGTGGGGCATCAGTGTGGCATCAGTGGGGCATCAGTGTGGCATCAGTGGGGCATCAGTGTGGCATCAGTGGGGCATCAGTGTGGCATCAGTGGGGCATCAGTGTGGCATCAGTGTGGCATCAGTGGGGCATCAGTGTGGCATCAGTGGGGCATCAGTGTGGCATCAGTGGGGCATCACTGCAGTCGGCACCCGTCGCTGCTACCCTCCGGCCGAGCGACACAACTGAACAACAACTGAACAGTCACCGCCGTGCGACCGAGGCCGCCGCAGCTCGCCCTCCGTCCTCCCCTCCTGCTGGCCTTCCTTCTAGGTCATTGTGTTGCCGGCGACAGGTGTGGGATGTCCCACTTGTTTCCGTGGCCTGGCCCCGTGTCCCCAAATGCGGAGACAGCCCGCATATGGCAGAGGGCCGCCGATCGAAGCTCGCCCGCCGGCGGCCGCCTGCTCGGCGTTACCCCCCACCCCCACCCTCCCTCCCCGTCGCCGTCGACGGAGCTGCCTGCACATGCGCTGTACCTCGTCAGCCACACCCCACCCGACCGACGGGCACCTTGACTTTGACCCGGCTCGTCCGACGACAGCGGCGTCACAGCGTCACAGCTTCACAGCGGCGTCAGCGTCATAGCGTCACAGCCCGGTGTTTGGGTAAAAACGACACCTTACGGGAGATCATGTTTGCATCTGAAGTGCACATGCTTCGCTGTCTATACACACACACACACACACACACACATATATATATATATATATATATATATATATATATATATATATATATATATATATATAAATATTTCGTCGGCTCTATGCTGGCGAGTATGGTATGTAAACTACTGCTGGCGTCACGCACGGCCACTCGACTTCGAATAGCATGCAGCACTGTGGTGCGCTCCACTTCTTGTAACATACTGTTGTGAACAAGAATACACACAATCCCCACCAGTCCGGGCGGGGGGGGGGGTGACGGCACGAGACGGAACAGTGGCACACAGCCGCCAGCGGCGAGGATCTCAGCCGGGTAAGTGACGTCAGAGGTGAACTACGGACAGGAGAGGCGGACAGGGCCGGAGGGGCCACACCCGACTGATACATACCACTGACCTGAATACATGGCATACCGCTGAATACCACTGACCTGACAAGAGAGGCGGACAGGGCCGGAGGGCCACACCCGACTGATACATACCACTGACCTGAATACATGGCATACCGCTGAATACCACTGACCTGACAGGAGAGGCGGACAGGGCCGGGGGGGGCCACACCCGACCGATACATACCACTGACCTGAATACATGGCATACCGCTGAATACCACTGGCCTGACAGGAGAGGCGGACAGGGCCGGAGGGGCCACACCCGACTGATACATACCACTGACCTGAATACATGGCATACCGCTGAATACCACTGACCTGAATACATGGCATACCGCTGAATACCACTGACCTCGATAAATGACATACCGCTGAATACCGCTGACCTGAATACATGGCAATACTACTGAATACCACTGACCTGAATACATGGCATACCGCTGAATACCACTGACCTGAGTACATGGTACACCGTTGAATACCACTGACCTGAATACATGACATACCACTGAATACCACTGACCTGAATACATGGCATACCACTGAATACCACTGACGTGAATTCATGATATACCACACAATACCACCAATTTGAATTAATCCCATACCACTGAATATCACTGACCTGAATACATGACACACCACTGAAAAATGATCTGAATATATGACGTACCAAAGACATGAATACATCACACACCAATGACTTAAATACATGGTATACCACTGAATACCACCGACATAAATACATGACATATCACTGAATACCACTGACCTCAATACATGACATGTCACTGAATACCACTGACCTCAATACATGACATACCACTGAATAGCCCACTGGCACGACGCCATGGCCTGGAAACGTTCATCGCACGGACGTCAGCACCAGTCTGGAAACAGGCAGGAGTGGGCGACACCAAGGCAGGCACATCCTGCCACTGGATTCCTCACACATCCAGTAAATACATAGGACGTCCACCTTCGTCATGGAACTGCTCGTGATTCACCCGAACGCGCCCCATTTGTTGAGTAGAAAAACACCTGAGGGCGTGTCTTGCACCCAAAAAAACGCGCAGAGCAACGGTCCGAAGGAGGGGCGGGGATGGCCGAGTGGTTAAGGTGTTGAGCTCTGGGTACCAAAGGTCCCGGGTTCGACACTCGCACCGCTCGGGACATGTCCGAATTCCGCGGCCCACCGGCGAAACAGTGCGGACGGCGCCATTAGCCGTGATCGTGCATAAAGTGCGTCATGAACCACCCAATAAACCGGGTCCGAAGGAACTTCGAATCGCCAGCCGTGCGCTGGAATCCCCACCTCCCACCAGATCGGCCCAACTCCCGCCAGATCGGCCCACCTCCTGCCAGATCGGCCCACCTCCGGCCAGATTGGCCCAACTCCCGCCAGATCGGCCCAACTCCCGCCAGATCTGTGTCGGGTCAACACAGACCTCCGCCGGCGCGCAAATATTCGGCCGCGCGCTTCTGACGCCCGCCGAGCGATATTCCGGCCGCCGTATTTCCTGTCAATTGCCACTGCAGCGGCGTACGCACGAGACGTTCCCGGCGGCGGCCCGTCACTGCGGCGAACACGGCGCCTGTGACGTGTGTACGTGACCACTCGGCGCCGGAACCCTCAACTGAGCTTACGCAGGGCGCTCCGCACCTCTGCTGCTCTCGCAACAGCTCGCACGGTGGTGCGGACTTCATTTGTGTGCTACTTTGTCGGGACTGCGATGTCGAAAAGGGCGATCTATCGTGGCGAAAAATAACAACGATTTTCTTTGGCACCCGTGGCTATCAGGGCGTGCCATCAGGACACTTCGCTTGGCTGGAAGACGGACGTGACGACTATCACACTGCATGAGAAGAACAGGGAAAATAACAACACAAACAGCTGATGGGCTAACAGTGAGCCCTTGATCAGCCTGGACAAGCGGATGGCAGAGAACCCTCGCTCCAGGAGAGTCTCGACAGCGACGGACGGCGACCCACACCGTGAGCCGAGCCGAGCGCCGGACCGCCCAGGCCGCAGGATGCTGGCGCGGCCCCACGGTGTGTCACCGCCAGCCGCCCGCCCCACCCGGCCGGCGGCCCCACCCTCTGGCCGGCCCCGCCCGGACTTGTCTGTTTGTTTTGACTGCGGCGCTGGGCGCCTGGCGCCGCGCCACGGCCGCCGCCGCCGGCCACTCACCAGACTCTTGTGCTCGGTGACCATGGCCGCGGCCGGTGCCGGGCCGGTGCCGGGGTCGGGTCGGGTCGGGTCGGACCGGGCCGGGCTGGTCAGCCGGCTCACCGCACTGTCACCGACGGCCGGCGCCGCGCCGCACTGGTGTCCACCGTCGGCCGCCGTCGGCCTCGAAGTGAGAAGCGCCGCCGCCGCCGCCCGGGCGCGGCCCCCGGCCGCCGTGCGCGCGCGACGCCCGGTCGATCCGACGCGTCACCTGACCGCCACGGGCGCAGCCGCGTCCTGCCATGGTGGCATGTCTCATGCCACCACTGTCGCATCTCGCCAGCACAATGTTGGCATGTCTCATGCCAACATTGTGACGTCTCGCCAGCACAATGTTGGCATGTCTCATGCCAACACTGTCACATCTCGCCACATGATTATTTACAATGTTGGCATGTGTGCCAACACTGTCACATCTCGCCAACAGTGTTGGCATGTCTCATGCCATCACTGTCACATCTCGCCACCAGTGTTGGCATGTCTCATGCACCGTTGTCACATCTCGCCAGTGCAATGTTGGCATGCCTCGTGCCAACACTGTCACATCTCGCCAGCACAATGTTGGCATGTCTCATGCCAAATTGACGTTCGCCAACAGTGTTGGCGTCTCATGCCATCACTGTCACATCTCGCCACTTTGCATGTCCATACTAAAAATTTTCGTAACATCTCGCCAGCACAACGTTGGCATGTCTCATGCCACCATTATCACATCTCGCCAACACATTGTTGGCATGTCTCATGCCACCATTGTCACATCTCGCCAGCATAATGCCTGGCATGTACCGCACCAAATAAATGCTGTCCCAGTACATGTTCCAGTTAGCTATGGGCCATTTGCAATCTACAGCTACGGAATTTTATCAAGCCCATCATCAATAAAAATATGCCAAGCTCGCGTGTTTCTCCTCAGCCCTCGGAACAAAAACAGCCTCTCATGAGGAGATTGCTTCGAAAAATAATGAAAAAGGCGACAACCAAGTCGTTAGCAGTGTCGTGTTCTTAAGTGAATGGCGAGCAAGATCGGGCTTGGGCTGATGACACCACATGTCTCGCATTGCCCGAAGAGGTTTCTGTCACGCGACATCAGCGCTCCAGGAAATGGCGTGGGATGGTGTGGTATGTCCACGGTCAAAGTTCACCTGACCTGAGTTTCCTCATAGAGAACAGCATGACCCCTGGAAAAGAATCTCCCGCTTCAGTCTATTGAGGGCTGGGTGACACTGCTTGGCAATAAACTGATCCAAGCGCAAAATATTCCAGAAAATCGTAACCCAGACCAAAAATTCACCCAAGACTTCACAGGTCTAAACACACACAAGTTGCATTCGACTATCTAACAAAATGGCCCGGGCCTATCAGCTTCAATTGGCTGGAAATTCCGTCAGTAAACGACTCTTATAGCTCTTGAAAAAAAAACTCGGGTACATCGCACGTGCGTGTATTGGTTTGCCTCGTCCTAAAATACAAACTACAGTTGGATTCCCCTACTCCCAAATACATTGCAAGATGATCTACGGCATCAAACACAGAAAGACGAAAACAAAATATATATATATTGATATTCCGGACTCACGAAGTCGACACATTCACTCCCCAAATCAATAACTCCGAGTACGAATCCAAGCCAGGGCCAGGGGACGAGTGGTCTAGGGGTAAGATGCTCGTCTCACAATCGAAATGTTGTGGGTTCGAGTCTCACCTGTCGCTACTCCTCGCCCGCGACCAATCGGCGTGAGAGATTGGCGACGCTATATGACTCAACGGTCGACGTGTCGTAAAACCAATAACCAACCAACCAAGCCAGGGCCAAGCGCCAAGTCGGCGCTTCCGTCGCATTGCAGCCGCGCGCGCGCACCCCGCCCCGCGCTCCGGCTCGGGTGTCTGCTCACAACCTTATCCAGCTCACACCGCTGGACAATTTCCACGGCACGTGAACTCAATGCATGCCGTAGCGCTTGCATGAAACGTAGCACCGTCCAATGCATGCTGAAACGCCGACACCGCCGTCCGCCCCCCGAGATCGGGACACACGAGTCGCTGGTCGAGGCGCCAGAAACGGCCGAGGAACCCGCGCCACGACGTATCTGCTGGCGCGCCGATGGACTTGCCAATCAGCTGGCGAACGTCCAGTTCAACACGGAGCGACACCGCCGCTGTGGATGAAGCGACGGCGCCAGGACGCTGGATACGATCAATAAGACTGCTCCCAGCAGGCCCGAGCAAATCCGACGTTCAGCCACGCTCCAGTCGTCAACCACGATCAGCCTGCTCGCGGATATGAGGCGGCTTATATTAACTTCATGGTCAATTTTAAACGTGCCACCGCATGGTAACTCAAAATGCAGCACCGACAGCCGTGACTGCAAATTATGGCAGCAAATGGACATGTTGAACGGGCGTGAAAGCTCGTCAGATCCACATCACAAGAGGGACGAACTCAAGATACAGATACAACTCCGGTCCCCAATACTCTTCAGAGAAGTTGCACAACGTCCAAAAAAAGAGACGAAAAACCGACCAGTTCCCGGACCCCCACATGGAAGCAGGCCCTCAGACTTTGTTCTTCGTGTCACAATCATCATCCAAAGTATTTCCAATTGTCCTTCCCCGTGCCTGCCTCCCCTCATCGACGTATGCCAGTTTCGTTCAGTAAGCACCCCAGGCAGACAGAGTGTGTCTCGCACCCATCCACGCCCACGCTGTTGTCGGGTCAATAAAGCCGACCTCGTGACCCGGAGTCACCACAACTGACCCCGTGACCCGCGGGTCAATAAAGCTGACCCACGGCCGAGACGCCGACACTGTGGACCCCGTGACCAGACTGACACCCGGCCGGCTCGGGCGAGACAGGGAAGGCAATAAAGCTGACTCACGGCCGAGACGCCGACACGGTGGACCCCGTGACCAGACTGACACCCGGCCGGCTCGGGCGGGACAGGGAAGGCAATAAAGCTGACTCACGGCCGAGACGCCGACACGGTGGACCCGTGACCAGACTGACACCCGCCCGGCTCCGACAGGACAGGAAGGCAATAAAGCTGACTCACGGCCGAGACACCGACACGGTGGACCCGTGACCAGACTGACACCCCCGGCCGGCTCGGGCGGGACAGGAAGGCAATAAAGCTGACTCACCGACGCCACACGTGTCCACCCGGCTCCGACAGGACAGGAAGCAATAAAGCTGACTCACGGCCGAGACGCCGACACGGTGGACCCGGTGACCAGACTGACACCCGGCCGGCTCCGACAGGACAGGAAGGCAATAAAGCTGACTCACGGCCGAGACGCCGACACGGTGGACCCGGTGACCAGACTGACACCCGGCCGGCTCGGGCGGGGCAGACAAGGTCGCCAGTTGCCGCTGCTATTGATTGTCACGGCGTGCAGCTGACAACGCCCTGTCGCGAACCACAGACACCCTGGGGCGATCGATCCACAGACACCCTGTGGTGATCTAACCCTGTGGTGATCTAACCCTGTGGTAATCGATCCACAGACACCCTGTGGTAATCGATCCACAGACACCCTGTGGTGATCTAACCCTGTGGTGGTTGGTTATTGGTTTTACGACACGTCGACCGTTGAGTCATGTAGCGTCGCCAATCTCTCACGCCGATTGGTCGCGGGCGAAGAGTAGCGACAGGTGAGACTCGAACCCACAACCTTTCGATTGTGAGACGAGCATCTTACCCCTAGACCACTCGTCCCCTAACCCTGTGGTGATCGATCCACAGACACCCTGTGGGGATCGATCCACAGACACCCTGTGGTGATCGATCCACAGACACCCTGGCAACTGCACCTCGCACCCAATCGGCGACAGGTGGAATTTCACAAGGAATTCTATTATGATCACTCATGTGCGTAAATGGAATAGCGGGCAGCACCTGCTTCTCTCAAGCATGACAAACCTTGTGAGGTTTTGATGCAGATAAGGAGATTCGGTTATTTTAGCGGCTCAGCTGCGCATGTCACATGTGTCACATGTGGCACATGTCACATGTGGCACAAGTAACAGCCGCAGAGCGTCGCAGAGCGCAACATCTCGCATGGAGATGTTGCGGGTCGGAAATGCCGAATGTCCCACCAGCCTGCATAACACGACCCCGGAACCTTCCCGACGATCTCGGCGAAACGACAGCGAACACGACGCGACGTGACGTGACGTGACGTGACGTCACGTTGGGTGCAGCTCCGGGTCCGGTAGTCTTTAAAGGCTGCGTCGTGATGCACGATCAAAGGCGGCGACTGTTGGCCAGCCTACAGCCCAGAGCAGCCGTTCTGGACATCATTTTCGCACTGAGCACGTGTGGCGCCAGTGTGCTGCTGCTGTTACAACTGCTGCTGTTGCAGCTGCTGCTGTTGCTGGGACCACTAACACTGCCCCCTCACCAACACTGCCCCCTGGTGGAGCAGGTGGAGCAGTTCTGACCATCACGTACATCACGTGTCAATAAAACAAATTTCGCCCGAGAACAGCGAATCGCATCAATTTGTGTTATTTAAAGAGCGGTATGTGACGCCCCCTCCCGCATCAATTCCACAGAGCGATACCCGTGGAATATCTGTGTATTCCGCGATATTCCGTTTGATGGCAGGGGTTAGCGTGCCGCACGGAGCCCAGTGGGGGTTCTGTGTGTCGTGGCCAGCGTTGGTGGCAGGTGCCGCCCACTCGCCCGCCCAGAGCCGTGCACACCTCTAGCCAGGCACCGCCCATTCTCCCGCCCACAACCGTGCGCACCTCTAGCCAGGCACCGCCCACTCACCCGCCCACAGCCGTGCGCACCTCTAGCCAGGCACCGCCCACTCGCCCGCCCACCGCCGTGCGCACCTCTAGCCAGGCACCGCCCACTCGCCCGCCCACAGCCGTGCGCACCTCTAGTCCGCTTGTCATTTCGAGGCCACCGATCAATACGGAGGTTGCCGACGCGCCGGTCCGTGCCCAGAGCCGCGGCCAGAGGCGCCGTGCCCAGATCCGCCGATGCCGAGCGATAGTCAGAGCGACACCCAGAGCTTCGCAATGAACGCGAGAATTATTCTTGCCGAACGCTCAGCCGGAAACGGATACATTTGAATTAACTTCGGCGGACAACTGTGAAAAATGCAAAAAATTTCATACGAATTCGGCACAAGACGCGTCACTACAGACCGCGACAACACCGACACATTGGTAAATCTGGCAAAATGCCAATGCAATGGCAATCTTGGTAAAATACACATGCTTTTGCAAACGTGGCAAGGCACCCATACCTTCGTGAACGTGGTAAAAAAAGAATGCATTGGTAAATGTTGTAAATTACCTTCACATTCGGAAGCATTTTGATACAAATTGGCAGTAATGCTGCAGTATTCGGTGACCTCTCGTCAAGTCTGACTGCTTTCTATACAGCTGCAGCTGGTGTCCATGTCAAGGGACTGTTCGCATCTCAGAGCATCGCTACGTCGGCCTTGTTTGAATCGTTGCTATACGGTATGTGCTCTGTCCTCAGGAGGGTATGCACCCTCAGCTCTCTGAAGGCAGGAACGGACAGATATACGGGAAGGGGGCACTGGGGGCATGTGCCCCGGCCACCCCCTCCCTCCATCCAAAAAAGTGGTGCGCCGCTCTGACCGGAAAAAGACGCTCCTTCAGGGAGGCTCCAGTGTATTTCCCCCCCCCGCCCAAGCCCTCAGTCGTTAGAAGGGAATGCAACCTGAGTCTTCAAGAGAAGGAGATGTACCACCAGGAGGATATGTACCCTCAGTTGGCAGGAGGGTATGTACCCTACTGTGGTATGTATCCTCGGTCGTCAAAACTCCTGAGTTGTCAGGAAGGTAAGTACACGCAGTACTCGGCGGATATGTACCCTCAGTCATCCGGAGAGTATGTACCCTCAGTCCTCGGAAGGTATGTACCCTCAGTCCTCGGAAGGTATATACCCGCAGTCATCAGGAGAGTATGTAGCCTCAGTCCTCGGAAGGTATGTACCCGCAGTCATCAGGAGAGTATGTACCCTCGTCGTACGTCCGCGAGCTGAGCTGCAGTGCACTGGGCACCTCAGGGGCTCACGCAGATCAAAGCGACAGTCGAGAGCCGAAGCCTTCGCGGAACAGGAACCAACGAATCAACATGCCAAAGCCCACCTCGGAGTCTCCCAAAGCCCACCCCGCCTCCCTCACCCGCGACTGGCTGTGTCCCCGCAGTTCGGTGCTGAGAAACGCCGGCCGTGGCATTGCAGTACACCAGTGCATCAACTGGACACATCACAATACATTGCGACTGTAAATGTGTGTTGATGTCAAGCAAAAATAGCGTACATTTATAACTGGATTTCGAACCAAAAGCGCATTACAAAAGCAGAAAACCTCATGAAAACATCTCGCACCGACAGAACTTCACCAATTGACGCATGTAAAAACGGAAGAAAGCAGTCCCATTAAATTCCATTACCATGAGCATCGCGTTAATTTTTCCGCTCGATGAGGAAATGATTTAGTACTTAAAAACGTGGAAATCATGTCTAATGGAAAACAAGTCAGTTGATAGATCAGTGCAACGAAGAAGCAGCCTACGCTTTTCCCAACTGCCGTTCTCGTCCCTGATTCGATGGTTTGACTCCGCACAACTCCAGGCTCCAAGATGGCGACAGTCAACCCTGGCATGCGCTTCAGAAAAGCTTGAAAACGCACACCCAGCATTCGACTAGACAGACAGAAGCACACCCGTGCACTGTCATGGAACGCGCTCGATTCGCTTCAGCGACCACCCATCATTTGCCATCTCGCCGATCTAACAGGCCTCTGACGGTCCAATTTCCTCAGAGTTCACATTATACCTGCACTGGTAAACTGCGCCGCAAGCGCCGGCTGCGCTGCGGCACAGTCTACCCTGTCTTCTTCGGATATCAGTCGACAGCGGCTCGGCTCCAATCTCCGGAGCCCGGCGCCCACGTAAAATGCTCATCAGCAGTTGAGAACGCACCCGGACCCACCTCAGGGAATCAGTTTAGTGTCCAGATTCACTCAGCCGGATTGTCGCGGCTCCGAGATCCGCACTGCACGCACAAGCTGACGACAATGACCAGCCCACCCCGGACCCCCTCCCCCACAAAGTGGACCGTGCATGGCATACAGATCGGCTGCGGTAACGAGTGTCCCGAGTGTGCTGAGTGATGCCAGTGCTCCGAGATCCCGAGTACCCCAGTATTCCGTGTGCCCCGAGTGTCCCAAGTGTTCTACGTGCTTCCATCGTTCTGAATGTTCCGAGTGTTCCAAGTGTTCTGAGTGTTCCCAGTGTTGAGTGTTCCCAGTGTTTTCAGTGTTCCAAGTGTCGGAGTGCCCGAGGTCCGGGTGTCCGAGTTTCCGAGTTTCACCAGTGTTCCGAGATCCTCGAGTGTCGAAAGTGCTCCGCGTGTTCGTGTGTCCAGGCTTCGCCAGTGTGCGGTTCTCAGTGTCCAAGCATGTCTACGTGTGTGAGTGTACGGGCCTCTTAGTGCACACCTATAGCCAGGCACCGCCTACACGCCTGCCCACAGCCGTGCACACCTATAGCCAGTCCTCCTATGTGTTGCTTTACACACAAATTCCAGAACTTGGACACGGCCGGGCAACACCTGGAGGCACCCTCCAGAGAGCACCGCCCCAGGGGCGTGTCGGGTTAGCTGCCCATCTCTGCGCTCTCCTTCCTCTTCCACAGTCGTATTTTCGCATTTTAAGTAAGAAGCATGGCGCCTTTCGTGTTGCATTGGTGTTGTATGCAAATAATTTAACTAGAAACATCATGTTCCCCCATTCCCCACCCGATATTTTGTACCCCACTCCCACTGACGGCACACAGCCCCGGTCTCCCCCACTCCCACTGCCAGTACACAGCCCCGATCTCCCCACTCCCACTGCCAGTACACAGCACCGGTCTCCTCCACTCCCACTGACGGCACACAGCCCCGGTCTCCTCCACTCCCACTGCCAGTACACAGCCCCGGTCTCCTTCACTCCCACTGCCAGCACACAGCACCGGTCTCCTCCACTTCCACTGACAGTACACAGCCCCGGTCTACCCACTCCCACTGCCAGTACACAGCACCGGTCTCCTCCACTATCACTGACGGCACACAGCCCCGGTCTCCTCCACTCCCACTGCCAGCACACAGTCCCGGTCTCCTCCACTCCCACTGACGGCACACAGCCCCGGTCTCCTCCACTCCCACTGCCAGCACACAGTCCCGGTCTCCTCCACTCCCACTGACGGCACACAGCCCCGGTCTCCTCTACTCCTACCGACGGCACACAGCCCCGGTCTCCCCACTCCCAGCCAGCACCAGGCCCGCTCTCTGCCCTTTCCACTTCCAGCTGGCCAGACGTCATCAGTCAGCGGCGGCACACCTTCCGACGGCGAGCGATTAATCTCCGTCTGGACAGTTCCCCAGACCAATTGGTCGGCGCGCCGCTCGTTACGTCGCCTCCGCCGTTCTACGGAGTCCATTTCACGTGCAGACGGACCGGCATCAATTCTGGCTTTGACCTTCAGCAGCAACGACCTGCCCAGCATTGCCTACACTTAACACGCGCCCTGGAGGGCCTCTGAGAATTACGCGCACTGGAGGGGGGGCGGATTCCGCCCCCCCCCCCTAAGATCTCGGCTCCTAGTAAAGCTAGAGGAACGAAATTCGCAGGGTGGATGGGCACGGAAGTGAACTCTATTGTGTGCAATTTTCGTGACCTTAGGTCAATATCTTCAAGGTCAAATGAGTTCAGATTGGCAAAATTTTCCGGTTTTGCGTGGCTTGGCTTGTCATCGTTATGGATCGCTGTGATTGTGTTTAAATGCTCAAAAATGGGCATCAACGAGGTTTTGGACATTGCTAATGATGCAATGCAGATGCTAGACCCAACATTTGACCTCAGGTCACCTATATAGCACCACTTTATCAGGTCAGTTACCTGTTCCAGTTACCGGAACCGGGCCGCCCGCCCGACTGCTCCGTCGGGCAGCTCGGAGCAATCGGCTTCGTGAAGAAGGGAGTGAAGTACATGAATAAAGTATGGAAACGCAATGACAAATACTACAAATGACAACCAGTAGTGCATTTATGGCAACATTCCAGTTGATCAAGTTTTGTTCCATTAACCTGTCATGAACTTCACCTGACTTGACCTTGGTAACCTAACATGACCTTGAAACTATACAGCATATCAACATGCATCAAACAAGTCGCTAGTGTTGCCTAGAACACTTCCCTTTTGTCAGTATACTGGAAGCGCATCAGCGCCGATTTTTGTGGTCTGGCGCTATAACATTTTTTGATTTTAGCGGCCCCTAACTTGAAAAATTTTCCGCCCATTTCCATTTTTCTTGCTTTAAACAACGCGCCGTTCATTTCTAAGCAGGTACACCGAAAATCGCGTATATCGACCGGTCAAATTTGCAGTTATTTGCGAAAAACCGGAGGGGTGGGCGGATTTCGCCCCCCCCCCCCCTCCAGTGCGCGTGTTAAGGGGGACACCCACACCACGTTGGCTAAGTGGAGGCGTTTAAGCCTGGATAATTTTGTGGGTTGACTTAGATGGTGTTGATGATGTATTGCTTGAGCTATTTATTTCATAGACAAGGTTACAGACTGCGGTCTTTGTTTGCTTGCAGCGAGGTCTATTGGCAGCGCAAAAGTTAGGTCATCACTTACGAGATCACCTAACTTTTGGAGGTGGGGAGGGAGCGGCGGGGGAGCGGCGACAGGAAACGGTGGCACATAATGACCTGTGCCTTTTTGGGGAAAACGTGTTGAACGGGGGACAAAACGAAAATCTGTCTGCGTTCTTACCGGGTTTCCTGAGTGCATCTTCATGTGGAGCTGAACCACAGCACCAGGAACCAATAGCATGTTCAAACCGTAATGTTTAAGTATGTAAACATGTAATGTAAACATGTAATGTAAACATGTAATGATAAGTAATGCAATGGGCATGATGATTAAGACGAATGAGTGGGCAGCGATCCAAAATGTTGGCAGCCACCAGCCACAGGTGCGCAGGTCGGGTGAACTCGCCTCTCTGCCCCCCCCCGTCTCTCTTCCCCCTGTATCTCTTCCTCTTGTCTCCCATCCCTCTATCCCACGTCTGTCAGCCTTATGCCTCTCTACCTCCTGTCTCCCTGCCCTTGTCTCTGTTCCCTCCGTCTCCCTTCTTCCTGTTTCTCTGCCTCCTGTATCTCGTCCTCATGCCTCTCTGCCCCATGTCTCTCTACTTCTCGTATATCTTCATACTGTCTCTCTGTCTCCTGTCTCTCTGCCTCCTCTCCCTCTATCTGCCTCCTGTCTCTCTGCCTCCTATCTATCTGCCTCCTGTCTCTCTGCCTCCTGTCTATCTTCCTAGTCTCTCTGCCTCCCGCCAATCTGTCTTCGACAGTCTGGTCGCTACGCTGCATGACCAGAAGCGGTCGGGAAGTCCCCCCCCCATCATCATCAGGACCTGCACGGACGGCGGGCTGTAACTGTCGCCACTCGCACAATTTGCGGCGGGTGCAACGGAAATGCATCCGACGCCCGCAACCACACCACCGTGACAAGATCCAACTGGCCTGGCGCCAAATGCCGAACGGGTCCGAACAGCACGACTCGCCACCACACGCAGCCCAACGCGCAAATCCCAATACCGCCAACGCTATCGGCCGCAGCCCGTGCTGCATACAATGGCGTCCGCGTCGTTTCCTCAAACGTCGCCGCCATTCGGACCACTGCCGCGGAATTCAGCACGCTTCCTTTCCGCGCCAGGACGGGTCGCTTATTGTCAACCTACGAAATGTTGCATATTCGTCCATATTGCAAACTGCGAGGCTGCTCGGGCGGCCAAACGATGCGTGCTTTATGGTGCAACGATACAAGCATCTCATCATCCGACGAACATGACCGCCCCCCCCTCCCCCGGCCACGCCTCCCCTCCCCTGCCGACTCCACGACGAGCAGTGACCTGAGCAGCACTGACGACTAACACTTCACGTCTGGTTGTCTGTTTGCTCTGTTTTGCTGTGGTGTGCATTCCGCACATTCCCGCGACAGGCTTATAACGGTTCCAGCCGGGCAGACTACTATATAAACACACGCGCCCACGGCTACGCTGAGGTGGCGCCGGCCGTCTGCAGCGGCCTCTGGAGACAACCTCTGGAGACAACTTCTGGAGCTAGTTTCTGTAGACAACCTCTGGAGACCTCTGGAGACAACCTCTGAAGACAACCTCTGGAGACCTCTGGAGACAACTTCTTGAGACAACCTTTGTAGACAAACTCTGGAGACAACCTCTGGAGACCTCTGGAGACAACTTCTGGAGACAACCTCTGGAGACAACCTTTGGAGACCTCTGGAGACAACTTCTGGAGACAACCTCTGGAGACCTCTGGGAGACAACCTCTGGATACAACTTCTGGATACAACCTCTTCCGGAGACAACATCCGGAGACAATCTCTGGAGAAAACCACTGGAAAAAACTTCTGGATAAAACTCCTGGAGACAACTTCTGGAGACAACCTCTGGAGACTTCTGGAGACTTTTGGAGACAATCTCCGGAGACAACCTCTGGAGCAGACGGCACCAGCACAGTGTGTTCAAACTCGCTCACAACCTCTGGAGACCTCTGGAGACAATCTCCGGAGACAACCTCTGGAGCAGACGGCACCAGCACAGTGTGTTCAAACTCTGGAGACAACCTCTGGAGACCTCTGGAGACAACTTCTGGAGACAACCTCTGGAGCAGACGGCACCAGCACAGTGTGTTCAAACTCTGGAGACAACCTCTGGAGACCTCTGGAGACAACTTCTGGAGACAACCTCTGGAGCAGACGGCACCAGCACAGTGTGTTCAAACTCTGGAGACAACCTCTGGAGCAGACGGCACCAGCACAGTGTGTTCAAACTCTGGAGACAACCTCTGGAGACCTCTGGAGACAACTTCCGGAGACAACCTCTGGAGCAGACGGCACCAGCACAGTGTGTTCAAACTCCGGAGACAACCTCTGGAGCAGACGGCACCAGCACAATGTGTTCAAACTCCGGAGACAACCTCTGGAACAGACGGCACCAGCACAGTGTGTTCAAACTCCGGAGACAACCTCTGGAGCAGACGGCACCAGCACAGTGTGTTCAAACTCCGGAGACAACCTCTGGAGCAGACGGCACCAGCACAGTGTGTTCAAACTCCGGAGACAACCTCTGGAGCAGACGGCACCAGCACAGTGTGTTCAAACTCGCTCCCAGTTAAATGTCAGCATGAATGTTTGTTAATCCTCTCTGAAGAATTTGTGATACACAATGACACTAGAACCGCATTCAGCTCACTCGTTGCCTCGAGATATACCCCATTCCGACTGTGATGACTATATTCCTTAGGATTTCGAAGCCATCTCAATTTGAAATTGCATTTACGTCCTTGCCTCGACGCCTAAAATCGCGAATTTGGACGCACTGCACCGGCATGTATGATGAGGCGAGCACCGGGTGGCCGGTGGCAACTGGGCGCGAAGGGGACGCGTTCCAGCTCCGCTACCAAGTACATGTGGTCCCTCCACGTGTCATACGTGGCACCAGCCCGCAGTACGTGTGGTCCCTCCACGTGTCATACGTGGCACCAGCCCGCAGTACGTGTAGTCCCTCCACGTGTCATACGTGGCACCAGCCCGCAGTACGTGTGGTCCCTCCACGTGTCATACGTGGCACCAGCCCGCAGTACGTGTGGTCCCTCCACATGTCGCACGTGGCACCCCGACTAACGGTACTGAGCCGGGCTTCTCAGCAGTGGCGACATCTGGACGACGGCGTTACTTGTGCATTGCGTCGCAGTCACTCACCTGAAACACAGAGAGGCAACGGGTCAGGAGAGAGGTCACGGGTCACATGCGAACCGAGGCAACGGCCGGGACACGTGTGGATACAGCATGGACACACGGATACACGGACACATGAACGCACAGACACACGGGCACACGAGCGCACGATTACACAGACACACAGACACACAGACACGGGGGCCACATGGACACACGTACACATGGACACACGTACACATAGACACGGGGGATACATGGACACACGTACACATAGACACGGGGGATACATGGGCACGCGTACACATGGACACAGGGGGATACATGGGCACGCGTACACATGGACACAGGGGGATACACAGACACAGGGACACAGGGACACATGGATACACGGACACAGGGACACAGGTGGATACACGGACACAGGGACACAGGGACACAGGTGGATACACGGACACAGGGACACAGGGACACAGGTGGATACACGGACACAGGGACACAGGGACACAGGGGGATACACAGACACAGGGACACAGGGACACAGGTGGATACACGGACACAGGGACACAGGGACACAGGTGGATACACGGACACAGGGACATATGATACCCGGACACATGGGCACATGCACACATGAACACAGTGACATATGGGCACTGGGATACAGGGAAACACGGGCATACACACGGATGCACGGACACCGGACACAGGAAGTCTTCACATCACGGTGCGCGACGAATCATAACGGCTATGAAGAATGAGAGACCATTTGTTGTCATAAGTTTTCCACTCGCATCGCCTGACGTTTCCGGCGATTACTCAGGTAGCATATTACCACTGAGCAAATGTCTTCCCGAGTGCTGATGATGTGCATACCAGGAAATGACCTCGGGGCCGAGTGTGTCATCAAATAAGAAACAAGGTGAACTGTAGTCAGACACCTGCGTGCGACAAGCAAACGCCAACCATCGCGTTAAAGTGTCGAGCCACACACCGGCCCCTGCCGCAGCCATGCTGTTCGAATCATCAGGTGTTGCCAATCTCGCCACCACAAGACCAGCCGACTAGGTTTTGCCAATCTTGCCATCACAAGCTCAGCCGACTAGTTAGTTAGTTAGTTATTTCGGTTTTAGGGCGCCTCGACCAAAAATTGTGATCATTTAGCGCCCATAACGTTAATTTAGCATGCTGAAATCCTATCGTGTTACTGAGGTGAGTATATGGAATGAAATCCTATCGCTCTTAGGTATCTAAATATATTACCCGAATGAATGATTTCCGAGTCATCTGCTAGAATGTCGCAATATGTTAAATGTCCGATCCTATTTCCGAAGAACAACCTTCGCTCCCTTGAAAAGTGTTGGCACGAATAAAGCGCATGTCGCACCGTGAGGGCTTCCAGACAGCGGGGGCACTCGGGTCTGTCTTGCCCGCAGAGGAGGTATTCGTGAGTAACGTGTGTGTGGCCGGTTCGTAGTCTACATAGTCACCTTGTCACTCCTGGATCGGAGATGGCATGATGACCAGTCCCCAAGTCGTGATTTCATTGAATGCAGCTTATTGTTGGACTGTGCGTTTCAACTTATCTGCCACTTGGCCTTCATGTACGATAAGATTCCAGAGATGTGGTCCCTGGCTGGATGTGAGAGAATAGGTGTTGGGGATCTCTGGGCTGCCCATTTAGCTGCGGAATCGGCTCGTTCATTTCCATAAATTCCGACATGGCTCGGTACCCAGCACAGACGAACGCTTTTCCCGTCTCGTTCCAGATTAGTGAGACGTGTTAGAACATCAATCAGTAGAGTGTCTGTAGGGTAAAATGCGGTAAGTGCCAAAAGGCTGCTAAGAGAGTCAGACAGTATGACATATGAAACATCTTGTGATACACCGATGAAAGAAAGCGCTTTAATTATTGCCATCAGTTCACAGGTATACACTGATGCATACACAGGCAGGGTAAAAGATCTAGCGGAAGTACCACATACGAAAGCACATCCTGCTCCAGTGCTGGTCTTGAATCCATCAGTAAATATTGGTGTATGTCCTTGATATGTTTCCAAATGCTCCAGTGTTTTCATGCGGAAAACTTCAGATGTTACATCATCTTTGCGCATCGCTGTTAGTGATAGGTCAACTACAGAGAGACTAGGGGATAGGTTAACTACAGGGAGACCAGGGCGGTACGGCTAGTTTCTGTATGAGCATCACCCGACGGATTCTTACACCACTCTCCTCAAAGAGAGCACGAATTCGTACACAGAACGGCGAAGCTGTTATATTTCTACCACTGCGGAAGAGTGTCAAGGTATGTCGTGAGAACACCGCGTCGTAGGTAGGGTGGGTGGGGAATTGCTGCAATCTGCATGCATGCCGTAGGCCAAGCATTTAGTTAGTTATTTGGGTTTAAAGGGCGCATCGACTGCAATGGTCATATAGCGCCCATAGGCCAAGCATTTCACGTCTTAACGCCAGGGGAGGCTCGTTTGACTCTACGAGTAGGCTAGCAATTAGCGTGGTTCTAAACGCCCCGGTGACGGTTCGCAGAGCCACATGCTGTACCGCATCAAGAGTACGCTTATTGCCCTTGCAGGCACCATCATATGCATAGCATGCATAGTCCAACTTGAGATCGGATGAGTGACCGATATAACATCATTAATGTCTTTCGGTCAGAACCATAGGAGGTTCGTGATATACATTTCAACAAGTTTAGTGACTTAAAACATTTTTATCTGTGTTTTAAAATGTGGTTTGTACGTCAGACGAGTATCGAACTGCAGTCCGAGGAACTTCGCGGTTTGTTGAACAGGGATAGGCGTCCCATACAACTCCGTGTTTAGTGTTTGAGAGCACCGCCTGCGGCAGACGTGCACTGCAACCGTTTTGTCTGTGGAAAAGTGAAATCCGTTTTTCATGCCCCATCTTTGGAGGTGGTTTACCACGAGCTGTAGCCGACTAGGTGTTGCCAATCTCGCCACGACAATCCGTCATATGTCTGCATGAGTCGATGGTCTGCGTACAGGCCCAGCTGAGAACTCAAGGCAAGAACAGACGAAGACCACCACATGTCATGGCCTCTGATCATGAACCCTGACCCAATAATCAACCATGAGAGGGCCAATACCAATACTCATATCGATCCCAACGTAGGAACGACACGGTACCACGGCAACACGCTCGTTCGACAAACACGGTGCGACTTGTGAGACTGCAGACAAGCGGCTCACAGATGGCAGTGGTTGTGTTGGTGTCGCGCTCTGACCTGCGTTGTGTCAACTGCCCTGCAGAGGTCACACGCTTCGGGCCTCAGTTGTCACATTACTCGTCCTCACGCCCGATGTGGGACAGGCCAACGCTCGGTTTTTGTTCGAGTGTCCTCGGGCAGGATGACCGTTTTGTAATCTGCATTAGCTATGCGAAGCCCAACAGAAACGAGATCGTATTTCATGACGCATCTGATGGGATATCGGAGTTTCGGTGACAAAGTCAAGTTCTTTGTCGGTGACCACCCAACCCAGCCTTCTATTTCAACTGACTTCAACTCACGTTCTGAGTAGCGGCGGGAACGCACCATTCACCTCCGTTTGGAGCCTCTGGTGACATTCTATCGCCCTTACCCCAGGTCACATCCTCAGGCCGGTGGCTACGCACCGTTCATTTCCGTTTGGAACCGCTTGTGACATCCTATCGTCCTGACCGCAGGTCACATGCCGATGGTTACGCACCGGTTGTCTCCGTTTGGTGCCGCTGGTGACATCCTATCGTCCTGACCTCAGGTCACATGCCGATGGTTACGCACCGTTCGTCTCCGTTTGGAGCCGCTGGTGACATCCTATCGTCCTGACCCCAGGTCACATGCCGATGGTTACGCACCGTTCGTCTCCGTTTGGAGCCGCTGGTGACATCCTATCGTCCTGACCTCAGGTCACATGCCGATGGTTACGCACCGTTCGTCTCCGTTTGGAGCCGCTGGTGACATCCTATCGTCCTGACCTCAGGTCACATGCCGATGGCTACGCACCGTTCGTCTCCGTTTGGAGCCGCTAGTGACATCCTATCGTCCTGACCCCAGGTCACATGCCGATGGTTACGCACCGGTCGTCTCCGTTTGGAGCCGCTGGTGACATCCTATCGTCCTGACCCCAGGTCACATGCCGATGGTTACGCACCGGTCGTCTCCGTTTGGAGCCGCTGGTGACATCCTATCGTCCTGACCCCAGGTCACATGCCGATGGTTACGCACCGGTCGTCTCCGTTTGGAGCCGCTGGTGACATCCCATCGTCCTGACCTCAGGTCACATGCCGATGGTTACGCACCGGTCGTCTCCGTTTGGAGCCGCTGGTGACATCCCATCGTCCTGACCTCAGGTCACATGCCGATGGTTACGCACCGGTCGTCTCCGTTTGAAGCCGCTGGTGACATCCTATCGTCCTGACCTCAGGTCACATGCCGATGGTTACGCACCGGTCGTCTCCGTTTGGAGCCGCTGGTGACATCCTATCGTCCTGACCTCAGGTCACATGCCGATGGTTACGCACCGGTCGTCTCCGTTTGGAGCCGCTGGTGACATCCCATCGTCCTGACCTCAGGTCACATGCCGATGGTTACGCACCGGTCGTCTCCGTTTGAAGCCGCTGGTGACATCCTATCGTCCTGACCTCAGGTCACATGCCGATGGTTACGCACCGTTCGTCTCCGTCTGGGGCTGCGGGCCACATCCTGGCGCCAGAACGGTCGGCGAGCAGGCGGCTCCTCGGACGGCTCGCGTCTCCAGCAGCAGAGACGAGCCGCACAGCGCATCCCAGTCACGGCCCAGGTCACACGTCAGGGGTCACAGGTCACAGGCCACGGATCGCAGGTCATCGGTCAGAGATCAAGAGTCATCGATACGTCGCAGGTCAGTGGTCAAGCATTACTGGTCACGGATAAATCACAGGTCATGGGTCATGGATGGGTCACAGGTTACGGAGCACGGATGGGTCACAGGTCAGGGTCACGGATAAATCGCAGGTCAGAGGCCACATATAAATCACAGGTCAGAGGTCACGGCCGCCAGTCAGACCGCCCCGTCCCAGCGGCCGCTCCGGGTGAAGCACGACCGGCCCGCTCCGCCGACACCTCGACCACGCCCCCACCGGCGCCGCCACGGGCCACGCCCCATCGCCACAACGGCGTGTGTTCCACACAACACGGCGACCTCGCTCGGGGCTCACACAGCCGACTATCGAGAACACGCTCCTGTCGACGCGCTGACACGTGACTGTCACGTGACTGTGCGCCGTGACATCCGTGAGTTGACCCGAGTCCAGCGCGCCGACCTCCGCGTGTTCAGCGCTCTCGCCGGACTTCACCCGGCGAGTTCACACGACACTCACACGGCCTTCACACGCACACAGTTCCGGGTGGCGCGTTCTCAGGGGGCGGGCTCGCAGGTGACGGCGGCCACCACGCGACAACGACTGCCGGTGCCGAGAGCCGGGACCGAGAGCCGGGACCGGGCCCCTCCCGGTGGAGAGGTAAGGCGACACGCCGGCCGGCCGATCCGGTGACGTCGGGACGTGACCTGGCCGTGGCCCCGGGGGCACGGCGCGTGACCCGGCGGCGTGTGACGTCAGACAGCGACGGTGCGGCAACAGGCCACTGGCCGCCGGCCGTCGGCCGTCCGCCGTTGCAAATGTAGCCTGTGGCCAGTTTCCTGTAGCCTGTAGTAGCCTGCTGTATGTGGCATGATGAATGTAGCCTGTAGTAACCCATTGTCTGTAGCCTGTAGTAGCCTGTAGTAGCCTGCTACCTGTAGCCTTTGGCCACTGTTGTCTGTAGCCTGTAGTAGCATGCAGTAGTCTGGAGCCTTGTCCTGGGTTTTGTGGTTCAGAACATTAACATTAACATTAACATTAACATTAACCCTCAAGAAAATTACAATCTTATTTTCCTAGCTGAAGGAGTGAATGGAG
This sequence comes from Ashinkailepas kermadecensis, assembly GCA_034440615.1. Taxonomy (NCBI): domain Eukaryota; kingdom Metazoa; phylum Arthropoda; class Thecostraca; family Neolepadidae; genus Ashinkailepas; species Ashinkailepas kermadecensis. Next base: position 104,975 of record JAOTOM010004926.1, on the reverse strand, counting down.
CTTTTTGACAATGGCCACAAACTGACTGACACAATATGATACAAATGTTTGGCCACATGATATTCTTGTGTTGATATGAAATTATTTGGCTCATCAAACTCCATTGTAATAAAAATAATGAACATCGAAAAATACTAATAAGAAAAATAATAAGAGACAAATGTATATTTACATATCCCAAAGTCCTGATAGATAATGCGATAATTTGGTAAACTGAGTCTGACGCTTTGGTCCGGTAAAAGCCAGTCACCTGTTATCGGTGTTGGTTATTACAATGTTAATTCCATATAAAATATTTGAAGCGTATATTGTGGGTTTTGTAAAGCTCTCTCTAACATTCCACTTGCTTTTACCACAAAAAAATATTTCATGAGAATTATGTAAGTTAAGGCGGTTTAGTCCCATAGGCGTGAATCTCAATCCTCCAGGCTCCTTCAAACCTTCCATCCTTCAATCATTCATTCCTCCTCCAGACTTGCTCCGGCTAGTTCGCAGTTCCGCCGCTAGGTGGAATGGTTTTGTGGGACTCCCTCCCGGCCCGGGTTGCAGTATACAACGAAGACTGTGCCCGGCACTTAAACACAAGGCGAGGCAGGCCGAGCTGTGGAGGCACCGACACCATAAGGAAGTGTAGTGGAACGCAACATGGGTGAAGAACGCGGGCCACGTAGTTGGCAAATAGTTGAAAGATATGCGTATAAATTTACCGAAACGGTGAGACGATTTGCAGGCGAAGAGCCACGGTGTCAAATCATCGCGTAGAGAAGGCGCAGGCAGGCAGGTCACACCGCCAGCACAAAAAAAAACGTCTCAATCTCCCGATCTCCCGACAGCTACGTTGGAGCGATCGGGGTGAGACCAGCCGTTGGGGATCGCTCTGCGTCCATCGTCTCCCTGTCGCTCGCTCTCACAAACAGAGCACTGTCACTGACGGCTACGACACACACAATCTTACGCAGTCCAGCCTCCAACATAAACGCGCAGCCGCCCGGAAATGCGCCGTTCCACACAGATCACCACCCGATATCGCCGTAAACTACTTTTCTGAGTCGACCGATGCCCCCCGGAACGCTCCAGAGCTCGTGGTCTGTCCAGCCGCTGACGATGCAGCAACGCCTCTTCGTAGCAATCATCGTATTAAGTGTGTTCGTCGTCTCCGTCGATGATTCTCAAGCAGGAGGGTCGCGGTAGCTCAGTCGGTAGGGCGTCTAACTCTTAATCGCAAGATCGCCGATTCGAATCCCTCAACCGGCCGTATCGCCGAGTCCACCTGCGACCAACCGGCGTGAGAGGTTGGCGACATCACATAACTTAGCAGTTGAATGCGTTGTAAAAGAACTTACGTTTCTTATATTATCTAGCCGGGCGTAACCAGGCTGGCCAAAATGGCGAAAGCCCCACCCCGTGTGTCGGATCGTAGCGGCGCCCCTCGGCTGCTGAGTCACACGCAGGGAGGGAGAGGGGCGGCTGGGGGGGGATGTCACGGCGAGGCGTGACGTTTCCGGCTCTGCTGTGCCGCCGGCGGGCCGCGGCACAGCCGGCGTGTGACGGTCGGAGCCGACGGGCTGAATATTCACGAGTCGGCCGCTGCCCCAACCCGCCCCGACACCGGCTGCCACCGAGGTCACGTGCCACTCCGACACAGGAGTGTCACCGGGGTCACGTGACACTCCGGCACGACCGCGTTACACGGCTCACGTGACCTTCCGTCACGATCACGGCACACGGGCCACGTGACCCTCCGTCACCACGGTGCTACACGGGGTCACGTGACCCACCACGATACTGTTGACCGAATCACGTGACACTTCAACAGTGGGCGGACGGTGTCAACATTACGGTGACGCCGGCCGGGCAAAGCGAAAGCCCAGCCCCACGTTATACACCACACTGCACTACACTACACTACACCACACTACACTACACCACACCACACCACACTGGGTACAACACTCGCGTTCCAGCGACCCGCCTCCAAATGCCGGTATCTCCTCTTCAGCACGTGAACGTCATGTGCTGTACGAGCTGCTCGCACGGCTGGCGACGGGCTGTGCTCCTCCGTCTCTGTGTTCGTGTGTTTGTGTGGCTTTACGACGCGCCAGCCGAGGCTATCCGACTTCGCCTTCCTCCCTCTCCCTCCGGCAGGGAAGGCGGGCATCGCGCGCAACGGACATCTCCGTCGCGAAGTCACAAACGCCCAGGTGTGTATATTTACGGCACACGGCGCGGAGATACCGCCGCCTCCGCCACGGACCCCTTGCACGCAGCGAGGAGCGGTAATTGCCGGGGTCGACACCCTCACCATAGGTGCCCCTGGCCCGGATCAGGGGGAGGGGAATGATCGGGATTCCCGCGCCTCACCACGCGTACCCCTTGCATGGGGCAGCGAGGGGTAATGACTTGAATTGGATTGTCTATTCATGACGGGAGGGGATGGTGTACGTTCGAAATGACAGCAAAAACATGCACTAACTTTTAGACTTGCTGCATGTGCATGAGCACTTGCAGACTGTTGTGATTTCAATACGTGTGTGCGCGTACTCGTACGGGTGTTCATGTGCAGGGGAGGGTGGGTGATGGACTGCCTCATGTGTTTTGTCAACACACTTGTTGGGTTGCAATAGCCACATCTGCTGTACATCTGCTCTGACACGTAAATACGAATGCGACAACACACCCTCATGAACTCCTCCCAGTTCTCCGGACGTCTCCCAGCTCTCCAGACCGCGTTTCCCAGCTCTCCAGAACGCGTCTGCCCCGTTCGCCAAACTGTGCCGTGAGTTATGGACGGCTGGTACCTCCGACAGCTGCCGTCGGGCCGGCGCCGCTTGGTTGGTACCGCGAGTCGCACTGAAGCCGACTCGCTCTGAACTCGACAACCCGAGCGAGCGTACGGCAGCTGAGCTACGGCCGTGCGACGGCCACACGTCGTAATTGAAGCAGAAGAAATGGCAACAGCGCGAAATGAGCACCACACAGCGCCGCACAAACGAGCCGGCGGAAATCGATAGCCGACGGAAGAGCAAAAACACTCGAGACATCTCATCGGCGAACTGCGCGCAATTGGATGTGTTCCAGTTCCAGGCAATTGGATGTGTTCCAGGCAAAACCTGCGCGCCAAATGTACTTAGAAGAGCGACGTGGCGCGAATAGCACTGGCGATAAACATCTAATCCAATCAGACACAGCGGAGAGTGGAGAGCAGACAGACGGGGCCAGGGGCAGGGGCAGGGGCAGGGACAGGGCAGGGGCAGGGGCAGGGACAGAAGCAGGGGCAGGGGCAGGGGAGGGCAGGGGCAGGGACAGAAGCAGGGCAGGAGCAGGGACAGAAGCAGGGCAGGAGCAGGGACAGGGACAGGATCAGGGGCAGGGGCAGGGGCAGGGCAGGGGCAGGGACAGAAGCAGGGCAGGAGCAGGAGCAGGGGCAGGAGCAGGGCAGGGCAGGGACAGAAGCAGGGCAGGAGCAGGGGCAGGGATAGGGACAGGGACAGAAGCAATGACAGGGGCAAGGACAGGGACAGAGAGACATCAGCATCATTAGCGTGGTCAGCATATCGTCACCGTCGTCAGCATCGTCAGCGTCGTCAGCGTCCTCAAGATGGTTATGATCGTCAGAGTCGTCAACGTTGTCGGCATGGTCAGCATGGTCAGCATCATCAGCGTCATCAGCGCGGTGAGTCGAGTGACGCAACACAGCAGACGAGCGGGGTCAGCACGACTCCACCAGCACCACTGCACTGACCCAGCCCTCTGCGCCGAGGCACCAAACCCAGAGACAGTTGCCGCATCGTCACGCGCTGTTATCGGGGTAATATTCACCATTTACCATCCCGGCTGGACAAAAGGCGCTGGTCTAGTACGCCCGCGGGCAATAAACTAGCTTCCTGCCGCCGCAGGCGTACAGCCTGTTCGGTAGGTTATAATATTAATGACATGAAACTTGCATACTTGGAGAAACTGTGCCGATAAAAGAAGACGCAGCACCCGCTGGGACGGCTGGCGCTGCTGTCGTGGCACGCTGGTCTGGCGGGACGGCTGGCGCTGCTGCGTGGCACGCTGGTCTGGTGAGACCGCTGACGCTACGGTCGTGGCACGCTGGTCTGGCGGGACGGCTGGCGCTGCTGCCGTGGCACGCTGGTCTGGCGGGACGGCTGGCGCTGCTGCCGTGGCACGCTGGTCTGGCGGGACGGCTGGCGCTGCTGCCGTGGCACGCTGGTCTGGCGGGACGGCTGGCGCTGCTGCCGTGGCACGCTGGTCTGGCGGGACGGCTGGCGCTGCTGCCGTGGCACCCTGGTCTGGCGGGACGGCTGGCGCTGCTGCCGTGGCACGCTGGTCTGGCGGGACGGCTGGCGCTGCTGCCGTGGCACCCTGGTCTGGTGCGCCACACCGCCCACCCACGGCTCAGACGCGAACGGGAAGTGACGAATCCAGAACTTGGTCATCAGTAAAACCAAGCCAGAAGGTCTGGCGTTTGTTCTGAGGTGTCACAATCTAGCGGCTCGAGGTCAGGAAAGGAAAACGACTGTGAAGTCTCGCCGGGCAGTGATTCCCTGCGTGTATCTGCCTGACTTTAGGGCGCATCGACCATGGCGATCATATAGCGCATCTGCCTGGCTTTAGGGCGCATCGACCATGGCGATCATATAGCGCATCTGCCTGGCTTTAGGGCGCATCGACCATGGCGATCATATAGCGCATCTGCCTGGCTTTAGGGCGCATCGACCATGGCGATCATATAGCGCATCTGCCTGGCTTTAGGGCGCATCGACCATGGTGATCATATAGCGCATCTGCCTGGCTTTAGGGCGCATCGACCATGGTGATCATATAGCGCATCTGCCTGGCTTTAGGGCGCATCGACCATGGTGATCATATAGCGCATCTGCCTGGCTTTAGGGCGCATCGACCATGGTGATCATACAGCGCATCTGCCTGGCTTTAGGGCGCATCGACCATGGTGATCATATAGCGCATCTGCCTGGCTTTAGGGCGCATCGACCATGGCGATCATATAGCGCATCTGCCTGACTTTAGGGCGCATCGACCATGGCGATCATATAGCGCATCTGCCTGACTTTAGGGCGCATCGACCATGGTGATCATATAGCGCATCTGCCTGGCTTTAGGGCGCATCGACCATGGTGATCATATAGCGCATCTGCCTGGCTTTAGGGCGCATCGACCATGGCGATCATATAGCGCATCTGCCTGACTTTAGGGCGCATCGACCATGGCGATCATATAGCGCATCTGCCTGACTTTAGGGCGCATCGACCATGGTGATCATATAGCGCATCTGCCTGGCTTTAGGGCGCATCGACCATGGCGATCATATAGCGCATCTGCCTGGCTTTAGGGCGCATCGACCATGGCGATCATATAGCGCATCTGCCTGGCTTTAGGGCGCATCGACCATGGCGATCATATAGCGCATCTGCCTGGCTTTAGAGCGCATCGACCATGGTGATCATATAGCGCATCTGCCTGGCTTTAGGGCGCATCGACCATGGCGATCATATAGCGCATCTGCCTGACTTTAGGGCGCATCGACCATGGCGATCATATAGCGCATCTGCCTGACTTTAGGGCGCATCGACCATGGTGATCATATAGCGCATCTGCCTGGCTTTAGGGCGCATCGACCATGGCGATCATATAGCGCATCTGCCTGGCTTTAGGGCGCATCGACCATGGCGATCATATAGCGCATCTGCCTGACTTTAGGGCGCATCGACCATGGCGATCATATAGCGCATCTGCCTGACTTTAGGGCGCATCGACCATGGCGATCATATAGCGCATCTGCCTGGCTTAGAGCGCATCGACCATGGTGATCATATAGCGCATCTGCCTGGCTTTAGGGCGCATCGACCATGGCGATCATATAGCGCATCTGCCTGACTTTAGGGCGCATCGACCATGGTGATCATATAGCGCATCTGCCTGGTAGTGATTCCCTGCCTGGCAGCGGCATAGGCTAGGCACGCCGGGAATTACCTATTCCCGGTGTGCCTCGCCTGTGCCAGTGCCGAGCGGTTGACGCTCGGCGAGCGCCCGCGCCCCGCGCCGGTGCCAAGCGGTAGACGCTCGGCCAATTTAGTGTCCCTGAACGACGACTTCGACGACCAGTAACTGCTCACGGACGGTAAAGTCCACCCCCACCCCCGCCCACTGAGGGCTGCCGGCTGCATCCAATCACTGACAGTCGCCGCGCCGACCGACTCCCCGGGGAGCGGCAATCCCCGCAAATCCCCGCGGACAGCACATACCCACACATAACCCGTGGTCAACCCCATAGCAGACTGAGATAGCCTGCCGGCAAATACCATAGCCCGCGGGCTGCTCCATTGCCTGCAGGCAGATCCCACAGCCTACGGGTTGCCCCATAGCCTGCCGGCAGATCCCATAGCCTGCCGGCGGATGCCATAGCCCGCGGGCTTCCCCACGGCCAGAGGGATTGACCATAGCCCGCGGGCAGATCCGGTGACCTGCGGGTTGACACAGTCCGCGTTGTGCCGTGAGTCGCTCGAGTCGTGAGTCGAAGCCAGCGTCAAGTCGGAGTCAAAGTCGGAGTCGAAGTCGGAGTCGGAGTCGGAGTCGGAGTCGGAGTCCAAGCCGGCGACGATCAGCGACATCGCCGGCGCAAAAAATCAATAGCGTCAACACCCGGCGACGCCAGGCAGCTACGCCCAATATCCGGCCGCGAGTTTGCAGCACTTCCTGTCGGCTCTCATCGGCGCCAGCGAGCCGTACCTGGGAGAGGGCTCTGACGGTGCCTGGGAGAGCGCTCCTACAGTACCTGGGAGAGGGCTCTGACGGTACCTGGGAGAGCGCTCCTACAGTACCTGGGAGAGGGCTCTGACGGTACCTAGGATGGAGCATACCTGGGAGAGGGTTCTGACGGTACCCGGGAGGGGGCTCTGACGGTACCTGGGAGAGGGCTCTGACGGTACCTGGGAGAGCGCTCCTACAGTACCTGTGAGAGGGCTCCGACGGTACCTGGGGCAGCGCTCTGACGGTGCCTGGGAGAGGGCTCTGCTGACGGTACCTGGGAGAGGGCTCTGACGGTACCTGGGAGAGTGCTCTGGCGGTACCTGGGAGAGCGCTCTGACGGTACCTGGTAGAGGGCTCTGACGGTACCTGGGAGAGGGTTCTGACGGTACCTAGGATGGCGCATACCTGGGAGAGGACTCTGACGGTACCTGGGAAAGGACTCCGACGGTACCTGGGAGAGGGCTTCTACAGTACCTGGGAGAGCGCTCCTATAGTACCTGGGAGAGGGTTCCTACAGTACCTGGGAGAGCGCTCCGACGGTACCTGGGAGAGGGCTTTGACGGTGCCTGGGAGAGGGCTCCTACAGTACCTGGGAGAGCGCTCCGACGGTACCTGGGAGAGGGCTTTGACGGTGCCTGGGAGAGGGCTCTGACGGTGCCTGGGAGGGATCTGACGGGTGGGCGGAACCTGAGAGCTCTGGCGGTACCTGAAAGTGCTCTGACGGTACCTAGGATGGCAGACTAAGACTGATCTCGGGTCCATTTCGAGCTAAACCCGGCCTGCGACCTTCAGCTTGCAAACTTCCGATCAGGAAGCGCCTGCCGGACTGACCTTTGACCTCAATCTGGACGCACAGACAGCGGACAAAAACGACCAACGTCACGGGAAAATCTGCAACCATGAAGTATGACAATGGCGCTGTGAAATCAAGTACTGATCACACTCCAATACGGATCCAGATTAGTCCTGAGTTGGAGAGTCGACATTGGGAATTCTCGCCCCCCCCCCCCACACACACACACACTCAAGCATGCTCCACCATTGTCGTAACTGCTGCTTGAAATGGTAACGAGACATTGCAGCGTGGCAGACGGACATTGCATCGCATGAATCATGATAGCGTGACGGCTTAACGTTATAACGTCAAAACGTTATGAAGTTATGGTGAGTGTACTTAAGCGCAACAGTGTAGGCACATCGACGTAGCAGTGTGGGGTGGCGGCTGGACCCCTGACCTCAAATGGGTCGCCAGGCCTGAATGTACCGACCTCGAGGGGCGGACCTCTGACATAAACTGGGCCGCCAGGCCTGAATGTACCGACCTCGAGGGGGCAGACCTCTGACCTCAACTGGGCCGCCTGGCCAGAATGTACCGACCTCGAGGGGCGGACCTCTGACCTGAACTGGGCCGCCTGGCCTGAATGTACCGACCTGGGGGGGGGGGGCGGACCTCTGACCTGAACTGGGCCGCCTGGCCTAAATGTACCGACCTGAGGGGGCAGACCTCTGACCTCAACTGGGCCGCCTGGCCAGAATGTACCGACCTCGAGGGGGCAGACCTCTGACCTCAACTGGGCCGCCTGGCCTGAATGTACCGACCTCGAGGGGGGCGGACCTCTGACCTCAACTGGGCCGCCTGACCTGAATGTACCGACCTGAGGGGGCGGACCTCTGACCTCAACTGGTCTGCCAGGACGGGGTGTACCGACCTCGAGGGGGGGCGGACCCCTGACACTGAACTAGGACAACCAGGGCCCGGGGATTGTACCCCAGACCTAACAGGGGACGAGCTGCCCTTGCAGGCTGAACTACGGCCTGAGCTGGAGTGTACCAACCCCCGAGAAAGGGGCGAATATCGGTAGTCCCTGAACCGGTGTGTGTCAGCGACCAGTTATCCCCGGCGAAGCCCCCACCGGCCCCACTCAACCCCTCCACCAGTGGCAGCGCAAACAAGCCACGCCGCCCGCCAGCCGACGTCGCAATGTGGCCGGGCAGGGTCACCGGGTCATCGAGCACTGCGCCGGCCGGCACCGGGTCACGGAGAGCGCCGAGTCACGAGGAGAGCGCCGGGCCACGAGGAGAGCTCCGGGTCACAAGGAGAGCGTCGGGTCACAAGGAGAGCGTCGGGTCACAAGGAGAGCGCTGGGTCACACGGAAAGCGCCGGATCACGAGGAGAGCGCCAGGTCACAAGGAGATCGCTGAGTCCCAAGGAGAGCGTGAGGTCACACAGCCATCAGCCCAGCTGGTCAGCGAAACTGCCGGCTCCTACACACGGAGGCGGCCGCCGAGGTCGTAATGTCAAGGTCATAAAGTTTTAAGGCTCAATAAGAGCTACAGGGTCTCATCTGGGTTAAGCTTATTTGAGGATAAAGATACTATAAGAGAAAAAGGCGCTGAAACACCCCTAATCAATGTTCCATCCTATGTCTTGAAGAAACTATCTACCAGGTCAGAGGTCAGCCATATGGGTGAGATCGCGAATCGGGCAGATCCCAGCTGCTGAGATCGCCGATCGGGTGCTGAGATCACATATTCGGCGGAGGTCAGTCGGCGCTGTCCAACAGCAAACGGCGCTGTCCAACAGCAAATGGCGCTGTCCAACAGCAAATGGCCGCCGTGACCAGAGATGAAACCGAGAGTTGCTGCTGACGTCAGAAAGTCAGAGATCCACGGAAATAGTCACTGAGGTCACACATCAAACAAAAACGAGAGTTGCTGTTGACGTCAGATATCCATCGAAGGGGTTGCTGAGATCGTAGATCGGAGACCAGACCCAGAGTTGCTGTTGACGCCAGAGATCTACCGAAGGGGTCGCTGAGATCACAGATTACCCATCAGACGGGCATCGGCCGCCGAGATCAGAGACATGAGGTCGGCGACCAGCTGGAGAGACAGAAGACTACCTGCTGCAGCTGCTGATGAGACTCCAGAGATCAGCTGCTACATCATCGTCAAGACACCTCCAGAAGCTGCCACAACACAGCCAGGACACCTCACGGAGCTGCCATATCACAGCCAGGACACCGCATGGAGCTGCCATATCACAGCCCGGACACCCCACGGAGCTGCCATATCACAGCCAGGACACCGCACGGAGCTGCCATATCACAGCCAGGACACCCCACGGAGCTGCCATATCACAGCCGGGACACCTCACCGAGCTGCCATATGATAGCCCGAATAACGAATAGCTGGTCCTGGGACTCCCAAATACTCAGCGTGTATGTGCTGGGTGCACACACTGCATTATTGTTCCATCGGTAATGGAGCAAACTCACCTGGCCAGAGGCCTATATAGCCGCAGGACCGACTGCCAGGACAGACGCCAGGACAGACTCCAGGACAGAGTCAGGACAGAGTCAGGACAGAGTCAGGACAGACGTCAAGACAGACGTCAGGACAGACGTCAGGACAGACGTCAGGACAGACGTCAGGACAGACGTCAGGACAGACGTCAGGACAGATGCCAGGAGACTCCAGGACAGACGTCAGGACAGACGCCAGGACAGACGCCAGGACAGACGCCAGGACAGACGCCAGGACAGACTGCCAGGACAGACGCCAGGACAGACGCCAGGACAGACGCCAGGACAGACGCCAGGACAGACTGCCAGAACAGACGTCAGGACAGACGTCAGGACAGACCGTCAGAACAGACGTCAGAACAGACGACAGCACAAGCGCCAGGAGTGGCAGGTCATCGACCCTCCTGTGCCGAGGCTCGGCCCGACGCACCATCAGAACACCGCCGGACGGACAACACGTGGGGGACGGTGCGGTGGTCTCACGTCACGTCACGTCACGTCACGTCACGTCACGTCACGTCGAGTCACGTCACGTCACGTCACGTGACCGTCTGGTGCCGACACGCCTCGCGGCAATCATCAGAGCCTGATGTGCCTCACATGGCGAGCCATGGGTGTGCGTCTGACGTGGCGTCACAGTCTGACGTGGCGTCACGGTCTGACGTGGCGTCACGGTCTGACGTGGCGCAGGCGTCGCCAGTCTGACGTGGCGCAGGCAGATGTCGCCGTCACAGGCAGCACAACAGGCGACCCAGCACTGAGTCAGACGACACACCGCACTTCCCAGCTGGACGACCAGGGGCGCCGGGGGGTACCCGGTCACGGGTCACCGACCTTCGAGTATCCGACCACGGTTCACCGACCTTCGGGTATCCGACCACAGGTCACCAACTTCCGGGTATCCGACCACGAGCTACCGACCTCCGGGTATCCGACCAAGGGTCACCGACCTCCGGGTCGACCGCGGGCTACCGACCTCCGGTTATCCGACCTCCGGACATCCGACCACAGGTCACCGACCTCCGGGTATCCGACCACAGGTCACCGACTACCGGGTACCCAACCACGGGTCACCAACCCCCGGGAGATCACGGGTCACCGACCTGCGGCAGATCAGGGGTCACCGACCTTTTTGATGCGCAGGTCGCTGTCGTCGCCGGACGCGTGCGAGTCGACGCTGCGCTTGCGGCCGCAGGCGAGACAGTGGCAGTTCATGGTGCCGTGCGGGCAGCAGGCGCGTGCCTTCTTCATGGGCCGGACGGTGCGGCGGCACACGGAGTCGGCCGGCAGCGACAGCACGCGGCCGCCCGGCCAACATCGATCCCCATTTGAAGCCGGCCGCAGCTCGGCCGGGCCCGTGTGCCCGGCGGCGACGACGCGGCGCGCGCCGCCGCCGGGCCGGGGCGTCGCCAGCCGGCCTATAGCCGGCCACCAGCCGCCCGACAACAAGCCACCAGCCGGCCACCAGCCGGCCACCAGCCGCCCAACAACAAGCCACCAGCCGGCCACCAGCCGGCCGACAACAAGCCACCAGCCGGCCACCAACCGGCCACCAGCCGGCCTACAGCCGGCCACCAGCCGCCCGACAACAAGCCACCAGCCGGCCACCAACCGGCCACCAGCCGCCCGACAACAAGCCACCAGCCGGCCACCAGCCACTTCACAACTAACCACCAGCCGGCCGACAAGCCAGCCACCAGCCGGCCACCAGCCACTTCAACAACTAAGCCACCAGCCGGCCTACAGCCGGCCACCAGCCGCCCGACAACAAGCCACCAGCCGGCCACCAGCCGGCCGACAACCAGCCACCAGCCGGCCACCAGCCACTTCACAACTAACCACCAGCCGGCCACCAGCCGCCCGACAACCAACCACCAGTCGCCCGACAACCAGCCACCAGCCGGCCACCAGCTGCTTCACAACTAACCACCAGCCACCCGACAACCAGCCACATCCAGGCAGCTGGAGGTGTTGGGACCAGCCAACCGCGCGTCAGACTGATCTCGCCAGCAGTGTGCTGGAATTTATTTATCGTGGAGTGGAGGGTCTGGAGGGTCGTCAAAATAAATTAAGTTCGTTTCTTATTTGTGCTTTACGGCGCTTCGACCAGTTTTTGACGTCCATCAAAATCGCTTCCCGCCCATCGAAATCAGTTACGGCATTAAAAGACGTCAACATTATTATACATCGCAAATGACGAATCCGAAAAATAGCAGTTGTTGGCTTCTCTTCTCTTAAAACTTAAGAGACTTCTGACGTTAATAGTGTAGGAAAAAAAACATTGCAGTTGATTGCAGTCATATTCCACGAAAATAAACTCACCGGAAGCTTGGACAGGAAGTAAAAACTCTGTTCGATGAGGTGAAAACATACTTCCACGACGTGTTGGCTGCAGGGAGGGATGCAGGGATGGTCTGGGTCTGCAGGGATGCATTTCTTCGGAGGGGCGCCTTCGGCTGAAAGTCCCTTGACCGTGGGTGTGGGTGTGGGTGTGGGTGGGGGTGGGGGTGGGGGTGCATTCGAGCCTCCCCGGAGAGGTGCCACCTTTCCATGGGGTGGCGCATGTCCTCAGTTACCCTTGCATCTGCTCCTGTTCAAAGGCACTGCATTCACTGTTAGCACTAATCACACGCCAGACCGGCGCCGCCAGTTCCCAAGTCTACCAAGAGCATTTCACCAGCACCCTTAACCGATGGCTACGAGGATGTTTACTCCATCTCCCTGCCCCTGTTACCATTGAATTCCCATCCTCGCTAAAGTCGTAGACAAAGTCAGCCAGTTGACAATAAAAGACAAGGCAAACGCAAAAGCCAAAACGGCACATGGCCAGTGGCGTAGCCAAGGGGGCAAAGGGCGCAGCCGCCCTCCCCTCCCTGGAGGGTACGAGAGGGTCCTCCAGGCGGCCTATATTAAGACACAGATTCCGACGCAGATGCCGAAACAGACGCCGGTACAGCGGCCGACAGATTCCGACACAGATTCCAACACAGACGCTGACAGATTCCGACACAGATTCCAGCACAGCCGCTGACAGATTCCGACACAGCCGCCGGTGGCGCCGCCGACACAGCCGTGAGCCTCAGCGGAACACCGGCACGGCTTCAGCGCGTGCCTCTGCGTCAACAAAGTGGCGTTTTAACAAGCATTGGCGGGTGTGGAGACGGCGGCCTTGTGCTGCCAAACCCGGCAGACACGACCCCCCGCCGCGGCCGAGTGCTGATTTGGCACCACAACAGGTGCCGCAGTCAGTCTGGCAACTCCAGCTGCGCTGCGTCAGTCGGTCTGGCAACCCCAGCTGCGCTGCGTCAGTCGGTCTGGCAACTTCAGCTGCGCTGCGTCAGTCGGTTTGGCAACTCCAGCTGCGCTGCGTCAGTCGGTCAAAATGGGAGGTATGCGGGAGAACGTACAGCTTGAGGTGATGTCTGAGCGAAGCCTTTGTCCAACACCCAATCACACTGGTATATATTACTAAGGAACAATGACAAAACATCATGCAAGCGCTTTCAGCTTACAAGGTAGATAATTCATAGCAATATAGCATGAGCAATTTTTCAGTGGTATATTTCAGTTTTGTACTTTCGTGACAAAGTGGTCATACATTCATACGTGACAAAGTGGAACGCGTTTCAGCCGCTTCAAGCTACCGACAACTAGCGTTGATCAGCCAGCCGGCTTAAGCCGTGACTGAAGCCAGACAGCAGTTCCGCGCGACGAAATCTTGCCAACCCCGCTGCCTACCATTGCCAGCAAACTGAATGATGCGCAAAATAACTTCAACTGCCGGCAAGGCTAACGTAGTTTGCAAATTCGCGACCCAAGTTTGCCATCCGGTCCCGATATCGCACTGATAAATTACACACAAAATATTTCAAAATGCAAGGTATGTGTGTCTGCCATTGACCTGGCATTTCCTCTGCAGGGACTAAATCGAAACTAACAAACTAACCACAACAGCACTGCACACGAGTCGATAGCGTAGGCATGACAATGTAGCTTGTATTGAATTACAACTATTGTAATTTCAATGTAAACTTGTAGCTGCAACACCCATCGCTGTCGTTGAAACGCCAAGCTTCTGTCAATGTACATCACTTAGAACCTTCTGCAGTAACTTCTGCAATTTGGTGGCAACGTCTTTACAACTCGGAACAGCTATTTCGCTGTCCATCTTCCACTTATAACACTTCATCGCGAAGAGGCCCCAGAATAAAATCTTGCCAATCAAGCCTGCAAACAGTGACCGCTAAACACGGGTTACCGTGTGCCCTATGACCCCGCCTCCCGGCCACCGTGACACCCTTCCCGTCTGCCGGCCACCGGGACATCCTCCCCGCCTGCTGGCCACCGTGACACCCTCCCCGCCTGTGGCCATCGGAACACCCTTCCCGCCTGTGGCCACCGGGACACCCTCCCCGCCTGTCAACCACCGACACCCTTCCCGCCTGTGGCCACCGGGACACCCTCCCCGCCTGTCAACCATCGAGACACCCTCCCCGCCTGTGGCCACCGGGACACCCTCCCCGCCTGTCAACCACCGGGACACCCTCCCCGTCTGTGGCCACCGGGACACCCTTCCCGCCTGTGAACTACCGAGACACCCTCCTTGCCTGTCAACCACCGGGACACCCTTCCCGCCTGTGGCCACCGGGACACCCTTCCCCGTCTGTCAACCACCGGGACACCCTTCCCGCCTGAGGCCACCGGGACATCCTTCCCGCCTGTCAACCACCGGGATCCCTCCCCGCCTGCCGGCTACCGGGACCCCCCCCCCCGCCTGTGGCCACCGTGACACCCTCCCCGCCTGTCAACCACCGGGACACCCATTCCGCCTGCTCGCCCGCCTGTGGCCACCGGGACATCCTTCCCGCCTGTCAACCACCGGGACTCCTCCCCGCCTGCCGGCTACCGGGACCCCCCTCCCCGCCTGTGGCCACCGGGACACCCATTCCGCCTGCTCGCCCTCCAACCCCTGCATCCAGTCTCATCCAATCCCATCGCCCGTGCCGTCATGCAGGAGCGGAGGGCGCTGCATGGCCGACGCAGTCGATGCGCCCCTAAACCCCAATAACCAACCAATCAGCCGGAGCAGCTGGTCAGCCGGCGGTCAGACAGCGCAGCCGTCAGCCGACGGCCAGCTGGCAACTAAACTCGGACGCATTCCCGAGCTGCACGCCACGCCCCGCCACGCCCCGCCCCGCCCCGCCCCGCCACGCCACGCCCCGCCCCGCGCCGTCAGGCCCGATCAGTTGATAACTCGGGCGGTGGAGATAGGAAATCCACGTCTCGGGGGGTACATGGGAGAGGAGTCACACGTGTCGTGGCCATCACCATACCACACCACACCATACCACACCAAACCAAACCAGGCCAGACCAAACCAGACCACCACAAGATCTCACATTCATCAAGCACTGCATGCACGATTTGCAGCACCAAGAGCTTTGATGGCACCGGCTCGCTCTACTGGAACACGTTCGCTCTGCAGAAAAACACGCCTCCGGATTGCAATGCTGTCTGTCTGCGACGGTGCCGACCCTCTGCCGGCGGTCGGCGACCGGCTACAGGGCGAACCCTGCACGGCGAGCTGTCCGGACGGCTACAGGGCGAACCCTGCACGGCGAGCTGTCCGGACGGCTACAGGGCGAACCCTGCACGGCGAGCTGTCCGGACGGCTACAGGGCGAACCCCGCACGGCGAGCTGTCCGGACCGGCTACAGGGCGAACCCTGCACGGCGAGCTGTCCGGACGGCTTCTGGGCGAACACTGCACGGCGAGCTGTCCGGACGGCTACTGGGCGAACACTGCACGGCGAGCTGTCCGGACGGCTACTGGGCGAACCCTGCACGGCGAGCTGTCCGGACGGCTACAGGGCGAACCCTGCACGGCGAGCTGTCCGGACGGCTACAGGGCGAACCGACGGCTACAGGGCGAACCCTGCACGGCGAGCTGTCCGGACGGCTACTGGGCGAACCCTGCACGGCGAGCTGTCCGGACGGCTACAGGGCGAACCCTGCACGGCGAGCTGTCCGGACGGCTACTGGGCGAACCCTGCACGGCGAGCTGTCCGGACGGCTACTGGGCGGACCCTGCACGGCGAGCTGTCCGGACGGCTACTGGGCGAACCCTGCACGGCGAGCTGTCCGGACGGCTACTGGGCGAACCCCGCACGGCGAGCTGTCCGGACGGCTACAGGGCGAACCCTGCACGGCGAGCTGTCCGGACGGCTACTGGGCGAACCCCGCACGGCGAGCTGTCCGGACGGCTACAGGGCGAACCCTGCACGGCGAGCTGTCCGGACGGCTACTGGGCGAACCCTGCACGGCGAGCTGTCCGGACGGCTACTGGGCGAACCCTGCACGGCGAGCTGTCCGGACGGCTACAGGGCGAACCCTGCACGGCGAGCTGTCCGGACGGCTACAGGGCGAACCCTGCACGGCGAGCTGTCCGGACGGCTACTGGGCGAACCCTGCACGGCGAGCTGTCCGGACGGCTACTGGGCGAACCCTGCACGGCGAGCTGTCCGGACGACTACAGGGCGAACCCTGCACGGCGAGCTGTCCGGACGCCGGACCTACCCCGTCAGAAACGCCTCTCTTTGAACACAGACCGCGAGTACTTGATAGGAATATATTTGAGTACTTCAGAGGGAATGTGATGATGAAAGCTGACAAAAAGCGAAACTTAAAAATCAGGTGCAATTTTCAGTGAAAAAGCGAACCTTGAACGCCGTAATAATTATGGGAAAAAAATGTTTGGAAGCGTTGACGGGTTGGAACTCCGACCGGGCTCGGCGGTTGGACCTGATCGGATCCGGCTGGATATGGTAGACCGCTCATGTGATCTTCCTTTTGTATATACGAGCCGAAGTCCGAAAATACATTACTGAGCTAGCAATTATTAAGCTGGTGACACAAAGAAGACACACTGGATGAACGCCCCATAGACTACCGCTTTATTCATCCGATACTATTGCAGAGGAGCTGGACGAGCATTGGAGGGGGCTCGAGCGAACATGGAAGATGCCTGGGCTCCTCCAAACAAATAGGAAAGCCCAGTTACGCTCCCACATACACGAAGTAGCCTCGCTCGAACTTTGTCGCGGCCCGCAATGATTCCAGCACAACACGAGAGACCGAGACCATGTGCCGTCCGCTCGACTACCTCATATTGTTCGTCGCACCATTGTTCACCACAGATGCAGCTCTTGGCAGTCCGCCGCGCTGACAGTTCATCTCGTTGGCATGCATGAAGTAGCGCGTCTGCCGTTCCATCTCAGCTGCAGCTGCACACTGCGCCCAGTCGGATTTTCATTACCGCCATGTTCCTCCGGCGGTGGATTCCCCGGCGGTACATGCCGCTGCAGATGTGCTGAGCCACGCCCAATGGCCGCTGGCTCCCCCCCCGCCTGAGGCGGACAAATGTACTCGGTTTGTGATGGCAGCGAGGCGCCACCTATACCGACACTTCCGCGCCGTCTGACCTGTCGGTGTCCCCCTGTACCGACACTTCCGCGCCACCTGACCTGCCGGTGTCCCCCTGTACCGACATTCCCGCGCCACCTGACCTGCCGGTGTCCCCCATTCCGACACTCCCGTGCCACCTGACCTGCCGGTGTCCCCCATACCGGCACTCCCGTGCCACCTGACCAGCCGGCGTCCCCCTATACCGGCACTCTCGTGCCACCTGATCTGTCGGTGTCCCCCTGTACCGACACTCCCTCGCCGTCCGACCTGCCGGCGTCCCCCTATATCGACACTCCCGCGCTGCCTGACCCACCGACGTCCCGTAATATCAGCACTCCTGCGTCAGTTACCCGGTCGCCGATGCCAACACTCGCTGACGAATTCTGAGTCATCAAAAGATGTCGACTCAACAGCTTAGCCCACCCATGAAATAGATTGGCGCCAGGAGGAAAACTTCCACTGCTCTGACGTCCGCTCTCTCAACTGCAGCAGCTTGACGTCTGCAGCTTGAGCAGTTTTAAACTTCGCAAACGTCTAGAACAGCGGCCGCTTCACGTGCGACCCTCCCATCACAGCGTACAAAAGCTGCTCTTCAGCACAACACATCTCAGGTCCGGCATCAAATAGCTCATTTACAAGTCAGACGAATTTTCTGAGCCGGGATCACCCATCCCAGTTTGCTAGGGGTGCGGGTTTTCCAACACTGTACATGATCACTTCAGCCGGAAGGAACGCTCCGGGGCTGCCAGCCGGGATGACTCAATGCGCTTTTTATTAAAGACTTAGCATCAGTGGGCAGGGTTCGATTTGTACTTTGTAATTCTGGCTGTGGAGAGGAAATTGATCGGGCAATCAAACGCGGAGAGGATATTTCTCTCCAAACCCATGCCATCGGAAGTTCAGTTTGCACTTCCCGATTAATCTTGCGCACGGTGTCAAAAAGCAGATCGTTGTCAAACAGCACTATTCAATCTCCAAATGAGAAAAGTGAGAGGATAAATTCATGGGGAGGATAATGTTCTTGACGCCAAACATCCAGACACAGTTCATTTTTTCCAACGGCCTGGCAGTGGGTGATGGAAGGGAGCTGTCAGTGCTGGCACGGCCGCGCGCAGCTCCTCACGTGCCGCTGCAGGCTGGCCGTGACGGACCTCATTTAATTTCATACATGCAGCTATCCAAACCGGGGCCGATCCAGGCATTTCCATGGCGGCACTCGTCTGGATGAGTGACATTCGCTCGGAGGGGCGCCTCTGCGAACGCCACTGGAGAAGCGCCTGCGGCGATCATTCGTGGAGCGAGGTTGGGGATGCACTTGAACGTACTGAAGTGGCGCCTTTCCCCCTCGGGAAGGCGCCTTTTCCTCGATGGCACACACGGCGGTACCAATGGCGCACCAGTGCCGCCCGTGAGCCAATGCCATCAAAGCCGGTGAGCCGCCGACTGTTCGGCTGCGCGATCATACTGCCTGAGCGGTGACGACCCTCGCCACGAACGGTGCTCAACGCGCCACTGGCAGAAATGCCGACCGGCCTGGCCGGGTCTGGTGCTCAACAGTCGGCTCCCGATCATCACATCATCACATCACAAATGGCGCATCATCATCACATCACAATCGGTGACGCGCGAGCCGCCTTTCTGACCGAGGTGCTGCAGGGTTCAAACGTGTGTCCACCCGGGCCGATGTGAAAAATGCATGAAGTGTGCCGGTACACGCATGAAAGGTGCAGACCTTGTGTGCTTATGAAGCTCATGCTGTGTGCTAAGGTATAAACCATGCAAACGTGGGAAATTATATTTTCTAACTTTAGCATACCAATTCAAGCAACGACTATCCGTTACTTGTTGGAGTCGTGGCTACGTTATGAAACACGAGTTCCGGTTTCAACAGACGTTTTCACTACTGTTCAAGGCTACTCGCTAGCTTTTGCTTCACAATCCCATTACGAACAAAACACAGGCGCAAAAAAAAACACCCTTCATGGTGTTATTAGAATATCCCGGCCGACTCTACGGTCCTCACTTACATTCATCAGCTGTGTTTTACTCACCCCAAGACTCCCCAGTGAGGGGAACTTCCTTTTCAAGTAGCTGCTCATGTCCGTATATGTGCTTGCTTGTTATCCCCAGAAATTTCCGACGATGACGTCACAGCAGTGACGTCACACGTGTCGTTTCGTGTTCGGCGGCGGCCGATGATCGGGCGGCGGCGGTCTCGCGATCCGTTCCCTCCGGCGCGCACCGAGTCTGTCGACGACGTCGCAGCGTCTCGCGGCGATCTTCGCACACGGCACTCCTCAAGGAACGACGCTGGCGCCTACGGTGTACGCACGCTCGCCGCTCTCACCGACCGCCTGTTCGCCACCAACTGATGGCCCGCCCGCTCCGACGGGCCGGGCCAAACCAACCCGCTGGCCACCGCATCGGCAGCGGCATCTGCACAGCCGAGGTGCCGACACCCACACTGCACGTGCACACCTCACGCACGCGACGCTTCGACGACGCAAATCGATCTAGCACGAAGCTTTGACGCCATTTCGGCCAGGGTGTCCACTAGGTCGGGGGCGTTTCGGTGCGCCAAACGCCGCCCCCAAACTCGTCCCCGGACGCGCCCCTGCCGTCCGGAGGAAAAATCGACTATTTTTAGCGCTCCGGCCGGCCGACGGTACCGACGGGCGAGAAAAACCACGGGGTGGTTCGTGTCGGCCGCGCCGGCCTGCCCTTGCGGCCGTAAATATAGCCGCGCTGCCGCTGATTCACGGCTGAGGCGCCGCCGGCAGCCACGCCAACGTCATGACCCACCAAGGTCCTCTCTGGACGGAACACTGCTATCGGTGAAGCTTTCCTTACTTTTGGAGACCGCCCCCCCCCCATCCTCCTCTCTCCTCAAAGCTAGGGTGCCCAGCATCCTAGTAAATTGAGCTTATAATACAGAACCAATGGAGTGAGCACCAGATTAAACACGTAACAATCGTTAGCATGCATTACAAAATGCATGGGGAAAGCGTCCCAAAATATTTTCAACACGAGTCCGTGGCCGGTTGATAACTGTCATGTGTCGTGAACTCTCCCTCGGATTGACAATTTGAGCTCGCATCGCCCGTGCCATGAGAGGTTAACGGTTCGTGAAGCAGCAGCCATTTTTTTGCATCATTAAAACAGACCAACCTCACGGGAAATGGTACCTTCTTCTCGTCTCGATACGCCTGTTCCCTGACCTTAGCCCGAGTTCCAGGCGTGGGTCGGCGAGTGGTGCCGACCAGTGGCGCATCCAGGATTTTTATAAGGGCGGACCCGACCAAAAAAAGAAGTGATGGACAGAGAAAGGTTCCGGCGCGGGGAGCGCGCCGAAAATGTAGGATTTTGTCTGGTGAAACTCTTAAGTCTCATTTGATCGTATTTTTGGGTGCTAAGGGGGAGGGCAGGCCTCCTGGCTGAGCCACTGGTGTAGACACACCGTCACGCTCAGTTTGGCCACCCACGAGATTGATAGCAGAGTCCGTCTTTGACGGATGCAAAAGCGCACCCAATGGGTGGGACTCAGGGGGCCCGGGCCTTTCCTTAGGCCCAGCAAAAAGAGAAATGATCCCGTTTTTGCGAACATTTCATGTGGAAGAATTTGTGGGTGCCACAACAAAAATGGTGGACAAGATCAAGAGTTTCCCACTTTCCAGGGGTCAGAAGGCTCCATCGCCCCGGTGGACACCTTCCTTGTATGAATCCTGGGTGCGCTCCTGGACGAATGTGGTGATATTGACGCGCCGTCACTGTCGCGACACGTGCGACACGTGCGGCACGTGCGGCAGCCGCCCACTCTTCTCGGCGCGTCGACACACACCGTGGAAGGTCAGAGGCGCTGCTCGCCTGTAAACAGCGCGAACCGAGAGCCCAGACAGACCACGTGACATCAGCAGCCAGCGGCGGCCGGGAGCCCAGACAGACCACGTGACATCATCAGCCGGCGGCGGCCGGCAGTCGCCACCGAGCACGTGACATTATGAGCTCGCGTTCCCAGGACGCCAAATTGGCGGCGCTGTGCTCCAGAGACATCGATTGGCCGCTTCGACCGGGGCCCCGCCGGGAACGATGCCGGCGGCGGCACGCCTCTCGGCGCCGAGACGCGTCAGTGCAGACGCCGCAGTGCGCCGCCGTCGGCACGCAGACGCGGCGGCGGCGGCTGCTGTCGCGCCCCGGTCCGGCCGGCGGAGCCACGCCCCTCCGCAGCACCGGTGCTGCCATCTACCCGGCCGACTGTGAACCTGTGCCGGCCGCCAGTGCTCACAGGATGAGCATCGGGCATCCTCGGGCACGCCGTTCCATCGGGCATGAGAGGACGGGTCTGCACGCCGTTCAAGGCTCACGTGATAAACGGCGCTCTAATTTCTTACTGTCCGTGTTACTGGCAGAGGCGCAACCAAGGGGGCAGGGAGCCCTCCCAATTAGCACCAAAAAATACACGAGATGAAACGAGACATTTTTAGATTTTCACTACGCAAAACCCTAAATTTTCGTCGCGCGAATCGCATTTGCCGCTCCGCTTTAATCACAATTGTTTGGTGCCCCCACCCCTAAGAAAGTCCTGGCTGCGCCAGTGGCTACTGGCGTGGCACTGTCGATAGTCTAACAAAGGTGGCAGCAGAAAGCATGGCGCCACAGTGGCTTCAGCAGCGAGACAATACTTTTCATTGCATTAGTCTTACTGCGCTATGTGAAAATGAAACCGCACGAACAAACGATCTCATCAGTGGCGGATCCAGACATTTTCATGGGGGAGGAGGTCGTCTTGAGCGGCGCCATTTCCTCGGATGGGCGCCACTGCGAGTCTTTGAAGGGGCGCCTTTGGCTCAAAATGCATGCAGTGAGGAGGGATGCACCTTAGCGTGCTCAAGCGGCGCTTTTTCCCGGTCAGAGGAGCGTCACCTTTACATGGGATGGGGACACATGCCCCCATGTCACGTGTATCCGCCCTGTCTCATGTCCATTCTCATTAGTGTCACTTTGTGAAAGTAGTTGGGGGGGGGAGGGGGATTACCTTTTTTGGTGGCTAAAGCTGCCCCGAAAACCATGTGTATCTAGTTTACGACCCAAACGCCCAATACTTCAGCCTGAATACGGGATAAATCAATGATTGTCGGGGCCAGTGGCCTCCCGTAGCGTATGCAAAGTGACACCCCTAACCATCCATATCTATGCGCGCTCATACGCATCTGCATCCTCCACCAGGTGCCAACAACTTCATCCGTTCGTCTTGTCTGCCTCGCGCCCAATCGCAGTTATCTTCCTTCAACAGTATTTTCTACATTTCCTGCATTCCATGATCCGAAATGACCAGTCACTAAATGTAACAGTCAATGTCTCAAACACAATGAACGCAATGCAAGTGGAAAGAGAGAAACGGTTCCAATTCAGCGCACGCGGAAGGACGCTCAGAACAAGACTGCTGCTGCCCATGCCGCACATCCAATTACATCACCACTTACCCTCCAATCAGACACGGCCTATCTACTTACCTCCTAAATACCAAGTTTAATTAAACTACCCTCGAACCGGAAACCCGAGACAGGCTTCGGTCCACCTTGTCAGTTCAGCTCAGCTCGATTAATTCTGCTCACGCCCGGGGATTAGGCGGCCCGGCTGTGTCAGTCCAGTCAGAGGCTGAACGACCCAACCGAACGGTAGATCCGCTCGTCAAATCAGGGGTGACATCATACACTATCCACGTGCAGCGGCATGTTAATTCATCGGTTAATGCTGCACCAGCAGCAGCAGCAACAACAACAACAAAAGCATCACAGTAGATGAGAATCAGGTCAGGCGCCAACCAGTAGACAGGGGAGCAGAAACCCGCCAACTAACCATCCAGTGTACGTGACAGGGCGTGATATAGGTTAGTAATAATGGCGTGATACAGCCGTGTTAGTAATAATGCCGTGATACAGCCGTGTTAGTAATAATGGCGTGATACAGCCGTGTTAGTAATAAAGGCGTAAAAGTTAGCGGAAAACGGTAGGATGCATAGAAACATTCAATGCTCCAGACGTCTTCCACCACACGTCTACTACGCTACCAGATGAATGGTCGCTAGTTTCGCGCCAGTGTGCCCAACAAAAAAAACAATCACCAACTCTGTCACGGCGTCGTTCTAACCGTCCATATGTGTCGGAAGAGATGGCCGGTTGCTGGTGACATTTGTGACAGGATGTTCTTTGGACAGGATGTTCATTGGACAGGATGTTCTTTGGAGGTTCTTTGTTCTACAGGATGTCTCACCGCTTGGAACAACAGAAATGTCTTCATAACCAGAAGAAACCACCAAACTACAGTTCGTAGCACATCCACCAAGCTGTACCGAGTCAATGCCGGTACACTCCTGCCATCTTGTGACGGAAAGCGCAGACACGTGCACAAGATCCACCGTGAGGGGTGCTACCAGCTCCAGAAAGCATGGTATGACAGCTATGAAGGTACCTTTTCAGGGTGTGAAACAGTCTGACACGTTATTGCTCTTCTGTCAGTCAACACTAGCTTCAGTGGTCAAACCCGGACGGAGTGTGTCAGTTAGGCCTATAGTAATTCAGCGACGGACGATTTTCCAGCCTGTTATCAGCTGACTGAAGGTCGCATCCGGTTGATTACAAAAACAAAAACGATATGAAACAGACCCTAGATTACCCATCATAGTGGATACCAGATATTAATATCTTCAAGCTAGCATAGTCGCAGGGACACTAGCGGCCGCACTGGCTGTTACATCGACACTACCACCTACCGATGGTATGGCGGGTCAGGTCAGGTCAGGTCAGGTCAGTCGAGCACTCGAGAACGCATCCCACTTTACAACACACGACTTGCCACCTATGACGGATGCCGTTACTCACCCGAAACGAGATTTTCCGCCGGAGTTTTCCGGACATGACGAGGCCGTCGCCGTCCGACACGACGGTGACCCGCCGGTCACGTGCAGCGTCGGCCAATCACAGCGCAGCCGACAGACGGCCAGCCAATCGCTGGCCTGCATGCGCTTCCAGTGGCGCCGCACACTCCGCGGAGCCCGACGGGCTCCACGGAACCACTTATTCGCGCCGCCTGTTCCACAGTAGGTGTCGAAGCGCGCAAGAGATGTTCACGAGTGCGCACGTCCGGTGGCCACGTGTTGGGTCAGGCCTCGCGGATGCGCAGGTCAAGGAATCGCAGGTCAAGGAATCGCAGGTCAACGGTGCCAATCGACAGCAGAATGTCCACACCAAAGGTCGACAGAGCCGCAACCACCCGCCAATCGCGGCCGCGCCACCGCCAACTTCCCGCCCGTCTGCGCCAATCACCGGTCGAGCGCCGCCCTCGCGACCAATCGCGTCCTCGCCGCCGCCGCCGGCAGCCAATCGCAGTGCGCGGCCGCAGGGTCGGCCGGGCACGTGGCGCACGCGCTCGCTCGACACCCAGTGGCTCGTCGTGCGGGCGCGGTTCGTTTAAAAGGCGGCCGCCCCGGCCGCGGCCCCGCGCCGCCGGCTCTGTTTAGCTGGCCGGCGTCGGCTGTTTATTTGACCTGCACGCCGGCCGGCCGGTGACCGCCGGCTATTTCCAGTCGACGCCGAGACAAAATAATCGTGTCGGTCGCAAATCGGTGCATGACACGGGACTTGGGTGTCGTCCTCCAGCCCACTACGCTCCGCCGAGTCGCCATTGCCCACCCTCGCGAGGGAAGAGCTGCTGTCTGTACCGCAGCGGAGCAGTGCGCTTGCAGTCAATCGAATTGTAACGAATCGAACACCGACAGCCATGTGCCGTGTAACAAACGACACGTTTGTCACACGGCACCCATCTTGATCAGCCCCGCTGGACTCACCACTCATCGATGCTGGCTGCTGTGCACGTGCCTAAAATCAACGACGAGTTCCATGTGTCATCCCTACGTGTATGCAGCGAGGCATTCCGCAGACAGCACGGACTGATTCGGGTGCTTGTTGTACCGCCCCCGGCCATGCTGCTCCATCGCCGGGGCGGAAGGTTAGGTTAGTTGTAGTGATGTGTGCCGCTGTGCGGATGGGACCTGGCAACATTGCTCACCACGGCCGGTGAGCTGCCGTCAGTGCTGTGTACCGGCTGTGCGGCGGGGACCTGGCCACATTGCTCACCATCGCTGGGGCACGTGTGAGCCGCCGTCTCACAGTGACCCCTCGGCGGGAGCCTGGCCACATTGCTCACCATCGCTGTACGTCTCTCACGGTGACCCCTCGGCGGGCCTATTCTCCTGGGGGGGGGGGGGGGGTCCCTCCTCCAATGGCCCCCGGCGGGAGCCTGGCCACATTGCGCACCATCGCTGGGGCACGTGTGAGCCGTCGTCTCACGGTGACCCCTCGCCCCCAGCGTGGGCTCATGGACTCGCTACCGCTGGCTCCTGTCGCGCACCAATCCGGGAGCACGCCGGCTGGAGCCAGGAGCCCCGGGATCCGGGAGCCCCGGGAGCCAGGAGCCCAGGAGCCCCGGGAGCCGGGAGCCCCGGGAGCCGGGAGCCCCGGGAGCCGGGAGCCCCGGGAGCCGGGAGCCCCGGGAGCCAGGAGCCCCAGAAGCCGGGAGCCCCGGGAGCCGGGAGCCCCGGCCGGCCGGCCCGGACGTTCGTCAGCTGGCGTTGTGTATCTATGTGCTTAATGCATCGTTGCCGTGCTGACTCGGTGGCAACTGTCACCGTGCCAACTATCGCTGACGTGAGCCATTTGACAGCCGCGGATCATGCCGTTGCGCGCGCATCCTGCCATTCATCATGGCGTCGCGTCAGCTTGTGAGACATCCCGCTGATCGGGGCTGACGCCCCGACCTCACAACACACGTCAGGCTGATGCTCCTCGTGCACCTCGGCGTGCAGGAGGAGCTGCAAGCCGAGGTGCACAGCACATCAGCAATCGAACAGCGACGGATCCAGGAATGTTCACGGCGGCCATTTCCTCGGAGGGACGCCTTCGGCAGAACTATCTGCTGATCAGGGGAATGGATGCACTGAAGCACATTGGAAAGGACCTTGCCCTCTGGACAGTGCTTGTTTGGCTGAAAAGTTAAATCCATTGAGCTGGGGGCGGGGGATGTATATGCGAGCCTTCCTGACCGGAGGGGCGTCACCTTTCCATGGAGGGGGCACATTCCCCGGCCTCCCCCCCCTGTATACGTCCCTTCAATCGAGTGGTTCGGCTGTTAAGCATCAATCGTCGCATTTCAGGCACCGATAACTTCGCAGTACAGATCTGAGAAGCACCTCCAACTGCATCAGCATCTGAGAATGCGCATGACTCAAGCTGCACAAGGTTGCAGCCAATCTCAGGACTCTGATCAATGTAACAGCAATGTCAAAGAAGGTGAGGAACCAGGTGACTTCGTACGCTGATTCTTTCCAGCCTGCACAGCTCCCATCTCAGGGGCATTCCAGCTCTGAGATGGGCCCTCGCTATCCCTCTTTATCTCGTAGGGACCCTGTTCATCCCTCCGGGAGCCCTTTCAAACCCCTAAAAACATCCCCTTAGGTTTGTTCCCGAGGAGCGCTCAGGGACGAACGGCAGCAAACGGCGAACAAGAGCACGACAAAATAATCACGGTAACAACAACAACGGCGAGGGGACGAGTGGTCTAGGGGTAAGATGCTCGTCTCACAATCGAAAGGTTGTGGGTTCGAGTCTCACCTGTCGCTACTCTTCGCCCGCGACCAATCGGCGTGAGAGATTGGCGACGCTACATGACTCAACGGTCGACGTGTCGTAAAACCAATAACCAACCAACAATAACGGCGAAGAGTTCACCGACATCTACCGAACCAGCAGCAAAACATTTCGCCAACCACTGCAGCATTACAAGCCAAAGTCGGACTAATCACGTGGCCGGTGAAGTCAGAGGTCACGTGGCGGGTGACGCGGCAGGTCAGTGGAGCGGCACGGGCTGCGACGTGTCGCGTTACGTCAGCCATCGGCCGGCAGGAGGCCGCCTCAGTCCTCACAGAGCCGCAGGCGGACGGGCCTGACCGTGTCCGAGAGCCGCTGCCGGAGCCGCTGACGTCTCCCAGACCAGCGGAAACGCACACACCAGCCGGGCTCGACACCCTGTCTCACGGCGATGGCGGGGAGGGGGGGCAACGAACCGCAGCAGTCATTGAGGGTAGTGACGCCCCCCCCCCCCCCAGACAGCTGGGCCACAGCATCAGCGGCCACTGCGGGGGTTGGTGGGTGGTGCGTCCCTCCAGACAGCTGAACCACAGCATCAGCGACCATTGCGGGGGTGGATGGTGCCCCCCCCCCCCTCCAGACAGCTGGACCACAGCATCAGTGGCCACTGCGGGGGTGGGTGGTGCTCTTCCCCCCCCCCCACCTCCAGACAGCTGAACCACAGCACCAGTGGCCACTGCGGGTGTGGGTGGCGTCCCCCCAGACAGCTGGACGACAGCATCAGTGGCCACTGCGGGGGTGGGTGGTGCTCTTCCCCCCCCCCCCCCTCCAGACAGCTGAACCACAGCACCAGTGGCCACTGCGGAGCTGGGTGTCGCGCTCCTTCAGAAGGACATGGCTCACGCCGCTAGCTCTATATACAGAATCCACTCCGTCACACTTCCGCCCACTACCGGACAGCTGATGCAACATCATGAGGGGAGGGGGCGTGGTCATGTTCATGTGAGAGCGAGAGGGCGCCACGGTACTCCGGCCACGTGAGGCGAGGGGGCGTGGTCATGTGAAGGAGGGGGCGCCACGGTACTCCGGCCACGTGAGGGGAGGGGGCGTGGTCATGTGAGAACGAGAGGGCGCCACGGTACTCCGGCCACGTGAGGGGAGGGGGCGTGGTCATGTGAAGGAGAGGGCGCCACTGCACTCCGGCCACGTGAGGGGAGGGGGCGTGGTCATGTGAAGGAGAGGGCGCCACGGTACTCCGGCCACGTGAGGAGGGGGGCGTGGTCATGTGAAGGAGAGGGCGCCACGGTACTCCGGCCACGTGAGGGGAGGGGGCGTGGTCATGTGAAGGAGGGGGCGCCACGGTACTCCGGCCACGTGAGGGGAGGGGGCGTGGTCATGTGAAGGAGGGGGCGCCACGGTACTCCGGCCACGTGAGGCGAGGGGGCGTGGTCATGTGAAGGAGAGGGCGCCACGGTACTCCGGCCACGTGAGGCGAGGGGGCGTGGTCATGTGAAGGAGAGGGCGCCACTGTACTCCGGCCACGTGAGGCGAGGGGGCGTGGTCATGTGAAGGAGAGGGCGCCACTGTACTCCGGCCACGTGAGGCGAGGGGGCGTGGTCATGTGAAGGAGAGGGCGCCACTGTACTCCGGCCACGTGAGGCGAGGGGGCGTGGTCATGTGAAGGAGAGGGCGCCACGGTACTCCGGCCACGTGAGGCGAGGGGGCGTGGTCATGTGAAGGAGAGGGCGCCACTGTACTCCGGCCACGTGAGGCGAGGGGGCGTGGTCATGTGAAGGAGAGGGCGCCACGGTACTCCGGCCACGTGAGGCGAGGGGGCGTGGTCATGTGAAGGAGAGGGCGCCACTGTACTCCGGCCACGTGAGGCGAGGGGGCGTGGTCATGTGAAGGAGAGGGCGTCACGGTACTCCGGCCACGTGAGGGGAGGGGGCGTGGTCATGTGAAGGAGAGGGCGCCACTGCACTCCGAACAGGGAAGAGGGCGTGGCAGTGATAAATTATTCAAGAAATAGGGTGGAATATACCACTTACTGAACACTGAATCGACATCCTTCCCAAAGAAGTATCGACATCGTGCATCTTGTTGCGTGCTTGTGAAGTCTTCATGCCTCGCTTCTAACAGAATCCTGTTTTTAAGTATCATGCTTATGCTCATCATAACGGATCCGGGATCATGATAACGAGCATCCCGTGGTGCAATTCCTGGTGAAGGGATTACCTATAATGTGCTATACTATACAATACCGGTTTATAGCATAGGTATTTGCATTGTTATCGTTGATATCGGTATCCCCAAATTAGGTACCTCCCAAAACACGCAAAACGGGTTGTACGTATATAGTTATATGTACGCAATTGTCTCAAAACTGGGTTTTAGGATCAAGGTATTTTAAACCGCATTATGTCCATAGTAATTTCGACATCCTGCTGTACTCGTTTCGACATCTCACACCTAACGAAAATTCAACATTTTTACACTGGGGCGTGGTCACGTGAGAGCGAGAGGGCGCCACTGTACTGATGGACTGATGGACCACTGGATGGATCATGGACTGATCCCGTCCATGCCGAGATCAGGTAAAAACCGAACAAACTCCAACCAGGCTCCAACCAAACAAACTCCAACCGCAAAAAGGGGCCCCAGAAGAAATGTAACGAGAGGGTGTACGAATAGAAATGATAAATGGACTAGTGAGCCGTTCCCTCGAATTCAGGGACAAGTGAGTCGTTCCATGACATTAAGGGACAGGTGAGCCGTTTCCTGACATTAAGGGACGGGTGACCCGTTCCTGACATTAAGGGACAAGTGAGCCGTTCCCTGATAGTAAGGGACAGGTGAGTTGTTCCTAACATTAAGGGACAGGTAAGCCGTTCCCTGACATTATAAATGAAACAACTATATTACTTCCCCCATATTTTCTAGTGCGAAAATGGGTTCGCTTCAATGCATTTATATCCGCCAAATAGCATTACAAGTGGGGACACAGGGTTCCATATCAAAGTTGACATATTAGCCAAAGGTTCCATATTAAATTTGCAATATTAGCATTACAATATGTTGACGTCGGAACCTATACAGTGTTTTCATGACTCAAATCTCAACAAATGATTCAGAGCGATAAAATCATTTCTGGCCATGTTATTTATTGACTATTCGCTGTAGCTGTGTCTTGCGTACCACGACCTAACCTCGAGGTCATGAAATGATGCTTAAGCAACGATTTTGTAATCACGTTAATCCTCTCCCAATTTCTTGCACAACAGGAATTCCTTCCTCTTGGAAGACGAGTGGCATGGACGCCGTGGAACTACGCGCCATGAACATCTGCGACAGCGGTGGCTCGGTTTGGCGGCTCGGAGTTCACCGATTACATGATGGTTGTGCGGCCATAGCGCGACCTTCATGGTTCCATTTCATGGCTGAATTATTACGAAGCCAGCACACAAAGTCAAACTTTGCCACTTGAGAAAAAGTCCTTCAAAATCACTGGCGCCCATCCAGACATCCCCCCCCCCCACACCCACTATCAACATTGCTGGATCCGCCGCTGCTGCTTCCAGACGACTTGAATCATATTGGAAGCCGTGCGATCATCAACAGATGATGCGTCCGTCGCTCCCAATAATCCATCAACCGTTTCCTTTGCCGGCGACATAAACCAACCGCTGCCGCCTACCCGAGTCGGTCGCATTCTGAGAATGAGTATCTGCAGACAGCGAACGCCAGTCCGCAGTGCGGCTCCACGGCCGGTCGGTTCCGTCCGCCGTTCACAGATGGCAGCACCGTACGGTGACAAGACCAGCGCAGTACCGCGCGGTAAGCTCGTCGGCGGCGTTAGCGTTAGGATCGTCAGGTCTCGCCGCCAATCAAGCTGATCAGGCTGGTTTGCTGTCCACTGCGGACATGTGCACGCAACTCGGCGGAGCCCTCAGCAGCGACGACTGGAGACTCTCAAGTGGCCGCCTCCGTTACTGGCTCGTCGCGAACGCAAGTGGAGCATTGTCAAGTCACCACGTGTCCTACAATAATCCTTTAAAAAAGCGGCACGGATCTTGACCGGTCAACAGGCATTTTGACAACGATTACCAAACTCAAAGTTCTCAGATGGAATCATCTGTTTATGCCATGCTGAATGTAAATTGAATAAATATTTAAAAATTATATATATATATATATATATATATATATATATATATATATATATATATATATATATATACATATATACATATATATATATAGATATATAATCATTTTCAACGCAATTGAAAGTGCATATATTTTATCTAGTGTTTGTAGTAAAATAGTCATAGTTATATGGTGCTATAAAGCATTTGTGTTTGGTGCATTACTCTTGCAGATTAAGAGGAGCCGATACAACTGATGAAGAGACCTGCAGCTGCGTCCACAACGGTGGCTGGGACGAATC
Organism: Ashinkailepas kermadecensis; assembly: GCA_034440615.1. Classification (NCBI taxonomy): domain Eukaryota; kingdom Metazoa; phylum Arthropoda; class Thecostraca; family Neolepadidae; genus Ashinkailepas; species Ashinkailepas kermadecensis. The sequence continues at coordinate 73,344 of JAOTOM010004926.1, read as the reverse complement.
TTGATATTCACACCTCGGGCTATTTACATAAAATACCAGCGTTACAGCTGAAATTTCCTGGCGGCGGGGCAGCCAGTAATGTACTATGGGTGGGGGCTGATGTGCTGTATTATGCGTAGGGTATTCTACGACTGGCCAGGTGACGTCATCACTGCACCTCATCACCACCGGATGACGTCATCACCTGGGCAGCACCGCTGCGCACACTGCCGTTGGTGATGCCGTTGGTGCCGTTGGTGCCGTTGGTGCCGCCCACAATGGTGCGACGCCACACACGGAAAAAGTGACTCCACAAACGGCATAGGTGACGCCAACAACGGGAGGTCGTGTTATAAACGGCAAACGTGACGCCATAAACGGAAAAGGTGACGTCATAAACGGGATGATGTCATAAACGGTAAATAAATCTAGCGGCTCTCTGCCCAGTCTGGTGGTGGCAGGCTTGGAGAATCGAAATCGAGCGCGCGGGGTGAAATGAAGGCGCAAACGAACTCAGAAATTGAAGCTAGCAAACTCGAAAGCGTCCAGGAATCCATGGCCGCATTATATCACCTACCATTCATTATATATTTACTATTATTCACTTAAATCACTGGCATATTTTGTCGCAATAAATGAGTTTACATAGGCTTTGCATTACGTCCGGGATATCAGCTGGGCGACACAGGCGGAGCCGCAGCGGGATCCAAACTCAACTCGAGTACCGTCCCATCTCCCTGCGGCGGTCGGAGTCGTGAAAAATGCAACTCCACCGGCCATTCGGAGTGTTGCACGAGCGTCATCACACTTCCCCGGGCGTCAGCGTCTTTACCGCTGCAATTTCCCGTCTGCGGGCACGCGCCGCCGGAATTGATCGCACGCACCACCTCCGTTTGAACGATCGCCGACATAATCCGCTGGCGTTCGGCGTGTTGCGCAGAATGTATTGAATGGAAGTTTTAATTCGGCAGTGTTTTACGATGACCAAGGTCCATGTGCAACGGATTAGTGGGACGAAAATAATCCTCTGCTGGTATCCGTGCACCAAGCACGTGCACCAGTGAGCCCACGTGTGGGTAATTTAGAAACAAATGTGAATACCGTTTGAAGTTACGGGAGGACACAGAAGGCACTGGGGGCTATGCCCTCCATGCAAAATTGGCGCAAATGTGACCGGGAAAAGACCTCCCGCCAAGGAGGCTGGAGGGATATCTATATCCTATATCACCCCCATCTCCCTGGTCAACAAATTTTCAGCCGGATGCACCCCTCCAGGGGCTTTCGCAGTGGCGTCCCTCCGAGAAAATGGCGCCCCTCCACATGAATCTCTACCCCCACCCGCATGAAAATCCCTGGGTCCGCCACTGCTTGAAGTGCTGAATAAATTAAATTAAATCAAGTCAAACGACGGCGAACAGGTGAGATGGGACCATCACGATCGGCTCACCTTCCGGTTAATCTCCTCCACGACGGTAGGGATGGCGCCGACCTTGAGCTCCCCCATCGCTACGCACCTGTGTCCGCCACCAAACACTATCTCACAGCAACCGCCCTTCTCACGAACGGTATCTTCATAGCGGAGGCGCCGATCGCCGACCAGCGCAACATGACGCGTGCCGCTAGCCAGCTGGTCTTATACGGGCCGAGGTCCTCCGCCAGGGAGATGCTGGGCCGGCGCAGCGGCGTCCGAGCATACGCCGGCAGAGCGGTGGAAAGAGAGAGCTGAGGAGGCAGCGGCAGAGCACTGCGGCCTCGGGCGATGGAGGCTTAAAAGTCGATAGTGTCGAGATGCCGGTGGCAACTGGGATCGACCGCAGCGCGGGCCACAAGCCGCCCAGTAACGGCGTGGGCCAGTAACGGCCCAGCCGTCTCGCCGGCTCCGGCCGGTCAAACCCAAGCCGAGGTCAAACCCAAGCCGGTTGAACCCAAGCCGAGGCGGCTGAAAACCGTGCAACTGCCGCAAAACGACCACAACACGTCCCACCTTCCGAAGACAACGGCTGCCAGAAGACTTCTATGCGCTCGAAAATATTTCGGTTCAGTTTGAAACCATCCAAAAGGCGGCCATCACCAACAGTTTTTTTAAACATCCCGCATGCAATCATAGTGCATCCTGCTGACAGGTCAGACACTCAGATTAGAAGATGCAGATCTGAAGATTATTCCATACCAGCCGACCTTCTGGTGGGACACACCATCCCTCAGCCTTCTGTTGTGGAACACCCTCCGCCGATCTGCAGGTGGGACACACCCTCCGCTGACCTTCTGGTGGGACACACCCTCAGCCGACCTTCTGGTGGGACACACCCTCAGCCGACCTTCTGGTGGGACACACCCTCAGCCGACCTTCTGGTGGGACACACCCTCCGCCGACATTCTGGTGGGACACACCCTCCGCCGACCGTCTGGTGGGACACACCCTCCGCCGACCGTCTGGTGGGACACACCCTCCACCGACCTTATGGTAGGACATACCCTCCGCCGACATTCTGGTGGGACACACCCTCCGCCGACCTTCTGGTGGGACACACCCTCCGCCGACCGTCTGGTGGGACACACCCTCCGCCGACATTCTGGTGGGACACACCCTCCGCCGACCGTCTGGTGGGACACACCCTCCGCCGACCGTCTGGTGGGACACACCCTCAGCCGACCGTCTGGTGGGACACACCCTCAGCCGACCGTCTGGTGGGACACACCCTTCGCCGACCGTCTGGTGGGACACATCCTCCGCCGACCGTCTGGTGGGACACACCCTCCGCCGACCGTCTGGTGGGACACACCCTCCGCCGACCTTCTGGTAGGACACACCCTCCGCCGACCGTCTGGTGGGACACACCCTCAGCCGACCGTCTGGTGGGACACACCCTCAGCCGACCGTCTGGTGGGACACACCCTCAGCCGACCGTCTGGTGGGACACACCCTTCGCCGACCGTCTGGTGGGACACACCCTCCGCCGACCGTCTGGTGGGACACACCCTCCGCCGACCGTCTGGTGGGACACACCCTCCGCCGACCTTCTGGTGGGACACACCCTCCGCCGACCGTCTGGTGGGACACACCCTCCGCCGACCGTCTGGTGGGACACACCATCAGCCGACCTTCAGGTGGGACACACCCTCAGCCGACCGTCTGGTGGGACACACCCTCAGCCGACATTCTGGTGGGACACACCCTCCGCCGACCGTCTGGTGGGACACACCCTCAGCCGACCTTCAGGTGGGACACACCTTCAGCCGACCGTCTGGTGGGACACACCCTCCGCCGACCTTCTGGTGGGACACACCCTCAGCCGACCGTCTGGTGGGACACACCCTCCGCCGACCTTCTGGTGGGATACACCCTCCGCCGACCGTCTGGTGGGACACACCCTCCGCCGACATTCTGGTGGGACAGACTCCTAGCCGGCCATAGTTTTTCGATACGAAAATTTCAGAAGCCCCTGCTCTTCTCAACATTAAATTATGAATTCACCAAATTGCGCCAGCCAGGTTCACATTTGTAAGCGAAACGAAAACTCATCGCCGTTTTTGCGCATCCTCCCATACAGGAGCTCTCGTACAACGTTTTTATTGATATACAAAACAATCGATCCCACGTGTTTTTGTTTTGTTTTTTACAACCGCAGCGAACGTACCGTCTGCGGCACGACATAGCGTGAATCTCCAGATGCCCTGAGGCGTCACACGTGACCCTAACCCAGACTGATGGGATGTCGCCAGCTCGGCGGAGCTTCTCCGAGTTCTTTGGAAGCATCGAGGCCCCCCCCCCCCGGAGTTCGACTCAACCTCTCCAATATGCATAGATTTTGAAGTAGCAACATATTGTCGAGACCCTTCGATGCATCTCCTTTAAGTTCAACAGCTTCAGCATTGCTAGGCACTCAATAATGTCTCGGAAGCGCCGTCCCTATAGCTATGCAACCCGAGGGCATTATCTGGGGGAAGGGCTGGAAACACGTCCTCATCTCGCAACGTTTATAAAACGTTGACTCCCGTCCCACGATTTACAGAAAGCTCGACTTGTTGAAAATGCTCATCTTTGTCCACCTGCCGTCCATCCGACTCGTTCGTCCACCCATTCTGGCAACAATATCATCCAGCTGTCCACGTGCCGGATGGTAACCGTGTCTGGCGGGACAGTATGTACTATTGGCGTCACAAAGAGCTTGGCAGTCGGGCTAAGCGTCCTGGCACCTGAATATCCTGCATAGATATACTGTTTCCCATCACCACTAGGTGCCATTGGTGTCACAAATAGCTTGGCATTCGGGCTGAGAGTACTGGCACCTGAATAGCCTGCATTGGTATACTGTTGCCCACCACACCTATGCTGGATATTCAAGTGTCAAGACGCCCAGCCTGACTGCCAAGCTATTTGCGACGCCAATTGTACGAAGTACGAAGGGTTTACAGCTTCGCCAGCTGGCGCACATACCTTCCATGGAGCACGCAGTCCTCGCTTCCCACTCACCTGAAACGCGAGAGAAGGTACATTAGCTCAGACACACTGCACACGTCACGCATTGGCGGGTAATGTTATACACACACACACTGGCGGGTAATGTCATACACGTTGGCGGGTAATGTCATGCATATTGGCGGGTAATGTCACACGCATTGACGGGTAATGCCATATGTCATACACACTTGCTGGTTTGGTGCAAACATCATTGCTAGCACGGCATCCACCGGTTTTGGTCGCTGTTCCTTGCTTGGGTGCGAGCAGGGTTAGTGCGTCGTCTTGGCACTTTCACGCGCAATCTGTTCGTTAGTTATTAGGGTTGAAGGGCGCCATTTGCAGTCTGTGTAATCGTGTGTTTATGTGTAATCAGTATATGTGAACTTCGTATGTACTAACTCAGGCTGTGAAGTCATCTTGACAGGTATTGAGCTTTGCAATGAAATAAAAATTGGTGGACCCCAAGGCGTATTATGCGATTCTCTGAAGTCAAGACCGAAAGGTTCCATGTTAATGAACAAAATTAGGGACTTTGCCCTTGCGAAAATCCGTTCTTGAATCCGCCCTTCTCTCCGGAAAAAAGTGTATCACTCCCTCATCCCTTCAGTTTTAAAAATTAAATTACACTCCTGCATGGGAGGAACATAAGGGATGATATGTAAATGTTCTTCGACTTGGAAAGAAAGGAAAAGCAAGACATTGTGACAGAAGCGGACTCAAAGGAAACTGGGTGCACGTGCCTCCTCCCCTCCCCCATGGAAAGGTGGTACCCCTGACAAGGTAAGGGTGCCCCCCCCCCCCCCGAGGAGGTTCAAGTGCTCCTCTCCCCCACTCAACAATTTTTGTTTTTCAGCCAAAGGTGACCATTCTCAGAAGAATGGGTCACCTTGGCCCCGGTGTTCAGTATTCAGCATACCCGACTGCACACGTCCCAACGAATTTTCATCCGAAGGCGCTCTTCCGACGAAATGGTGTCGCTCCAGACGAATTCCCCCCATGAAAATTCCTGGATCCGCCCCTATCTTGTGACAATAATGATATTTATCAGCAACTGCAATGGAGATCCCAGTGACCTTGGCTTTGGCGTCAGGGCACGCCGACCTCTTCCCCATGGGTTGGCACGAGCAAATGGCTGCCGATACCCAAATGTCCCAGCCGGCTTCATACGAGTCGTTGATCAATGCCACGGTCGCCCCGCCGCCCTCCCGCCGCGCCGGCGGGCATCACTGAGTGAAGTCTGCAAAACGAGGAGGCGCCGCCCACGCCCGGCGACGTTCAAACGCACCGCCAAACCACCGGAATGTTCGCTGCAGCGGCGACAGGTGGCAGCACCGACCGGCCACCGGTCCGCTCCCGGGATTCATCGCAAATGTAGCACCACGGCCGAGATGATAGCGGCCCTGGGATGGGTTCGTCAGGTGCTTCTCGGCGATTCATACGCGGTGGTGGAGTGGTGGATTGCTGTTTTATGCAGCGAACTTAGTGTCATTTTGCGCGCATTCTCGGCGGTATATAACCTGTCCGCACTTTGGAAAAATAACAATGAATCCAGCACACGCTATGCCCTAAGCCATTATCGTCGAAAAGGAATGTCTCCACCAGGACTATGGTCGCGCAGGCACGCATGGCAACGCGTTCGCTTAATTCCTAAAAAAGGCATTTTCCGGTACGCCTGATTCTCCCTCAACTGGCTGAACGAGCATCAGCACCAGGGGTGTCACCAGGACCCTTCGCCAGGGGGGCTCTTGGTCGGCCAGGGGGGCGTAACTGCTGTCAGACGGAGGGGGCTATTTCGCCCAGCCCCATCGATTCCCATGCAAAATCTGAGCGTCCCAGTGGGCCACAGACGATGCTGGGGGGGGACACGACTTCCCAACCCCCTGACGACGCTCCTGGCCAGGGCCCAAAATTATTTTCAACAACGGAACCCGTAATCGGTTGCCATATCGGATGCAGCAAACTCCACACAGCACAGCACATTACGGCATTACTGCCGGCTCGTGTACATGGGCTCCGAATCCGTTGGGTATGTAAGGCCGTTAAGAGAAGCCGGCATTGCGGTTCGTCGGGAGTTGTAAGGACTGGCGTCGCTACATTGACGCCCGAGACCTCTTCGCAACTCAAGGCGGCATTTCATTGGTTGGCATATGAAGCGGTAGGTGTCAGGGGCGGATCCGGACATTTTGATGGAGGCACCCGTCTGCAGGGGCGCAACTTCATCAGAGGGCACCACTGATTCGGGAAAATGTCAACGGGAGTGTACTTGTACTGATATTCGTATTTGTACTTATTTCTTTGATCGTCGACGGGCAATCCAATTCGTAGACGAATTCACGAATAATCGCATCAATGCAATCGGTTTTAATACACTGAATCATAAGTATCCATATTACTAGAGTGTAGGCACACCTTTCGTCACGCTTTTCTGGAACGTTCAGAAAGTGTCATGGAATCAATCAGCACCCGAGCGTGCTATAAGATATTCGCTCACCACTCGACGCATCCCCACAAATAGGTTATCCCCTGCAGTGCATACGCGTGCGTAGAACGCGAGGAAGAGAGACAGATTAGCAAGAATGACAAGTCGATCATACCATGGCACATAATGCAAATAATCATGATGTCATTATGCACACTGCGTGCCATTAACGCATCACTGGAGACAACAGTTGGGGGGTGGGGTGGGGGTGGTGGGTGTGCTGATCTACTCTTGTTTGGTACCCTGCTAATGTTAATTTGTCACCGTCACAATTCAGTCAGAAAATGATAGGACCTGGATCCCCCTGGTTTGGCGAGAGATAGCAAGCCCTGCCTTAACGTCTTTGCAACGTCTTGCATCATTTTAAAATGACGCAAGTTTGAGTCCGACAGGGAGTGGGAACCGCCAGCTTGCGAAGGGCAGTGTGCGTTCAGCCACATCAAAGATTTGTGCTGTACTATCTCACATCTATCCATGTGAACTTTGGCTGCCTCTGCTCAGATAATACCGCGGTACTCAAGCACTGACCAAGCGTGAGCGTAGTACGACGCCTGTACAAACGGCTGATTGAAATATTCCTGCCCCGTGCAGGAGCGGATACAGGGGGCAATGGGGACGTCCTCCCCATGGAAAGATGACACCCCTCAGGCAGGAAAGGTGCCTCTTCAGCTGTGATGGAAATTTTGCCTTTTTTGGAACTTTGTCCATCCAAATCGTCCATCCAACACAAGCCGCGTCGCCGGTCGGTACAGAGCCATTGTTGTTTTTCCTGTTTTCTTTTTTCGTTCTCCGGTTCGCGTCTGCAGAAGAGTGGGCGCCGTGGGGATGTGGGCAGTGGTGTGCGGTGGTGCTGCTTTGTCATCATCTGCGACCCCTATCGTCTACCATACCTGCGGTGGGCGAATACCCACCGCAGGCTCGTTCTGTCGATGCTTTTGCGGTGAATATGGCTGGTTGACGTCGACGCTGGCTTGATGAGGATAACGGCTGTAGCAAGCTAGTCACCGGTGGAACTTTGCACACTTTTGGTTTTGCCAATGGAACACCAATATTGTCTAAATTAAACAGCATGTCTATGGTGATGCATGGAAAGAATGGATTAAAGTTTCAGCTTGGTAATAACCATAATTTCTGGCAATCTTCATCTGTGATGGTAGTTTTTTTTGGCAATCCAGTCATTCATTGGGTTGATAAAGACTGGTTTGGGGAGCAAGAAATTTCCATGAGGGATATTCATGCTTTGGGAGCTCCCAAAGGAAAAGGCATGATTATTGTTCCTCATCAATTTATTTTTATCACAGCAATATACCTGCCTATCTGAAGTTGAAATACTTCTAAAGCATAGCAGGTCAATCCATATTAAATGCATCATTTCTTGCTGAAAATAGTTTGTGTGACTAGGCTGGCACCACGAGGCACAGACGACTGCAAATTATGTGAAGCTTGCACTGCCAGTGAACGATGTTTTTATGTGCATCAGTAGGCATGCCTAGGCTTGGGGTGATCAAAAATCTGTAATGCACGCTCGTTAACTATAAAAACATGATTTTGTATTCCTTCGTCTTGGTAAAATGTATGCAGGTACATCGTGTATGCCTACCAGACCTTAAACTCCGTGATCGCATGAACTCAAGGATTATACATTCCAAGTCCAAGACTGAGAAGTGAAATTGCAACACTGTCCGTCAAGGAAGGCACGAGTGTACTCTCCGCTCAACGGATTTTTAGCAAAGCAAATGTTCCTTTCAGAGGAAAAGACGTCCCCCAGTATGCTCGAGTGCACACTGTACACACACATCCCCCACCCCCACCCCACCCCCACCTCGAACGAGATTTTCCGCCGAAGGTGCCTCTCCGAGAATATGTGCCCCATAGCAATTCCTGGATCCGCCCCTGAACTCTGGAGGGTGGACTTTTCTTCTCAGAGGGAGGCCTACCGCTGAAGAAAAAATGATCGGTGGAGGAGCGCTATGTAGCACGCAAGCGCTATGTAGGGGCGCCATTTTTTACTCAGAAGCATTTTACGCTGGAAAACATCAGGGGGAGCGTCCTCGAAGGACGCCTTCTTCCAGTCAGAGGGACGCCGCATCGCCATGGGGAGGCCCACATTCCCCCTCCCCCTCCCCCGCTTGAATCCACCCCTGATAGGTGTCTGCAAACCGGTCCGGCAGGGGGCCTATGACAGGGGGGGGGGGGGGCTACGCCACAACAGGACAGCGCTCCATCCGATCACCAATGCGTGTGTGGTTGTTATTATTGTTTGTTATTGGTTTTCCGACAAATCGACCGTCGAGTCATGCAGCGTCGCCAATCGCTCACGCCGATTGGCCGCCGGCGAAGAGTAGCGACAGGTGAGACTCGAACCCACAACCTTTCGATTGTGAATCACGACTGCGTGCGGCCGCCGCTCCTGTCAGACCGGCCGGCGCGTCGGCAGAGACGGACCGCCGCGCCACAACTGCACCAGCGTCGGCACACTTCGCAGTGTCACGGTGCGGTACAAACGTGCTCTGCTGCCGCCGCCCGAGGCTATTTTATTTCGTGCCGCCGCCTTTCATCGCCGCAGTTGTAACGCACGACTGTGAACACTCGATCCGCGAAGCCAGTTCTTCAGAGGGGTTATACAACCGGGGGTGGAAATTAGCATAGTTTGGGGGCGGGCCCCTGCAAAGCCAGCGTGCCCCTCCCCTCCCCTTCTCCAGCAACTTCAGGTTTTTACATGGGACCATATGGAGTAGGTCCCCAGCCTATTTGGGTTCTCTGACTTCCCCCATGCATTGGACCCCTCCCCTCCCCCAACAATTTTAGTTAAAGTTTCGACCATAGTTACGACCACTCCGTCCAGGGAACGCCACGACTGTGAAGTTTGACAGGACGTCCCAACCGTCCCCGACCATCCACATCGCTCCAGTCACGACAACACTGACAACCAACGCCACCCTCCAAGTCACTCCTGGAACGTATAAGAAGACGTGCAGCGTGGTTCCCTTGATCAATATTCATGACGCCTTTTCCTGGTGCCAACCGGACCTGAATACACGCCACACTCACTCGGGAACGACAACCCAAGTGTGGATTTTTTATCCCGCATCATCAGTCCTTGGGAAAGCGCGTGAAGATGGCCGGCGTGGAGCCCCAGCTCGACGTCAGGTTCTTCAGCTCGGTCAAGGCCGCGCAGACGCTCGGGAAGGTCGGAATACCACTGAGCGAAACTCTCGTGGCCATGTCCGGGTCGTGATCAGTCACGCGGACATGTCCGGGTCGTGATCAGTCACGCGGACATGTCCGGGCCGTGATCAGTCACGCGGACATGTTCGGGTCGTGGTCAGTCACGCGGACATGTCCGGGTCGTGGTCAGTCACGCGGACATGTCCGGGTCGTGGTCAGTCACGCGGACATGTCCGGGCCGTGGTCAGTCACGCGGACATGTCCGGGTCGTGGTCAGTCACGCGGACATGTCCGGGTCGTGGTCACACGGAAGTCGCATCCGCGGACATGTCTGGGTCACGTGTCCATGTCCGGGTCGTGGTCAGTCACGCGGACATGTCCGGGCCGTGGTCAGTCACGCGGACATGTCGGGTCGTGGTCAGTCAGCCTCTTGGACACCACCTTGTCTGTGTCCCTCTACCTCTAACACCGGGCCGGGGTGGGGCCGTCACCCCCTGCCCCAGGTCAGCACAGGTCGGGTCACCGCACTGGCGGCACGGATCCTGACAACGCTGAACTGCGGGCTACTACTGCACTATCGGACAAAAACGGTGACCTGATACCAAAAGCATCGTTGAACTGCCGACTACTGATGCACTATTGTCACAACAATGCTGAGCTGCCCACTATAGCTGTACTATTGTCACAACAATGCTGAGCTGCCCACTATAGCTGTACTATTGTCACAACAATGCTCAGCTGCCGACTACTGCTGCACAATTTTCACAACAATGCTGAACTGTCCATATTGTTGCACTATCTTCACAACAATGCTGAGCCGCCCACTACTGCTGCACTGTGGGCAACAATAGTAAAACGACATTTCCACGAATGACACAAAACATCATGTTGGAATGCGGTGAAACGTCACTCAAGCTCAGATACATAAATCACAAGATTTACGAGGAAAAATGCCACGCTCGAGCATGTGGTTTTTCTGACTTAATTGGCTTGGGGCGCTTCCACTTGACGGTGTCACGCTCAAGTTCTGCCATATGCAGTAGCGCATACGTTGACGAGGGGAGTGGGGCATAGTATCAGTGCCGGACCTGGCCTGAATGCGCCTCTGTACACCACGAGCGACCCCTCCTCACAAACTGGGTGCGCCTCTGTACACCACGAGCCCCGCCACGGACTGGGTGCGCCTCTATACACTACAAGCCCCAACACGGACTGGGTGCGCCTCTATACACTACAAGTCCCGTCAGGACGGGTGAGCCTCTATACACTACAAGCCCCAACACGGACTGGGTGCGCCTCGACACTACAAGCCCCAACACGGACTGGGTGCGCCTCTATACACTACAAGCCCCAACACGGACTGGGTGCGCCTCTATACACTACAAGCCCCGTCACGGACTGGGTGCGCCTCTATACACTACAAGCCCCGTCACGGACTGGGTGCGCCTCTATACACTACAAGCCCCAACACGGACTGGGTGCGCCTCTGTACCACAAGCCCCGTCACGGATTGGTGCGCCTCTATACACTACAAGCCCCGTCACGGACTGGGTGCGCCTCTATACACTACAAGCCCCGTCACGGACTGGGTGCGCCTCTATACACTACAAGCCCCAACACGGACTGGGTGCGCCTCTATACACTACAAGCCCCGTCACGGACTGGGTGCGCCTCTATACACTACAAGCCCCGCCACGGACTGGGTACCCCTCTATACACTACAAGCCCCGTCACGGACTGGGTGCGCCTCTATACACTACAAGCCCCGTCACGGACTGGGTGCGCCTCTATACACTACAAGCCCTGTCACGGACTGGGTGCGCCTCTATACACTACAAGCCCCAACACGGACTGGGTACCCCTCTATACACTACAAGCCCCGTCACGGACTGGGTGCGCCTCTATACACTACAAGCCCCGTCACGGACTGGGTGCGCCTCTATACACTACAAGCCCCGTCACGGACTGGGTGCGCCTCTATACACTACAAGCCCCGTCACGGACTGGGTGCGCCTCTATACACTACAAGCCCCAACACGGACTGGGTGCGCCTCTATACACTACAAGCCCCGTCACGGACTGGGTGCGCCTCTATACACTACAAGCCCTGTCACGGACTGGTGCGCCTCTATACACTACAAGCCCTGTCACAGACTGGGTGCGCCTCTATACACTACAAGCCCTGTCACGGACTGGGTGCGCCTCTATACACTACAAGCCCTGTCACGGACTGGGTGCGCCTCTATACACTACAAGCCCCGTCACGGACTGGGTGCGCCTCTATACACTACAAGCCCCGTCACGGACTGGGTGCGCCTCTATACACTACAAGCCCCGTCACGGACTGGGTGCGCCTCTATACACTACAAGCCCCGTCACGGACTGGGTGCGCCTCTATACACTACAAGTCCCGTCACAGACTGGGTGCGCCCCTGTACATCACGATCCACCCCATCCCCCACAAACTGGGTGCGCCTCTGTACACCTCCAGCCCCGCCACGGACTGGGTGCGCCTCTGTACACCACGATACAGATATCAGGCGGCCACAGGAATGTCGGTGCCACAGGAGCCGCTGACGTGTCTCAGTACACACCGGCACAGAGCAGCCGGCGGGGATGGGTCCTTACCTCCACCAGCGGCACCAGTGCAGGGGCTCCGGTCCCTCCCCCACCATGAAGTCTGTCAGAGCAGCCGGTGGTTACCTCCACCAGCGTCACCACCACAGGGGGGTCTGACCCCTCCCCCACCAGCAGGTCGGACACAGGTGTAGCTCCCAGCACATGCATAGCGAAGTGAAGTGCCGACATGGCTGCTCACACCCACAGAGCGGATAAGCGCCCGGGAAAGCCTCCCCTGGGGGACATCCCAACTTTCCAATTGGCTGAATGCATCATGACTGGAACATGAGGAGACGCTGGCAGCAACGTAGCGAGACTGAGAGGCGAGGAGTTAAAACAATGAAAGGCGCAGTGTTGGAGTTATGAGCCAATTAGTTATTTGTGTTTTAGGGCGCCTCGACCAAAAATTGTGATCATTTAGCGCCCATAACGTTCACTTGGCATGCCCAAAGTCCTAGGAGTTATGAGCCAAAAAGAGCAACTATGAGATTGTATGTCGCACTCGGATCGCTTGTGAACAGCGTCTCTCCTCCCCCCCCACTGACCGATCAATGGATCCAGGCGAAACTGGGGGCATACGCCCCGCACCCCCCACGATAGAGATGTTGCGCCCCTCCAGGACGCTCGTCGCCTGAAGGGGTGCAGCCCGTCGCCACCCTAATCAAGGCGAACGGTCGCGGGGAAGCAGAAATTCCTGAAAACAGCCGTCAGCACGCCTCGTACGCGACTGTTATTAGTGCCGCCAGACGCGACAGCCACCACGCCAACCGTTACCACGGCAACCGCAGTTACCACGGCAACAACCAGCCCTCTGAGCTACGGGTAGACGGAGTCAGCATCAAATTTGTATTTTGGAACACTGGTGTAGGAGAGATAATTTTAGGGACATCACATTCGGAGAGGATAGATGTACTTTTCCTTGACGTCAGAAACCGTTTTTCTTACTAGTGAGCTTCGGAGGTACGCAATTTTCCTTTCTAGCGAGGATATAATGGGACTACAAATAACAAAAGGATCGAGACAAATGGAGCATTTGTTAGCAACGTCATAATAATAGCATCCGAACTGAAAATATAGCACATTCTCTGATGTACGGTGTACCTGATACAGTATACCATTAATGGAATGGAAGCCTGAACGTAAGCCCTGAAAGTTGGACGTCCAATTGCCCATTCCTTTTCCTCGCTGGTATATTCAAGGATTACGTTTAGTGCTATTTTACAAGGAAACGACGGAAACATTAAGATAACCGATGCCCATACCAATGATCATAACGTTTCGAATGTTAATTCCTACATATGTTCTGGGGTGGTCTCCCTATCCGTGTTCTATTGTGCTTTAATGTTATCTCCTATCCGTGTTTTGCTGGCCCACATTTGACAGTGGGAAGGGGATGCCCTCATCGGTTTTTGCCTTCATATGTGAGCGAAATTGATCCCATTCTTGTGCGACGCGAACAATTGTTGTGCAATGCAACACAGAATATATTATATGCTATTAATCAGCTAGGGTATGTCTCCTTTCTTTCATCTGACATAGCACCGTGGCACCTCGATTCCCCTGACGGAAAACTCGGTAGGCTGATCAGCTGTTGGCCAACATTGCTCCTCACGACGAGAGACCCGCCCACAGCTGAACAGCGGGCTGTGCCCAGGGCTGAACGGGCCGACCATAAAGCAGCAGCGAGCAGTGGTGTGATTCTCCACAGCGGATCACCGACCGTCGGGTCGCGGTAGCTCAGTCGGAAGGCCGTTCGATTCTCGATCGTAAGATCGTTGGTTCTAATCCCGCAACTGGCGGGGTTGCCGAGCCCACCGGCGACCAGTCGGCAATAGTCGCTGCCAACGCTATGTGGCCCCGCAGTCGAATGCGTCGCGAAAGAGCCCAGGGCTCTCCTCGTCCAGTCTGGTGTAGCCGCCGACCACAGTGCTACCTCGCGTCCCCTGTCACCTCACATCTCACCGACCACAAAGACTGGACATCTCACCGACCACAAAGACGGGACATCTCACCGACCACAACGACTGGACATCTCACCGACCACAACGACTGGACATCTCACCGACCACAAAGACTGGACATCTCACCGACCACAACGACTGGACATCTCACTCCCTCCGACCACAAAGACTGGACATCTCACCGACCACAAAGACTGGACATCTCACCGACCACAACGACTGGACATCTCACCGACCACAAAGACTGGACATCTCACCGACCACAAAGACTGGACATCTCACCGACCACAAAGACTGGACATCTCACCGACCACAAAGACTGGACATCTCACCGACCACAACGACTGGACATCTCACCGACCACAAAGACTGGACATCTCACCGACCACAAAGACTGGACATCTCACCGACCACAACGACTGGACATCTCACCGACCACAACGACTGGACATCTCACCGACCACATCACCGCCACGGGTCCGGACCTGTTCTTCTCTTTAGCAGCCGACTTGTCCAGTGTGCACTCGTCACTGACGAAGCATGTCCGGCCGGCGGCAAGGATGCCTCACAAATGGTCACGAGAAGTCGCCGAACAAGCCGGCAATTAGGCTGATGCCAAAGCCGAGCCTCTCGTGTTGCCAAACATGCCAAAGCCGGGCCTCTCGTGTCGCCACACGACCTTCCACACTGTCCACTGTGTTTGCCTTCCTCCGGCGGAATCCAGCGTGGGGATGGTTCTAATCCAACCGGAACCATCCCATTAATTAGTCCTCAACTTGCTTAGCTATATCAACTAACAGGGGCAAATGCTGAATGGCAGACAGTTCGAAATCAACGTAGGATGGCCTGCAACTGTATTAGTTTTTGAACATTAAGTAAATTGCGTAATACAAATTCCGTAATAAATATTTAATATTAACTTGCGTAATACATATTTTCACCTTAATATTCAAAAACTAATACAGTTGCAGGCCATCCTACATTAATGGTATGGGGGCAAACCAAGCCCAGCGACAGGACGCTGATGAGATTCTAGTCGGATCCGACCAAATCCCTTCTTCATGACACACCACGTGATCGGCTAGTCGGCGAGCCGGCCAATCTACCGATCGGAAGCGACCGACGAAAAAAAGCCCGGCGCCAACTGAGATTCGAACCGGCCGCCGCGCGGTCACCAGGCGCCGGGTGGCGCACGGTGCGTGCCGACCGGCGCCGGCGGTTGGTCACCGCGAGCCGGCGCGTCGGAGCGTCGCCCGGCCGACGTCACGACATGGTCGATAACGACGCTCCGGCTCTCCGGTGCGACACGCGATCCGGCAGTTTGCGACGGCGCGGCGGACATGCTCACTTCGTGCATGGCACGCTCACGTGGTGGACGGCTTCCGCTGCTCACTGACTCCGCCACTGCAAAGCGTCGCAACCACGCCCCGTCCAATGTCGTCGACGACTCCGGCTCTAAACAGTACACCAGCTCTCAATTTTGTGTCGACCCCACTGTGCAATCAGGAAATAGTCCTACCCGGTGTGGTGCCTGGCTCCGTCTCTGTGCAATACATCACCATCATCACCCTGACTCCGCACCTGTCCAGTACATCACCTCCACCCTCCACTGTGTGATTCCTGACTCCGCCCCTGTGTAGTACATCACCTCCACCCTCCCCAGTGTGGTTCCTGACTCCGCCCCTGTGCAGTACATCACCTCCACCCTCCCCGGTGTGGTCCCTGACTCCGCTCCTGTGCAGACATAACCTCCACCCTCCCCGGTGTGGTACCTGACTCCGCCCCTGTGCAATTCACCGGCGTGACGACAGTAATCCAACTGGCGGGCCTTATAAGGCTGCCTACTTCAGCGATCGGGGGAGTGGGGAGGGGGAGGGACGCTCGTGTACACCATACATGGCGCCGCCACAACCGCGCCGCCGCCGCTGTGCTGGCCAGGCTCCTCTCGCGTCGGCATGGCGTGGCAGCATCAGCAGAATAGCACGTGTCGGGTCGCGGTCGGGTCATGGTCCAGGTCAGGTGTCAACACCCAGTCGAACCTCCTGAGCCAGAGGAGCTCTGGGTGCCGGCCCGACACGGCTGATACACAGCAGAACCTCCTGAGCCAGAGGAGCTCTGGATACCGGCCCCACACGGCTGATACACAACAGAACCTCCTGAGCCAGGTGAGCTCTGGATACCGGCCCCACATGGCTGATGCACAACAGAACCTTCTGAGCCAGAGGAGCTCTGGGTACCGGCCCCAAGCGGCTGATACACAACAGAACCTCCTGAGCCAGAGGAGCTCTGGGTGCCGGCCCGACACGGCTGATACACAACAGAACCTCCTGAGCCAGAGGAGCTCTGGATACCGGCCCGACACGGCTGATACACAACAGAACCTCCTGAGCCAGGTGAGCTCTGGATACCGGCCCGACACGGCTGATACACAACAGAACCTCCTGAGCCAGAGGAGCTCTGGGTACCAGCCCCACACGGCTGATACACAACAGAACCTCCTGAGCCAGGTGAGCTCTGGATACCGGCCCGACACGCTGATACACAACAGAACCTCCTGAGCCAGAGGAGCTCTGGGTACCAGCCCCACACGGCTGATACACAACAGAACCTCCTGAGCCAAGAGAGTTCTGGACGACAGTCCCACACAAAACACCAGGGGTATCACTTCGTAAATGCTAAAGTGGCACTCCCCCCCCCCCCCATCATTGATTGGGCACTCAATCAGGCTGAAGCCATCAGGCTGAATCAGGGCCTATGAGCCTACACTAAATACAGATGGTTTTTAGAGCAGCTTTGGCCATCAAAAAGGTCCTCCTCCGCCCCTCAACCAACTTCATAATGTCAAAGAGACAACATAATATCCTCAGCTGGGCTCTGGCCCACTGGCCATTGAGGGAGTGCTAGTGGCCAGACCACCTTGCCTATCATCTCAATCTGCGTTCATTTACATCAACGTAGCTCGAGATTATTGCACAAGATCAGCGTGAATAAAGCAGTTGGCCGAACGAGATATTTTAGGAAGCATACCCGCACCCACACACATGGAAATATACGAGTTATTGCGGAGATATTATTTATAAATGACGTCCCATAGCATAGAACATGTAATGCTATGGCTGTGCAAGCAGAATAGTGTGAAAATTTGCCAACTGGTAAGAAGCTTTGATCCTGAAGAAGAACATTATCAAGGGACCAGAATGGCGCTGGAAGTAGTCTATATTCATATTAGTAAATCGTTAAATTCGAGAGCGAGGTTTGTGACCTAGGGGGAACCCACAACAGCAAGACGTCGGGAGGTGTAGATCTCTTACATGAATGTTGCTAAAACTGAATATGCTTCTCTTCCATCGTTTGTTAACTGTTGTGCATTGAAGAAGGCTATTACCGAAACGCTAACCACGCAGAACTGTAATCTCCATATAATTTGTACTCTGTAGAATTCCACATCTGTCATATATGCTGCATATATATATATATATATATATATATATATATATATATATATATATATATATATATATATATATATATATATATATATATATATATATATATATATATATATATATATATATATATATATATATATAATATATATATGTATATGCATATGTATATTCATATGCATATATATGCATATATATGCATATGCATATATATATATATATATATATATATATATATATATATATATATATATATATATATATATATATATATATATATATATATATATATATATATATATATATATATATATATATATATATATATATATATATATATCTATATAATCACTTATATATACATACGCATACATATATATACGGATGCATAAATACATATATACGGCATTGACGTATATATACGTCATTCTGTACATACCACATCAAATATATGATGCACTTAGGGGTCATCAGGCGTTAGCGAATTTGCACCAAAGCAGCCGACTACCAATGAGTTTGAAACACCCAAGAGTCCGTAATAATTCATTCCACATGTCCGACGTGACCTTACTAAGAGCACCACACCCTGACAGCGGCACTGTCCACGAGATACACCAGGACGGACCAACCGTACACCACAGGCACCGCAGGCCACCCCGCAGGCCATACCGGCCACCAGGCGGCCACACCGCAGGCCACGCCGCAGGCCACTAGCGGGGTGTGACGTCACGTGCACTCTACCGGGCGAGTGGTCGTCCCCCCAACGGGCGCTCCGCATCGGCACGAATGGCCGCCGGCCGATCCTTTCCCGTCGAGTGAGCAGCGATCGAGCGCTGCGCGTCGGCCCGGATCGGCTCCACTTGACTTTCTCACGCGATCTGAAGAGCTCTGTCGAGTCACGGTGGCCGAGCCGCGCCGGGCCGGCTGTGTGTACCGCACGAGGACCAGACAGTGACTCACACGGACCGACCCGTGCTGTTGTGCAGCAGACAGTGGAGTCAGTCGACTTGCACGGATCACCCGCACGTCTGCGCGCGGTTACTATGACAACAGGCAATGGAGTGTGTCGACATGCACGTATCACCCGCACGTCTGCACGCGGTTACTATGACAACAGACAGTGGAGTGTGTCGACCTGCACGTATCACCCGTACGTCTGCGCGCGGTTACTATGACAACAGACAGTGGAGTCAGTCGACTTGCACGGATCACCCGCACGTCTGCGCGCGGTTACTATGACAACAGGCAATGGAGTGTGTCGACATGCACGTATCACCCACCCGTACGTCTGTGCGTGGTTACCATGACAACAGACAGTGGAGTGCGTCGAGTTGCACGGATTACCCGCACATCTACACGCGGTTACTATGACAACAGACAGTGGAGTCAGTCGACCTGATCACCCGTACGTCTGCGCGCGGCTACTGTGTGCTGCTGGTCTGGCGGCCGACGCCCTGACCACCGCCACGAGACGTCGGCACCGGCCGGCACTTCCCATACAGCTGACAATCAACCGAAGTCCGACAAAATAGCACCAAACATCAGGCCAAACTGTCTGCAAACTTCCAGCCGACTGCCGCTCACAGCAGCAATACAGACCCTCTCCTTCAGGGGATTCCCAGCAAAGTCTCCTACTCCAGTCACGCCTCCAGACGGTCGACGCCTCCACACCAGCTAGGACTACCGCAACAGCTAGGACTACCACACCGGCCAGGAATACCACACCAGCCAGGACTACCACACCAGCTAGGACTACCACAGCAGCTAGGACTACCACACCAGCTAGGACTACCACACCGGCTAGGACTACCACACCAGCTAGGACTACCACATCCAACTACCGCCACAGCACCAGCTGACACCACCGCACAGCGCTATAGGGGCGCTGCCGCGCACACTACCGCTGCACGCACTACCGCACAGGTCACTACCGCACAGGTCACTACCGCACAGGTCACTACCGCACAGGTCACTACCGCACAGGTCACTACCGCACAGGTCACTACCGCACAGGTCACTACCGCACAGGTCACTACCGCACAGGTCACTACCGCACAGGTCCACCAGTCGGGTCACGTGACAGGTCACACCAGCGCTGACACGGCGCTACAGGGTCAACGGCACCATACTGCATGGCAAAGAGAGCACACATCGTGTTGGGCTTCCAGGTCTGCAACCTGAGGTTTGCCACCGAAGTTCCAACTGGAGAAAAATGGATCCATTTTTTCTCTAAACAAAGATGAGCAAAATATTTCCTAAATCAAACAGTACCTGAAATATAGGCAAGAACATCCCGCATTGTTCATCTCAGAACTCATCATCCCATCTTGCTCATCTCACCAAAAGGTAGAAGGCGTCAGCTTTCAAACACAATTGCATGATGGACAAAAAGCAGAGAATGAGAGAAACCAAAGCCACGGATAAAAGGTTTTCATTATGCTTGCCAACAAATGGGATAGAGAGATTACGAAGATGTTTTGCTATCCCAGACTTGCAAACAATTCTCCTCGTTCTCCACCCTGCATCGGACCACACAACAGATGTCTACCCCTGATGGCTGATGACCTCCGCAGTGGCCGCCATGACCTCGCTGACCTTGTCAGATTGTCACCGTGTCACTATCCGACCCTCATACTGTCATAAAACCAGACTGTTACCGTCAGACTGCCAGACTGTCACACCATCAGAGCGCCAGACTTCTAGACTGTGCTATATTATCAGCATCGCATCAGACTGCACAGCACCAGACACAGCTACAGCATCAGACGCCACAACATCAACTACCACAGCATCAGCAGCATCAGACTGCATCAGCACAGCCACAGCATCAGACTGCCACAGCATCAGACTGCCACAGCATCAGACTGCCACAGCATCAGACTGCCACAGCACCAGACTGCCACAGCATCAGACTGCCACAGCACCAGACTGCCACAGCATCAGACTGCCACAGCATCAGACTGCCACAGCATCAGACTGCAATAGCACCAGACTGCAATAGCACCAGACTGCCACAGCATCAGACTGCCACATAATCAGACTGCCACAGCGTCAGAATGTCACTGACCGACTGCCAGACCTTCAGACTGCAAGACTGTCAGACGGTTGGGCTGTCAAACTGTCAGACTGTCAGACTGGCAGACAGTCAGGCTCCATTGTCTCCCAGGCTTTCGTTGTCGCTGTCATACTGCTAGATCGCCGGACTGTCAGGCCACTGCACAGGCCAGACTGCGAGACTGTCAGACTTCCAGACGTCCAGGCATTCAGACTGTCAGACTGCCAGACTGTCAGACTGTCGGACAGGCTGCAGGGAACGTCCCATAAAGTTTATACCGACAAACCTGGCGGGCATGTCCTATAAAACTGATACGACAAACCTGCTGGGCACGTCCCATGAAGCACATACGACAAATCAACCCACAGCTTCACCACTACACCGTACCACCGTCTGAACCCCGTAACTCTGCACAACGTCCCGTAACTGCCAGTGACGTGACGTGGCTGCGTGTCACAGGGCTGACTCACTGGTCCGACGCGTTATCACTGACGCGGCGGCAGCGGCACGCCTGTTAAATCAATACGCCTTGCGAGTCCCAGGGAAATGTCCGTCTGATGACGCCAAACCTGACGGTGTACCACCCCCCACCGCTTCATCCTCATCCCCAGACATCTATTTTCCGGTAGCGTAGCGACCGGCTCTGGCGACAAATTGAGTTGTCACTTGTCACAGGCGACAAACTTAATTTTCTCGAGGATTCGTTCGCCGAGAATTGCGCGACCCGCTGGCAAAGCGACGCCACGGATTTTTCGTCCGATGGCGAGAGGGCTGAAGTCGATTTTTTCGTGCAATGTCATCGGTGAACTATGAAATTTCCGAAATTCGGCCACCTTCCGCTTAAAAGAGGGCCGCATTGTAGTTCCTTGGAACATTTGTTTACGGCTCAAAACGTGCCCCGAGTTTTGGTCGGCGATAAATCTCAGCATGTATTGACCTCTGCTGACCACTGTCCAGTGGTGGTCACGCGCCTCCCCACCAGCCGAGTTGGCGGTGAACACAGCCGACATCTGCGCACGGCCCACCCACTTCTCAACGGTGTGTGGCTGGCCGCGCGTTCGGCCCAGGGCGGGCCGCTGAAAACACTTGCTCGCATGTCCTCAGTGTAACGCATCGACTCGCCGGCTCAATCGTTAGGTCGGATCAGTGACCAGGAGACAGGTCGGATCAGTGACCAGGAAACAGGTCAGATCAGTGACTATGGGACAGGTCGAATCAGTGACCAGGAGACAGGTCTGATCAGTGACCAGGTGACAGGTCAGATCAGTGACCAGGAGACAGGTCAGATCAGTGACCAGGAGACAGGTCAGATCAGTGACCAGGAGACAGGTCGGATCAGTGACCAGGCGACAGGTCGGATCAGTGACCAGGCGACAGGTTGGATCAGTGACCAGGAGACAGGTCGGATCAGTGACCAGGAGACAGGTCGGATCAGTGACCAGGAGACAGGTCAGATCAGTGACCAGGAGACAGGTCGGATCAGTGACCAGGAGACAGGTCGGATCAGTGACCAGGAAACAGGTCAGATCAGTGACTATGGGACAGGTCGAATCAGTGACCAGGAGACAGGTCTGATCAGTGACCAGGTGACAGGTCAGATCAGTGACCAAGAGACAGGTCAGATCAGTGACCAGTAGACAGGTCAGATCAGTGACCAGGAGACAGGTCGGATCAGTGACCAGGAGGTCGGATCAGTGACCAGGAGACAGGTCGGATCAGTGACCAGGCGACAGATCTGATCAGTGACCAGGCGACAGGTCAGATCAGTGACCAGGAGACAGGTCGGATCAGTGACCAGGAGACAGGTCGAAACAGTTATCAAGAGGCAGGTCAGATCAGTGACCAGGCGACAAGTCAGATCAGTGACCAGGAAACAGGTGGGATCAGTGACCAGGATACAGGTCGGATCAGTGACCAGGCGACAGGTCAGATCAGTGACCAGGCGACAGGTCGGATCAGTGACCAGGAGACAGGTCGAAACAGTTATCAAGAGGCAGGTCAGATCAGTGACCAGGAGACAGGTCGGATCAGTGACCAGGAGACAGGTCGGACCAGTGACCAGGAGACAGGTCGGATCAGTGACCAGGAGACAGGTCGGATCAGTGACCAGGAGACAGGTCGGATCAGTGATCAGGCGACAGGTCGCCTGATCACCCCAGTCCCTGCTGGCTCCAGCGATCGCCGCAGCCCCTGCTGGCTCAGCTGCCCGATAATATCAGTGGACAATGGGTCGGTGGCAACAGACTGGTTGGTTATTGGTTTTACGACACGTCGACCGTTGAGTCATGTAGCGTCGCCAATCTCTCACGCCGATTGGTCGCGGGCGAAGAGTAGCGACAGGTGAGACTCGAACACACAACCTTTCGATTGTGAGACGAGCATCTTACCCCTAGACCACTCGTCCCCATGTGGCAATAGACTACGGCAGCGCAGAGAGGCAGAGCTGTGGTCCGCCGCGGAGACTGGGCTGTGGTCGACCACAGAGATGTTGATGTGGTTCACTCCAGAGAGCCTGACATAGAATTGTGCTCCACCACAGAGAGAGCCGGACATAGAGCTGTGCTCCACCACAGAGAGCCGGACACAGAGCTGTGCTCCACCACAGAGAGCCTGACACAAAGCTGTGCTCCACCACAGAGAGCCGGACACAGAGCTGTGCTCCACCACAGAGAGCCGGACACAGAGCTGTGCTCCACCACAGAGAGCCTGACACAGAGCTGTGCTCCACCACAGAGAGCCGGACACAGAGCTGTGCTCCACCACAGAGAGCCTGACACAGAGCTGTGCTCCACCACAGAGAGCCGGACACAGAGCTGTGCTCCACCACAGAGAGCCGGACACAGAGCTGGGCTCCACCACAGAGAGCCTGACACAGAGCTGTGCTCCACCACAGAGAGCCTGACACAGAGCTGTGCTCCACCACAGAGAGCCGGACACAGAGCTGTGCTCCACCACAGAGAGCCGGACACAGAGCTGTGCTCCACCACAGAGAGCCTGACACAAAGCTGTGCTCCACCACAGAGAGCCTGACACAGAGCTGTGCTCCACCACAAAGGGCCGGACACAGAGCTGTGCTCCACCACAGAGAGCCGGACACAGAGCTGTGCTCTACCACAGAGAGCCTGACACAGAGCTGTGCTCCACCACAGAGAGAGCGCCCACCACAGAGAGCCGGACACAGAGCTGTGCTCCACCACAGAGAGCCTGACACAGAGCTGTGCTCCACCACAGAGAGCCGGACACAGAGCTGTGCTCCACCACAGAAAGCCTGACACAGAGCTGTGCTCCACCACAGAGAGCCGGACACAGAGCTGCGGCCGGTCCGAGCACCACAGCGTCGTAGCCACGCTGTCCGCGATGTGCCGAACCGGTCTTCGGCCGCCACATGACCTCATCGTGATCACCGGCTGCAACTTGATGACGAGTATGCTTCTTGGAACACCGAGCGGCGGCGGACGGCTGTGGACAGGGAGCATGGTGGCCGACACAGGCAGTAGGCGGTGCGGCAGGATCGGCGCGGTGGTCAGCGACATCGGCTAAGGCCAGTCCACTATGGCCACCATAGTCCACTATAGCCACCATACGCCACTATGGTCACCACCAGGACATTCACATGGACTCAGAGCTGGCCTCACGAAGCCATCCATCTAGTATCAGAGATGACCTCACGAAGCCATCCATCTAGTCTCAGAGATGACCTCACGAAGCCATCCATCTAGTCTCAGAGATGACCTCACGAAGCCATCCATCTAGTCTCAGAGATGACCTCACGAAGCCATCCATCTAGTCTCAGAGATGACCTCACGAAGCCATCCATCTAGTCTCAGAGATGACCTCACGAGACCATCCATCTATTATCAGAGATGGCCTCACGAAACGAGACACAACCGGCTGCGAAACCAACACAACCGGCGAAAATCCCCGGGCTGGGCATCCCTCCAAGCAGGCAGCGGGGAAACACTGCACTTGTGTTGGTGTTGCACTGAGTGCTTCAACACTTGTTTGCAGGAGTCGTGACCTGAAGAAGCGATATTCGCTTATGGTCCAGATTGACATCAACTGAGAGGAAACAAGCGCCGCAAACTGCACCCCGTTCTGCTAGTGTTCGCAGAACTGTACACTCGGGCGTCAGCCGCGGCCAAAGCCAAATCCGCAGCCAAACCAAGTCCAAAGACCCGGCCGCGCGTGCGGCTGTTGAGCACGGCTTCGCGGCGAGTGGCCGATGAGATAACATTTCCTGACGTGACGAACGCCATCACGCGGCCACAGCCAGTCAAGAGCACGTGACCACCAAATACGACGACCGCCATACTTGGCAGCCGAGCGGCCGAGAAGCGCGCACGTTCGACAGGTGGCGGAGCGCGCCGCACGCCAGTGCCACGCGCCCGCTTATGGTCAAAGCATCGCGCCAGCCGGCGCAGCGCATGCAAATCACACCGTTGCCGCTGCCACGAGGCACCGTCGCCGCTGCCACGAGGCACCGTTGCAGCCGCGTGCCTACAGCTGGCCGGGCCCTGGCCGGGCCCCACCCGACGGCGGCCGACTCGACGGTCGCCGAGCGCCGACGATACACGGGGTCGGCGCCGCCAGCACGCCACCTGTCGGCAGCCGTCCGCCGCTGTCGACAGCTGATCCTGTCGACGGCCGCGCGTCGAGAGCGACTAACGGAGAGGCCGGCCATCCGTCAAGCGGGAATGGCGGGCTTGTTAGTTCGTTCGTTAGTTAGTTAGTTAGTTAGTTAGTTAGTTAGTTAGTTAGTTAGTTAGTTAGTTAGTTAGTTAGTTAGTTAGTTAGTTAGTTAGTTAGTTTGTTTGTTTGTTAGTTAGTTTGTTTGTTTGTTTGTTTGTTTGTTTGTTTGTTTGTTTGTTTGTTAGTTAGTTAGTTAGTTAGTTAGTTAGTTAGTTAGTTAGTTGGTTGGTTGGTTGGTTGGTTGGTTGGTTGGTTGGTTGGTTGGTTGGTTGGTTGGTTGGTTGGTTGGTTGGTTGGTTGGTTGGTTGGTTGGTTGGTTGGTTGGTTGGTTGGTTGGTTGGTTGGTTGGTTGGTTGGTTAGTTAGTTAGTTAGTTAGTTAGTTAGTTAGTTAGTTAGTTAGTTAGTTAGTTAGTTAGCTAGCTAGTTAGTTAGTTAGTTAGTTAGTTAGTCAGTCAGTTAGTTAGTTAGTTACTGGGGTTTAGGGGCGCATTGACTACAAAGGTCATGCAGCGCCCATAACATAGCCAGTCATACCGAGGTATCCAAGTGGAGGCTATTCCAGCCGACGTACTATGTATATACTCGTCCTGATTTTACCATTGGCCATCTACCCACCATGGCATTCGTCATGCACACATACCAGAGAAAACTTGGATCAGCTTAGACATGAATGCAGCGCCCTCCTTGGGTAAACAACATCAAACCGCACTTGCGAGAGGAACTCGAATAATCGTCCAGTCTGAACCATGCGTGACCCGTCACCTAGAAGATATGCCATCGTTAGCGTGGATACCTCTCGTCCAAAGAAGCGTCTTCGTTGTGCTGAGAATATGAGGCACACCAGAAGAACGTGTCTCACTGTTAATGGGCTGTCGCTGTCACAACGGGCACACATTGGCCTGTCCTCGCTTCGCAGTAGGCAGCCATGGGTAGCATATGTGTGACCTCTCCGTATCCTGGCCAGGAGCGGCTGGCACGTGGAAGGTCGCCCACGCGACCGGCAGTCGCTCCAACCTACGCCAAGCACAACGCGGTGGCCATCCGACCCGACGGTGGCCATCCGCCCGCCGTCACGGCACGAAGTCGGCCGTAAGCCGAGCCGCAACCGGAAAGGCGGGGACCGGTCGCCTCACGTGACGCGTGTTCGTGACGCTCCTCACGTGACGCGGACGCTCGTGCCCCGGCGTGGAATTGCTGCGGGATCGGGGGAATCGGGGTCGCGTGCGGCAGCCGGGGTGACGCCTGCCGGTGCTGCGGAGGTCCGGAGTGGACGCCGCCCGCGCCCAGTGGCCGTGCGGTTCGGCCGACCCGGCCACATCGGCAATTCCGGCCGGCCGTTCCGACAACTGCGAGATCCGGGAGCGACCCAGACCGTTCCGACAACTGCGAGATCCGGCAGCCACCCATCGCGCCGAACGGACATCAGACGCCGAGACGGAGACACAGGGAAGAAGAGAGAAAGAGGGAGAGAGAGATAAAAACGAGGGAGGACGAGAGGGAGAGGGGGAGAGGGGAGCCGCCGCCGTCCTGCGTTGTTAGTGAGGAGGCACGGAGATGCCGAGCGCGCTGTGTGGTTGGTTATTGGTTTTACGACACGTCGACCGTTGAGTCATATAGCGTCGCCAATCTCTCACGCCGATTGGTCGCGGGCGAAGAGTAGCGACAGGTGAGACTCGAACCCACAATCTTTCGATTGTGAGACGAGCATCTTACCCCTAGACCACTCATCCCCTAACCGCGCTGTGTGCAGCAACAGGTCTTGGCGGCTCTTTCACGACGCATTCAACTGCTAGGTCATATAGCGTCGCCAATCTCTCACGCCGATTGGTTGGTCGTGGGTGGACTCGGTAATCCCATCGGTTATGAGATTCGAATCCATAATCTTACGATCAAGGGTCCAACGCACGCGTGGAGAAGCATGAAAATTACCGGTGGGGCCCAATGCATGGAAGCAACGAGTGCTACCACTTTAGTTGGGGGGGCATGCCACAGGGTTCCATGCTAAGAGAGCAAGAAGTTGGTGGGGCCAGCGCAAAGAGGTGGGCCCAACCAAAAGCACAGGAAACATTACCCCTGGTCCAACGCCATACCGACTCAGCTACCACGACCTTCGCAACAGCGCTTCTGGCTACAGTTCCTGCACTTCTGCACTTCAGCTACACGTCTGGCACCTCTGGTGATCGCTGCCCACCGGGAGAACATGCACAGTCGGCACCGAGCCGCACCCACCGTCACAGTGCCCCGGACAGTACCGAACAACCGCTGCCCAGAGACTGGGCCCGCCTGCCCGGGGCAGTACCGAACAACCGCTGCCCCAAGACTGGACCCGCCTGCCCGGGGCAGCACTGAACAACCGATGCCCACGGTTGTGTCGGCCTGCCCCGGACAGTACCGAACAACCGCTGCCCAGAGACTGGGCCCGCCTGCCCGGGGCAGCACTGAACAACCGATGCCCACGGTTGTGTCGGCCTGCTCGGGATAGTACTGAACAATCGCTGCCCAGAGACTGGGCCCGCCTGCCCGGGGCAGTACTGAACAACCGTTGCCCACGGTTGTGTCGGCCTGCTCGGGACAGTACTGAACAATCGCTGCCCATACCCGAACCGGCCTGCCCGGGGCAGTACTGAACAATCGCTGCCCATACCTGAACCGGCCTGCTCGGGACAGTACTGAACAATCGCTGCCGATACCTGAACCGGCCTGCCCGGGACAGTACTGAACAACCGCTGCCCATACCTGAACCGGCCTGCCCGGGACAGTACTGAACAACCGCTGCCCATACCTGAACCGGCCTGCTCGGGACAGTACTGAACAATCGCTGCCCATACCTGAACCGGCCTGCTTGGGACAGTACTGAACAACCGGTGCCCATACCTGAACCGGCCTGCCTGGGACAGTACTGAACAACCGTTGCCCACGGTTGTGCCGGCCTGCCCGGGGTGCCGACGGCCCGGCCAGCGGTCACACGTGACCGCCGGTACCCGCCGGGAGCCGGGAGGCCGGCGGCGGGCGCCCCGGGCCACCAGGACCACCTGTCGCCGGCTGGTCGGTAATTAGGCGGGCGGCCACAGCCGACAGACGTGCGGCTGTGGCCTGGCCGCAGGGTGGCCACGGCACCGCCGGCGGCCTGCCTCACCGCCCGGCCACACCGCCCACACCGCCCCACTGCCTGTCTCACCATGCCGCCGCATGGCACGTCCCACCACACCGCCCCACAGCCTGCCGCACCATGCCGCCCCACAGTACGTCCCTCCACACCACCACAATGTCTGCCGCCCCACTGCCTGTCCCATCATACGTCCCACCACACCACCCCAATGTCTGCCGCCCAAATGTCTGCCCCACCACACCGCCCCACAGTACGTCCCACCACACCACCCCAATGTCTGCCACCACACCGTACGTCCCACCACACCACTCTGCCGCCCCAATGCCTGCCCCACCACACAGCCCCACTGCCTGCCCCACAGTACGTCCCACCACACCACCCCAATGCCTGCCGTCCCACCGCCTGCCTCACCGCACCGACCCACTGCCTGCCCAACCACCGCCTACCTCACCACCTGTCCTACCACACCGCCCCACTGCCTGTCCCACCACCCATCTGACCAACACCGTCGCGACAGCCACGTAAGCCGTGACACCAGGCATCGGTGTCACTTTGTGAAATTAATTGGGGGCAGGTGACCTTTTTAATGGCCACAGGTTCCCCGAAAAGCATTTGTATCTGGTGTACGCCCAGAAGCACAATGGGTAAGCTTCGGTCTGATCAGGGGCGACGGAAAGTCAATGACTCAAGCGGCCAGGCCCCCCCCCCCCCCGCCTTAGAGTATGTAAAGTAACACCCTTGACACCAAGGGGGTCATGCATGGGTGAAGAATGTCTGCAACTATTCCAGCTGGAATGCCACTTTGTTTCTTGCAACACCAGCCTCCTCAAAATGTGCAATGTTTGCCCAATATGTCACAGTGAGCTTTTTAAAGTTGGCAAAGCTGATTATGCACTTTGCAACAACCTTCCTGCTGAGTTCGGCCGGCATAGTTATGCTAACCACGTGAACAATGGCAGCCCCGGTCAGAGACGACGGCAGCTTGAACCAGGAACGACGGTAGTCGCCAGATCAGAGGCGATGACAGCTGAGGAACAGAGGCGATGACAGCTGAGGAACAGAGGCGATGACAGTCCGAACCAGAGGCGATGGCAGCCCGAACCAGGAACGATGGCAGTCTCCAGATCAGAGACGATGGCAGCTCCGGACCAGATAACACGGCAGCTCGAGACCAGAGACGATGGCAGTCTCCAGATCAGAGAATGGCAGCCCGGACCAGAACGATGACAGTCCGCATCAGATAAGATGGCAGCCGAACAGATGCGGCCGTCAACGGTCGAAATTGTTTGTTTTCTCACGTCATGATAGTACTCGCGGCTGGCAATGCACGACGCAGGCCTGGACAATAGGCCATCAGCTGTTGGGGTGTCGTTTGGATACATATATGACGCGTGTAGCGACTGTTTGTATCAGTTTGTATCTGTGCGCGCGCCAAGTTAATCAATTACAGTGCAAAATTGTGATGACAATAGAAAGAACAGCTCTGGTCGAACGCAACTCCATATAACACAGCTGCATCTATATTCACATATTAAATCCCTCCCACGGGAGCTTGGCTGGCGTGGCAGCACGTGCGCCTATATCATTTTCAACCGGTGAATTTTGCTGAAGCAAACTCGGCGATTGATCGGTGAATTTCGAAGCCGTTTCGGCGAAAGCTATTTAGCTATTATCACAAAAATGCATTGTAATTGGCTAAATTGGTGCACGCACAGGTAAAAAGCTGATATCGGTCATAATCGTCACATACGTCATATATGTAGCTAAACGACACCCGAGCAGCTGACGCTATCGTCCAACCTGACTCGATAGGCCTTGGCCTCTTGGCCTAACGACGTCACCCTGGACCCCAGCCACCTGCTTACAAACTGTCCAGGATGTGCGTGGCATCCCGACACCGACGGGACAAACAACCAGCCCAGTCGCGGCAACCATGGCAACCGCCGCAGCCATGGCAACCGCCACATACATAGAAAACGAGGCAACAATGACAACGGCAACACAGATACAGCAATACACACGGGTTGGCCGTTGCAGGGGCGCTAGGGCATGTACCCCATGGAAAATGCTGCCCCTGTAGGCAGCATTTGGTGCGTTGCTCTTCTGTGTCTGTGCTTTTGTCCGTAGTCCGTAGTCCGCTTTTGTGCGGTGGTCCTATGATCAGGTCCGTAGGATGATCAATGTACACGAGGATTTCAGGCGTTACTTTCGCGCACGGTGCCCATGGGTCTACACTGTTGAATGCCCAGTAATTGGGAGGAATGCATGTCCTTTCGCTGGCACCTGGATGGACAGGACAGCCGCCAGGTGGCAGCTGGAGATCAACAGAGTGATTGGCGAACGCTAACTACAGTCGGTGAATCATCAAACTTCAACAATCAATCAACCGATCGCGTCCGTCAATAAATCAAGCGTGCGTCGATAGCAATCGGACCCCGAACCGGGATTGGAGAAGCAAGCCGGTCCTGGGTTTGTGTTATCCCGAACTTACCCTCTCCGGAAAACTATGCCCTCTGTGCTCTCGCTGCAAGGTTAAACGACGCTGTTTAGACTGATTGCGAACTTAGCGCCCTTTCATAAAATACTCGAGACTCACCTGTAAGTATAAAAGGAGTGTCTGATGTCACAAATAGAAAGAAAATAATCGTATCCGGAGTGGATGAACCCCAAAACTGTCCTCTCCAAATCCAGCAGTTCAAAATATGACCTCAGCCCTGCTCTGAACAACTACATACCAGACCTGGCCACTATATACCTGACCTGGCCACTACATACTAGACCTGGCCACTATATACCAGACCTGA
Organism: Ashinkailepas kermadecensis; assembly: GCA_034440615.1. Lineage (NCBI taxonomy): Eukaryota > Metazoa > Arthropoda > Thecostraca > Neolepadidae > Ashinkailepas > Ashinkailepas kermadecensis. The sequence goes on along the minus strand of JAOTOM010004926.1, from coordinate 41,572 downwards.
CCACTATATACCTGACCTGGCCACCACATACCGCGCCTGGCAACTACATACAACGCCTGGCAACTAAATAATAGGCCCAGGCATTCCTCACCAGGTCTGACCAATACATGCCAGCAGTACAATAGTGCAGTGGAACACCTCGCCTATGTGGATAAGATCACTACTAGTTCCATACGAAAACGCATAAACCTTTATCCTTTCATCGACGCTAATGACAAAGAAAAATGGCGCAACCGGAGAAAATGCAGCCCGAGTCTTCGTGTGCATTCGAGCACTGCCAATCGTTAACGCACTAATTATGTCTCCAACGAGAACTTCGACGATTAGACGGGATTGGATAGCTGCCGTTTCTGGTGATTTACTATCGGAATAGCAGTGCGTGAGACTACCGAGCCTGATGCCTACCAATTAGATTCAGCGATCACGCTGAGACTCGGGCCCAGCCTATCGAACTGCAGTCAAACGGATAATTGTTCAGCAGCGTGCTTGGTGAGACACGCGAGCACGTGCATACCGCACCCCATCCCCTCCCGCCCGCCTGGTGGCCACTGATCAGACTCAAACTCGGAACCGGCTTCCGAACTCCAGCTAAACGGATAATCATTGGGCAAGGTGCTTAGTGGGACACGTGCATACCCCTTCTCAGCCCGCCAGAGCTGAAAACCGTGTGTGTGTGTGTGGTTTGGGTTTTAGGGCGCATCGACCATGGTAGATCATTTAGCGCCCATGAGCTGAAAATCGTATTGACCAACGATCAGGTACCGGGGGAGCGGGAGGTGACGAACAACAATCACCCGCCTGGGGTCGAGCCATTACTGCCACCAGATGACAACAGAACCGCGCGACGGCAGATCAAACGCAGACCTAGCTGAGTTGACCGACAACGCTGGCGCCAAGCCGTACCCGGCTGAACCTTCACGAGGCTGGCCTTGCGCCTCACGGTCGTCTGCCACAAAAGCACGATAGCTAATCACTGTCGGTGCTTCGGTGGGCCGCTTCGAGTGCCTTTCCGCGGGCGGAAATGCATAATGCATGTCGAGTGCATCAACCTCGCCACGACTTCGGAAACACGCGTGATTGATGGATCACGACGTCGACTGTGATCGGCATCCGCCCACGAGATTGTAATACTTTGGCGCCCACGCTGGTTTACATGGCGATATGTTGGTGTCGTTCACAGTCGAACCGGTATTTCCATGGCAGGCAAAAATGGCTAATATGAAAATTCGTTGGCTAAATGGTATCCCAACTGCAGCTTCTACCCACAAACATTCCAGTCCTCAGCTGCAGACTCCAAACGTCGATACGTATTTATGTGTCCGCGAGGAGCTTAGCTAACTCACTAATGGCTGATATTATAGGTACCAACCTATGAAAAAATGTCAACGAGTACCAGCCTTGAACCGCATGATATTTTGGCCATTTCAGTTCCCATCTTCGGAACATTTTCTTGTTGTCAGGGTTCTGGTGGATATATATATATATATATATATATATATATATATATATATATATATATATATATATATATATATATATATATATATATATATATATATATATATATATATATATAATAAATATAATAAATATATAAATATAAATATACATATAATATATATTTATATAATATATATTTATATATACATATATATATTTATATATACATATATATATATATATATATATATATATATATATATATATATATATATATATACCTCTCTCTCTCTCTCTCTCTCTCTCTCTCTCTCTCTCTTTCAATAACTTCCGTTCAGATATTGCATGCTGGAGTCGCTTCATGGACCAGGGTCTCATGCCGGGCAGAGCTTGTGACATGACCGTTCACGCATCGTCTGTGCTGGCAATTCCAATCCAACGGCAGAATTTCAACAGCGGGTTTCACGTGACCAACACGTCCAACGCACCGACACGGTCGCCCCGGTACAGCGTCCCAGGCCTTATGGGATCAGTTGGCGGCTAACCCTCCCAACCGCCGTATGTATGCCAGAGCGTGAAGCGACTCGAAATGGGATCAGTTGGCGGCTAACCCTCCCAACCGCCGTATGTATGCCAGAGCGTGAAGCGACTCGAACCCTGTCTAGCCATGACAGGAGAGACCAGTGCTGGCTGGCGCTCTAACCAATCGAGCGCTACCGGGCCACAGACTCGTTATCTTGAAGTTGTATCCGGCAATGTCATCTCCACTTCGTACACAAGTAAGAATCCCCTCTTATAGCCGTCGCGATAGCTCAGCTGGTTAGAGCGCCAGCCTGCATTGAGTTCTCCTGTCCTGCCAAGACAAGGTCTGAGTCGCGTCACGTGCTCTCACAGTCCGCAGCTGGGAGCGTCAGCTGGCAACTGGCCCGATCAGGTCGGGGACGGGGAAACTGGGCAGCCGTGGCGATGCATTGACGGCACGCCACGCAATCGGTTAAAATTCTGCTGTTGGATTGGAATTCCACGAACAGACGGTGGGGTCAATGTCCGGTGCAAAAAAAAGTTGCTTAGCATAGGACCCTGTTCCAAAAAGCCACCGCGGAAAACATTCGAAGTATTTCTTTTTCAGCCGTGATTGGGATTTCACTTTGATTCTGTCCTCCCGTAATTGCCCATGACTGCCCCTGATTGTCCTGACTGCAGCTGACAAACTGTCCTGACCGTTCTGAGTACCGCTTACCAACTGTCCGGACAGTCCTGACTGACCGTGGCCGGAGGGGCTAGCTGTCCGGACCAAGGATCCAACTGTCCTGACAGGAGGGCAGTCCTGACTGACCGTGGCCGGAGGGGCTAGCTGTCCGGACCAAGGATCCAACTGTCCTGACAGGAGGGCAGTCCTGACTGCCCTTGGAGGCGAGGGGCAGCTGTCCTGACCCTGGGATCCAGGCCGGATGCGGTCGGCCGCCGGGGGTCGCCCTGTCAGTCAGCTGGGGTCAGCCGGCCGCCGGGGGTCGCCCTGTCAGTCAGCTGGGGCCAGCCGGCCGCCGGGGGTCGCCCTGTCAGCTGGGGTCAGCCGGCCGCCGGGGGTCGCCCTGTCAGTCAGCTGGGGTCAGCCGGCCGCCGGGGGTCGCCCTGTCAGTCAGCTGGGGCCAGCCGGCCGCCGGGGGTCGCCCTGTCAGTCAGCTGGGGCCAGCCGGCCGCCGGGGGTCGCCCTGTCAGTCAGCTGGGGCCAGCCGGCCGCCGGGGGTCGCCCTGTCAGTCAGCCGGCCGCCGGGGTCGCCCTGCCAGTCAGCTGGGGCCGCCGGCCGCCGGGGGTCGCCCTGTCAGCTGGGGCCAGCCGGCCGCCGGGGGTCGCCCTGTCAGTCAGCTGGGGTCAGCCGGCCGCCGGGGGTCGCCCTGTCAGTCAGCTGGGGCCAGCCGGCCGCCGGGGGTCGCCCTGTCAGTCAGCTGGGGTCAGCCGGCCGCCGGGGGTCGCCCTGTCAGTCAGCTGGGGTCAGCCGGCCGCCGGGGTCGCCCTGTCAGCTGGGGCCAGCTGACCGCCGGGGGTCGCCCTGTCAGTCAGCTGGGGTCAGCCGACCGCCGGGGGTCGCCCTGTCAGTCAGCTGGGGCCAGCCGGCCGCCGGGAGTCGCCCTGTCAGTCAGCTGGGGCCAGACGGCCGCCGAACGGAGCGGAACACGTGATAGCGACACGGCATACATCCAGTGCTGCACAACAGCTTCACAGTCACCGAATGAATGCGAGTGACGTCACACCACCGAATACTACCGATAATTAGAAATACCGATACAGGCAGCACGGGTAGCTGAACGTACAAATTCCCCGCATCCGAACATTTCGGTTTCCAACCTTTGTTCTGGAGAGTGCCGGCAAACTTCCGCATCCCGGCCGCTGTTCTGGACCTGACAGCGTCTCGAAATTCTCAATTTAAGTAGCAACAAACACCCAATCGAAACTTGATTTTACCTCGCATAGCAGAGTTTTGACTTGCGGAATTAGCTCCCCGGGTATGTGTCAGTACTCAAGGCAACATTTCACACCAATTTCACCAACTTCTGCTTTGAAGTTAATTCCATGAAAAACATGCCATCACAATTGCGAATTTCGCATTTCAACGTCGTGTCGTACCTGCTACAGTGTAGAACTCCTTCGACATCATGAGGAGTTTGGCACCTTGGTCGGGCACCCTCCACTCAACGAAGAATGCATTTCCGAACAGCGGAACTTGACGCCGCCGCCGACCACCAACAGCGGGCAAACAAGTTTTGCAGGCGGCTGACGACGAACGGGGCGCCGTCTCCACGCATTGACATGTGGACATGTGGACATGTGGATATGTAGACATGTATACATTTATACATGTAGACATTTATACATGTAGACATTTATACATGTAGCCATGTAGACATGTGTACGTGTAGCCTTGTAGACATGTGTACGTGCAGAATGTAGACATGTAAACATGTAAGTATGTAGCCGTGTAAACATGTAAACATGTAGACATGTAAACATGTAGACATGTAAATCTGTAAATCTGTAGACATGTAAACATGTAGACATGTAAACATGTAGACATGTAAACATGTAAACATGTAAACATGTAAACATGTAAACATGTAGACGTGTAAACATGTAAACATGTAAATCTGTAGACATGTAAACATGTAGACATGACGGCGCTGCGTGCAGCTCAGTACAGCTAACTGAAGGCACAAATTGAATCAACGCATGAAGGTCACACCACACCAGCCGTGGCTCTGTCGGCGCCTTTCCCCTGCCCGCCGGCGATATCGCCTGTCGACTGACGTGACGTCAGAACCGCGGAGCCACGACGGCCGCCGACGTGACGTCAGAACCACGGAGCCACGACGGCCGCCGACGTGACGTCAGAACCGCGGAGCCACGACGGCCGCCGACGTGACGTCAGAACCACGGAGCCACGAGGGCCGCCGACGTGACGTCAGAACCACGGAGCCACGACGGTCGCCGACGTGACGTCAGAACCGCGGAGCCTCGACGGCCGCCGACGTGACGTCAGAACCGCGGAGCCACGACGGCCGCCGACGTGACGTCAGAACCATGAAGCCACGACGGCGGGCGAGGTTTTGCCATCACCTCAGCTCAATGGCGGCGAAGCTGTGCAAGGCTGATCAATGGTGATTGGCTGATTACTGAGGCTTCACGCCACACCAGCGGCAGACTGCTTCCTTCACATTATGCCAGCGCGAGCGGCACACTGCTCGCTTCACACCATACCAACGGCAGACTGCTCGCTTCCCACCACACCAGCGGCAGACTGCTCGCTTCACACCACACCAATGGCAGACTGTTCGCTTCATGCCACACCAGCGGCAGACTGCTCGCCTCACATCATACCAGCGACAGACTGCTCGCTTTATGCCACACCAGCGTCAGACTGCTCGCTTCACACCACAACAGCGTCAGACTGCTCGCTTCACACCACACCAATGGCAGACTGTTCGCTTCATGCTACACCAGCGGCAGACTGCTCGCTTCATACCACACCAGCGGCAGACTGCTCGCTTCACACCACACCAACGGCAGACTGCTCGCTTCACACCACACCAATGGCAGACTGTTCGCTTCATGCTACACCAGCGGCAGACTGCTCGCTATATGCTACACCAGCAGCAGACTGCTCGCTTCACATTATGCCAGCGGCAGACTGCTCGCTTCACACCACACCAACGGCAGACTGTTCGCTTCACACCACACCAGCGGCAGACTGCTCGCTTCACACCACACCATAGACAGACTGCTCGCTTCACACTATGCCATAGCGAGCGGCAAACTACTTGTTTCACACCACACCAGCGGCAGACAGCTCGCTTCACGCCCATTTCGAGGGCATCGCCTGCACACGATTCGGCCAAGACGGTGTGGACACGTGGGCAGCGAACAGCCAGTGGCAGCGAACAGCCAGTGGCAGCTAACAGCCAGTGGCAGCGAACAGCTAGTGGCAGCTAACAGCCAGTGACAGCTAACAGCCAGTGGCAGCTAACAGCCAGTGGCAGCTGACAGCCAGTGGCAGCTAACAGCCAGTGGCAGCTGATAGCCAGTGGCAGCGAACAGCCAGTGGCAGCGAACAGCCAGTGGCAGCTAACAGCCAGTGGCAGCTGATAGCCAGTGGCAGCTGATAGCCAGTGGCAGCTAACAGCCAGTGGCAGCGAACAGCCAGTGGCAGCTGATAGCCAGTGGCAGCTGATAGCCAGTGGCAGCTGATAGCCAGTGGCAGCTGATAGCCAGTGGCAGCTGATAGCCAGTGGCAGCTGATAGCCAGTGGCAGCTGATAGCCAGTGGCAGCTAACAGCCAGTGGCAGCTGACAGCCAGTGGCAGCTGATAGCCAGTGGCAGCTGATAGCCAGTGGCAGCTGACAGCCAGTGGCAGCTGATAGCCAGTGGCAGCTGATAGCCAGTGGCAGCTGATAGCCAGTGGCAGCTGATAGCCAGTGGCAGCTAACAGCCAGTGGCAGCGAACAGCCAGTGGCAGCTGATAGCCAGTGGCAGCTGATAGCCAGTGGCAGCTAACAGCCAGTGGCAGCGAACAGCCAGTGGACTGCACGTTGACTACGTGGCCGTGAGGTGCCGGGTACGTTCAGGGCGAGAAAATGGTTCAGGTGTCCGAGCCATGCAGGCGACAGAGAAATACGGCCGGAGCACAGAAGTCACGAATGCTACGTTAATCCAAGTCATCAAACCTTCAGCGGTAAATTACATGCACACCGGGCGGCCATTAAAACAAAAAATGTTGGCGCCTCACCCGGCCGGAACTTCGAGAGGACTGATTATTATGCCTGTCACTGTCAAAGTATTGGTTGTCCTTCACATCCTAAAGCATTGCTATATCAAAGTATTGTTTGCCCCCAATCGGCGTAGAGTCGACCTATATGGCTCAACATACGTGTCGAAAACCAATAACCAACCAACTAAAGCATTGCTATATCAAAGTATTGTTTGTCAGAGTCATTATGGTCATGTGCATCCAACGATAATGGTCTGCAAGCGGAAAGGGTCGGAACTCGCGCCTGCGACCTGACAGCCGCCCAAGGTCGTGTCATGTGACCCCGACCCCGACCAGCCGGCCGCACACACCACACAACGACGACCGCCGCCGATCCCCCGCATCCGCGTGCGCCGTCCTGCACGTCTCCGGTCGGATCGTCGTCATCGACGCCGCCCTTCGCGTCTCCGGCTGGATCGTCATCAAAGACGCGGCCCTCAGCGTCTCCGACTGGATCGTCGTCATCGACGCCGCCCTCCGCGTCTCCGGCTGGATCGTCGTCACCGATGCCCTCCGACATCGGGATCGTGTGGAAGCGCGTCGTTGAACGTCAGAAGCACCCGATGCCGTCGACGTAGTGGGCTAATCGCCGTAATCGGAGCGCTGGCGGCCGGCCGACGACAGCGACGGTCTAACCAGCTGGCGGCGCGCCTTGTCGCACCGGAAATGAGCCACTTCCGGCCGTGCCGCTAACGCGCTAATTAAGACGTCGGAACGTGACGGCCGCCAGCAACGCCGGCATACCTGCCTGGCGGCTGGTCTTGCCGCCTGACCCCGACCGCCGATACCTCCCCGCCAGCCACCCTCCGATCTTCTGTCGACGGCTGGCTCTCGACTTCCCGGACCCTGGCCCAGACTTTCTCGGCATTCTGTCGTTCGGTTTCTCGAAGCCTCGACGTCGATTGGAGCTGGGAGCGCGGCGGCGCGCCGTCGTTTTGTTTTGCATGAGCCGGCTGGAACTTTGAGTGGAGTTTGCTGGAGAGAAGTTGGAGGGTTTTCATCAGAAGTTGGTGATGAGTTTTCGGAGACTCGGCCCACCAGACAGACACAGACACAGACACAGACACAGACACAGACACAGACACAGACACAGACACAGACACACAAACTGACACAGACACAGACACAGACACAGACACAGACACAGACACAGACACACACACTGACACAGACACAGACACAGACACAGACACAGACACAGACACAGACACAGACACAGACACAGACACACACACTGACACAGACACACACACATACACATACACAGACACATACACAGACACAGACACACACACTGACACAGACACAGACACAGACACACACACTGACACAGACACAGACACAGACACAGACACAGACACACACACTGACACATACACAGACACAGACACACACACAGATACAGACACAGACACATACACAGACACAGACACAGACACAGACACAGACACATACACAGACACACACACTGACACAGACACAGACACAGACACACACACAGACACAGACACAGACACAGACACAGACACAGACACAGACACAGACACACACACACACAGACACAGACAGACCCGGCCCACCAGACAGACACAGACAGACACAGACACAGACAGACCCGGCCCACCAGACAGACACAGACACACACACTGGCAGACACAGACAGACCCGGCCCACCAGACAGACAGACACACACACTGACAGACACAGACAGACACAGACACACACACTGACAGACACAGACAGACCCGGCCCACCAGACAGACACAGACACACACACTGGCAGACACAGACAGACCCGGTCCACCAGACAGACACAGACACACACACTGACAGACACAGACAGACCCGGCCCACCAGACAGACAGAGACACACACACCGACAGACACAGACAGACCCGGCCCACCAGACAGACACAGACACACACTGACAGACACAGACAGACCCGGCCCACCAGACAGACACAGACACACACACTGACAGACACAGACAGACCCGGCCCACCAGACATACACAGACACACACACTGACAGACACAGACAGACCCGGCCCACCAGACAGACACAGACACACACACTGACAGACACAGACAGACCCGGCCCACCAGACAGACACAGACACACACACTGACAGACACAGACAGACCCGGCCCACCAGACAGACACAGACACACACACTGACAGACACAGACAGACCCGGCCCACCAGACAGACACAGACACACATACTGACAGACACAGACAGACCCGGCCCACCAGACAGACACAGACACCGACAGACCACACAGACACACACACACACACACTGAGGAACACCGAGACTTCGCCACACGTCTTAAACGCGGCCGACATGCCAACTCGAGACGCTCCAGTATTGCCAGTTTGTCCCAGCCGCGCCAGTTTCGTCTCTGCACCGCAGTCGCGCCATTATCGTATGCATACGCCCTGCGCGCTTAGCGGCGCGACGCCGTGTGAACGTTGGCGGGAAAGATTGGCGGGAAAGATTGGCGGGACTGATATACGTCATTGACGTCCATAGCGACGACAGGATGACATCATCACGGCCTTCGCACCGCTCGCCCAGGGACAGCACGACGTCAACAATGACGTCACACCACTAGCCACTGCGAGAGGATGACGTCACCACGGCCTTCACACCGCTCGTCACGGTGACAGCATGACGTCACCATGGCCTTCACACCGCTCGTCACGGTCACAGCATGACGTCACCATGGCCTTCATACCGCTCGTCATAGTGACAGCATGACGTCAACAATGACGTCACACTGCTAGCCACCGCGGGAGGATAACGTCACCACGGCATCCTCCACACCGCTCACCACGGTGAGAGGGTGAGCCGAGCGGGGCGCCAGGAGGGCTCGCGACAGCGGCGGCGGCCAATAGAAAACAGGACGATTTGTCAGCGGCAGAAAGTCGAGCGTCCCGCGGTCCCCACTGCGGGGATAGCGCCGCCGAGAAGTCTGCACAAAAAGCCCGGCAGCCGGTGGGGAGAGGTTGGTTGGTTATTGGTTTTACGACACGTCGACCGTTGAGTCATATAGCGTCGCCAATCTCTCACGCCGATTGGTCGCGGGCAAAGAGTAGCGATAGGTGAGATTCGAACCCACAATCTTTCGATTGCGAGACGAGCATCTTACCCCAAGACCACTCGTCCCCCCGGTGGGGAGAGGTGGCGTGGACCATTCGTGTCGGAAGGTACTGTGTCAGTGTCAGTGTCAGAAGGTACCGTCTCAGTGTTAGGTGCTCGTGTCGGAAGGTACTGTGTCAGTGTCCGCGTCAGAAGGTACCGTCTCAGTGTTAGGAAGTACTGAGCTGCGAGGCGAGCAGCATTTCATAGCACAGTTGGTTAGAGCGCCCACCTGTATTGGTCTCCCCTGTCCCCGCAAGACAGGCGAGTCGCTTCAAGCGCTCGCAGCCCCGGAACCATTCCATTTGATTTACCGTTCCATTTTCATGTAAAATACTCGTTTTACTTATTTCTCGTACCAGACTAATGACGAGTCCCTAACCGCCATCCGCATAGCCCGCTGGAACCCCAACAGTATAGCGATAATTTAATCGTCGATTCGCAGCCCAGTGCATGCCTCGTGGTCCTGCGGTCCTTAAGTCTCAGGTTCTCAACACCTCCGACCATCGGCCGGTCTGAGGTCGCCAGACCCTCGCCGTTCCTCAGCCGTCCGCTGTCGCCGCCAGCAGCCCCCCTGACTGACCACCAGACCGGGTCAGCCAGCAGGTGCCAGAGAGCTGCGCTGTCCCCTGACTGGCCGACCAGACCGGGTCAGCAGCCGTGCAGCCGCCAGCGGCCTGTGGCAGCGCCAACCGACCGTGTGACCGTGACGGTGGCCGGTCGGGCGTGACGGGCCGCTGGCACACCTCCCCGACCCCCCCCTCCTCCGCCGCGGACAGACACGGACGCCGTGTGCGGCGGCATTGTCATGACTCATTGTTGTTTGGCTCATCGCGATGGTCCAACAGCGGGACTTCACTTCACCCGAGACTGGACTTCACCCGAGACTTCACTTCACCTGAGACTGGACTTCACCCGAGACCTCACTTCACCCGAGACCTCACTTCACCCGAGACCTCACTTCACCCGAGACCTCACTTCACCCGAGACTTCACTTCACCCGAGACTTCACTTCACCCGAGACTGGACTTCACCCAAGACTTCACTTAACCCGAGACTTCACTTCACCCGAGGCCTCACTTCACCCGAGACTGGACTTCACCCGACCCGACGCGTCGGGTGAAGTCCAGACCTGGGCCTTCGGTGACAGACCTGGGCAGTTGCCACGGTCGACACCGGATCAGGCGATGTCACAGAAATCCAGTCTCGAAAAAAACATCTGATATAAAAAGTGGGATCCTTGCCGGCCGGATAAACATCCAGCGAGGGGAGCTCATCTTGCCGGTCACGAAATGTCAGGGTCGATTGCCTTCTGGTACACGATTCCGGGGAAGAACAGGGGCCTATCAATAGAACGCCGTAGCGGCCTGCCCTCAAGTACGTCCCGGAAGTAAGTACAGTAGTAGCTCAGTGGTTCGTCCCCTCACTTGAATGACACCCTGGTTAGTAGTGGCCCCTTGAAGCTAGATTGGAGCATCCCCCTCCCTCCCGCACTACTTTTCCAGGGACATCGAGTGACCTTCTTGTGCACACTCACACCGCTGCCTGGAGAGATGGGTGCGTCCCGGCGGATCCAGTCGGCCAGTCGTGGGTAGTGCTGAGAGCACCACCCCCGCATCAGCGCGGCGCCATACCAACACCAGCTCAACACTAGCCCAGCGTCCCATCGTCACCAGCTCAGATCAGCACCAGGCAATCGTCGCGCCAGCATCTCAACACCAGCCCTAGCATCTCAACAGCAGCTTCAGCATCTCAACACCAGCCCCAGCATCTCAACACCAGCTCAAGCATCTCAATACCAGCCTCAGCATCTCAACACCAGCTCCAGCACTCAACACCAGCTCACAGTCTGGCCGGATTAGTATCTCTTCAGTTTGGACTAACCCAACACCACTTCGGTATACTCATAAATCATTCCCTTTGCTTGTGCTCTTAACGTAAGTTATTTGCCCGGAGAACAGCTTTCCGGTTAACGTAGCTTTCCCCAACAGGCCAGATGACACTTGGCCACGGTCGCCGAAACAAACGACTCCCAGCCAACTGAGCATGGCATCTGTAACTTGCAACAGTCACATCAATCTCGATACCGCTGGAGCCTGCTCCATCAATTACAGTCCCGAGTCGTTACCGCCAGCAGCATCTTCAGCGATGTCTCCAGCAACTGCCCCGGCACTACTGCAGAGCCACAGCATGTGACACCATTTCTAGCCGCAGCCCCGACACTGGCACCAGCACCAGCACCAGCACCACCACCAGCACCAGCACCACCAGCACCGGCTCCAGGTCGCAGTGAGGATGCAGACTGAGACGACGCCGACACCGCCGACGGCGCTGCGTGACCGGCCATCCCACACCGGCTCTGAGAGGTGTGAGGTGCTCTGAGCTCGGAACTGGCGCCGCCGCAGGACTGCAGGTCAGGTCAGTGCGTCGCTCGTCTGGAGAGCACCGCCTCCCAAGTGACTGCACATCAGGTCAGTGCGTCGCTCGTCTGGAGAGCATCGTCTCCCAAGTGACTGCAGATCAGGTCAGTGCGTCGCTCGTCTGGAGAGCACCGCCTCCCAGGTGGCTGCAGGTCGGGTCAATGCGTCGCTCGTCTGGAGAGCATCGCTTCCCAGGTGAGTGCAGGCCACGCCAGCGCGGCGGAAGTACGTGAGGGATGGTAGTCGTACTCCTAATCACTCCGGGCAGTAATTGTAGGAACATCTCCGAATCTGCTTGCAGAGCTTCGCACAGCGACCGACCTGATAACTCGAGCCGCCAACTGAATACGGCATCACGAGTGTGCGAAATCGTGTCTCGGGAGATACGAGTACGAGGTTCGCGATACGAGGTGCCGTCACCGTCCGAGAGGTGCCGCCACGGTTCGAGAGGTGCCATCACGATCTAAGAGGTGCCATCACGGTCTGAGATGTGCCACAGCGGTCTAAGAGGTGCCATCACGGTCTGAGATATGCCACCACGGTCCGAGAGGTGTCATCACGGGCTGAGATGTGCCACCACGGTCTGAGATGTGCCATCACGGTCTAAGAGGTGCCATCACGGGCTGAGATGTGCCATCACGGTGTAAGAGGTGCCATTACGGTCTGAGATTTGCCACCGCGGTTCGAGAGGTGTCATCACGGTCTGAGTTGCCATCATGGTCCGAGAGATGCAATTCAATTCAGCTTAAGGTGCATCGCCGAAGTGCTGTTAGTGATGGATGTGTTGGTGCGCGTCGACACCTCAACACTGACGTGCTGTTAGCGATGTCCAAGTTTGTTTCGGTCAATTCGTGGATTGAAACTCAGATCGAGATCATGTCGGAAAGTATGTAGTAGCCTTGTTGCTTGCATGTAGCTTTGACATTCTACAGGTCGGATTTTCCACCCGTTATCAAGAAATAGCATTGCCATAGCAATAAACATGACATGAAATTGCATCGAGTTGCATGACTCAGGTGAACAGGGAAGATGACACCTTCGCACGTGGCACGTTGGGCAACAGGTGCGCGCCCAACAGTGATGTACGGGACAGGGTGGGGTGGGACTCAAACTGCCGCACATCTCACAGCTCTCAGTGTCACACAGAGGAGGACACAACTAGTCCTACATTACAGCTAGTGCCATAAGAGCAGGAAGCAAAAGCGCCAGTGGCACAGATGAGCTAGTCTGCGAAACAGCTAGTATTCAGACTCATCGTGGGCACGGAATTTGTCATGTCTACGGTATAATTTAGCCATTCGAAGAGATGCCGCGCCCGACCCCACGAAGGGATTGGTCGCGAGTGATGGCCCTCCCCTAGCCGATTCGTTGAAGCGATGATTCGCTTGTTGATTTCGGTGACAATCCTTTTTGGTTTCTGAACGTTGTGGCCTGCCTTGAAGCGGAAAAGGTCAGTTATTTGCGGTTTCTCTTTTCTTTTAATCGTACAAAAAAGCGGAAATTCGACGAATGCGGTGAACCAATCACAACTTGCATTGCTCGGCGCCAACGGTCCAGGTTGTTGTTTGTTCTTGGCATGTCTCTGCCCGTCGCTAGCTGCTGTCGGTGGCACAGGGACACAACATGTCCATTACAGACGGGTCCCCGGAGCGCCACCAACAGCGTCCGGCGCCACTCAGCGGAAGCCGCCAGGTCACGGCAGCACAGCGATTATTCGTGCAACAGGGCAGGATATACCACTTACTGAACACTGAGTCGACATCCGTCCCAAATAAGTATCGACGTCGTGCTTCTTGGTGTGTGCTTGTCTCCACGCCTCGTTTCTAACAGTATCCCGTTTATATGTATCATGCTTATGCTCATCATAACGGATCCGGGATCGTGATAACGACCATCCCCTGGTGCAATTCCAGGTGAAGGGATTACCTATGATGTGCTATGCTATACAATGCCTGTTTATAGCACAGGTATTTGTATCGTTATCGTTGATATATGTATCCCTAAATTAGGTACCTCTCAAAACACACAAAATGGATAGTTAGATGTACGCAATCATCTCAAAACTAGGTTTTAAGGACCCAAGTATTTTAAACAGAATCATTTCCACGGCGATTTCGGCATCCTGCTGTGTTCGTTTCGACATCTCACACCTAACGAGAAATCATCATTTTAGCACCGCGGCAGGATCGCAGGCGGCAGCGCAGCTGCCACCAACCAACCGCCAACCAACCGCCAACCAACCGCCAACCAACCAACCAACCAACCAACCAACCAACCAACCAACCAACCAACCAACCAACCAACCAACCAACCAACCAACCAACCAACCGACAGACCAACCAACCAACCAACCAACCGACCAACCAACCATCCAACCACCCAGACCGACCACACCAACCAACCAACCAACCAACCAACCAACCAACCAACCAACCAACCAACCGACCTACCAACCAACCAACCAACCAACCAACCAACCAACCAACCAACCAACCAACCAACCAACCAACCAACCAACCAACCAACCAACCAACCAACCAACCAACCAACCAACCAACCAACCAACCAACCAACCAACCAACCAACCAACCAACCAACCAACCAACCAACCAACCGCCAGCCCGCGCAGCGGCCTTCATGCGGCCAGGGCCCCTGAACATCACCCAAAGAAGCGTGTCCGAGCAGATTGCACGTCCACGAGTCTGCTGACGAGCCTGTTGTCGTTCGCCGTGCCAATCACCATCAACCGACCTCGCAACAGCACTAACTGTCGACGCTCAACCAGGCGACACGCCGGCAGCCCCACCTAACCCGTCGAGAGCCACAAAAACGCCGCACTCACGGCGATAAGAGCGGCCGGCAAAGCGGCACGACAATGTGCCCGTGGGACGAGTAGTCTAGGGGTACGTCGCCCGTCTCACAATCGTAAGATTGTGGGCTCGAGTCTCACCGGTCGCTACTCTTCGCCCGCGGCCAATCGACGTGAGAGATTGGCGACGCTACATGACTCAACGGTCGACGTGTCGTAAAACCAATAACCAGCCAACGACAATGTGCCCGCCGACTCCCCCCAGCCGTGGACACGGCATGGTGACCGGCGGCGTCGCAAACGTCGTCCGCGGGCAGGCGTCCCAGGAGAGGACACCAGTCGGTACTCACTTTCCTCTCGTCCGCCGACGAGCCGGGCGCGGCGTCTGACCCACCCATCACTGTGCCGCGGCACTGCCGATATGCGCGCTCGGCCGCACACAGGTCACCTCAGACACGGGTCACCTCAGGCGCAGGTCACCTCCGAGACGTAGGTCAGTGTCGCACGCACATCGCCAACCCCGTCGACCGCGCCACTCATCGCTCCCCGCGCGTCCGGCTCGCTCTCCCTCGCGCGCTGGCCTCGACGCGCACAGATGGCCCGCCGACAGCGACGGCAACCACCGTCGCCGTCGACGGCGCGGCTTCGGCGCGCCCCCGGCCGCGCGAGCAAAGTCGAGTCGCCGCGTCTGCGCGGCGAGCGGCGCGCGGATTCGGCGGGACGCTCGTTTTTCTAAAGATAGAAGACAAGAATGCAGGGCTGCGCAGGGGCGGTGCAGGTCTGCGCGCCGAACCGGCTGGAGGGGGGGGGGGGGTGCCGGTGAGAAATGAGCCGCCGTGTTTTACATGTGGCCGCTGGAGTCGTCTGGCCACACCCGGGCGGCCGGCGACTTCACCCGAGCTGTGCCGAGTAGTCTGACAAGACCAGTGCGACCGGCGACCGGGGTTGCGAACCGTCGACAGGTGTCGCACTCGACGCATCCTGCCGTCTGTCTGGAGGGACACACACAGACAGGATGCATGCCCAGATGCCCGACACAGACGGATGGAGGACGGCCGCCACGCACGGCACCGACATGGAGCAGCAGTCGCGTGCAGCAGACTCCAGCAGCGCGTCCGTCGTGAAGCGCCAGCTGGATCTGAAGCCGCCGCACAGCTGCCTGCCTGGCCGCCTCCACCTAGCAACAGCAGGAACAGGAACAGGAACAGGAGCAGTCACGACTGGCGGGCGTCACGGCTGAGTGTGCCCAGGGCTCCATACCTGTCCACCTCCAGAACATTCAGATGTGATAGGTACCGAACCCATACTAAGATCTCCGTATGACATCACGAATTGCCTTCCTCGCCTCTCTCATTTTAAAATCAGATCATTTTTCACTACGGCGTGAATCAGGAGCATTGGCTCAAGCTTGGACCCGACCGAACCATCAGCAGCCAAACGATTTGGATGACGATACTTTAACCCAGCCCGGATCAATCACCAGCCGACACAAGTTTGGAAAGTCGATGAATTGTAAGTGGGTTTCGGCGGCATCGACAGTGGGTGCTCACGCGGTGTCGCTCGGTGCCGACGTGACCCTGACCCTGACCTTGAAGCCGACCCTGACCCTCACTCTGACCTTGATCCTCACTCTGACTCTGACCCTGACTCTGACCCTGACCACTGGACCAGTGCTGGTCACGGGACTGCTCCACACAGTCCAGTATCGGTGCGCAGACCTGTACCCTGCACAGCGCCCCGAGCTGGCCCCGGCCGGCCGGTCAGCCGTCCCCGCAGGTCAGCCGCCCGACACTGGCAGGTGTACCGCCCGACACCGCCGAGGTATACCGCCAGAACTGCCAGGCGTACAGACGGCGGCGGCTGTCAAACAGACGGCGCTCCTGTCCTGCACGTGAGATTCGCCAACGGTTACTGGGCACTGCACCGTCCAGCCCGACCACTGGCACCGGAAACTGCAGCCGGCACCCGTGTGAACCGAGGCGCGAGACGGGTGTCAAAGTCACGCCGGGGGCCAAGTCGTGGCACCCAGTCGACTGGGTGTCACGCCGACTGGCACCTCCACGGGGACCCGCCAGACTGGCACCTCCAGCGGCCGCCACCGCAGCCGTGATGTGACAGACAGGATATGGCGACGTCACCGGATCAGGGGACCCTCTGACCTTTCCGGGGATCACGTGACCTGTCATGGAGACCATGTGACCCGCTAGGGGACCCTCTGATCCGTCAGGGAAAAGTCATGTGACCTGTCAGAGAGATCATGTGACCTGCCAGGGGATCCTCTGATCTGTCGGGGAAACCATATGACCTGTCAGGGGTTCTCTGATTTGTCAGAGAGATCATGTGACCTATCAGGAGATCATCTGGCCTGTCATGGAGACTACGTGGCCCGTCAGGAGGCCTCTGCCATATCAGGGAGACCATGTGACATGTCAGGAGATCCCCTGATCTGTTGGAGAGACCACGTGACACATCAGGAGGCACTCAGATCTGTCGGGAGGTCATGTGACTCGTCAGCGGGCCCTCGGTCTGTCAGGGAGACCATGTCGTCTGTCAGGAGGCCCTCTAATCTGTCAGGAAAATCGTGTAACCTGTCAGGGGACCCTCTGACCTGTCGGGAAGACCACGTGATCAGTCACGGAAACCGACCAGTCTGAGACTCACCGAGCTGGACCATCGTGAGTCCGATCCGTGAGTCAGCTGGACCGAAGCCAACGATTGCGTCACACTACGCTTCACGCTGCGCTGCGTCGGGCATGGCTCAGCCGCTTAATTTTCGGAAATAATATCCACATACACCCTTTCGTACAACACCGCTTCTCGCTTATGACGTTCGCTGTCGCCCCTATCTAACAGTACCTTGTTTATAAGTATCATGATCACGCTCTGGATAAGGGATGGTGATACACAACCTGTCACACGAGGGATATCAAATGATATCATTTTTTTTTTTTTTTTTTTTTTTTTTTTTCTCCAAAATATATTTCTTCCTAAATTAAAAATAAAAAAACAACTGATGAAGGTACAGTCATAAGTACACCATTGGCTCAAATTGGTCTGTGAAAAAAAAAAATTTTTTATTAAAATATTTTTCTTTGGAATATTTTTTTTTTCCTTTTTTTTTGTTTCGACATCCCACACCTAACGAAAAACCATTATTTTAACACTGCTCAGCCGACGTCGCTGTCGCCCGCGCTGAGGTGTGCCTGTCCTCTGACCGTGCGGCGCTGCGGCAGCTGGCGCTGGTCCGGCGCCAACGGTCTCACCTGATGTCCTGAACGGCCGCCTGTGTTGCACGCAGCATCGTGTGACCGCGTCCGATGCCCGCCAGCTCCGCCGCGTGCAGGTG
Source organism: Ashinkailepas kermadecensis (assembly GCA_034440615.1). Classification (NCBI taxonomy): domain Eukaryota; kingdom Metazoa; phylum Arthropoda; class Thecostraca; family Neolepadidae; genus Ashinkailepas; species Ashinkailepas kermadecensis. Next base: position 23,113 of record JAOTOM010004926.1, on the reverse strand, counting down.
CGACGTGTGAATAGCGTCTGACCGACTGGTGTGGGAGGAATGCGGGCGACTGCCCTGGTCGGGTTGTTGACTGGTGTGGGGGGAATACGGACGACTGCCCTGGTCGGGTTGTTGACTGGTGTGGGGGGAATACGGACGACTGCCCTGGTCGGGTTGTTGACGATTGGTGTGGGAGGAATGCGGGCGACTGCCCTGGTCGGGTTGTTGACTGGTGTGGGGGAATACGGACGACTGCCCTGGTCGGGTTGTTGACTGGTGGAATACGGACGACGCCCTGTCGGGTTGTTGCTGGTGTGGGAGGAATACGGCGGACGACTGCCCTGGTCGGGTTGTTGACGAAGACTGCTGGTGGTGGGGGAATACGGACGACTGCCCTGGTCGGGTTGTTGACTGGTGTGGGAGGAATACGGGCGACTGCCCTGGTCGGGTTGTTGACGACTGGTGTGGGAGGAATACGGGCGACTGCCCTGGTCGGGTTGTTGACGACTGGTGTGGGAGGAATACGGACGACTGCCCTGGTCGGGTTGTTGACGACTGGTGTGGGAGGAATACGGGCGACTGCCCTGGTCGGGTTGTTGGCTGGTGTGTGAGGAATGCGGACCATTGTCTTGGTCGGCTTATTGAAGGATTCCGCCACGGCACGGCAATTGTAGTTCTGAAGAGAACCGGCGAGGCGTGTGTCGAACACCGTTCTGGTATGTTGATTGTCGGGACGGAACTAGTTCGGCACGTTAATTCCAGTTCCGAGAACCGGTAGTAATGAGATGACATTGTGCTCTCCTCCGGTCGCCGCGAGGCTCCACAATTGGAGCTGGTTTACCGGCGCGCGACAGCAGGCGTCCGCCGCCGTTTCCCGCGCGACCTACGCGATTGTTACCGCGCGACGGCGGAAGTCCGCGGGCCCGCCCCGACGAGCGGCTCGCAGGCGCACGTGGCAACTGACAACCGAGATCATCAGGTGAAGATCAGCAATGGATCATCAGGTGAAGAGCAGCAATGGATCATCAGGTGAAGATCAGCAATGCGCAGATCATCAGGTGAAGATCAGCAATGTGCAGATCATCAGGTGAAGATCAACAATGCGCAGATCATCAGGTGAAGATCAGCAATGCGCAGATAATCAGGTGAAGATCAGCAATGCGCAGGTCATCCAGTAAATATTAACAATATGCAGATCATCAGGTGAAGATCAACAATGCGCAGATCATCAGGTGAAGATCAGCAATGCGCAGATCATCAGGTGAAGATCAGCAATGTGCAGATCGTTAGTTAGTTATTGGGGTTTAGGGGTTCATCAACTACAGAGGTCATGGAACGCCCATCAAATGTGCAGATCATCAGGAGAAGATCAGCAATGCGCAGGTCATCAGGTGAAGATCAGCAATACGCAGATCATCAGGTGAAGGCCGCATCGGTGGTGGTTATTGGTTTTACGACGCGTCGACTGTTGGGTCATGTGGCGTCGCCAATCTATCAAGCCGATCGGTCGCGGGCGAAGAGTAGCAACAGGTGGGACTCGAGCCCGCAACCTTCCGGTTGGAAGACGAACATCATACGCATAGACTACTCGCCGTCAAAGATTGCATCGAACACCACGAAAATGCCAGAGATAAATTTCCTCTCAGATGATTTCATCAGGCGGCATCCGGACAGCAACACCACACACCCTCCGCAGGTGAGTCTGCCGGCACACTGCATCAGAAGCTCCGCCTCTCCGTGTACATCTGTACAGTCGGACGCGACGTGGCGCACTGATCTGTGTTTATCCCCGTCACAAACAGATCAGCTGGCGTGGCTGGGGCCAGGTCAGCTCCCCCCCCCTCCCTTCCGCGGCTATTGACTGGGCCTTCCAGCAGCTGCCGTTTCGCCAGCTGCCGGCGACAGCTGTCGGGTGTCGCTGGCTGATGTCGGCCGGGCAGCCCCTCCCCTCCCCTCTCCCGCACATATTTCTCTTTCCCCACTCGCCGATCACAAAACCTGGTGCAATCAGCACCTGGTGATGAAACTGCATTCGTCGATGAAAGAAAATCATTATCGATGATAATCTCGAGCTTCCCCATCTAATTTCCTTCCAAGCGTTGCCCTGCATTCTCAGCCACGTAATGGCCCCTCTGCCCTGTAATGGCCACTCTTCCCTGTAATGGCCACTCTTCCCTGTAATGGCCACTCTTTCCTGTAATAACCCCTCTGTCTTGTAAGATCCCTTCTGCCCTTTAATGCCACTCGGCCCTGTAATGACCCCTTTGCCCTGTAATGACTACCTGCCCTGCAAGAACCCCTCTGCCCTGCAATGACTCTCGGTCCTGTAAGAACTCCTCTGCCCCTTAATGCCACTAGGCCCTGTAATGACCCTGTGATGGCCGTGTGCCATTGAGATTGTCTATGGTAGCACAATGGGAGTGTGTTATGCAATAGCAAGTGAATTGGTGCTAGATAGGCTGCGATATATAGCTTCCTAGGAACTTGAGATAAGGAATTGATTGGGGTGAGAGTATGTACATTTATAGGACCTTTTCCAGATAGGCTTAACCCAGATGGGCCCCTGTGGCTCTTATTAAGCCTGAACACTTTATGACACTTTATGCCCTGGCTGCTATGGCTCTGCGTGCGCTCGTTTGTGGACGTCTGTAGGAACGACATCATCCGTCAGGGTTGGATTTGTGCTTCGAAATCTTGGATGTGAAGAGGAAAAAAATTGGTGGGAATCGCATATGGAGAGGATATTTTTTCCAAACCTGTGACACCAGGATTTCAGTTTCCATTTTCCAGTGAATCTTGAACACTTTATCACAAAGTAGCGGCCGTGTCGGTGCATTGACGGCACGTTAAACTCTTGATCAAAATTCTGCCGTTGAACTGGAATTCATGGATAGGGTGGTGGGGCCATGGCTCACACAACAAGCTCTGCTTAGCAATATAACCCTGGTTCATAAAGCCATCCCAGCAAGCATTCGGACTAAAAAAAAGTAATCAAAGTAGTTCGTCAAACAGCACTACTCAAACTCCAAAGGCCAAAAATGATAGGACAAATTCCTGGAGAAGATAACGTTGTGGATGCCAAAATCCAGTCGCAGCCTATTTGTCCCACCCTGGCCGCGGTCGTCTGCCGTCGACGCCCAATCGCCTATGTGTGGCCTGGTTCTCCGGTGGACGGAGAGCGTGCCACAATCGATGACGTCACGCTGTCGGTCGACACCGACCCGGCCGACTTCGACGGGCCACGCGCCCTCCCGTCCCTGCCCGTAAAATAATGCGGCACAAATTGAACGATTTCACAGACGAACGGGCTGACGACACGAAACCGCACGGAAGAGAAATGACGGCAAACAGGGTGACTGGGGAGCTAGGCGGTTCAGGTTTCCATTTTCACCTGATTTCCATCGAAATCAGGTGTAAAGGAAGCCGACGGTGCAGGGGGCAAGGACAGAAATGACGGATAGCCTGAAGAGCAACTTAAATTATCGGTCAGCATTCAGCAAAAGAGCGTTGAGCGTTGTGACGTAGCAGAGGGCGGGAACAGAAGTGCAGCACACCGCGGGATTACACTGGATTAAGCGTGACCGAGAACAGCTCTCGGCCACAACAACACATCAATCCCCTGTGAAGGTGAGCGCCAGCTGAGTCGGTTCCGGCGCGGCGGGATCTGGCGGGGTCTGTCTGGGACAGCGGGGTCTGCCGAGGTCTGTCTGGGACAGCGGGGTCTGCCTGAGCCGGCGGGGTCTGGCGAGGTCTGTCTGGGACAGCGGGGTCTGCCTGGAACAGCGGGGTCTGCCTGAGCCGGCGGGGTCTGGCGAGGTCTGTCTGGAACAGCGGGGTCTGCCTGCGCCGGCGGGGTCTGGCGGGGTCTGTCTGGGACAGCGGGGTCTGCCTGAGCCGGCGGGGTCTGGCGAGGTCTGTCTGGGACAGTGGGGTCTGCCTGAAACAGCGGTGTCTGCCTGAGCCGGCGGGGTCTGCCTGACACAGCGGTGTCTGCCTGAGCCGGCGGGGTTTGGCGGGGTTTGGCGGGGTCTGCCTGGAACAGCGGGGTCTGCCTGAGCCGGCGGGGTTTGGCGGGGTTTGGCGGGGTCTGCCTGGAACAGCGAGATCTGCCTGAGCCGGCGGGGTCTGCCTGACACAGCGGGGTCTGCCTGAGCCGGCGGGGTCTGCCTGACACAGCGGGGTCTGCCTGAGCCGGCGGGGTCTGCCTGACACAGCGGGGTCTGCCTGAGCCGGCGGGGTCTGCCTGACACAGCGGTGTCTGCCTGAGCCGGCGGGGTTTGGCGGGGTTTGGCGGGGTCTGCCTGACACAGCGAGGTCTGCCTGAGCCGGCGGGGTCCTTCTCGGATTACAGGAAGGATCCTGTTCGTCTTGAGCAAATGGAGTAAGCACTGGTAATCAACGGCATAGATTAGTCGAAGTCAATAAACAATCATTATCACTCTGTCAAACAGCGGTATTCAGTGCTTGAGACCTAGCCCAAATAAGTGTCATTTGCAGGACTTCAAAACAAGAGGGTGACTGAGAGGTGTCTATTAGCAACGAATGCATAATGCACACCACTAAGAGTATAAAACAAGATTGGCATCTGAAAGCAGCTCTAAATAAAACACGGCCACCATCCACCGACACAATGCCACAGCGCTGTGATCCATACGATGGATTTGTTTGGACTAGTTTTTTATTTTGGGATCTTGGATCTTGTATTTACTTTGGAGTTAATTTACTCTGGATGACACTTCGCTACTTCGCATCAAATAAGCAAAGAAACTAGCTAGTGCGTCCTGCGCTAAAACAAAAACAAAAATCGGTCCACCGACTCAGCTTCGGCTCGTCCATAAGTTGATAATTTGACTATGCCCGACCTATCACATTAGTCCCAACCTCGCTCCCGATCGTTTTGCTATCAATCTCGTCGTCGTCTGAACGGTGGCCGCATTTCTCCCTAACTTTCCCGTGATTGTTCGCTGCTTTTTGCTGCTGACGAAAACCATTCAATTGTTCTGCAATCGCGCCAGTCATGCACGTTGCCGGCCGCTGCTTCCCGGTCGGCGACCACAACAAACGACGGCTGTGGCCGGCGATCTTCACCCGCCACCGCACGTGAGGCGGCCGGTACAACCAGCGACGGCTGTGGCCCGGTACCCCTCACCCGCCACCGCACGTGAGGCGGCCGGTACAACCAGCGACGGCTGTGGCCGGCGATCTTCACCCGCCACCGCACGTGAGGCGGCCGGTACAACCAGCGACGGCTGTGGCCCGGTACTCCTCACCCGCATCCGCACGTGAGGCGGCCGCTACAGTGTATGGTGAGTCAGCTGTACCACACGTGTGCGAGTACCTCTGGCTACATGTACCTCAAGCATGAGAGTATCTCTGGTCAGATGTAGCTCACACATGACAGTACCTCTGGTCAGATGTACCTCGCACATGAGAGTACCTCAGGTCAGACGTACCTTACACATGTCAGTGCCTCTGGTCGGACGTACTTGGCACATGAAAGTACCTCTGGTCAGATGTACCATACGCATGTCAGTCAGTGCCTCCGGACTGGCGTACCTCACACGCGTTAGTACCTCTGCTCGGCTGTACCTCACACCCGTTCGTGCCTATGGTCAGCTGTACCTCGCACACCAGAGCACCTGTTAAACCTCAGAGGTGAGAGATGCCACGCCTCAAGGACTCCACCGCAGGTGACACGGTGCACGGCAGGTGACCGCCCACCCGCTTGGCCCACCCGACACGTGCTCTCCGATCCGTGTCGGGTCGTGAGATCGATCGGAACGTCTCGCCCGCCGAGAAAGGAAGCCGTACGTCACTCGAGACACCCAGTCCTCTCCACGGCTGGTGACCCGGCCAGATCCGACCTCTTCCTGGCCTCTCGTCGTCCTCTCCGTCGGCAGGTGAAGCGTTCTCGCTCCGCGCACACGCGTGCGTGGCGTCCGCCACACGCGCGCCGAAGGTTCCCGGTTCGAGCCTCGGCGGGAGCGGGTTTTTCCACCACGGTCGACCTGAACGAAGTCGTGTCGGCCGTCTCACGAGGAGCGCGTCGCACTGCCTCCAGGACATTCTGCGGCTAGCGTGCCCACGTGCCACGGCTAGCTCACGGCTAGCCCACCACGTGCCACTCCCGAGTCCAGACAATGGGCACATAAATGACGTATTTCCATTATCGGAAAAAAAACTAGCAGCCCACGTTCCCGACACCTGACCTCTCACTCATCGGAATGGCCACGCGGCTGAAACCGACGCCTGTGTTGGTCGTCGGTCAGCTGAGCCTGGTGACGTCACCACCACGACCACTCACTGTCTGGGAACTCATGGCGTGCGGAAAATGCAGCACAATTCACGACGACGACTTTGTGAGACCATGTTCCGCCCTGCTGTGGCGATTTTCTACCGGTGCCCTGCCCTGTGGCCGGTGCTCAGCTTTCCTTCCCAAGAAAGCTCACGCGTGTTCTGCGCATGAGTGTTCTGCACAGAGCATCCCAGTGATATGTGTGCACGAGTGCTCTGCAGAGGGCACTCCAGAGTTCTGTGCACGAGTGTTCCGCACAGAACACACCCAACGTCTCAGCTGCTCGATGACGTCATAAACTAGTGATTACGCTTGAAATGCCCTCGGCGTTGCATGCTGCACGTTAGCACATTCGAAACGGCATGTGGCACTTCGACCAGTCCGGAAATAACGCCCACAAATATGGCAACTGAACCATATTCCGATACTGCGTGTGGAAGTACCTGCGTTGCCTAGTCACGCCGTCCGGAGATGTGCTGCCTTCGCCGCAAATTTAGTAGGAGTAAGTCATAGTCATAAAGTTGTCAAGTGAGAACGCTTAACAAGAGCCACGGGGGCTCGTGTGGGCTAAGCCTATGAATGAAATATACTTCTGACGATGAAAAAGAGACTGAGAATCCCCAATGCTGAGCTCTACACAAACTATCTACGCCAGACAGTTTGTGCTACCATGTGCTACCTTGTGCTAACATGGCCAATCCCTTCGGGAGCACGCGACTGGACGATACCGCAGGTGACGAATGACCAATAAACAAACTGACCTCAACCTGCACACGAGACACCTCAGTACCGGGCCAAACTCGGCCCGGTACTGTTGCTTCCTGCCCCGCCAGTGGCAGGAAGCAACGGGAAAAACAAGTCGGGCCAGTCTGGCCAGCAAGGCCACCGAACCTGCCAGGCCGCCGCCGTCCTGCCGAGTGCACGCGCTATCAGAGAAAACGGCACGCGCTCCGCCGACAAAAACAGTCCCGCCCTTTGCAGACACCGCCCGCCTTCCGGTCAGCTGATCGCGCGCGGTCTCCGGCACGTGTCGCCGCCGTACAGTCGCTGACACGGCGTCACGGCGACGGCGGCGGCAGCGTGACGTCACGCCAGGAAAACGTCGCGGCACAACATGCGGCACCGGTACTGTGGTCCAGACGCCCACGCCTCTCGGGCGGCTGAATGCCCGCCGGCAATGCACACCATCGACCACAGGGGGAATACCATCCGGCATACTCATCCGCATACACACCGACCACAGGGGGAATACCCCCCGGCATATCCAGCCCCATACACACCGAACACAGGGGGTATACCATCAGGCACTCAGCCGCCTACACACCGACCACAGAGGACATACCATCCGACATACTCAGCCGCATACACACCAACCACAGGGGGCATACCATCCGACATACTCAACCGCATACACACCGACCACAGGGGGTATACTGGTCCGGCCAACTCTGGACCAGGTATGGTGTGGCCAACCCAGGACTCGGTTATCCTGTCAATTTGGAGGAATATGCTGCACTGGCATGCCAACTCTTACACTTTCCCACGTGACGTACTCGGTCGTCGCCCCGCAGTCCCGCAGTCGGTACCGTGTTCCAGTGCTAGCCAGGCTGCTTCGCACCGACCGTCTCATCGGAATTTGATGGTGGAGATGACCGTCATACAGAGGGACCCACGTTCGTCCACAAGCCGACAGATACAGATGATACAACTGATCATTTAGTCGATAGCGCCGAGTAGACGACTGATGACTTCACTCTCGGGTAGTGATGTCAATTTGATGGATTCTGATACCCGAACCGTGTCCGCATGGCATTCCTGGGGCTCGCACCACCTCGGGATTGGTACTGAACATGGCCGGCGGACAGCCCTGAGGCGGATCGGAGTTACAGTGCGGCAATCTGCGCATTGAAGAAAGTGGAGATAAACACCGCCGGCAAAATAAACTCGGTGAAAAGAACCCGGGATATGCGACCGCTTCTGTCCGATGTTTTAGGTTTTCATTTTTAGTTTTGATAACGTTTCTCTCTTTAACCGGGCGATATTGCGATGCGATATCTGGCGACTTGTTGATAAAAAGCTGCCTGCAAGCGACCATTTCGATCAGAGTTACCTATGAGATAATCATATAACTGGTCGATGGTCGAAGTACGTGCAATGTGGACTTTCTGAAAGACAAGACAGTAGCATGGCGTGATAATGTATAAGCATGGTTTCAGCTGGGTGATGAATGTCCTTTCAGACGTCTTTTCGGGTCAGGTACACTGACGACCTGCAGACCTCCCGACTAGCTTACAAGACGCCAAAACAGAACGGACATTATGCGAACTTAAGAAACCCACAGATGGCATGCGACTGACGTGCGGCGAGATGCGGCGGCAGTGTGCCAATCCATGCTGGATAATCACACATTTCAATCTAACTACAATCCGGCCATTTATCTGCGGTGACCTCAAAGTCGCCGGCGAGCTCTTCAGACGCCGAACCGAGAACTGAAACAGACCTTCCGGGGCGTTCGCCGACCGCAGCGGCACAGCCCGCCCGGTGCCTGACTACAGAAATAGACGGTCCTCGGATAGCGCGCACAGCCGGTCCTCAGATTGCGCGTGTATTGGGAGCACGGCGTGTGTGTATATGTCCCTGACGTCTCACCGCTCGCCGCCGCCTCCGACAACCACCGGCCACCAGTGACTTCACGATTCCGATGACGGCCAATCTGGCAGCCCGTCAGCCATCTGGCAGCCCGTCCGCCATCGTGGAGTGCCGTCAGTCTTACCTGAAGCACGAGACACATGGGTGTCGGTACAAGTATGGCGAATTGCGCGATACACGGAAGCCAGGGTACTAGGAGTGTTTCTAGGTGAAGACGATTGAGATGGCACATTAAACTCAGCTATGAAAACAAAATGAGGCCGACTCACAGTATTTGAAAATATTACTTGTACAGCTTGAGAAAAAAATGTGAAGCAGGGGATGGGGAGGGGGCTGGGGCGCGACGGGATTTTCCGACCTCCAACTGCAAGTGGACGCAAATTAGCATTGGAGGGGCACAATGTAACATTGGAGGGGCACAATTCAACATCGTAACGGCACATGATGATCTAAAAGCATACAAAACGACACGCGTGCAGAATTCACAGGTAACTGTTGTCGCATTTTAAATTAATTTTGGTTACTGAATGTCGCCCCCCCCCCCCTCCCCCCTGGGGAGCTTTAGCTTGCAAGCGAAGCTGCGAACGTGGGCACATGGTGTTAAGCGAGCAGATGGTTCAATAACAGCGTGAACCAACCCCTGACAATGTCATCGGACAGCGCCACGGCGAATGGGCAGAATCGTGTCATTGGCTACGGCTCATATTCCCGCAGCTTGCCCACGCATAGTTATGCTATGTGAACACATCCCTATCATAATATATGGCACAACTTCAATAAAGTTAAACCCGTTGGGTTGGTTGGTTATTGGTTTTACGGCACGTCGACCGTTGAGTCATGTAGCGTCGCCAATCTCTCACGCCAATTGGTCGCGGGCGAAGAGTAGCGACAGGTGAGACTCGAACCCACAACCTTTCGATTGTGAGACGAGCATCTTACCCCTAGACCACTCGTCCCCTTTAAACCCGTTGGGAAGTTCAATTAACCTCTGTCCATGACCGCCCAGGTCATCTGACTCTAAACGATATATAACTCAAGCTTGGACAAGGCTGAAACTTCTCTTCCGTCTTCAAGTTAGTTCCACCGCAGCTGGACGTAGGAGCGCATTAGCGAACGAGATCAATTCTAGTCCCAGGAGTAGGAGTGCATACGAGAAATACATGACTAGTGAAGCAACGGACGATCATAATCATACAAAGTGAAGATGGTGGTAACAGATGTAGTCACAGAAAGCATGGATGGACCCACGCCGGTAGTTTTGGCCATAGATGTGTCATTTCACGACAATCATTGGATAAAGGGGAACTGGTCTGATCGGGCCAAGAGGCAAAATAGCGAGGGGACACTTATAGTTACCCATCTATATTACCCCATGATGACAAAAGTGTGTTCGGACCATCATACATTCATTTGCTGAACTCGAACCCCTCTCGCGAATGGGTCCTGGATTCAGACGATGTTTGACAGCACAGCCAGATTCAAATGTCATCGATGTCTGAAGAATCTCTTCGGGAGAAAATACTCTTTTCCACAAAAAAAAACATAATCGCCACCCCGTCAAACGTCACTGTTTCCAGCAGCAGTCATGGCGTTGCAATGTAGCAAACAATTCAAGGATGCATCGCAAAACAAGTGTTTAAAAGCTCCTTTCCACCATATGTGATACATCATAGATCGATATCATCATAGACATATCATCCATACGAATGCAGAAATTTCAGAAAGATGCAAAACCAACTTCGAGAAATCGGTGCGGTGCATTCACATTTGGGATGCTTGCTCGATAATTAGCACAGGAACCGGATTGTGGAAAGAGTGCTTTCAACCTCGATATATGAACATTGAAGAGACCCGCTTGAACCGAAATTCGGGCGATCAGGCCTTCATCGGGTTCACCTGTCTAATAGTGTGCAAGTATCTCACGCATAAATGCACTATAGCCCATTTCACGACGGCCAATAAGCACCGGAATGAAATGTCGATGACTTCGTCTAGTATAAAGGGCATATCATTGAAATATATGTACTTTATCTGTAGATATGAAATGTTCCAGAAGTTTTAACTATGAAGTAATAAATTCAATATTAAACTCAACCAGCACATTCAAATTGTGGCACTGTTTAAAAAAAACGCTCAATTCACAGATACAACTAGCCAATCTGGCTGCATTTGGCAACATGGCCGGGAGGTACGAGTTGTCGGATAGAACATAAATTTGATGCTGGATTACCAGTAAATATACAATATTGGGGAGGAAGTGGTAGTATGTGTACTGCGGATGAATATTTTTTCTTTTACGTTTCATTTTAAGGCTGTGAAGTACCTGTATTATGAATAAATATTGAAATACATCATTTCCAGATGCTACGATTCCATCTTGACACTCCCGAAAATATTAAATTCTCTCCACTTTACAAACGGGGTGTTTACAGTTGTAAGGGCATCCGCCGTACCGCACTATACGAGGCTCCGTTTTTAAATGTCGCTGTACTCCTGCCTGAATAACCCCTACTGGGGGGGGGGGGCAATTGATCCTTGTCTTTGAATATCATACTCGCAAGAAAGAACAAAGCATGAATTGTTTACAGCACCCAAAAGACCGCAACACGTCCAAAATATGTGCATCTGAAACAAACTTGTTTGTTGGCTCGCGTGACATATTTCAGCCGTAAATGATGCAATCAGAGCACAAACGATGACGTCATTTTTTACACGTGGATTATGATTCGTCATAGCTATCATAAAGGGCCAATCACTTACCGCAGTTGAAGCTGGCTGGCGATATTGATCAGAGTGGTTGAGTGCTCGGAAAATTTGGCATTTGAAGACCGCTGAATTCGACAAACAGCTGTTGTCATCGAGTTTACTTCCGAAGTCAGGCTCGCTTGGTCTGACTTCTAGATTTCCGACTAGATGACGTCCCAAGCGCGGATGTAGGTGTACATTTTCAGGGTTTGTGCATAAGCAAGCTGTTACTAGCCCAAAAACTTGTCGTATTAGGTAACTGAACCTACTCTGTTTGTTCATTGATATCATAAATTGGTTCAATCTACAGACTAAAAGCTTTCAGATTGACGTAATTATTATGGCCTGACCCCGCCATTGGGATGTCATGACGATTACTTCCCGCTAGTGCACGCGTGAAACCGCCTTATGTCGAATTCCCAAATTAGCGTAGAAGGGGATGGAGGGTACCGCGATGGCTCGCTGTCCTTTTTGCTTTTCCACCCAGTTGATATCGCACACTGCCCTTCGGAGCGTCATCGTCCATCGGGCCGATCAGCCATCCAGCCGCCCGGCCGCGGCACACGCAACTCGCATTCCATGACAACATAACCACGTAGCCAGCGATCGACTGGCTGGTGCCACCTAAGATTCGTCACGAGCCTTTTCTCTGAACAAAAACGCACGCACTTCAACGGAAATATTATTGCTAAAACTAACGAAAATATAAATTAAAACACCAGGCCTGATTATCTATTAAGGAATTATGACATCAAACATTGCAACAACAGCTATATTAAGGCAACAAAAGCGTGAAGGCCCACCCTGTCGGGTTGCTCAAATGAACTGCATCGTATATACGTAGGAAAAGACTCGCCGCAAAGGGCATCAGGACCACCAAAACATGAAAAAAAAACAAAAAATGGGTTTGACATAATCAGTGTACGAGTTTATGCACCAAGCCAACCTCGTTAAAAAAATACTTTATATTATAGAAAGAAAGAGTTTTGTGGGGTCCGCCCTCGTTTGCAACAAGGGCGATAACATGGAAAATGTGCAACGAACAAAGCCAAGTAATACTGATTGATGAAAATATTAATTAACACACCCAACAACTTAAATTAGGGTTTGACATGATTCAGTAGTACGTAGTTTATGCACCAAGCACGAACAAACATTTCCAAGCCATAGCAGGACTTCAAACTCAATCCAAGATACCGATCGAGGTATCCCACTTGTGATATCAAAGCTGGCAAAAATAGACTGCAACGTCAAACTCTGAGCGCCGAGGCTGAAACTTTAGGATCGGGGAAAACAGAGAAAAGGCGAAATGGCACCACATTGAGAAGAGCAAACCTCCACTTCCGTCGAAAACAAACCAAGTCCGAGACTGAAAACACACCGCTCAAGCTCTACACATGAAAAATAAACCGAGAGTCGAGATGAAAAACAGCGACCGAAAGCGTCGCTGCTGTCGAGAAGACTGAGCAGAACCGAGATCACTACCTCGGCAGCCCACTGGATAACAGAAAAACACCGTCAGCGAGTGTGTGTATTGGCTCCGCCGCGAACCAACAATGAAGTTGCCTTATTAAGCCAAGACATTGCACGACTGTCATTGGTGCAGCAACTGCGCACTATTGGCGAAGCAACAGCAAATGATTGGCGCAGCAACTGCACACGACTGGCGCAGCAACTGTGGACGATTGGCGCAGCAACTGCGGACGATTGGCACAGCAACTGCGGACGATTGGCGCAGCAACTGCGGACGATTGGCGCTGGAACTGAGTGTTGCGTTCGTGCGCTGATGATGCTACCTTCCTAGAACATCGCGCCTCGTTTGAGCTCCGCATCACGTGGCGCCTGCAATGTCGGTTCTACGAACACGGCGGCAGCCCAGGTGTCAGCCTGGGGTACACTGTGGCAAGAGCTATGCTATGCTATGCTACACTGTGGTAAGTGCGGTGGTAATAGGTGCTGTGACAAATGTTACAACAGGTGCTGGAGCAAAACGGCCTTAGCCTGGGTTGGAGTCATACCTTGTGATCCTGGATGTGGGGAGGAAATGTGTTTGCTAATGGGATCCGGAGAGGACCTTTTTCTTCAAACCGGTGATATCAGAATCTCAGCTTGCACTTTCCAGTGAGGCCTTAGCACTTGATCACAGAGCAGTTCATTGTCAAACAGCACCATTCAAATTTGTAAAAATGAGACAGTAATGTTCTGCATGTGAGAAATCCAGAAACATAATATTTTTCCAGCCCTGGTCTTCCAGCCTCTGTCAAACCCTGGCCAACAACGAGATATAGACGGGCAGAGCGTCGGTCTCAGTGAACACAATTGTGTCCGTTGTGAGTTGCACCTGACGTAATTTGCCTTCTGGGAATATAATATTCACGATGGGAAAGACTTCCAGCGAAAAGATACGTCGGAGAGATAGAGAGATGTAGAGATGTAGAGATGTAGAGATGTAGAGATGTAGAGATGTAGAGATGTAGAGATGTAAAGATGTAGAGATAGGAGATGTAGAGATGTAGAGATGTAGAGATGTAGAGATGTAGAGATGTAGAGATGTAGAGAGAGAGAGAGAGAGAGAGAGAGAGAGAGAGAGAGAGAGAGAGAGAGAGAGAGAGAGAGAGAGAGAGAGAGAGAGAGAGAGAGAGAGAGAGAGAGAGAGAGAGAGAGAGAGAGAGAGAGAGAGAGAGAGAGAGAGAGAGAGAGAAACCACCGGCGGAACTAAACCAGTCCGCTTAGACTCCACCGCCCACCGCTCCAATCGCTAAAGACCTCTCCAGTGTCGGCCGCGCCGCCACACTAAAGTGATGTTTACACTTTGGCCGGCTTTTGCGGGCAGTCAGTCCACAGCCGGTCGGATGCTGTTTTCGCCCACTGTCGGACGTAATCCCGTCAGCGTCGGCGGCCGACTGCGGCGCACGCGTCAAACTCCTCCAAATCACACACACACACACATACACACATACACATACACACCGACAGGTATTCATTCACTCGCCGTCGGGCCGCCCGCCGGCTGCCAGATCACCGCCGCGCAACTGCCAGATCACCGCGCCGCAGTCCAATACGCGGCGAACTGAGTGCTGCGGACGTCCGTTTGCTCTCCGTCGGCCGGCTCGGTGTTTGGACGGTCAACAGGCCGTCACTCTCGCCCGACACCCCTCCTCTCGCCACTCTCGCCCTCCTCGGCCTCAAACAGGTGTGCGAGCCGCGGTGAGTGCGCGGCGCGCAGCGAGTGAACGTGTGATCAATGCGTCCACTCCAACTCGGCAACACTCGCATCAATATTGCCCGCGGAATGCACTTGTAATTTGCCAATGCACTGTGCGTCATCAATTCCAGGGACAGATTGGGCCGGGCTAGGCTGAGCTGGCCTGGATTCCAAAGGTACAGCAGTGGACGTGTCGACAGACCACGATCTGCGATAGATAGTACATCCTAAAACGGAGCAATGAACTCAAAATGCACGAGTCAGTTGTTCGATCAGATTTTCATCAGTGGAAGTGGGGGCTAGTTGGCCAGTTGCGACCTTCTCAGACTGAGCAAGGTCTGGAAAAGGCAGAATCCACCGAGAGGCGAACTCGGAAACCTATCGGAAGATGACAACGCTCTCAGCCGCTGCACTGCCCCTCCCCGATCCATCCCCCTTCCACAGGGGGTACATCCATAGCAGCTCCTGCCCCAACTAGTGCATTCTAGTGTGGAAATACACTTCTGCCCCAAATAGTCCAGGTGCACTTCCGCCCCAAATAGTGCATGCTAGGCTACAGACTGGGGTGTTAGGCTTGGTCACACGTCGGGTCGGGTTGGATCGTGACTGGCTGGGTTGGATCGGGTCTGGTCAGATTGGATCGGACCGGGTCGGAATGGGTCTGGTTTGGGTCGGATCAGGTCTGGTCGGGCCGGGTTGGGTCGGACCGGGTCTGGTCGGGTCTGGCCAGGTCTGGTCGTGTCTGATCGGACCTGGTCCGGGTCGGATCGGGTCTGGTCGGGTCGGGTCGGACCGGGTCTGGTCGGTTCTGGCCGGGTCTGGTCGTGTCTGATCGGGCTGGATCGGTGCTGGTCGGGTCGCTCAAATTAACCATATGTCGTTTATACATCGGAGTAGAACACTTGGATTTCGCCCTCGCTGGCAATTCATTTAACGCATCTGACGCAGCTTCTCGAATTGGCCAATTTATCTGACAGGCTATCCGAGAAGTTTGATTAGATCTGTAATCAGATCTCTTAGCCCTCTTCCGTGTCGACTTTCATCCGACACCCGCATCTGAGAGTTCCCCGCCGCCAGGGAACATCGGCGAGCGACAGAGCACCGCCGCTGGGCACAGCTCACGGCGCACCCCTCGCCGACCTCATGCTACAGGATATCGAAGATGTCGCGCCACGTCACTGACTTGTCGCCCCACAAGACGCCAGACGTCAGTTCGTCCTTCAAAAGTCGCGAATGATCAGAAATTAATCTCACTTATTTCCTCAAAATTCCTCATGTTGGGAGTGTTAGAGGCATGTTGTTTGTTTGAGTAAATTGACCTTTTCAGGTAACAACATCCCTCCGCCTGCACTACATAACGCTCTAGTCTATGACCTGGTACGGGTGACGCTGGTGATTCTCTGCTCAATTCCTCAATTTCGTGGCAAACGTGCCCTGCACGGGCGAGGGTTAGGACCGTAAGTCCCTACTATTAAACATCGCTTCATACATGACTTGCGTTCACGCATGGCGTACTTTGCAAACTCATGCCGTCACCGTCATGTTGCCACGTAGTCATAGATTCGTTCTGCTGTACACACGCGAGCTGTACCGCCGGAATGGCGTTGACTCACCAGTGTCCGTTCCGTTCTTCCTTGGTGACTTCACCTGGCATCAGGCATCGGGCATGTTGGCGAACAGTCGGTGAACAAAAACAAAGAATATGCTCGGTTTCGGAAGCGTCGTCAGCTTGGTCAGTTACTCCGGTGCTTCGGGGCGGCCTGCCGAGGATTTAAGAAAACCTCGTAGACAATGGCGGGACGAAGACCCCGCGTATATAGCTGAATAGCACCCCAGATTAAGTATAATCCTTTGCCACCGTATGGCAAAGGATGTACTGCAAAAAAAAGTGCCGCGGTAGCTCAGTCGGTAGGGGGTTGGCCTCGTCACCGGGCTTCCAGCAGCTGATCTCATCGCCGACCCGCACCACCGACACGTCGTCTTCCCTCATAGATCACATTTTAACATCTCGACCAGAGTCAGTCTCCAACCCTCGCGTGATCGCCTGTAACTTCAGCGATCACGACCTCGTCACATCTGACATCAGCATCAAACGGACGCGCCCGAAACCACAAACCATCACGGTCCGGTCCACCAGGCGCGTAAACAACGACGCCCTCTGCTTAGACCTTCTCCAGGCCGATTGGAGCCAAGTGTACAACGCGGACTCTGCAGCTGAGAAGTGGCGCGCCTGGCTCGAGGCGTGGCAGCCGATCATCGACCACCACATGCCTCTCCGAACAATCCGGATCAAACACCCCCCGGCTCCCTGGCTTCATGAAAATGAAGAACTCAGAGAGCACATGGAGAAGCGGGATCGCTGCCGAGAGGCCCGAGACCAAGACAAGAATAACACGGTGAAACAACAGGCCTATAAGGACAGCAGAAATGCCGTGAAACGAGCGCAATACAACGCCTGCGCAGACTACTACGCCACGTCATACCGTCATCAGAAAACGAAGACGTGGACCGACATCCGCCGATTTCTGCTTGCCGCCAAGAAGCCCGAGCCCAGGATCGACCCACCCCACCTGAGCGACGCCGCCTGGGCTGACAAGCTAAATCGTCACTTTGTGACCGCGGGAGCTGACGTTGCTGCCACGTTATCGGCGGCTCCACAGGAGTGCGGCTGCCGCCCAGACCACCTCGGGTGTGCAGTAGCTCCTTCCGCGTACACACTGTGACGTTACCAGAATTGTCGTTGGCACTCGATCGAATGGGAAATACGCGCGCCAGTGGAAACGACGGAATAACACTTCATATGCTGAGAGCGACGTTTGCAGTCACAGGGCCTCATTTACTGCATGTGATAAACTATTCACTGCGTACTGGTGAGGTGCCGCCTCAGTGGAAAGAGGCCTGCGTTATTCCGTTGCACAAGAAGGGTGATCGTGACGACCCCGGAAATTTTAGGCCCATATCTTTGCTGAGTGTTGTTGCTAAACTGTGTGAGAAAAATTGTAAACACGCAACTTTCATTCTATCTCGACTCAAACCACATACTCTGTTCAAATCAATATGGTTTTCGTCCCGGCCATTCAACCGAAACAGCAATGCTCGATACTGTACAATTTCTGACCAAAAATATGGATTGTGGTCATGTGTCTACCCTGCTTGCTGCTGATACGTCCCGCGCGTTCGATAGCGTGGAGCATAGCCGCCTGTTAGAAAAGCTAGGCTGGTATGGGATCGACGTTCACTGGTTTGAGGATTGGTTGCGGGGAGGAGCCAGAAAATTCAGGGGAGTACCGCTGAGCCACTCCCGGTGACGCACGGTGTAGTACAGGGAAGCCAAATCGGGCCAAAATTGTATTTGATTTTCACTAACGACCTAGCATCACATATAAAGTATGGCCACTTGGTAATTTTCGCTGATGATGCGCAATTTCTAGACTCTGACGCCCCAGGCAACATGTCTGTGCTAAAACAACGTGTAGAAAACACCTTGGATACAGCTCTGAACTGGTTCACACAAAATCGGCTAAAAATCAACCCAGGAAAGACTGAGCTCCTGGTTGTCAAATCTCAGCGCCGGAAATGTGATACCTTATCGATCAAATTTGGAGATGCTGAAATTAAGCCGTCACCGAACGCAAAAATCCTAGGTGTGCACGTCGATTCGACTCTGACCTGGGATAGACAGGTGTCTCAGGTGGTTCGGCGGTGTTATAGTGTTCTCGTTGGCCTGTCAAAATTTCGACACAAATTACCCTCAGAAACGAAGAAACTCCTCATTCAGGCACTGGTTTTCCCCACATCTACTACTGTATGACAGTTTGGGGAAGTTGCAACAAAACCCAGAGAGATAGGATTCAGAAGGCGATAAATTTTGGTGCCCGTATAGTATCCGGCCTCGGTCGACGAGAACACATCACCCCGGCACTAGAGGCACTTGGATGGTTGAAATTTGATGCCATGTTGGAGGAGCGCGACGTAGCAATGATCCGGAAGCTAACGTCGTCTGGTGTCCCACCTACGCTAGCGAGCTCTATCAAGCGTCGTGCGGAGGTGTCGTCCAGGAGAACTCGGTGCGCAGACACAGGGATGTTGGAGCTCCCGCGAGTTCGCTCCGAACTCGCTAAGCGTAGCTACCCGTTCAGAGCCGTAGCTGCGTGGAACGGCCGTTTGGAGGCGCGTTCTATCACTAGGTAAAGTGTGATTTATGTCTAGATGATTTTTAATTGACTCTTGTTTATTGACACGAGAAGTATGATTATGTATATAGTTTTACAGCAATGTACTGACGAGAGGGCTGAAAAGCCATATTATTGTGGAGACCTCAATAAATCTGACTCTGACTCTGACTCTGACTCGTGGTCGAAAGATCGTGGGTTCGAATCCCACAAGCGGGGGGATTACCAAGTCCACCCGCGACCAACCGGCGTGAGAGGCTGGCGACTCAACATGGCCCAGCAGTCGGATGCGTCGTAAAAGAACCCAAGTACCTACCGCAAAAAGCTATAGCACAAAGCGACATGATGGGAAGACTTCATCAGTACAATGGTTCAGAGTGACATTTCGGGTCTTTCTGATGGTTCCCAGACAATGGCAAAATAATTGCCGGCAAAATATATTAGCCGTTAGGCAGATATAACTTCAAATACGAACACAAATATGAGGGGCAAAAAGAATACGCAGAAAGCCTTAGCGGAAAAAATGAATCATCCACTCTTTTGCATTATGAGGTATTTCATTTCATGAAAAACGTGCTTCATTTTGAGATACTTCACGCTATGAATCACCATTCTTGCTTCCTTTTCACTTCCCGGTCTTCTTGAATGCCAATTTTCTAGCTGATGCGTTATGTTATTAGTTTATTTCGTTAGCTCACGGTCTCAGTAGCTTTGTTTATAGTGTAGCTAGCGCCTAATTACGGTCAGCTCTGGAATGCTTGAGACGTTACTACCTTGACTACCTGTCTCGTGAGAACTCCACGACGACCTTCGCACGACCAGACGACGGCGAACCCTGGCCAGCACAACAGCGGCGGTGGTGCGACCCGACCTGGCCTACCACCCAACGTTCGGCACCCGCCAGAATCGCGACACACCAAGGTTGCACTGAAAGGCGAGGGCGCTCCTGCCTAGCAATGAATGCCGCATAATTCACGCTACCTGAACACTGCCAAGCGGCACAAAACGCACACAACACCCAATAGCGACGCACCCTGTCGCGCGCGGTGGTGGTCCATATCTGGCGGTCGGCCAGCCGGCCAGCGCCGCGGCTCCTCCACCGTGCGGCAGCAGGTGGTGGTAACGATGGCACCGACGGGCGGCCACGGAGCCCATCAAGACGACCCCCCGTCGGCCGCCGATACGATCTCGCGCCGACGCGGCGGCGGCACTTCCGACAGACAGCAGCGCGTCCGGTCAGGGTCGCCGGCCGGCCGGGACGACGGCTATCGCCCAAATCGACGCCTGATGGCTTTATTTCCGCTCGAGGAAGCGCGCCGGAAACTGCACGCAGCCCTGACGGGACGGCCCACAGCCACGCAGCGAACGCAACGCCGGCGGACCGCTGCCTTAGCCGAATAGAGGCACGCAGCCATGGTCACAGACTGCCACATGCATAAAGACGCTATCAATTACCGCTAGTAGCCAGGATGTCCGTGGATTTATGTGTGGTGTACATTCTCCAACAGCGTGGAGACGGTAGCGGAGACAGCGTTTTGTCCCCTCTCATCCAGCGTACAGCCACAGCCATTGTTGGAAAATGTGCCGCTCCTGGATTGTTGGTACCCGAACATTATCGTCTCCGGGGTGGGGGGGGTGGGGGGGGTCTTTAGGGCGCATCGACTATGTTCATCATATAGCATTATCGTCTCAAGATAATTGTCTTCTCATTGTTCTTATTTAGATGTTGAGTGATGCTGTTTGACAATGAACTGATATATATATATGTATATATATATATATATATATATATATATATATATATATATATATATATATATATATATATATATAAAAGCCCCCAGGACTCACTGGAAAGTGCAAACTGAGATTCTGATGTCACAGGTTTGAATAAAAATATCCTCTCCGTATTCGATTACACAAACATTTTCCTCCCCTCATCTAGGATCCAACCATGGCACAAATCCAACCATGGCCACCGCTAAATAACCGCTCCTCCGCAGCCGAGATGGCACGTGGGTCTGACCTCTGCTGACCCCGACCGACCCCGGCTGACGCTGACTGACCCCGGCTGACGAGGACATCAGTCGGGCCGCCATAGCTGCCCGTGATTGTAGGTCACGAGTTTGCCCGTTTCAACATGCTCGCTGTACAGTGGCTGCGGGCAGAGGCGTGGCCAGGAGGGATGCCCTGTCCTGTGTCGGTTGGTGCCGACTGGTGCCGACAACAGGGTCGGTGGGCCTGCTATTCCGACGGCGACCGCGGCGCGTTCCGTGCATATGGTCAAACCGGCTGTGGTTCTCGTGTCCCTGCTCCGTGTTGGTGACGCCAGATCCGCCGCTCCGGAGCGTCTGTGAACGCCACTGACCGCGGCAGCCGGCGGGGTTATGTGCACCTAATGACAGGGCACCGGGCGTGGGAACTGGTGATGCAAACCGCCGGCCGTTGCCGGTACCCGACTTGGCTGTTAGGGCCGGTCCATGCGTGCATGTCTTCTGCTCCCCGGCCACCGCCGATGGCTCTGCCAGCTACGATGTGTGCGGTTCAGGTTTTGCTAAACTCGCCGGCATACAATTATACATAACATAACATAACATACATACATGATTACATAACATACAAAACATGCATAGCATACATAACATACATAACATAACTCCCCGATGAGAACATGCCACGCGCAAGGCAAGCAAGACAGGCAAGGCTCGCGCCGATGTTATCTATATAACTGACATGACCACCTTCGTGGCTGGGCGGTGAACCTAACACAGGCACGCACTCCCTGCTGGTGACAACACCCATCAGCACAAGGCGCGCCAGCTGATTGGTGATGTCACGGCGGCGACCTGCCCAATCAGCGCCCGCGGGCGGTGATTGGGCGCCTCGACAGCCAGCGGTGCATCTGAGCGAGGGCGCGCGTCACGGCACCGCCCAACTCGCAGCGGCGCGGCGGCGCCCGCCCGGCCGAGTTATGAACAACTAATGGCGCCATACCCGGCGGGGACGTTGACACCAGGTCACACCAGCCGCCCGGCGGCGTCACGAACGCCGCGGTGACGTCACGAACGCCACCGTGACGGCGCAAGCCGGCCGCGGCCAAATCGATTGTCTCCTAGACGAACAATGCGCATTCCCCCGGCGATGGCCGCAACCGTGCCCCGACCACCGGAAACCGCGGGTCTCCGAAACGTCTTCCAACCCGCACCGGCCGGAAGCGGCAGCATGCCGCCGACAAACAACATGCAAAGGACACTCGCTCCATTGCACGCGCTGCGTCAGACACAAGCCGTTTTGAGGAGGTGCCTGGAAATCATCGCTCCTCTCCCCTGGTTTGGAACCCTACTAATTTATGTTAATTTGTCATTTTGCCTACGCAATCTGAAAATGTTCGGACCAGGACACCCACCCTGGTTTGATGAGAGACATCCGGCCTTGCTCCACACGGTGCACCCCCTCTGTAGTCCGATCAGCGGTAAAACATCACCACACCCCGCAGACTACACACATCAACAGTAGACAGATGAGATTGCAGAAGGCGTCGACGGCATCAACACCTGGCAGATCGGATCACATAACACGCTCTGCCCTGCTCTGGTGGGCAGAACCAGGCGGCATTCGGCCGCCATCTGTGTAAACGGCATACGGCCGCCATCTGAGTAAACGGCATACGGCCGCCATCTGTCCAAACGGCATACGGCCGCCATCCGTTTCAACGGTATGCATTCGGCATCTACCGAGCTCGCTGCGGCCTCTTGGTCATTCTCCTTGGTTCTTGGTTCTTGGTCATTGGTCCTTGGTCCTTGATCTTCGTACAGTCGTACAGTGATTCAACAGCACGAGGATATCATTCCTCACGGAAAGGTCACGGGTAGGTCACAGGTAGGTCACTGGCAGGGCCACCGGACGCGTTACTGTTGAGCACCTGATAGCAAAAGCAAGCGGAAGCAGACGAACAGTAAACAAGAATCTGGGTATTGCGATGACTCAAGCGGCACGAAGGCACCGTAATCCCGAAAGCAAAGAGCCAGACATGGACAGCCATAAGCCGTGGGCCATTAACCGGTCCTC